>CM055752.1:10842005-11572005 GCA_029465975.1 Dallia pectoralis | reverse complement strand
CCACGGTTTCCCGCCCTCTCCTCTTTCCCCCTTTTTGTTTTGACTTCGGGTTCTCTCCTTTTGCTCCCTTTTTCTTTTAGGCTATCTGGGAGCTAGCCTTTTAAGTGGGGGATACTGTCACGTAGTGGGTGAGTTGTGCTGTACACAGGGTGGTTGGGAGAGCACTTCTGTGTATGTTGTAATTAGGAGCACAGCTGTTTTGGGTTTAATTAAGCACCGGGCATAGTTTAATAATCAGTGGGCTATTTAAGGTCCCTGGTTAGGTTCACTGGTGCTGGTTATTGATTTAATGTTACAAGTCCATGTAGGTGAGTGGTTGTGTTTGTTTTACGCGCACTGTGTTATCGTTATTAAGTCGCTTTGTGTAAGCACACTTTTATTTACGTCACAGTGTTTGTTAAGTTTTGGTTCGTGTGTCTGTCGGTTTTATGTGATAATAAAACTCCGCGAACGTTATCTGGCACTGCATCTCGCTCCTTCCCACTACACCCAGAGGATCCGTGACAATATCATACAAACACATTGATATTAAAGATGCATACACCAATCAACTCAACAATATCATACAAACACATTGATATTAAAGATGCATACACCAATCAACTCAACAATATCATACAAACACATTTATATTACAGATGCATACACCAATCAACTCAACAATATCATACAAACACATTTATATTACAGATGCATACACCAATCAACTCAACAATATCATACAAACACATTTATATTACAGATGCATACACCAATCAACTCAACAATATCATACAAACACATTTATATTACAGATGCATACACCAATCAACTCAACAATATCATACAAACACATTTATATTACAGATGCATACACCAATCAACTCAACAATATCATACAAACACATTTATATTACAGATGCATACACCAATCAACTCAACAATATCATACAAACACATTTATATTACAGATGCATACACCAATCAACTCAACAATATCATACAAACACATTTATATTACAGATGCATACACCAATCAACTCAACAATATCATACAAACACATTTATATTACAGATGCATACACCAATCAACTCAACGATATCATACAAACACATTTATATTACAGATGCATACACCAATCACATCAACAATATCATACAAATACATTTACAGTTTTTTTTATTCGCTTTGGTACTATTTTCACAAGTATGTGGTAAAACCTCACAACTGTACAAAACTCAAAGCAGATCATGAAAAAGTCTGTTTTTTCAAACATGTAATCACATGTTCAATTGACTACACAAAATGACACAATCACTTTTTCGAGTATTCATCATGTGTGGTTAATTTATATGTTCGTACAAAAACACATTTTATTTCTGTAGTTCTCCAAATCGATATACCGTTATACTGAAACTAAAATATATAGGTTTACCCAACGGTACAGTGATTAACCATTAAGATCAGTTGGATTAAGCGTTGGTCAAATGTATTTATACAAATGAGATGAGAAGCTTATCAAAAGTACTGTGAGCATTGCATTGTGAAAGACCATTACTTCATATGAAAGGTATTTCTTTGATTTTGTGCATTGTACTTTGTCAATTGAAAATGTGATTACCTGTTTGAAAAAAACAGAATTTTTGATGATCTGCTTTGAGTTCTGTACTATAAGTTGTGAGGTTTTACCACATACTTGTTAAATAAGTACCAAAGCGAATAAAAAAACTGTAATTCTTATTATTGTATACACTAACTATAGTTCAGCTGGGATTTAGACCCAACATTTGTTTGACCCATCATGTTGCTAGAGTCACTGGCCATGGTGGAAAATTGCCATTCTGATCTGGTGAGGGTCGCGGTATGGATCTGTCACACAGCAAGATACTTCAATTTCAAACTGATCGGTTCTTCGCTGTTTGTAAAGAACCCTAAACTGCAATAGATCTTTTATATTGTCCCTGACTGTTCCTTAACTGCATTAGATCCTTTATATTCTCCCTGACGGTTCCTAAACTGCACTAGATCCTTTATATTGTCCCTGGCTGTTCCTAAACTGCACTAGATCCTTTACATTCTTCCTGTCTGTTTCTAGACCTCCTTTACATTGTTCCTGACTGTTTCTAGACCTCGTTTACATTCTTCCTGACTGTTTCTAGACCTCCTTTACATTCTTCCTGACTCTTTCTAGACCTCCTTTACATTCTTCCTGACTCTTTCTAGACCTCCTTTACATTCTTCCTGACTGTTTCTAGACCTCCTTTACATTGTTCCTGACTGTTTCTATACCTCCTTTACATTCTTCCTGACTGTTTCTAGACCTCCTTTACATTGTTCCTGACTGTTTCTAGACCTCATTTACATTCTTCCTGGCTGTTTCTAGACCTCCTTTACATTGTTCCTGACTGTTTCTAGACCTCCTTTACATTCTTCCTGACTGTTTCTAGACCTCCTTTACATTGTTCCTGACTGTTTCTATACCTCCTTTACATTCTTCCTGACTGTTTCTAGACCTCCTTTACATTGTTCCTGACTGTTTCTAGACCTCCTTTACATTCTTCCTGACTGTTTCTAGGCCTCCTTTACATTGTTCCTGACTGTTTCTAGACCTCATTTACATTCTTCCTGACTGTTTCTAGACCTCCTTACATTGTTCCTGACTGTTTCTAGACCTCCTTTACATTGTTCCTGACTGTTTCTACACCTCCTTTACATTCTTCCTGACTCTTTCTAGACCTCCTTTACATTGTTCCTGACTGTTTCTAGACTTCCTTTACATTGTTCCTGACTGTTTCTAGACCTCCTTTACATTATTCCTGACTGTTTCTAGACCTCATTTACATTATTCCTGACTGTTTCAGGACCTCCTTTACATTGTTCCTGACTGTTTCTAGACCTCCTTTACATTGTTCCTGACTGTTTCTAGACTTCCTTTACATTGTTCCTGACTGTTTCTAGACCTCCTTTACATTCTTCCTGACTGTTCGAAGACTTCTGTGAGTTCAATGACATTAAGTAGCTTCGATGGTGATGCGGGGCAGCCTACTGGTCAAGTGATGGATATCCACTGGTTCTAATCTGGAAATAGAGGTTGACAAGACAAATGACCTTAATTGCTGCCAGTTTGGTGCTGTCTTGTATAATGTATTCTAATCATACTTACAACTGGAAACATGTTAGAATGTGTGAAACTGTTGTAAAACATCAGGGGAGACGACAATGGGCTTGTTCCTCTCATTCGTGCACCTGTACACCTGGTGTTGCTCTCATTTGTGCACCTGGTGTTGCTCTCATTCGTGCACCTGTTCACCTGGTGTTGCTCTCATTCGTGCACCTGTACATCTGGTGTTGCTCCCATTCGTGCACCTGTACACCTTGTGTTGCTCTCATTCGTGCACCTGTTCACCTGGTGTTGCTCTCATTCGTGCACCTGGACATCTGGTGTTGCTCCCATTCGTGCACCTGTACACCTGGTGTTGCTCCCATTCGTGCACCTGTACACCTGGTGTTGCTCTCATTCGTGCACCTGTACACCTGGTGTTGCTCTCATTCGTGCACCTGGACATCTGGTGTTGCTCCCATTCGTGCACCTGTACACCTGGTGTTGCTCTCATTCGTGCACCTGTACACCTGGTGTTGCTCCCATTCGTGCACCTGTACACCTGGTGTTGCTCTCATTCGTGCACCTGTACACCTGGTGTTTCTCACATTCGTGCACCTGTACATCTGGTGTTGCTCCCATTCGTGCACCTGTACACCTGGTGTTGCTCTCATTCGTGCACCTGTACACCTGGTGTTGCTCCCATTCGTGCACCTGTACACCTGGTGTTGCTCTCATTCGTGCACCTGTACACCTGGTGTTTCTCACATTCGTGCACCTGTACATCTGGTGTTGCTCTCATTCGTACACCTGTACACCTGGTGTTGCTCCCATTCGTGCACCTGTACATCTGGTGTTGCTCCCATTCGTGCACTAGTACACCTGGTTTGTTACAAACTGTAGTCACTTTGATCGTGAAAATTCAGGTCAAATCCCCCCTCCAAAAATGAGCAGAATATTATCCAGGAGTGATAATACATTTATCTATGACAGACACCATTACCAAATGAATAAAGGCAAAATACTGAGTGCGTTTCCTGCCTGCAGCTCCTGGGAGCGTTGTAGTGGTGTTTTCTACTGGCTTCTCTTTGAGGTGCCTCACGCCTGAGATACCCCCCACAGATCCCTACAGCGTGAAAATATTCCACCACCTAATGTGTATTTTACTCACATGTATCAACAAACACAAATTCGACCAGAGAACCTAATAAAGATAAAGAAATAAGCAATAAGTTAAATATGTAGATGGCTTAAGGTAGGTAACTTTATCTCTTCGTCCTGGGTTTGCTTCGCTTATTGCATTTATCTTGAAGTCAGTCCGTTTCTCATAGCTCAAGTAGTTATTTCTGCAAGTCCTGGAGCTTATATAGGGCGCGTTGGACAGCTCCTGTATTTATCAGTGCATCTCTATCCTGAGGCCCTGGTAATCCTCTTCAAAATGTGTAGTTCCTAAATGCGGTTCCCTATATGGAGGACCAGATTCTGGGTCTCAGTGGAAACGGATTTTCTATAGGTAGACGGCGACGCTGTTAAAAAGATTGGTTCATCGAAGTGGTGGACTCATTGATCCAGTCGTGCCTAAGACCCGCCAATCATGACAATGTCATTATAATATATATGTTGATATTAAATGTTGATGTGAAATCAATACTGTTTTTGGTTCGGTTTTCATACATTTCTGATTCATTATTTGCTTTTTGGAAACGTTAGAATCATCGATATAGGTGTCTTTTAATTTCCCTTCTGAATTATACCCCTGAAATTCATAGTTCAAGCATTCAAACCATGCTAGAAGAATGCATCTATCTTCTATACCTGTTTGTGATAATCTGTTTAAACTACGCACTCTTTTCTGGAACAGTGTGTGTGCCTCTTGATTAATACACTCATTTAAACCTAATTTAACATACGTCATCATGTAAAATAACATATAAATTGTCAACTCAACAACATCATTCATGGATCTTGAATATGATCAAATTGGAATGAGGTGTAAGTGTTGGGCTGGAACAAAAATGTGTTAACTCAATACATGTATATGAAAACCTGGGGTCTCCACATACTGAACAAGGTTTTAAATATTGCTAACTAGGGGACATCAGACTTTGATTTTTCAGCAACTACCTACTAGAAATGTTACAGGTGGAAGAAGGAGCAATTTGAGTTACATTAACTGTCTTGCTCAGGAAAAGAACCACATGGCTTTCATATTGGTGATAAAGTGGATCTAAAAAGTCTACACACCCCTGTGAAAATGCCAGGTATTATATATAGAGGCTTTTATATAAATATATAAAGTGGATCGAAAAAGTCTGTTATAGATAGTAAAACATGACTGCCCAAATGAACCAAGTGACCAGTCTGTTGAGGTTATGGAAAATAAAAGTCTACACACCCCTGTTAAAATGCCAGGTTTTATATATGGAGGGGTTTATGAGTTGCTAAAATAGCTAAAATCTTGACCAATGTTTAATTGTTTCTATTCTGTTATAGATATAAAACATGATAATTAGAGGATGAAGACTGCCCAAATGAACCAATTGACCAGTCTCTTGAGGTTATGGAACAGGCCATGATATTATGACATCGCGTTCTGACATATTAGCTCCATTATGAATTTATTAATATTGTAATGATAAAAGCTACCGACAAACAACGTGCATTATTTATAATTATTATATTGAATTGCTTAAATTATGAAAGAATATTGCATAATGCAACTGGAGCTCTCTTATTTTACCATACTATTATTCATTTATTTATTGTTTTTCAGTTCTCTTTAAACATCACATACCGGGACAACGTATAAATAAAAACGAACTTAAGTCAAAATGAGGCTCTTAAAGAACAGGAACTACAAAACGCTATAGAGTCGAAGTCCTATGGTTAAAGCCAACGTGTTTGGAGGGGTGACAGATGGGAACAAAGGTTCTCTTGTGACACTGCCACACTAACAACACAGTCTGTTGTCTAACTGTGAATGCAGGAGGGGAAAACCGGAAGCATCGTCCAACAAACCAAGCAACTACAGACCCAGCTGGGCCTTCATATAGGACAGTCTCATGTCAGGCTAACAGCCAGTCAGGAAGTGAAATCAGGAAAACGACGAAATTCAAGTACCGTCATTTTATATTTCCAGCACTTTATCTCTTATTTGTTGTTGTGTTTTTTTTCTTCAATTCAATTGTTAGTGTTAATGGAGGACAGATGTACATCGACTTGTTGATAATTCTATTTCAAGAGATGAATATGTGACTGGTTCCATCGTGAGCGGCGAGCGCATACTTAATGCCTGACTGCCAACCAATCACAGACCAGACGGACAGTCTGAGCCACTCTAATGTTCTCTGTGGGATCAGCTGGGCAACTGGGCCCTCATAGTGGTGCTAGAAGCCTGGTCTGTACTGTATCTGTACTGGGCACAGACTGGATCTGCAACCCCAGGGACTGGAGCTCAAGGCTGGCTTGGAGTAGTGAGAAGGTTCCAATGGGAGGCCTGCTTTAGAGTTTAGAGCCAATGAGAGGAAGGGAGGAGTGGTCGCTGCAGAAGGTATTACTCCGCCTTCTCAACTAAACAGTACCAGTCGTTGTCCCTGTGTGTTTCTTTCAAATAAATATCCAAAAGAAAAAATCCAAAAGCATTTGTTATTCTATTGGCATGGCTACAAATAAGACCTCTCTGCCTTTGTAAGATCCAAATCATGTTTTGGGGTCTATATGTTTTACACAAACATTCTGTCTTTACCCGAGGATCACCTGGAAATCCTAGTAAATGCCAGATTGGCCAAAAAGAATTTCTACACAGTTACACAGTTTACACATGTTTATTTATACATATATATATTGATTGATTTCCGGAATATTGTATATAATTGTTAAATGCGGGAGACTCGTGGAACATTCTGGAGAGTTGGGATGTCTATAAGTAGTTATCTCAGTATCAAGCGAGCTAGCTAGCTATTTATTATTCTGAATCCAAATGGAAAAAAATTACAAATAAAGAGAAAAGTGACCAAAGCTACAATAAGTCAGATACCATCTGTTTAAAGGGATATAGTAAGACAAACAATTACCCCAATAAATACCTCACCTCGTGTTTTAGCTTGTGACTGATGACTGGTCCGTTACACGCCAGGTGGGGCTGCTGTTGAGGCTTTGGCATCAGCTGCCCCCTCAGGACAGTCAGGGTAGTGCAGGGAGCTGTCTGGATGAGCTCCTGTGGATTACACGGTAAGAGAAAGGCTCCTGGGTTAAGAACCATGTGGTGACTGGTGACACAGTGGTTATTGTCCGTCTTACCGGCCATCAGCTGTTATCAGACACAACATCTGACCCAGCAGGTACTGTACCGTAGATACTCAACGGCCTCTTTCTCTACGGCAGAATAACGGCATTCCTGTGAGTTTCCTGATGATGTATAAGGAC
The DNA here is from genome assembly GCA_029465975.1 of Dallia pectoralis. Classification (NCBI taxonomy): domain Eukaryota; kingdom Metazoa; phylum Chordata; class Actinopteri; order Esociformes; family Umbridae; genus Dallia; species Dallia pectoralis. The sequence continues at coordinate 11,564,500 of CM055752.1, read as the reverse complement.
CCCCCCCCCTCAGCTTCACCCTCACACGCTACCGGCACCGTATCGGAAGCTCCACCGTCGCTAATTCCTGTGTGAAATCCTGGGCCTGGTTCAGTGCACAACACCTGCATCAGGCCCTGGAAAACCTGTTTCACGGCAGCTGACTATGGGACCTTGACAGGCAGCCATTTCTTTCTTTGGTGTGGCCAGTCATGGATAGCCCTGGGTTTATCTTTACGGGGACAGGAAGATCCGATCATATACCCAGGATACTACGCCTTGATGGTCGCCGGGTGGCATTGGTTTGGTTTGACGACCCCCTAAACTGGACAGCTTTGCACGCAGCCACTGAAGGCGTAGGAGCGGACGTTGTCATATTGTCGTGCAGAGAATATTGGTTTTCTAAATTAGGAACAGTGAACGCTTTATATAACTATCGAGAAATGTTGGCTTTTAATGAATTACAAATGATGACTGAAATGAAATGAAATATTATTTTTATATGTTGCGGTGTACAACTGTCCCTCTATAAACATTGTTTAAAGAAAGGGTACATTTAAAAGGACATTAAGCTGTATATGCTGTTTAAATATAACGAATAAAATAATAAAATACAATACAATTTTGACAATGAGATTGTCTTCTCAGATGATTGTGTTCATGGTGAACAAGCTTGACTTAGAGTTCTGTCTTCTCAGATGATTGTGTTCATGGTGAACAAGCTTGACTTAGAGTTCTGTCTTCTCAGATGATTGTGTTCATGGTGAACAAGCTTGACTTAGAGTTCTGTCTTCTCAGATGATTGTGTTCATGGTGAACAAGCTTGACTTAGAGTTCTGTCTTCTCAGATGATTGTGATCATGGTGAACAAGCTTGACTTAGAGTTCTGTCTTCTCAGATGATTGTGATCATGGTGAACAAGCTTGACTTAGAGTTCTGTCTTCTCAGATGATTGTGTTCATGGTGAACAAGCTTGACTTAGAGTTCTGTCTTCTCAGATGATTGTGTTCATGGTGAACAAGCTTGACTTAGAGTTCTGTCTTCTCAGATGATTGTGTTCATGGTGAATGGGGCTTGACCTAGAGTTCCCCACCAGAGCAGGTGGCGTCATTGGCAGTGGAGAAACAGCAGCTTTGATTTCTAAACCAGTGGCTTAGTGCTTATTCAAACTAGCCCTTTTGTTTGTGTTGCTCCCAGACCCAAGTCAGACAGACATGCAGCGAATACAAATCAGACCTTTGACAGGAGCAGGTATCCTGGCTCTAAATATAGCAGCCATGGACAGTTCTGGAAGAGATGGAGCACAGCAGGGAAAGAAGAGAGGAAGCACTCACAAGAGAGAGGATCCACTAGAAGGAGAGGACAGGGGGAGCACCGAGTGGAGAGGAGAGAGGGAGCACCGAAAGGAGAGGAGAGAGGGAGCACCGAGAGGAGAGGAGAGAGGGAGCACCGAGTGGAGAGGAGAGAGGGAGCACCGAGAGGAGAGGAGAGAGGGAGCACCGAGAGGAGAGGAGAGAGGGAGCACCGAGAGGAGAGGAGAGAGGGAGCACCGAGTGGAGAGGAGAGAGGGAGCACCGAGTGGAGAGGAGAGAGGGAGCACCGAGAGGAGAGGAGAGAGGGAGCACCGAGTGGAGAGGAGAGAGGGAGCACCGAGTGGAGAGGAGAGAGGGAGCACCGAGAGGAGAGGAGAGAGGGAGCACCGAGAGGAGAGGAGAGAGGGAGCACCGAGAGGAGAGGAGAGAGGGAGCACCGAGTGGAGAGGAGAGAGGGAGCACCGAGTGGAGAGGAGAGAGGGAGCAAAAAGTGGAGAGAGGGAGCACCGAGAGGAGAGGAGAGAGGGAGCACCGAGAGGAGAGGAGAGAGGGAGCACCGAGAGGAGAGGAGAGAGGGAGCACCAAGTGGAGAGGAGAGAGGGAGTACCAAGAGGAGAGGAGAGAGGGAGCACCGAGAGGAGAGAGGGAGCACCGAGAGGAGAGGAGAGAGGGAGCACCGAGAGGAGAGGAGAGAGGGAGCACCGAGAGGAGAGGAGAGAGGGAGCACCGAGTGGAGAGGAGAGAGGGAGCACCGAGAGGAGAGGAGAGAGGGAGCACCGAGAGGAGAGAGGGAGCACCGAGAGGAGAGGAGAGAGGGAGCACCGAGAGGAGAGGAGAGAGGGAGCACCGAGTGGAGAGGAGAGAGGGAGCACCGAGAGGAGAGGAGAGAGGGAGCACCGAGAGGAGAGAGGGAGCACCGAGAGGAGAGGAGAGAGGGAGCACCGAGAGGAGAGGAGAGAGGGAGCACCGAGAGGAGGGGAGAGGGAGCACCAAGTGGAGAGGAGAGAGGGAGCACCGAGAGGAGGGGAGAGAGGGAGCACCAAGTGGAGAGGAGAGAGGGAGTACCAAGAGGAGAGGAGAGAGGGAGCACCGAGAGGAGAGGAGAGAGGGAGCACCGAGTGGAGAGGAGAGAGGGAGCAAAAAGTGGAGAGAGGGAGCACCGAGAGGAGAGGAGAGAGGGAGCACCGAGAGGAGAGGAGAGAGGGAGCACCGAGAGGAGAGGAGAGAGGGAGCACCAAGTGGAGAGGAGAGAGGGAGTACCAAGAGGAGAGGAGAGAGGGAGCACCGAGAGGAGAGAGGGAGCACCGAGAGGAGAGGAGAGAGGGAGCACCGAGAGGAGAGGAGAGAGGGAGCACCGAGAGGAGAGGAGAGAGGGAGCACCGAGTGGAGAGGAGAGAGGGAGCACCGAGAGGAGAGGAGAGAGGGAGCACCGAGAGGAGAGAGGGAGCACCGAGAGGAGAGGAGAGAGGGAGCACCGAGAGGAGAGGAGAGAGGGAGCACCGAGTGGAGAGGAGAGAGGGAGCACCGAGAGGAGAGGAGAGAGGGAGCACCGAGAGGAGAGAGGGAGCACCGAGAGGAGAGGAGAGAGGGAGCACCGAGAGGAGAGGAGAGAGGGAGCACCGAGAGGAGGGGAGAGAGGGAGCACCAAGTGGAGAGGAGAGAGGGAGCACCGAGAGGAGGGGAGAGAGGGAGCACCAAGTGGAGAGGAGAGAGGGAGCACCGAGAGGAGAGGAGAGAGGGAGCACCGAGAGGAGAGAGGGAGCACCGAGAGGAGAGGAGAGAGGAGCACCGAGAGGAGAGGAGAGAGGGAGCACCGAGAGGAGAGGAGAGAGGGAGCACCGAGTGGAGAGGAGAGAGGGAGCACCGAGAGGAGAGGAGAGAGGAGCACCGAGTGGAGAGGAGAGAGGGAGCACCGAGAGGAGAGGAGAGAGGGAGCACCGAGAGGAGAGGAGAGAGGGAGCACCGAGAGGAGAGGAGAGAGGGAGCACCGAGTGGAGAGGAGAGAGGGAGCACCGAGTGGAGAGGAGAGAGGGAGCACTGAGAGGAGAGGAGAGAGGGAGCACCGAGTGGAGAGGAGAGAGGGAGCACCGAGTGGAGAGGAGAGAGGGAGCACCGAGAGGAGAGGAGAGAGGGAGCACCGAGAGGAGAGGAGAGAGGGAGCACCGAGAGGAGAGGAGAGAGGGAGCACCGAGTGGAGAGGAGAGAGGGAGCACCGAGTGGAGAGGAGAGAGGGAGCAAAAAGTGGAGAGAGGGAGCACCGAGAGGAGAGGAGAGAGGGAGCACCGAGAGGAGAGGAGAGAGGGAGCACCGAGAGGAGGGGAGAGAGGGAGCACCAAGTGGAGAGGAGAGAGGGAGCACCGAGAGGAGGGGAGAGAGGGAGCACCAAGTGGAGAGGAGAGAGGGAGTACCAAGAGGAGAGGAGAGAGGGAGCACCGAGAGGAGAGAGGGAGCACCGAGAGGAGAGGAGAGAGGGAGCACCGAGAGGAGAGGAGAGAGGGAGCACCGAGTGGAGAGGAGAGAGGGAGCACCGAGAGGAGAGGAGAGAGGGAGCACCGAGAGGAGAGAGGGAGCACCGAGAGGAGAGGAGAGAGGGAGCACCGAGAGGAGAGGAGAGAGGGAGCACCGAGAGGAGAGGAGAGAGGGAGCACCGAGAGGAGAGGAGAGAGGGAGCACCGAGAGGAGAGGAGAGAGGGAGCACCGAGAGGAGAGGAGAGAGGGAGCACCGAGAGGAGAGAGGAGCACCGAGTGGAGAGGAGAGAGGGAGCACCGAGTGGAGAGGAGAGAGGGAGCACCGAGAGGAGAGGAGAGAGGGAGCACCGAGTGGAGAGGAGAGAGGGAGCACCGAGTGGAGAGGAGAGAGGGAGCACCGAGAGGAGAGGAGAGAGGGAGCACCGAGAGGAGAGGAGAGAGGGAGCACCGAGTGGAGAGGAGAGAGGGAGCACCGAGAGGAGAGGAGAGAGGGCGCACCGAGAGGAGAGGAGAGAGGGAGCACCGAGTGGAGAGGAGAGAGGGAGCACCGAGAGGAGAGGAGAGAGGGAGCACCAAGTGGAGAGGAGAGAGGGAGCACCGAGAGGAGGGGAGAGAGGGAGCACCGAGAGGAGGGGAGAGAGGGAGCACCGAGTAGAGATGTTTGCATGGCTGCTGCTCTGAGCTCTGCTTATGAACATGGAGGAAATAGCGACAGAAACGATGTACATCAGTAACTGATGTGTGTTACACTGATGAATGCAGGCCTACATGTGTACATGCATGTGTGTGTGTGTGTGTGTGTGTGTGTGTGTGTGTGTGCATGAGTAAAAAAAAATTGAGTGGAGAGGGGTGGGAGTGCGGGGGGGGCAAATGGAAGGCCGAGTGGCAAATGAAAGATAGGGAGAGTCTTTTTAATAAAGCAGCGGTCTGGAGGGAGCGAGGGAAGAGGGAATGAGAAATGTTATCATACCAACAGGGATCTGAGGAGACTGCAAACGAGGGGTGGTGGTGGGGGGGGGTGGGGTTTGGGGAGGGGGGCAGACAGAATGAACAGAATGGGAGGTGCTAGGCACTGATCAGGACGTTCCCAAATGCACTCAGAACACTATGCACAAATATTAGGTGGCAGGTTGATTTCTATTCTCGTGATGTTTGCAGACTTCAAATAGAATTAATATATACGGATAAAATCCACCGATATATTCGTTGTAATGATTTTGGAGTGTTAGGACAAGATATAGCATCCTATGTGAATTGGAAATGCATGTGTGTGTACATAGAGATCTTAGCGATCAAACCATGTAACGTTTTTTTCTGCAAACAAACATTAACTTTAAAATGTTTTGCCCTAATCAAATTACCTGTCTGTCCAATAAAGCCTTACATTTCTCTGGTATTTAAATATGATATTCCACTGAACTACAGCCAGATGAGGACTGGACACCACTCAGAGCCTGGTTCCTCTCTAAGTTTCTTCATAAATTTGACCCATCTGGGACTTTTTTCTTGTGTATCAACGTATTCATGTGTGCTTTGTTGAGTTTCAGGCTGGGTGTTTGTAAAAGGACAATAAGTGTGGTTGATTGAGCTTCCATACACATTTGTATTTAAATTAAGCTATACTTAAATTACATTTTGGATTTGTTAATTAGGAAACTTTGTAATGCAAAAAATATTGTTCCTAAGAAAAGAAACAAACGTGGTTGTAGATAATTTGACGCTTAATTAGATTAACTACACCAGATTTATAAGCAGTAACATATTCTATTAGAACATTTTCTAAAATCCCATCAGACTGTGTTGACATAAAGCAGGCGGAGATTATAGAACATAAAGATGTGATCTGTATTCTGATATCTGTTTACTCTTTTGCTGCGATGAAGAGCTGTTCTTTAACACAGAACGGAGAGTAAATAAAGGGAATTTTAGAACGTTTGACATCGTTTGATACTATTTGATACTCATGAGGTTGCATTTTCACAATAATGGTTTCTCTTCTGCAACACCAGAACATGAGGTCTAACAGTAGATAACACAAACAGTTGTTCCTCAAGTTCATCAGCTGTAAGACATGTTCTCTAGTCTCTGTCCAGAGTCTTATGCGGCTATAATTAAAAAAATAAAATAAAATGCTTGTCCTCTTAGTCTACTTTAGTTGATTTTTTATTGTTTTTTAACCTAGTTTCCCTTTCAAAGCCTTCATTTCTTTTACCTTTTTGTCACATTTCAAAGATATCATCTGCATGACTATTCTATTCTCTGGTCCAGTGGACTGTCTGGGGTTGGCTCTGGTTTTATTATAGAGCATTTTCCCTGAACTCTATAGATTTTCTTGTGTTTTTCCAAACCCCTTCTCTGATGCCTTTCCTCTCTTACATTCAGATTGCATATTTGTGTTATTTTACAATATTGAGCCCTTTTCTTCCACCTTTTTCCTTCTCCGCCGTGATTTATCTCTGGCTGAGTGTGACTGTACTCTCTACTCTTTCTGTGAAAGTCTCAATACAATATCTTTTGCTGATTAACTGACAGCTTCTCGCTTAACACAAGTCCTGTTACAAATAGATGGACATTATAATAGAGATTAGAAACGATGCATCAATGATGGTGAAATATCTTCATGAAGAGCTTTCTTTCCAGAATCCCATCATCCGAGATCTGATCCAGGATATTGGGTCGGATACAAGCTTGTGTAGTTGATTGTCAGTCGGATCAAGCCTCGTGGCCGCTGGTCTCGGGTCGGAGTTTAAATGAGGGAAATTCTGACTGTAATATGTCTGTGATATAATATTAAAACAATATCCTGGTAATGACAATAAACATAATATTCTTTACATGTGCTAAGCTTTGCAGTATGTTATATATCAGCTTTTGTCTTTCTTATGCACATGTCTTGTGTAATTCACAGTCTTACTGAACTCCCAATATTATTTCAATTGGCTGCTTTCAGCAGTGCAAGTCATTTTCTGTAAATTTTTTATTGGAGATCTGTAATCAGCCACTGTTATGTTACGAGGTTTGATTTTAAGGACTGTTGTAAATTATTTGGAATATATTATCTAGATAGTATAAACATTGACTTTCAGTGTGTGAAAAAAAAACATTCAGAAGCACTGCAGATCTGGATGTCATTTCATTTAATTATTCTCGCATACTAAAAGACATCTCATATGCACTTTAATATGCTTTTTTTGCACAAGCCTGCAGATTCTCAACTATTTAATAAATAAATCAAAGAGCATGGAAGACAGAAGACACATTTTGAAGGCGGATGCGTAGTACATTCTAACAAGACAGGCCACTTGCCTCAATATTTTATATGAGAAACGTTTTCGGAAAAATCTTTAACTGAACTGCGTAAACCATGTATTTGACCCACCAAACTATTGCAAAATGCATGTGAAAAGTTGACGTTTACTGCCAGAAGAGTTGAAACAGGTTGAATGGTCTATTTGGGATTAGAAATGTATGCTATAGAGCATTTGATTCTTTTGGATACATTTGGGTCTATACTGTATATCCAACACAATTTAGATCTGATCAACTCAGAAAGAGATTTGTGGATCGGATGCCACTTGAAATGGGTACTCATTTTAGCAAAACCAAGGGATCTTGTGGGTCGGTCAACCAGGAATATCCCAGATAAAGTTTGCCATATATATATATATACATATATACATTTCAGATCTGATGAGGATCTCTAATGGTGTGCGCGTAGTATACGTGAATAAGATTGTGTGAGTCATGTATTGAAGCTGTCTACTGTTAAATAATTAAAATATAGAAATATCCCTTTGAGAGATGTGTGGATTACGTGTGCAGCAGTCAACTCTGTCAGCTGCATGTTAACACCGTCAGAATGAATACCCAATGGTGTTGTGTGATGGTGTTGACAGGTGATGGTGTTGACAACATATCAACTTTATTCATCTTGGTTACAGCACTGAAACCATTTTAGATTTTCCTCAGGGGCTAGCAGTCACTACAACTTAACAAATATGCCAACAATAATTACAAAGTTTTGTGCCAATCATATTATAATAGGAATACAGTGTAGAAGGGTTAAAGCTGTGAATCCATGGATGTCAATATTTTTGGCTTCAAATAAAGAGAATGTACCAGTCCTTGGTTGTCATTTTTGCATTCAACACAAGCGTCAAGTTGAAATGTGTTCGTTTGTATATAGCTGGCACTGGACCAGTCTGTTATGCCTGATTTATTTATTGTTATGTAAAATTCTGACGGTGTTGCCGGAAATTGAGGACGCAATTTGAAAGCTGTGATGACTAGTTTCCTCTTTTCGTTCCTTTTGTATTTGTAATTGGGAGGTGTATGTGAGTCACTGGGTGTGGTTTGATAATTAGGAGGTGTATGTAAGTCACTGGGTGTGGTGGCACTTTACTTTGCATTGTTTAAAGTAATGTTACGTTCCATGTAGTGGTGCGTGTTTGGTTTTAATCTATCGCAGTTTGACGCGATGTAGCACAACTTTTTTTGTTTTCCCATGCATTTTGCAATAGTTTGGTCGGTCAAGGTTTTCCTGTTCAGTGTTTTAATTGTACATTTGTAATAAAACAATCACGAATGCTTCTCTTGTTTTGTTTTTTGATAATATTAATTAAGCTTCAGTGTATGCATTGTTCAATATATTAGTTATACACATTGTTCATTTGATTATTCTTAAAATGTTTCATAAATGTTCAGACCTCTTGCGGAGCAAAGAAAATAGAAAATAGAAATCCTCAACAAAAACATGAAATGTTAAAGATTTACAGAGTTTCATTAAATAAGGAGCAGGTATTCTTCTAGTGAAGTGTGTAGAAATGCCAGGCGGTAACATCCTGTGAGACTGGATTATAGTGGTTCAACTGAGCACAGAGATGTCAGTGTCACTCAACACTGTCTACTGTGTACAACAGGCAGCATTCAACGACTCTTAACAATTATGTACAGCTGAAAACTAGCATTCTTTGGACTAGTTAAGTATCTGGGGCATCAGCAAATACAGGTTTGATTACAGCCTTAAAATGGCCAGAAACAAATAACTTTCTACTGAAACGTATCAGTCTATTGTTTTTTCTGAGAAATGAAGGCTATTCTAAAATGCCAAGAAACTGAAAGTCTCGCTCAACACAATGTATTAATATCATCTCAAAACAGCGCTAACTGGCTCTAACCAGTATAGTAAGAGGAGCTGCTCTAACCAGTATAGTAAGATGAGCGGCTCTAACCAGTATAGAGGAGCGGCTCTAACCTGTATAGAGGAGCGGCTCTAACCAGTATAGAGGAGCTGCTCTAACCAGTATAGTGAGAGGAGCGGCTCTAACCAGTATAGTGAGAGGAGCGGCTCTAACCAGTATAGAGGAGCGGCTCTAACCAGTATAGACGAGCGGCTCTAACCAGTATAGTGAGAGGAGCAGCTCTAACCAGTATAGTGAGAGGAGCGGCTCTAACCAGTATAGAGGAGCTGCTCTAACCAGTATAGTAAGAGGAGCGGCTCTAACCAGTATAGTGAGAGGAGCGGCACTAACCAGTAAAATAAGAGGAGCGGCTCTAACCAGTATAGTGAGAGGAGCGGCTCTAACCAGTATAGTAAGAGGAGCGGCTCTAACCAGTATAGTAAGAGGAGCGGCTCTATCCAGTATAGTGAGAGGAGCGGCTCTAACCAGTATAGTGAGATGAGCGGCTCTAACCAGTATAGTAAGAGGAGCTGCTCTAACCAGTGTAGTAAGAGGAGCGGCTCTATCCAGTATAGTGAGAGGAGCGGCTCTAACCAGTATAGAGGAGCGGCTCTAACCAGTATAGAGGTGCGGCTCTAACCAGTATAGAGGAGCGGCTCTAACCAGTGTAGAGGAGCGGCTCTAACCAGTATAGTGAGAGGAGCGGCTCTAACCAGTATAGTAAGAGGAGCGGCTCTAACCAGTATAGTGAGAGGAGCGGCTCTAACCAGTATAGTAAGAGGAGCGGCTCTAACCAGTATAGGAAGAGGAGCGGCTCTATCCAGTATAGTGAGAGGAGCGGCTCTAACCAGTATAGTAAGAGGAGCGGCTCTAACCAGTATAGTGAGATGAGCGGCTCTAACCAGTATAGTAAGAGGAGCTGCTCTAACCAGTATAGTAAGAGGAGCGGCTCTATCCAGTATAGTGAGAGGAGCGGCTCTAACCAGTATAGAGGAGCGGCTCTAACCAGTATAGAGGAGCGGCTCTAACCAGTATAGAGGAGCGGCTCTAACCAGTATAGTAAGAGGAGCGGCTCTAACCAGTGTGGAGGAGCGGCTCTAACCAGTATAGTAAGAGGAGCTGCTCTAACCAGTGTAGAGGAGCGGCTCTAACCAGTATAGTGAGAGGAGCAGCTCTAACCTGTATAGTAAGAGGAGTGGCTCTAACCAGTGTAGAGGAGCGGCTCTAACCAGTATAGTGAGAGGAGCGGCTCTAACCAGTATAGTAAGAGGAGCGGCTCTAACCAGTGTAGAGGAGCGGCTCTAACCAGTATAGTGAGAGGAGCGGCTCTAACCAGTATAGTAAGAGGAGCGGCTCTAACCAGTATAGTAAGAGGAGCAGCTCTATCCAGTATAGTAAGAGGAGCGGCTCTAACCAGTATAGTAAGAGGAGCGGCTCTAACCAGTATAGTGAGAGGAGCGGCTCTAACCAGTATAGTAAGAGGAGCGGCTCTAACCAGTATAGTAAGAGGAGCGGCTCTAACCAGTATAGTAAGAGGAGCGGCTCTAACCAGTATAGTGAGAGGAGCTCCTCTAACCAGTATAGTGAGAGGAGCGGCTCTAACCAGTATAGTGAGAGGAGCGGCTCTAACCAGTATAGTGAGAGGAGCGGCTCTAACCAGTATAGTAAGAGGAGCGGCTCTAACCAGTATAGTGAGAGGAGCGGCTCTAACCAGTGTAGAGGAGCGGCTCTAACCAGTATAGTAAGAGGAGCTGCTCTAACCAGTATAGTAAGAGGAGCTGCTCTAACCAGTATAGTAAGAGGAGCTGCTCTAACCAGTATAGTAAGAGGAGCTGCTCTAACCAGTATAGTAAGAGGAGCTGCTCAAACCAGTATAGTAAGAGGAGCGGCTCTATCCAGTATAGTGAGAGGAGCGGCTCTATCCAGTATAGTGAGAGGAGCGGCTCTAACCAGTATAGAGGAGCGGCTCTAACCAGTATAGTGAGAGGAGCGGCTCTAACCAGTATAGTAAGAGGAGCTGCTCTAACCAGTATAGTAAGAGGAGCGGCTCTATCCAGTATAGTGAGAGGAGCGGCTCTAACCAGTATAGTGAGAGGAGCGGCTCTAACCAGTATAGTAAGAGGAGCGGCTCTATCCAGTATAGTGAGATGAGCGGCTCTAACCAGTATAGTAAGAGGAGCTGCTCTAACCAGTATAGTGAGAGGAGCGGCTCTAACCAGTATAGAGGAGCGGCTCTATCCAGTATAGTGAGAGGAGCGGCTCTAACCAGTATAGAGGAGCGGCTCTAACCAGTATAGTAAGAGGAGCGGCTCTAACCAGTATAGTAAGAGGAGCGGCTCTAACCAGTATAGTAAGAGGAGCGGCTCTATCCAGTATAGAGGAGCGGCTCTAACCAGTATAGTGAGAGGAGCGGCTCTAACCAGTATAGTAAGAGGAGCGGCTCTAACCAGTATAGTGAGAGGAGCGGCTCTAACCAGTATAGTGAGAGGAGCTGCTCTAACCAGTATAGAGGAGCGGCTCTAACCAGTATAGTGAGAGGAGCGGCTCTAACCAGTATAGTAAGAGGAGCGGCTCTAACCAGTATAGTGAGAGGATACACACAGAGTTGATTTTCTGTTGTCTCAGACTGGCCAATAAAAAGAAACAATTTAGATGGACAAAAAACACTGACACAGGAAGAATGGAAAGTGTAAAAGTGTTAAAGACAAACGTTTTTAAGTTAGAGGTATTTGGATCACTAAGATCTCTAGGTTTCTTTCTGTCAGGTTCAGGCTGAGTGTTTGTAAAAGCAATTTGTGACGACTTTGTTGATTGACTAATTGAGGAAGAATGTTCATGGGGAAGTACTTTTAGCCATCTGTTAAGCATGGTGGAAGCAATGTGATTTGTCTGGGGGTGCTTTAGTGGTGAGTAAAAGAGAATGGATAGGGTAAAAGAGATCTTGAAGAAGGAAGGCTTTAACTCGATCTTAAAAACGCCATTCTATACCTTGTGGACGAAGCTTATGTAGAGCAGTCTGTTATGTGGACCACTCTGTTATGTGGACCAGTCTGTTATGTGAACCAGTCTGTATGTGGACCAGTCTGTTATGTGGACCACTCTGTTATGTGGACCAGTCTGTTATGTGAACCAGTCTGTATGTGGACCAGTCTGTTATGTGAACCAGTCTTTTATTGTTACCAGTCTGTTATGTGGACCAGTCTGTTATGTAGAGCCGTCTGTTATGTGGACCAGTCTGTTATTGATACCAGTCTGTTATGTGGACCAGTCTGTTATGTGGACCAGTCTGTTATGTGGACCAGTCTGTTATGTGAACCAGTCTTTTATTGTTACCAGTCTGTTATGTGGACCAGTCTGTTATGTAGAGCAGTCTGTTATGTGGACCAGTCTGTTATGTCGACCAGTCTGTTATGTGGACCAGTCTGTTATGTAGAGCCGTCTGTTATGTGGACCAGTCTTTTATTGATACCAGTCTGTTATGTGGACCAACCTGTTACGTGGACCAGTCTGTTATGTGGACCAGTATGTTATTGATACCAGTTTGTTATGTGGAGCCGTCTGTTATGTGGACCAGTCTGTAATGTGAACCAGTCTTTTATTGTTACCAGTTTGTTATGTGGACCAGTCTGTTATGTAGAGCCGCCTGTTATGTGGACCAGTCTGTTACGTGGAGCCGTCTGTTATGTGGACCAGTCTGTAATGTGAACCAGTCTTTTATTGTTACCAGTTTGTTATGTGGACCAGTCTGTTATGTAGAGCAGTCTGTTATGTAGAGCCGTCTGTTATGTGGACCAGTCTGTTATGTGGACCAGTCTGTTATGTAGAGCAGTCTGTTATGTGAACCAGTCTTTTATTGTTACCAGTCTGTTATGTGGACCAGTCTGTTACGTGGACCAGTCTGTTATGGGACCAGTCTTTTATTGATACCAGTCTCTTATGTGGACCAGTCTGTTATGTGGACCAGTCTGTTATTGATACCAGTCTGTTATGTGGACCAGTCTGTTACGTGGACCAGTCTGTTATGTAGAGCCGTCTGTTATGTGGACCAGTCTGTTATGGGACCAGTATGTTATTGATACCAGTTTGTTATGTGGAGCCGTCTGTTATGTGGACCAGTCTGTAATGTGAACCAGTCTTTTATTGTTACCAGTTTGTTATGTGGACCAGTCTGTTATGTAGAGCCGCCTGTTATGTGGACCAGTCTGTTACGTGGAGCTGTCTGTTATGTGGACCAGTCTGTAATGTGAACCAGTCTTTTATTGTTACCAGTTTGTTATGTGGACCAGTCTGTTATGTAGAGCAGTCTGTTATGTAGAGCCGTCTGTTATGTGGACCAGTCTGTTATGTGGACCAGTCTGTTATGTAGAGCAGTCTGTTATGTGAACCAGTCTTTTATTGTTACCAGTCTGTTATGTGGACCAGTCTGTTACGTGGACCAGTCTGTTATGGGACCAGTCTTTTATTGATACCAGTCTCTTATGTGGACCAGTCTGTTATGTGGACCAGTCTGTTATTGATACCAGTCTGTTACGTGGACCAGTCTGTTATGGGACCAGTCTTTTATTGATACCAGTCTCTTATGTGGACCAGTCTGTTATGTGGACCAGTCTGTTATTGATACCAGTCTGTTATGTGGACCAGTCTGTTATGTGGACCACTCTGTTATGTGGACCAGTCTGTTATGTGAACCAGTCTGTATGTGGACCAGTCTGTTATGTGAACCAGTCTTTTATTGTTACCAGTCTGTTATGTGGACCAGTCTGTTATGTGAACCAGTCTTTTATTGTTACCAGTCTGTTATGTGGACCAGTCTGTTATGTAGAGCCGTCTGTTATGTGGACCAGTCTGTTATTGATACCAGTCTGTTATGTGGACCAGTCTGTTATGTGGACCAGTCTGTTATGTGGACCAGTCTGTTATGTGAACCAGTCTTTTATTGTTACCAGTCTGTTATGTGGACCAGTCTGTTATGTAGAGCAGTCTGTTATGTGGACCAGTCTGTTATGTCGACCAGTCTGTTATGTGGACCAGTCTGTTATGTAGAGCCGTCTGTTATGTGGACCAGTCTTTTATTGATACCAGTCTGTTATGTGGACCAACCTGTTACGTGGACCAGTCTGTTATGTGGACCAGTCTGTTATTGATACCAGTCTGTTATGTGGACCAGTCTGTTATGTGGACCAGTCTGTTATGTGGACCAGTCTTTTATTGATACCAGTCTCTAATGTGGACCAGTCTTTAATTCATACCAGTCTGTTATTGATGCCAGTCTGTTATGTAGAGCCGTCTGTAATGTGAACCAGTATTTTATTGTTACCAGTCTGTTATGTGGACCAGTCTGTTATGAAGAGCAGTCTGTTATGTAGCGCTGTATTGGAACAGTCTGTTATGTGGACCAGTCTGTTATGTAGACCAGTCTGTTATGTAGAGCCGTCTGTTATGTGGACCAGTCTTTTATTGATACCAGTCTGTTATGTGGACCAACCTGTTACGTGGACCAGTCTGTTATGTGGACCAGTATGTTATTGATACCAGTTTGTTATGTGGAGCCGTCTGTTATGTGGACCAGTCTGTAATGTGAACCAGTCTTTTATTGTTACCAGTTTGTTATGTGGACCAGTCTGTTATGTAGAGCCGCCTGTTATGTGGACCAGTCTGTTACGTGGAGCCGTCTGTTATGTGGACCAGTCTGTAATGTGAACCAGTCTTTTATTGTTACCAGTTTGTTATGTGGACCAGTCTGTTATGTAGAGCAGTCTGTTATGTAGAGCCGTCTGTTATGTGGACCAGTCTGTTATGTGGACCAGTCTGTTATGTAGAGCAGTCTGTTATGTGAACCAGTCTTTTATTGTTACCAGTCTGTTATGTGGACCAGTCTGTTACGTGGACCAGTCTGTTATGGGACCAGTCTTTTATTGATACCAGTCTCTTATGTGGACCAGTCTGTTATGTGGACCAGTCTGTTATTGATACCAGTCTGTTATGTGGACCAGTCTGTTATGTGGACCACTCTGTTATGTGGACCAGTCTGTTATGTGAACCAGTCTGTATGTGGACCAGTCTGTTATGTGAACCAGTCTTTTATTGTTACCAGTCTGTTATGTGGACCAGTCTGTTATGTGAACCAGTCTTTTATTGTTACCAGTCTGTTATGTGGACCAGTCTGTTATGTAGAGCCGTCTGTTATGTGGACCAGTCTGTTATTGATACCAGTCTGTTATGTGGACCAGTCTGTTATGTGGACCAGTCTGTTATGTGAACCAGTCTTTTATTGTTACCAGTCTGTTATGTGGACCAGTCTGTTATGTAGAGCAGTCTGTTATGTGGACCAGTCTGTTATGTCGACCAGTCTGTTATGTGGACCAGTCTGTTATGTAGAGCCGTCTGTTATGTGGACCAGTCTTTTATTGATACCAGTCTGTTATGTGGACCAACCTGTTACGTGGACCAGTCTGTTATGTGGACCAGTCTGTTATTGATACCAGTCTGTTATGTGGACCAGTCTGTTATGTGGACCAGTCTGTTATGTGGACCAGTCTTTTATTGATACCAGTCTCTAATGTGGACCAGTCTTTAATTCATACCAGTCTGTTATTGATGCCAGTCTGTTATGTAGAGCCGTCTGTAATGTGAACCAGTATTTTATTGTTACCAGTCTGTTATGTGGACCAGTCTGTTATGAAGAGCAGTCTGTTATGTAGCGCTGTATTGGAACAGTCTGTTATGTGGACCAGTCTGTTATGTAGAGCCGTCTGTTATGTGGACCAGTCTTTTATTGATACCAGTCTGTTATGTGGACCAACCTGTTACGTGGACCAGTCTGTTATGTGGACCAGTATGTTATTGATACCAGTTTGTTATGTGGAGCCGTCTGTTATGTGGACCAGTCTGTAATGTGAACCAGTCTTTTATTGTTACCAGTTTGTTATGTGGACCAGTCTGTTATGTAGAGCCGCCTGTTATGTGGACCAGTCTGTTACGTGGAGCCGTCTGTTATGTGGACCAGTCTGTAATGTGAACCAGTCTTTTATTGTTACCAGTTTGTTATGTGGACCAGTCTGTTATGTAGAGCAGTCTGTTATGTAGAGCCGTCTGTTATGTGGACCAGTCTGTTATGTGGACCAGTCTGTTATGTAGAGCAGTCTGTTATGTGAACCAGTCTTTTATTGTTACCAGTCTGTTATGTGGACCAGTCTGTTACGTGGACCAGTCTGTTATGGGACCAGTCTTTTATTGATACCAGTCTCTTATGTGGACCAGTCTGTTATGTGGACCAGTCTGTTATTGATACCAGTCTGTTATGTGGACCAGTCTGTTATGGGACCAGTCTTTAATTCATCCCAGTCTGTTATGTGGACCAGTCTGTTACGTGGACCAGTCTGTTATGTAGAGCCGTCTGTTATGTGGACCAGTCTGTTATGTGGACCAGTATGTTATTGATACCAGTTTGTTATGTGGAGCCGTCTGTTATGTGGACCAGTCTGTAATGTGAACCAGTCTTTTATTGTTACCAGTTTGTTATGTGGACCAGTCTGTTATGTAGAGCCGCCTGTTATGTGGACCAGTCTGTTACGTGGAGCTGTCTGTTATGTGGACCAGTCTGTAATGTGAACCAGTCTTTTATTGTTACCAGTTTGTTATGTGGACCAGTCTGTTATGTAGAGCAGTCTGTTATGTAGAGCCGTCTGTTATGTGGACCAGTCTGTTACGTGGAGCTGTCTGTTATGTGGACCAGTCTGTAATGTGAACCAGTCTTTTATTGTTACCAGTTTGTTATGTGGACCAGTCTGTTATGTAGAGCAGTCTGTTATGTAGAGCCGTCTGTTATGTGGACCAGTCTGTTATGTGGACCAGTCTGTTATGTAGAGCAGTCTGTTATGTGAACCAGTCTTTTATTGTTACCAGTCTGTTATGTGGACCAGTCTGTTACGTGGACCAGTCTGTTATGGGACCAGTCTTTTATTGATACCAGTCTCTTATGTGGACCAGTCTGTTATGTGGACCAGTCTGTTATTGATACCAGTCTGTTATGTGGACCAGTCTGTTACGTGGACCAGTCTGTTATGGGACCAGTCTTTTATTGATACCAGTCTCTTATGTGGACCAGTCTGTTATGTGGACCAGTCTGTTATTGATACCAGTCTGTTATGTGGACCAGTCTGTTATGTGGACCACTCTGTTATGTGGACCAGTCTGTTATGTGAACCAGTCTGTATGTGGACCAGTCTGTTATGTGAACCAGTCTTTTATTGTTACCAGTCTGTTATGTGGACCAGTCTGTTATGTGAACCAGTCTTTTATTGTTACCAGTCTGTTATGTGGACCAGTCTGTTATGTAGAGCCGTCTGTTATGTGGACCAGTCTGTTATTGATACCAGTCTGTTATGTGGACCAGTCTGTTATGTGGACCAGTCTGTTATGTGAACCAGTCTTTTATTGTTACCAGTCTGTTATGTGGACCAGTCTGTTATGTAGAGCAGTCTGTTATGTGGACCAGTCTGTTATGTCGACCAGTCTGTTATGTGGACCAGTCTGTTATGTAGAGCCGTCTGTTATGTGGACCAGTCTTTTATTGATACCAGTCTGTTATGTGGACCAACCTGTTACGTGGACCAGTCTGTTATGTGGACCAGTCTGTTATTGATACCAGTCTGTTATGTGGACCAGTCTGTTATGTGGACCAGTCTGTTATGTGGACCAGTCTTTTATTGATACCAGTCTCTAATGTGGACCAGTCTTTAATTCATACCAGTCTGTTATTGATGCCAGTCTGTTATGTAGAGCCGTCTGTAATGTGAACCAGTATTTTATTGTTACCAGTCTGTTATGTGGACCAGTCTGTTATGAAGAGCAGTCTGTTATGTAGCGCTGTATTGGAACAGTCTGTTATGTGGACCAGTCTGTTATGTAGAGCCGTCTGTTATGTGGACCAGTCTTTTATTGATACCAGTCTGTTATGTGGACCAACCTGTTACGTGGACCAGTCTGTTATGTGGACCAGTATGTTATTGATACCAGTTTGTTATGTGGAGCCGTCTGTTATGTGGACCAGTCTGTAATGTGAACCAGTCTTTTATTGTTACCAGTTTGTTATGTGGACCAGTCTGTTATGTAGAGCCGCCTGTTATGTGGACCAGTCTGTTACGTGGAGCCGTCTGTTATGTGGACCAGTCTGTAATGTGAACCAGTCTTTTATTGTTACCAGTTTGTTATGTGGACCAGTCTGTTATGTAGAGCAGTCTGTTATGTAGAGCCGTCTGTTATGTGGACCAGTCTGTTATGTGGACCAGTCTGTTATGTAGAGCAGTCTGTTATGTGAACCAGTCTTTTATTGTTACCAGTCTGTTATGTGGACCAGTCTGTTACGTGGACCAGTCTGTTATGGGACCAGTCTTTTATTGATACCAGTCTCTTATGTGGACCAGTCTGTTATGTGGACCAGTCTGTTATTGATACCAGTCTGTTATGTGGACCAGTCTGTTATGGGACCAGTCTTTAATTCATCCCAGTCTGTTATGTGGACCAGTCTGTTACGTGGACCAGTCTGTTATGTAGAGCCGTCTGTTATGTGGACCAGTCTGTTATGTGGACCAGTATGTTATTGATACCAGTTTGTTATGTGGAGCCGTCTGTTATGTGGACCAGTCTGTAATGTGAACCAGTCTTTTATTGTTACCAGTTTGTTATGTGGACCAGTCTGTTATGTAGAGCCGCCTGTTATGTGGACCAGTCTGTTACGTGGAGCTGTCTGTTATGTGGACCAGTCTGTAATGTGAACCAGTCTTTTATTGTTACCAGTTTGTTATGTGGACCAGTCTGTTATGTAGAGCAGTCTGTTATGTAGAGCCGTCTGTTATGTGGACCAGTCTGTTACGTGGAGCTGTCTGTTATGTGGACCAGTCTGTAATGTGAACCAGTCTTTTATTGTTACCAGTTTGTTATGTGGACCAGTCTGTTATGTAGAGCAGTCTGTTATGTAGAGCCGTCTGTTATGTGGACCAGTCTGTTATGTGGACCAGTCTGTTATGTAGAGCAGTCTGTTATGTGAACCAGTCTTTTATTGTTACCAGTCTGTTATGTGGACCAGTCTGTTACGTGGACCAGTCTGTTATGGGACCAGTCTTTTATTGATACCAGTCTCTTATGTGGACCAGTCTGTTATGTGGACCAGTCTGTTATTGATACCAGTCTGTTATGTGGACCAGTCTGTTACGTGGACCAGTCTGTTATGGGACCAGTCTTTTATTGATACCAGTCTCTTATGTGGACCAGTCTGTTATGTGGACCAGTCTGTTATTGATACCAGTCTGTTATGTGGACCAGTCTGTTATGTGGACCACTCTGTTATGTGGACCAGTCTGTTATGTGAACCAGTCTGTATGTGGACCAGTCTGTTATGTGAACCAGTCTTTTATTGTTACCAGTCTGTTATGTGGACCAGTCTGTTATGTGAACCAGTCTTTTATTGTTACCAGTCTGTTATGTGGACCAGTCTGTTATGTAGAGCCGTCTGTTATGTGGACCAGTCTGTTATTGATACCAGTCTGTTATGTGGACCAGTCTGTTATGTGGACCAGTCTGTTATGTGGACCAGTCTGTTATGTGAACCAGTCTTTTATTGTTACCAGTCTGTTATGTGGACCAGTCTGTTATGTAGAGCAGTCTGTTATGTGGACCAGTCTGTTATGTCGACCAGTCTGTTATGTGGACCAGTCTGTTATGTAGAGCCGTCTGTTATGTGGACCAGTCTTTTATTGATACCAGTCTGTTATGTGGACCAACCTGTTACGTGGACCAGTCTGTTATGTGGACCAGTCTGTTATTGATACCAGTCTGTTATGTGGACCAGTCTGTTATGTGGACCAGTCTGTTATGTGGACCAGTCTTTTATTGATACCAGTCTCTAATGTGGACCAGTCTTTAATTCATACCAGTCTGTTATTGATGCCAGTCTGTTATGTAGAGCCGTCTGTAATGTGAACCAGTATTTTATTGTTACCAGTCTGTTATGTGGACCAGTCTGTTATGAAGAGCAGTCTGTTATGTAGCGCTGTATTGGAACAGTCTGTTATGTGGACCAGTCTGTTATGTAGACCAGTCTGTTATGTAGAGCCGTCTGTTATGTGGACCAGTCTTTTATTGATACCAGTCTGTTATGTGGACCAACCTGTTACGTGGACCAGTCTGTTATGTGGACCAGTATGTTATTGATACCAGTTTGTTATGTGGAGCCGTCTGTTATGTGGACCAGTCTGTAATGTGAACCAGTCTTTTATTGTTACCAGTTTGTTATGTGGACCAGTCTGTTATGTAGAGCCGCCTGTTATGTGGACCAGTCTGTTACGTGGAGCCGTCTGTTATGTGGACCAGTCTGTAATGTGAACCAGTCTTTTATTGTTACCAGTTTGTTATGTGGACCAGTCTGTTATGTAGAGCAGTCTGTTATGTGAACCAGTCTTTTATTGTTACCAGTCTGTTATGTGGACCAGTCTGTTACGTGGACCAGTCTGTTATGGGACCAGTCTTTTATTGATACCAGTCTCTTATGTGGACCAGTCTGTTATGTGGACCAGTCTGTTATTGATACCAGTCTGTTATGTGGAGCAGTCTGTTATGGGACCAGTCTTTAATTCATCCCAGTCTGTTATGTGGACCAGTCTGTTACGTGGACCAGTCTGTTATGTAGAGCCGTCTGTTATGTGGACCAGTCTGTTATGTGGACCAGTATGTTATTGATACCAGTTTGTTATGTGGAGCCGTCTGTTATGTGGACCAGTCTGTAATGTGAACCAGTCTTTTATTGTTACCAGTTTGTTATGTGGACCAGTCTGTTATGTGGAGCCGCCTGTTATGTGGACCAGTCTGTTACGTGGAGCTGTCTGTTATGTGGACCAGTCTGTAATGTGAACCAGTCTTTTATTGTTACCAGTTTGTTATGTGGACCAGTCTGTTATGTAGAGCAGTCTGTTATGTAGAGCCGTCTGTTATGTGGACCAGTCTGTTATGTGGACCAGTCTGTTATGTAGAGCAGTCTGTTATGTGAACCAGTCTTTTATTGTTACCAGTCTGTTATGTGGACCAGTCTGTTACGTGGACCAGTCTGTTATGGGACCAGTCTTTTATTGATACCAGTCTCTTATGTGGACCAGTCTGTTATGTGGACCAGTCTGTTATTGATACCAGTCTGTTATGTGGACCAGTCTGTTACGTGGACCAGTCTGTTATGGGACCAGTCTTTTATTGATACCAGTCTCTTATGTGGACCAGTCTGTTATGTGGACCAGTCTGTTATTGATACCAGTCTGTTATGTGGACCAGTCTGTTATGTGGACCACTCTGTTATGTGGACCAGTCTGTTATGTGAACCAGTCTGTATGTGGACCAGTATGTTATGTGAACCAGTCTTTTATTGTTACCAGTCTGTTATGTGGACCAGTCTGTTATGTGAACCAGTCTTTTATTGTTACCAGTCTGTTATGTGGACCAGTCTGTTATGTAGAGCCGTCTGTTATGTGGACCAGTCTGTTATTGATACCAGTCTGTTATGTGGACCAGTCTGTTATGTGGACCAGTCTGTTATGTGGACCAGTCTGTTATGTGAACCAGTCTTTTATTGTTACCAGTCTGTTATGTGGACCAGTCTGTTATGTAGAGCAGTCTGTTATGTGGACCAGTCTGTTATGTCGACCAGTCTGTTATGTGGACCAGTCTGTTATGTAGAGCCGTCTGTTATGTGGACCAGTCTTTTATTGATACCAGTCTGTTATGTGGACCAACCTGTTACGTGGACCAGTCTGTTATGTGGACCAGTCTGTTATTGATACCAGTCTGTTATGTGGACCAGTCTGTTATGTGGACCAGTCTGTTATGTGGACCAGTCTTTTATTGATACCAGTCTCTAATGTGGACCAGTCTTTAATTCATACCAGTCTGTTATTGATGCCAGTCTGTTATGTAGAGCTGTCTGTAATGTGAACCAGTATTTTATTGTTACCAGTCTGTTATGTGGACCAGTCTGTTATGAAGAGCAGTCTGTTATGTAGCGCTGTATTGGAACAGTCTGTTATGTGGACCAGTCTGTTATGTAGACCAGTCTGTTATGTAGAGCCGTCTGTTATGTGGACCAGTCTTTTATTGATACCAGTCTGATATGTGGACCAACCTGTTACGTGGACCAGTCTGTTATGTGGACCAGTATGTTATTGATACCAGTTTGTTATGTGGAGCCGTCTGTTATGTGGACCAGTCTGTAATGTGAACCAGTCTTTTATTGTTACCAGTTTGTTATGTGGACCAGTCTGTTATGTAGAGCCGCCTGTTATGTGGACCAGTCTGTTACGTGGAGCCGTCTGTTATGTGGACCAGTCTGTAATGTGAACCAGTCTTTTATTGTTACCAGTTTGTTATGTGGACCAGTCTGTTATGTAGAGCAGTCTGTTATGTAGAGCCGTCTGTTATGTGGACCAGTCTGTTATGTGGACCAGTCTGTTATGTAGAGCAGTCTGTTATGTGAACCAGTCTTTTATTGTTACCAGTCTGTTATGTGGACCAGTCTGTTACGTGGACCAGTCTGTTATGGGACCAGTCTTTTATTGATACCAGTCTCTTATGTGGACCAGTCTGTTATGTGGACCAGTCTGTTATTGATACCAGTCTGTTATGTGTACCAGTCTGTTATGGGACCAGTCTTTAATTCATCCCAGTCTGTTATGTGGACCAGTCTGTTACGTGGACCAGTCTGTTATGTAGAGCCGTCTGTTATGTGGACCAGTCTGTTATGTGGACCAGTATGTTATTGATACCAGTTTGTTATGTGGAGCCGTCTGTTATGTGGACCAGTCTGTAATGTGAACCAGTCTTTTATTGTTACCAGTTTGTTATGTGGACCAGTCTGTTATGTAGAGCCGCCTGTTATGTGGACCAGTCTGTTACGTGGAGCCGTCTGTTATGTGGACCAGTCTGTAATGTGAACCAGTCTTTTATTGTTACCAGTTTGTTATGTGGACCAGTCTGTTATGTAGAGCAGTCTGTTATGTAGAGCCGTCTGTTATGTGGACCAGTCTGTTATGTGGACCAGTCTGTTATGTAGAGCAGTCTGTTATGTGAACCAGTCTTTTATTGTTACCAGTCTGTTATGTGGACCAGTCTGTTACGTGGACCAGTCTGTTATGGGACCAGTCTTTTATTGATACCAGTCTCTTATGTGGACCAGTCTGTTATGTGGACCAGTCTGTTATTGATACCAGTCTGTTATGTGGACCAGTCTGTTACGTGGACCAGTCTTTAATTCATCCCAGTCTGTTATGTGGACCAGTCTGTTACGTGGACCAGTCTGTTATGTAGAGCCGTCTGTTATGTGGACCAGTCTGTTATGGGACCAATCTTTTATTGATACCAGTCTGTTATGTGGACCAACCTGTTACGTGGACCAGTCTGTTATGTAGAGCCGTCTGTTATGTGGACCAGTCTGTTATGTGGACCAGTCTCTGTTATGTGGACCAGTCTGTAATGTGGACCAGTCTGTTATGTGGACCAGTCTGTTATGTGGACAAGTCATTTATTGATACCAGTCTGTTATGTGGACCAGTCTGTTATTGATACCAGTCTGTTATTGATACCAGTCTGTTATGTGGACCAGTCTGTTATGGGACCAGTCTTTTATCCATACCAGTCTGTTATGTGGACCAACCTGTTACGTGGACCAGTCTGTTATATGTAGTATACATTTTTTAAAAGAGAATTAACGCACCCCACGGTCATGTTCAGGGCAAATGGCTCAAGGAGGGAGGTTTCTTAGCAACCTGGCACTCACAGGTAATTAGTGTCCCCTGTGTTGGCCTATATTTTTTTATCATTTCACCATCGTTTTTTCTATTACGATTGTAATGTTAATAAGTATGATGATGGTGATGACAGTGATATTTGATTGATGAGATTATTTGGTTGATTTTATTGTTATTTCTATCATGTTTTAAGACTTAAATCATCACAAGTCAGCAGTGTGTTTCTCCAGTTACTACGGTGTGATGTGTGTGAAGTCACATTATCTTGATTGGTATGCATCATCATCACGCTGATGTGTGTGTGTGTGTGTGTGTTATTTCTCTCCCAATCTGAGTCGCCTTCGCCGCGCCCCTTTGACCACACTTGACAACAATGGGAGGGTAGAAGCGGAATAGAATCAGAGAGAGAAAGAGGGAGAGAGGGAGAGAGAGGGAGAGAGAGAGTGGGGAGAGGGAGGGGGAGAGAGATGAAGCCAGAGGGAGAGAGAGACGTCAGGAATAACGAAGGATAAAGGGTGTAAGCTTGCTCCTGCCTTTCAAATCTTTCTTCTTCTGCTCGTTTTTTTCTAAAAGGGAGAGGCTTTGAGGTGAAAAGAGAGAGGGAGAGGGAGAGAGAGGGAGAGAGAGAGTTGGAGGGGGCGTTTCCTTCTGCACGATTATCAGATATTTCAATACATTGTCAGAACCGTGTCGCCGACTTGAGCAGGAGAAACTGGCAGGACTAATAAAAACGATGGGTGAGTACGTGACATCTTCATTCATTATTGGATAAGGCTTTTTATTTCCTCCTCTTGCTTGCATAACAGCCTAGTGGCCAACGTTTTACTTGGGAACCCGGGAGGACGCATGTGTGTTTAGGTGGAACTGATGTTCTTTATTATCTAAACGTTTGTGATCAATTTAATTGTATGGATACAGTGAGGAACTCAGTGCTGGGTTATTTGTAGGCCTTCGTGTGACGGTAAATACTAGTTTGGACTGGATAAGGGTTAGTCCTCCACCATCAAGTGCTGAACACACATCACAAAGCCAACGGTTCTGTCACTTCTCAAGCTATGTTGTTCTTTTTGATCAATTATCTAAATTGAAACTGTTTGCCCTCGTTTCACTGGTCTTGTTTCGCTAAAAACACTGGATCTGCTTTTGAACAGCCTTGTCGTCTATAGTGACTTATCAACAGAAGTGACTTTGTAGACTACCTTGTTGCTTATGTCAATGGGCAGTTTGAGCCATTGTTAGTGACTGGTGCTGTATGTAGGATGAGACAAGTCTAGCTCATTATGTCCTTCATTCCTTTCAAAAGCTTTGACAGGAAAACATTTAAAAAGCGTCTATTTGATGTTATAGTATGCCACCAATGCTTTTTTTGTGCGATTAGTTTTAGACATGACATGTGTCACATGAATATTCAGCACTGTTCAGCATTTTCATCAGTTGGTTGCCTTTGTTGCAGTTTTATTCAAAGTTGTAACCAAAATGATTTTTGCAAGTTGGTTAGTGTTGTTAATTTGTGTTTTCTCACAGTTTTTGACCCCTTCTGGATTTAGGACAGGTCTACCATTTGGTCTGTCAGAATTCCTTAAATACAACAGAACAAGACTACTCATATTAAATTAGCACTCGTTTAAATCAATATTGCTTTGCATCAGTTGTGCAGTAAAAGCTAGCTGTTGTTTCAAAGGCCAGATTACTAACAGAATAGTAATGGGTATCGTCTCTAATACCAGCATTATAACCCTGTCAGGAGTATGTTTCCAATTTTCTGAGTTTTTAATGTGTGCATGGGTTAAATATTAACTGAACTGCATTAACCCAAGCCTGAATGTAACTGATGAAAACCCAGTGCACAGTGCTAAATGTTGTATACTCTACTGTAAAACCCTAGTGTATTTAAACCTAAAAAATGTCTGTTTTATTTGCCAGGATTTTTCCATTTATTCTTCCTAAATCTCATTAATAGTTTATTACTGATGTTCTTTTAACAATTGTGCATTATAACTATTTGCATTATATAGTGTGCATTTTATGTTTGTTAAAATTCTGTTTTAAACAATCTTACATTTCAGGACATTTGTTTGTTGTGTATTTTAATCCAGTACTTTGAGGCAGGCGAGGTATTTTGTTTCAGTCAATCGATCAATGTCACCTCATCAATAGGTTTATCCTATAGGTTTACCCCCTGGTGGGACGCATAATTCAATAATGTGTAAATTATTACTCAAATGTCAGTCATATGAGCAAGGGACACATACTGCACATAGACTGATTTGGATTTAATTAGTAGCAATCGCAGACTGTGTGTGTGTGTGTGTGTGTGTGTGTGTGTGTGTGTGTGTGTGTGTGTGTGTGTGTGTGTGTGTGTGTGTGTGTGTGTGTGTGTGTGTGTGTGTGTGTGTGTGTGCGTGCGTGCGTGCGTGCGTGCGTGCGTGCGTGCGTGCGTGCGTGCGTGCGTGCGTGCGTAAGTGAGAGAGAACGGGTGTGTCAGTCTCAGTGTGCAGTCAGTTTGCCCGTAGGCTCAGTGGCCAGCCTGAACTCCCTGAACTCAACCCTTGTACATTAAATTCATATTGATCAAGGAGCACAGAGAGACATAAAGTTCCATCTCATCTGTTTTATGCAGCCTGGGCCAAAAGCTGTGTCTGTGAGTGTGGCTTCTTCCTTTAATAAAGAAGACAAGTGTGCACGTGCGTGTGTGTGTGTGTGTGTTTGTGTGCGCGCGTGCAGAAGGGTGTTCTTTCTGAAAGTGAAAAAATCCGGACTTCCAAATAATACAGTAGCATACCAACGCAGATCTCTGTAGAGCTACACAGTCTGCCTTAGTTGTGATCAGGCCTTTAACCCTCCCCCTCCCGCTTTCAATGCTGATTGACAAGCTGAGGCTCTCCACTTGGCAACCAGTGTGGGTGGGTGGGCCGATCTGAGGCCGTCCTAGAAGGGCTCCGAGCAGAGAGGATGTTGGGAAAAGGTGAGAGAAAAACCAAACATCTGTGTGGTAATTGGGCTCCCCTTAGTATTGTAACGCATACATTGACATCTGTTTGATAATTGGCTTCCCAGGCTCCTCTGCTTGTGTCTTCTAAATGTCGGTTTGGTGGAGAGAAAAACAAAGGGGGAGGTGTGTGTGTGTGTGTGTGTGTGTGTGTGTGTGTGTGTGTGTGTGTGTGTGTGTGTGTGTGTGTGTGTGTGGACTCAATTGAATCAAACCCGCATTGCAGTATTTGCATTTGTAACAGACCAGCCTGGGTACCGTATAAAAACCTACAAATACTACCAGAATGAGCACCCTCACAAGTACACTGTTTGGAATTAAAAGTGTGCGGGCACGTTTGATTGGACGACAGCCTGTGTGTGCACATGCATTAACTGGTAGGGGGAAGGGCCCTGGAGGGTTCTGTGGCCATCCATAGGTTCATTTTGTTTAATTGCGTAAACTCATTGGTCAACAGTTGTTTTTTAATTTAACAAAGATCGATCAGTCTCGGAAGTCATGTAAGATTTAATAACATAATAATAGCGTTACTAATGCCATTATTAGTAGCTTGTACGATTTGTAAGGAGCATTATAGGGGTGCGGCCGTCAAATTGTATAGATAAACATGGTGAATAATTGATGATGCTGCTTAGTGGGGAGCTGATTTGGAGTGGCACTGATGACGGTCTAAAGACCTATAGCTGAACGGCAGTATCTCCTCATCTACACATGATAGAAGTTACGTTGTATAGAGAAGTCTGTCCTCCACAATATTGGTTGGAGCTTCATTCAGGGTAAATGAATTATATTTAGTATATATTCGTACGTGCATGTGTATCAGGCTGTCTTAAAATACTTGAATACACATATACAAATACTATACATATGTAGCACTCACACACATACCATATGTAGCACTAGCACACATACTATATGTTGCACTAGCACACATGCTATATGTAGCGCTAGCACACACACTATATTTAGCACTAGCACAGATACTATATGTAGCACTAGCACACATACTATATGTTGCACTAGCACACATAATATATGTAGCACTAGCACACATAATATATGTAGCACTAGCACACATGCTATATGTAGCACTAGCACACATAGTATATGTAGCACTCACACACATACTATATGTAGCACTAGCACACCTACTATATGTTGCATTAGCACACATACTATATGTAGCACTAGCACACATACAATAAATATGTAGCACTAGCCCACATACAATAAATATGTAGCACTAGCCCACATACTATATGTGGCACTAGCACACATACAATAAATATGTAGCACTAGCACACATACTATATGTAGCACTAGCACACATACTATATGTAGCACTGGCACACATACAATAAATATGTAACACGCACACACATTCTATAATTATGTAGCACTCGCACACATACTATATGTAGCACTAGCACACATACAATAAATATGTAGCACTAGCACACATACTATATGTAGCACTCGCACACATATTATATGTTGCACTCGCACACATACTATATGTAGCACTAGCCCACATACTATATGTAGCACTAGCAACCATACTATATGTAGCACTAGCACACATAATATATGTAGCACTAGCACACATGCTATATGTAGCACTCGCACACATACTATATGTAGCGCTCACACACATACTATATGTAGCACTAGCACACATACTATATGTAGCACTCACACACATACTATATGTAGCACTAGGACAAATACAATAAATATGTAGCACTAGCACACATACTATATGTAGCATTAGCCCACATACTATATGTAGCACTAGCACACATACTATATGTAGCACTAGCACACATACTATATGGAGCACTCACACACATACTATATGTAGCACTAGGACACATACAATAAATATGTGGCACTAGGACACATACTATATGTAGCACTAGCCCACATACTATATGTAGCACTAGCACACATACTATATGTAGCACTAGCACACATACTATATGTGGCACTAGCACACATACTATATGTGGCACTAGCACACATACTATATGTAGCACTAGCACACATACTATATGTAGCACTAGCACATGTACTATATGTAGCACTAGCACACATACAATAAATATGGAACACGCACACACATTCTATAATTATGTAGCACTCGCACACATACTATATGTAGCACTAGCACACATACAATAAATATGTAGCACGCACACACATACTATATGTAGCACTAGCACATATACTATATGTAGCACTAGCACACATACTATATGTAGCACTAGCACACATACTATATGTAGCACTAGCACACATACTATATGTTGCACTAGCTCACATACTATATGTAGCACTAGCCCACATACTATATGTAGCACTAGCACACATACTATATGTAGCACTAGCACACATAATATATGTAGCACTAGCACACATGCTATATGTAGCACTAGCACACATACTATATGTAGCACTAGCCCACATACTATATGTAGCACTAGCACACATACTATATGTAGCACTGGCACACATACTATATGTACCACTAGCACACATACAATAAATATGTAGCACTAGTACATATGTTTATTTATGTAGCCATATATTATTCAGGGCTACAGTACTTACCATATATTAATGAATCACATACATGGTTCAGGGCTACAGTACTAACCATGTTTTAATGAATCACATATATGATTCAGGTCTACAATACTAACCATATATTAATGAATCACATATATGGTTCAAGTCTACAGTATTAACCATATATTAATGAATCACATATATGGTTCAGGTCTACAATACTAACCATATATTAATTCAATCACATATATGGTTCAGGTCTACAATACTAACCATATATTAATGAATCACATATATGGTTCAGGTCTACAATACTAACCATATATTAATGAATCACATATATGGTTCAGGTCTACAATACTAACCATATATTAATGAATCACATATATGGTTCAGGTCCACAGTACTAACCATATATTAATGAATCACATATGTGGTTCAGGTCTACAATACTAACTATATATTAAGGAATCACATATATAGTTCAGGTCTACAATACTAACCATATATTAATGAATCACATATATAGTTCAGGTCTACAATACTAACCATATATTAATGAATCACATATATGGTTCAGGTCTACAATACTAACCATATATGAATGAATCACATATATGGTTCAGGTCTACAATACTAACCATATATTATTGAATCACATATATGGTTCAGGTATACAATACTAACCATATATTAATGAATCACATATATGGTTCAGGTCTACAGTACTAACCATATATTAATGAATCACATATATGGTTCAGGTCTACAGTACTAACCATATATTAATGAATCACATATATGGTTCAGGTCACATATATGGTTCATGTCTACAGTACTAACCATATATTAATGTATATGGTTCATGTCTACAGTACTAACCATATATTAATGAATCACATATATGGTTCAGGTCTACAATACTAACTATATATTAATGAATCACATATATGGTTCAGGTCTACAATACTAACTATATATTAATGAATCACATATATGGTTCAGGTCTACAATACTAACTATATATTAATGAATCACATATATGGTTCAGGTCTACAATACTAACCATATATTAATGAATCACATATATGGTTCATGTCTACAGTACTAACCATATATTAATGAATCACATATATGGTTCAGGTCTACAATACTAACCATATATTAATGAATCACATATATGGTTCAGGTCTACAATACTAACTATATATTAATGAATCACATATATGGTTCAGGTATACAATACTAACCATATATTAATGAATCACATATATGGTTCAGGTCTACAATACTAACCATATATTAATGAATCACATATATGGTTCAGGTCTACAATACTAACCATATATTAATGAATCACATATATGTTTCAGGTCTACAATACTAACTATATATTAATGAATCACATATATGGTTCAGGTCTACAATACTAACCATATGTTAATGAATCACATATATGGTTCAGGTCTACAATACTATCTGTGTCCCATTGGGATGTGGGTGAAATTCCCCTCTCCATCCCTCTCTTTAATGTACCCTCCTGTGTGAGAACGAAGCTCAACAGAAAGCTTTGGTTTTCCTGAAACCACCAGAGTGTTATCAGACCCCTAAAATAATCTTACCATTTAAAACCTTTCAGGGTTTTCAAACCATCCGCTTCGCTTCCAAACGTGTGCCATATTTCACGCGGAGGTGTGTAGAATAAAAAGGGAGCTGGAATTGCCCTTTTCATGTCGTCGCCTTTCAGCATATGTGCAGAGCTGTTTTCAGGGTTTGAAGGAACAGAGGTGTAAGAAGTCTCCTTATCTTCTCTGGCACAGCCAATCACAGCCCTAGAGCCGGGGCCATTTATGAGGGCCGTAACACTACTATTGAATTCCTCAAATGTATCGGAGAACACACTCGCGGATAGATGATTCGGTAATATATAAACTCTGAGGTTACCTCCCCACTCCCGTATGCAGCACTGTGAAGAGGAGGTTTGTAGTCCTCTTCTCCTAGCTCCTCTCCATTCGGAGCAGATGGAAGATCTGGGTCTGTTGTGTTGGCCTCGTATATTCCTCATGTTAAGTCTATGTATAAACCCAGCGTCATTGGCCCCTGCCCTCCCGGATAGACTGTCGGTACGTGCCGATATTAAATGAATACAATATGTAAATTATTATGTCCAATAAGACACATTTATATCTTGTTTTTCGCTCATTTACTCTCTCTCTCTTTGTTAGTATGAGGGTTTTGGTTTCAGTTTCTCCCTCACACTTTTTTTATATACAGTATACACATATATGCAGATCCCTGAAGGTGTCCTGTGGTATCTGGCACCAAGACATTAGCAGAAGATCCCTGAAGGTGTCCTGTGGTATCAGGCACTAAGACATTAGCAGCAGATCCCTGAAGGTGTCCTGTGGTATCTGGCACTAAGACATTAGCAGCAGATTCCTGAAGGTGTCCTGTGGTATCTGGCACTAAGACATTAGCAGCAGATTCCTGAAGGTGTCCTGTGGTATCTGGCACTAAGACATTAGCAGCAGATTCCTGAAGGTGTCCTGTGGTATCTGGCACCAAGACATTACCTGCAGATCCTTGAAGTCCTGTTAGATGCGAGGGGGACTGTGCACTGTGTGTTGTGACACATTCCTCCCATAACCATCATTAAACTCTTTTGTGACTTGTGCCACAGTGGACCTTCTGTCAGTTCGGACCAGATGGGACAGCCTTTGTTTCCCTCACGCACACCGTCTCCGGTTTGTGGTTTGTCCTTACTCGGACCACTGTTGGTAGGTACTCACCACTGCTGACCGGGAGACCCCCACAAGTCAAAGTCTCTCAGATCTTTACTAGTGCCCATTTCTAGTGCATTGAACATGTTAGGACATGATCAACGTCATACACTTCGCCTGTGAGAAGTCATAACGGTTTCACTCACATGTGTGTATATGGACAGAAGAACACGTGTACATCCGTGTCTCACAAATCTTCTTCTTTTGTGATCCGAACACCTCAAACTTAGATTTCTCTATTCATAAAACTGTTTTCCCATCATCTGTCCCATCATCTGTCCATGCTCCTTTGCCCATCTTAGTCTTGTCTTTTTATTGCCCGGTCTGAGATATTAATTTTTCTTTGCAACTGTGCTAGAAGGCCAGCACCCCTATTCACTATTGAGATTGGTGTTTGACGGGCACTATTTAGATAAGCTGCCAGTTGACGACCTTTGGGGTCACTTAAAAATGTCTTTGTTTTTTTAAAGAAAAGCAGATTTGTGTTCATTAAAATAACATCAAATCATTCAGAAATACAGTGTGGTCATTGTTAATCTTGTAAAAGAATATTGTAGCTGAAAAGGCATGGCTTTCTAATGGAGTATCTCCATGGCTGTACAGAGGCTCATTATCTGCGACCAACAGTCCTGTGTTCCAATGGTACGCTGTGTTTGCTAATCCAAGTTTATCATTTTAAAGGCTCATTTATCATTACTAAACCACTTTGCAATTATGTTAGCGCAGCTGGAAACGGATGTTACCGGCTCAGAATGGCCATAAACGTTCGTCATTCGATTCCTTTTTCCGGGAAATGCGGGCCATTCCACGAAAGAAATTGCCAAGAACCCAAGGGTCTATAAACAGTTTTACCGTTATTTGTTTACTTACCTTTATTATATGTAAGGTTGCCACACACTCAAAGATTCACGCACACAGAATTTGACAAAAACAAAATTCACAGGCTTGGTTTGACAAGGTGACGGCACATGCGAGCGTGGAGTCACCTCACGTTCAATAGAGGCCTTTTGCTGACCCCATATTCTGTCCGCTGTTTTCCCACAGATATGGGTGTGTATAGGGATTTATAAATATACAAATCAGATGCTTCTACGAACAATAGTATAGGACAATATACACAGGAGATATAGACATGTACAGAACATTCCTTATTTCGTTATTCCATAAAGTATATAAATACTGCATCTTCTTTTACCCTCTTAAGACAACTACGAATGACGACGTGTAAACATTTAGCATTATGTTGTTTTTCCCTTTTCTCTCTCCAGGGACTCCGAAGTTTCACATGGCAAATGAACCACCACCCACCACTCCATCTGTCTCTCCGCTGTAGCTGAGCACGGATAGGGGGAAGGAGGAGAGAGAAGATGGAGGGGAGGAGGTGGCCGGAACGTTTGCTCCCGTCTCGACCACGGGTATTCTTGGGTTGATAATACAGATGTCGATGTTATTGCTTGAGAATACGCGTAGCTGAGTGGAAGACATTTCCTCAACCAACCTTTCCTTCTGTGGTCATAGAGAAACACAAAATATATATACATATATGTATAAATATATATATAAATATATATATATATATATGCGCACAACTTCTGCCAGATCAATTCTCGATTTTGTATTAAAATGTTATGCATTAAATCCACCCGCAGTATTGATCCAAGCAGGTCAGCAGGAGCAGAGTTGTGCCTAAAGCTGCCCAAAGTTTTCCGTCTCTCTCCAAGCCGCGTCGTGAGCGGTGTCTCCGGCCCCGACCAGATGTCCTCTTCAGAAGGTAAGCCCCTCCCAGACGTACAACACATCCTGTTTTTTTCTTGCCATTATTGTTCCCCCGCGTGACAGATGCCCTTATCAGAGGCCATGCGTGGTGAAAGGGGAATTCAATAAGAGCCTGTGAGACACTGGGAATCGGTGATACAACATGACATGGCCCAGCAGAAGTCCGGCAGGAGACACTGGGACTCGTGGCAATAAGGTCACAGCCAAAGGGCAAATCCGATATACAGACGAACAGGAGAGCAGGCAGGCAAGTAGGAGCTGGACGCTTCACAGAACAGAGATAAATCCCAGCTAGGGCGATGTTTGCCAGGCTGGCTAGCTAGGAGACTGGACTAGGACAGCCAGACAGGCGGAGGCTGAGCCAGGGCAACCTAGGCAGAAAGTTTAATTCTCCAATCGAAAATGGACGTGTGTCGCCTAGAGAATGTGCCAGGTATTGATCAAACTACTTTTAGTAATTGTAGGAATTTCAGCGGTGAAGTAACGCAGTAGGAAGCATCAACCTTCAAATGGCTTCAGAGGCAGAACACTCCAACTAGCCACAGAGGTAACAAATAATGTATTGCGTTCACTTTCCGTTTCATTTCTCTATTTATTCCTTCAATTGTTTCACCTCACCTGCAAGGGAGAAGTACTAGACTTGTATTGGGTGGTTAAATTAATAATATCCCACCATGGAGGTTTTCATTTTGGGGATTCTTAAATAGGGTTTAATAAGATTATGTAAATCCCTCCATTTCACAGTGGGAGGACGCTGGATCTAATCCATGTAAAAAGTCTTTCATAGTCTCAGTATCCGTTCTAAACCCTGAGAACACTCAAACAAGAGGATTCTGCAGGGCAGACCCGACACACAGGGCAGACCCGACACACAGCATTACATATTGTGTTCGGTTGTGTGCGTGTGTGTGAATGTGTTTGTGCGTGTATGTGTGTTTTCATTTGTGTGTTCAGTTGTGTGCGTGTACGTGTGTGCGTGTACGAATGTGCGTGTATGTGTGTGCGTGTAAGGGTGTGTGTGTTTGTGTGTGTGTGTGTGTGTGTATGTGTGTGCGTGTATGTGTGTGCGTGTATGTGTATGCGTGTATGGGTGCGTGCGTGTGCGTGCGCGTGTGTGTGCATGTATGTGTGTGTGTGCGGGTATGTGTGTGTGTGAGTATGTGTGTATGTGTGTGTTCATTTGTCTGTTCATTTGTGTGTTCAGTTGTGTTCGTGTACGTGTGTGCATGTGTGTGTAGGTGTGTATGTGTGTGCATGTACCTGTGTACGTGTGTATTTGTGTGCGTGTGTACGTGTGTGCGTGTGTGCGTGTGTGCGTGTACCTGTGTACGTGCTATTTGCAGTGATTTAATAGTCATGATTATTTTTCTTTGAGTGACTCGTTCATTTTAGTCGTTTGACCTTCTGGCTGAGTCCAACAGAATGATTGATAGTGGCTCAGATCACCGGCTCCAGAGGCTTGATTCCCCTAAATACGGCCTATCATGTGCGCACGAGAAAAGTAATCACCCTTCAGGCACGTTAGGAGGAAAATATATGTTTAGACCTGATTCAGTACAACAAATAATTTAGGAGTTAAATTATTAAATGATAAATTGGACACATTTTTTATATAATAAACTAACTGAGTCTTAAAGGAATCGATTGTAAGGCTGCTGCAGTTCACAAATACATTCATATGCTTTTCACCCTTAAGAGAGTCAATCTCAAGGTAGCCCACTATGAGCCACTCATTATAAGAGAGTCAATCTCAAGGTAGCCCAACTATGAGCCACTCATTATCCAGTTTGGTTGCAGCTGATTTCAAAATGAACCAGGATGAATAATATTTGTTTGCCTAGCAATCACAAATGTTTATTGTTAAAGCACACTTACAACTTTTAGTCAAAAATGACCCCTCCATTAAAAATGAAAGAGGCTTGTAGAAATAAGACCCATTTGGGGTTTTCACTAGAGGGGGCCCTGGATGCTCTGAGCATTACTGACTCGAATACGATAAGTGTGTGTGTGTGTGTGTGTGTGCTTCAGATCGGTGTGTGTGTGTGTGTGTGTGTGTGTGTGTTTCAGATCGGTGTGTGTGTGTGTGTGTGTGTTTTTCAGATTGGTGTGTGTGTGTGATAGGCAGCTGGCTTCAGGTTAGCACAGACCTTTATTCTGGTCTCCTCCTCCACATGTTAATTAATTATCCAACCTGTTTTCTATGCCCTCGTTGATTACCCGTTTTAATCAGATTATATGTCCTGAAAGGGATTGAGGAACAAATTCCAAATTGACACTATGAAATAAATAAGTACAAGGTACATCTGAAATGTGAATCTGTCGTCATTATTTTAAAGCTCAATGTCAAATCATGCAAAAGCATGTGAACAAATATGAAAAAGTATTATATTTTTACTCGTTACCCCGAGTGAAGAGGTCCGTTAGAGATGCTCCACAATAATGCCAACATGGCATCACTTGACTGGAGGTTTATAACAGACTCTTGTCTCTCGTCATGGTTCAGTAAGTCATTTTCAAGAACTAACTCTATATAATACAATCGCGATTTTTAACAGATTTTCGTTTTAATTACAGTCAAATCTTTTGAGTTTTTAGTAAAATAGGACAGTGCTCATATAAAGAAAATGACATTTACTTCTCTACGTTTGTATTTGAAATAGTTTGTCAATTTAATGTTTTTTTAAACCAGCCAGCTATACTTTGGCTATATTTTGCATGAAAATGACAGCTGTTACAGTGCAAGATGACACTTGCATGTCCAGACTCTGGTGTCCAGCGACTTGCCTCTATAACAGATTTTAAATCCAGTTAATTGAAAGCAAGTAACGAAATTGTCAGAGTACCTTTGAATGCTTGTATTTGTTTTTTAAATGGTAGTAGTTTCCTCCACAGTCGCCCAGTAACCGTCGGACAAACAACGGATCTACGTTCATTGAAATCACCTCGACATGCATATACCAATAAACCAGACACGGCACAGATAGGTAACTCCCGATGGAACAGTGAGTTGGCTGTGTAGTGCGCAAATAAATATTAGCGAGAGGAGAGTCACTAAAGAAGGGCTGTTTCAAGCATCAAGAATAAATTACAATATGATCTTAATATTTGTATTAAAATGTTTCCAATCAATAGTGCCACACTATAGCTACGGAATATAGAATTAAATGCATGTTGCAAACAAACACTCAACAAATAGCAGAATAAACTATATACAGTGTATATTATGTAGCATTTACATCCACATAGTTGCTGGAAGATGTTTTGACCAATAGATAATAAGAGATGGGTGTGTGGATAAAAACATATTTAAACATTTAACGGATGGAAATCAAAAAAATGTGCTACGAGTTCCCATCGTCAATTGTGACAGACGCACACCGGTAGCGGACAAAATGCTACACAAATATTACGGAATCTCATTACGGGCTGCTGGGCCAAAACTGTTTACGTTATCGTTAAGATGTCTGGTAGCCGCTGTCACTTTACAACCTTACCGTAAATGCGCACCGGAAAGTACCTCAGTTTGCAAATCTCCCAATCTCTGGTGAGCTGTAGCTGAGCTCTCTTTGGTGTGCACACCGCCCAGCTCGGAGTTGGTTGTGTCTTCCTAAACAATAGTCTCCGCGAATCATTAAAACGGTTTTATTATCAACATAATGCCAATTAAATGATTTGTCAGTTTTCAAATATCTATCCAGTTCGTATTACTCTATGCATGTATCACTCACCCCCAAAGATCCCAAAGATTGAGGCCGATAAAGACAAATTCTCATTTGCAAGGCCAAGATAGGGCAAGAAATGTGCAAGACAACATACATTTACACAATGAATACAAGAGTGCAAATAGCAGTGGGATTACAGGCAACACAGAATCAGGTGGAGAGTCAATATACAGATAATACAGGATGAGATATAAGTGGGTCAGTTGAACAGCATTGATATGTCAATAACAACTATATAAATACAAAGAACTGTCTATATACAGAATGTAAAAAGGTTCAAGTGTATCTAGCAGGTTGGTAGTAAGTGTTTACAAATTATATGACTGCGGTTTTGGGAGGAAGAGCATTTGAGCATGTCTGATCAGATAGAGTAATTCAAGAATGTAAACAGGTATGACAGCAGTGCAGGTGAGAAAGATCCACTGTACAAAATGGGCATAAGTGGGAAGAAGGGAAAACCAGACGACAGTTAAACGCATACAGAGATCAGACAAGAGTTCAGAAAGGAGTAGTTTGAAGGCAACGTGTGATATATGGGTTTCAAGTTTTAGGGTTCTCTGTAAATCGTTCCAGTCGTTGGCGGCTTAAAACTGGAAGGATTGGCGGCTAAATGATGTGCAGGCTTTCAGGGAGACTTAGGCAATGTACCTGCTTGAGCGTAGACTGCAGGTGGGTAGAGCAATGGTGACTAGAGAGCTTAAGTACAGCGGGACTTTGCCAAGCAGAGACTTGTAAATGAGTTGGTACCAATGAGTTAAACGCCGAGTAGTTAATGACGGCCAGCCGACAAATGCGTACAGGTTACAGTGGTGGGTGTTGTAAACCACATCAAATTCTTTCATGAGTTTGAGGCAGTTCTAGTTCTCTGATCTCTGAAACATTCTTCCATGCAACCATTTAAATTAAATCTCCATACGAAGTCAGAGACACATCATAAACAAGGAAAACCGGACATCACAATGCAATGTCTCTGGTTCATGTTTTTTAGCGAGGGAGTTTTAAGCAAGCTGGTAGAAATGAGTAAGGACTTTCTGATCCAGATAACATCTACCGTGCTATTGGTTATCGCCGAACATCTCAACTATGAAATGTCGCTCTCACTGGGATTTTGTATCAGAGCGTAGCTCCACCCACAGTCGCAGAGTGTAGCTGGCTCTCATTGGAAATTAATGGTAGCTTGTCTCTCATTGGAAATGAATGGTAGCTTGGCTCTCATTGGAAATTAATGGTAGTTTGACTCTCATTGGAAATTAATGGTAGCTTGTCTCTCATTGGAAATGAATGGTAGCTTGTCTCTCATTGGAAATGAATGGTAGCTTATCTCTCATTGAAAATGAATGGTAGCTTGGCTCTCATTGGAAATTAATGGTAGCTTGGCTCTCATTGGAAATTAATGGTAGCTTGGCTCTCATTGGAAATGAATGGTAGCTTGGCTCTTATTGGAAATGAATGGTAGTTTGTCTCTCATTGGAAATTAATGGTAGTTTGTCTCTCATTGGAAATGAATGGTAGCTTGGCTCTCATTGGAAATTAATGGTAGCTTGGCTCTCATTGGAAATTTATGGTTGCTTGTCTCTCATTGGAAATGAATGGTAGCTTGGCTCTTATTGGAAATGAATGGTAGCTTGTCTCTCATTGGAAATTAATGGTAGCTTGTCTCTCATTGGAAATTAATGGTAGCTTGTCTCTCATTGGAAATAAATGGTAGCTTGTCTCTCATTGGAAATTAATGGTGGCTTGTCTCTCATTGGAAATTAATGGGAGCTTGTCTCATATTGGAAATGAACGTTAGCTTGTCTCTCATTGAAAATGAATGGTAGCTTGTCTCTCATTGAAAATGAATGGTAGCTTGTCTCTCATTGGAAATTAATGGTGGCTTGTCTCATTGGAAATAAATCGTTGCTTGTCTCTCATTGGAAATTAATTGTGGCTTGTCTCTCATAGGAAATGAATGATAACTCGTCTACATTTGGAAATGAACGGTAGCTTGTCTCTCATTGGAAATGAATGGTAGCTTCTCTCTTTGTAGCTGTGTGCTTGAGCCTTTACAACACTGCCAATAGGTTGCATCAAAGACCTGCATCTAAATCCCATTTTTCAAATGTTCAGAACCCAACCAATATATACCAACATGTAAAAGTTAAACTTTTAAACTGTGCAACATATTCTTGTTTATGTCCTAAAGTCCATAGCCTTTTAGCTTTAGACCAGCCAACTGTTCTTCTAGAGATTTAGCAATTCTAAGTGACTCCCCACTCAGCAGATTTTGTGAACGTGTCCGAATCAAAACAACCCCTGTTGCCTGTGTTTTCACGTTGTTGTCGTCCACGATGGGAAACAATGGATGTTTCAGCGTGTGACCATTGTGTCAGCAGACAAATCAGTCAGTGACTCCAGATCCCAGTAATATGAATAATATGATCCATAATAGTGATCCACTGTAATCAGGAAATCTAC
Organism: Dallia pectoralis; assembly: GCA_029465975.1. Classification (NCBI taxonomy): domain Eukaryota; kingdom Metazoa; phylum Chordata; class Actinopteri; order Esociformes; family Umbridae; genus Dallia; species Dallia pectoralis. The sequence continues at coordinate 11,524,484 of CM055752.1, read as the reverse complement.
CTGAATGGACCACGGTTGTGTGTCTAATGTTGTGCATATCCACTATAGACTGAGCTGAGGGACACATACCCAGTCTCATGTTTGGCCAGGTGTTCCTTGGCGTTCTACCTCCTCCCCATCAATGTAGCACAGCACATTCACCATCGGTGGCTTTGGGATGACTAGCACCTTGTCCGCTGTACATCATCACGCTTTAAGCATTGATTCCATCACAGAAGGGCTAATAGTCTCTCACACCCAGAGATGTGTCCTCTATCGCAGCCGCTCCCTCAGGCAGAACCGCTGACTTCACGCTAAGTCTTCCTCCGCCTCCGTGAGCCGTGTGATCCTGCAGCACCTGTGGTTTGCTTCTGACCTGAGATGCTGTTCCTGGCCACTGTATGCAAACGCAGTTAGTGTGCTGCATGTGTGTGTGTGTGTGTGTTACACACTGGTTGAAAGTGACACACAGGTTGTAGTGTTGTAATGTGGTAGCTGCGCCAGTGTAACGTGGAGGCAGATAAGGGCACAGGCTTCCTGAAGATTCAGATCAACAGCGTATGATCCGCCTCGGCTGTTAATAACTCTCTGCCAAACAGATAATGAGGAAACTCCAGGCAAGCAAACTCAATGGCCAAACACTCCTATTGTATTTCAACAGGTTTTTGTCCCGTTTGTGTCAGTTCTTTCCGAGGTAAACGTGTAAGGCAGCAACCCGGGGCATTAGAGACACTGTTGTATCTCAGCACAGGCGTGAAACGTGGCCAGGTCGGAACGGGCATGATGGTACCTGGGTCGCCTCTCATTCCCTTTGACGTTAGTGAAACTGAACTGCTTTGAACTGCGACCAGAACTGTATACTACGCCTGAGCTTGACCTTTCTGCATCGATCTATCTCGGGATCTGTCATAACCATGCAGACTCTTCTCCGTTGGAGTCCACACTTCCGACATTTGTCTGCGTTCGGCACACTGCCACAGATGTCCCCCAGCAGTTTGTGTTACTAACGTTGGTACGTTGTACGTTTTATCTCGTTCTCCCTCACGGTGTATATAGAATGTCATCATCAAACGGGTGATTGTTTAAAAGCATCTACGGCATCCAGCGCTGAAAATATACGTGTCTTGGGAAGTTTCTACAACACATCTTCCAACAATGGCATCAGGTAGTTGGACCGTTTTGATGACCGATTAACTTCGGGTCCATGTGTTAACCAGATTCTTTCTGGCTTATCAACCTCGATACTTATTGCTCTTCCAGGCCATTGGCTCAGTCACTGGGGTGATATACGCATCGCATTCATGTTTTTCCTTTTTGGACTTTTACTCGTAACTTCAATGCTACCGGCATATTCTGTGGTGCACACTGGACAGGTAAAACATCTGGGTTCTGTGTGAAGTGACCAACTCCAGGTATCGACTTCACTAGATTTATAAAAACATCTTGATAGCATAGCTGTTGTTTGGTTAGCGGTTCTTCGAGGCACTGCCCCACTTCGTTTAGCTCGCCTGGAAAGCACTCACATTTGAGATCAGAGAGTGGTGAGTTTTCGTCCGTCTTCGCAAACTTCAAAGACAAGCTTGTGCGTTACTCTCTTAATGACAGTCTGCGATATCGCCCCGTAGATTGCATTTCCTATCCTGTGTATAGCTTTTGTTGTGCGCTGTGTGACTGTCGTGGGGGATTTGGGGAGAAGTCTCCTGCTCATTACATAGCATGTTGCCTCTGTGACAAACTGATATTCTTGACTTGCATTAACAACACCTAAAGCATTCTGTGTTGTACACCAGCTACTCTATGTCAACCTAAAGCATTCTGTGTTGTACACCAGCTACTCTATGTCAACCTAAAGCATTCTGTGGTGTACAGCAGCTACTCTGTCATCACCTAAAACATTCTGTGTTGTACACCAGCTACTCTATGTCAACCTAAAGCATTCTGTGTTGTACACCAGATACTCTATGTCAACCTAAAGCATTCTGTGGTGTACACCAGCTACTCTATGTCAACACCTAAAGCATTCTGTGTTGTACACCAGCTACTCTATGTCAACCTAAAGCATTCTGTGTTGTACACCAGCTACTCTATGTCAACACCTAAAGCATTCTGTGGTGTACACCAGCTACTCTATGTCAACCTAAAGCATTCTGTGTTGTACACCAGCTACTCTATGTCAACCTAAAGCATTCTGTGGTGTACACCAGCTACTCTATGTCAACACCTAAAGCATTATGTGTTGTACACCAGCTACTCTATGTCAACCTAAAGCATTCTGTGTTGTACACCAGCTACTCTATGTCAACCTAAAGCATTCTGTGTTGTACACCAGCTACTCTATGTCAACCTAAAGCATTCTGTGTTGTACACCAGCTACTCTATGTCAACACCTAAAGCATTATGTGTTGTACACCAGCTACTCTATGTCAACCTAAAGCATTCTGTGTTGTACACCAGCTACTCTATGTCAACCTAAAGCATTCTGTGTTGTACAACAGATACTCTATGTCAACCTAAAGCATTCTGTGGTGTACACCAGCTACTCTATGTCAACACCTAAAGCATTCTGTGTTGTACACCATCTACTCTATGTCAACCTAAAGCATTCTGTGCTGTACACCAGCTACTCTATGTCAACACCTAAAGCATTCTGTGGTGTACAACAGATACTCTATGTCAACCTAAAGCATTCTGTGGTGTACACCAGCTACTCTATGTCAACACCTAAAGCATTCTGTGTTGTACACCATCTACTCTATGTCAACCTAAAGCATTCGCTGTTGTACACCAGCTACTCTATGTCAACCTAAAGCATTCGCTGTTGTACACCAGCTACTCTATGTCAACCTAAAGCATTCTGTGGTGTACACCAGCTACTCTATGTCAACACCTAAAGCATTCTGTGTTGTACACCATCTACTCTATGTCAACCTAAAGCATTCGCTGTTGTACACCAGCTACTCTATGTCAACCTAAAGCATTCGCTGTTGTACACCAGCTACTCTATGTCAACCTAAAGCATTCGCTGTTGTACACCAGCTACTCTATGTCAACCTAAAGCATTCGCTGTTGTACACCAGCTACTCTATGTCAACCTAAAGCATTCGCTGTTGTACACCAGCTACTCTATGTCAACCTAAAGCATTCTGTGTTGTACACCAGATACTCTATGTCAACCTAAAGCATTCGCTGTTGTACACCAGCTACTCTATGTCAACCTAAAGCATTCGCTGTTGTACACCAGCTACTCTATGTCAACCTAAAGCATTCGCTGTTGTACACCAGCTACTCTATGTCAACCTAAAGCATTCGCTGTTGTACACCAGCTACTCTATGTCAACCTAAAGCATTCGCTGTTGTACACCAGCTACTCTATGTCAACCTAAAGCATTCGCTGTTGTACACCAGCTACTCTATGTCAACCTAAAGCATTCGCTGTTGTACACCAGCTACTCTATGTCAACCTAAAGCATTCGCTGTTGTACACCAGCTACTCACTCCCTCTGTACAGCATGAACCATAACATGCATTTTCTTTACTCTGCCGGATCTGTCTGCTGCCAGGCATTCGTAATGATTTGCAGCAACACAAGACCTACATGCTTTGCCATTGTTCTTTTCCCCACTTGTGATTGTTAACAACAGGATTTACAATTCACCACTCTGGAGTGTGTACTCCTGTCGTTTCTACCTCCACAGGTTGTTCGTTGAATATCATAGATCCACAACTTTATTTATGCTCCGCATGGGGTTGTCTATAACTTCTACAGCCTCCGGTAAAAGAATATCCCATTCTCAAAGCAGACCGTGTTTGGTTGCTTCACTTGCACTACATAAAACTAGCCAGTCCTGTTTCATCTTATCAGAAAACCATACTTGTACGTTGCTGCTTTCTCCCGCAGGCTAGTGGTGAAACTTTCAATCAGCTCTGTCTATCTGTCTTGCTCACAGCAAGCAATGATGTATCGCATATATTTAAAAGCATTTGTGGACTCAAAATAGTCAAGAGCCAATGTGAGATTATTCATGTAAACATGTCAACTCTCAAAGCCCATTAGCCTCTTTAATGGTGCTGATCGCACGTCCACAGGTTTTCCTCGGAGCTCTAAGCTCCAACATTCAGATTGTTTAATAATATTAAAATTTTTCCACACAAATCCTCAGAGATCTACATGCCCTCTGGTGCAGGGAAGATTTCCTGCTAAAAATCATTACATTGACTTAAAAACATGTATTGTTGAAAAAATCTACTCTAATACAAGCCTGAGTATAAGTGTAAAATATTTGTGGTTTTATATATTTATGTTGAGGCTTCATTTTGTGAAGCTCCAAATGTTCCGTTCTTGTGCTCCTGTTGCTTCCAGAGGCAGCGTGGAGGTCTTTGGTAAGAGATACAACGGAAACTATGTGACTGGGCTGTTGTTGCTCCTAGACCCTCCCACTAAACTACCACCATGTGACTCTACTGTTGTTGCTCCTAGACCCTCCCACTAAACTACCACCATGTGACTCTACTGTTGTTGCTCCTAGATCCTCCCACTAAACTACCACCATGTGACTCTACTGTTATTGCTCCTAGACCCTCCCACTAAACTACCACCATGTGACTCTACTGTTATTGCTCCTAGACCCTCCCACAAACTACCACCATGTGACTCTACTGTTGTTGCTCCTAGACCCTCCCACTAAACTACCACCATGTGACTCTACTGTTGTTGCTCTTAGATCCTCCCACTAAACTACCACCATGTAGCTCTACTGTTATTGCTCCTAGACCCTCCCACTAAATTACCACCATGTGACTCTACTGTTGTTGCTCCTAGATCCTCCCACTAAACTACCACCATGTGACTCTACTGTTGTTGCTCCTAGACCCTCCCGCTAAACTACCACCATGTGACTCTACTGTTATTGCTCCTAGACCCTCCCACAAACTACCACCATGTGACTCTACTGTTGTTGCTCCTAGATCCTCCCACTAAACTACCACCATGTGACTCTACTGTTGTTGCTTCTAGACCCTCCCACTAAACTACCACCATGTGACTCTACTGTTGTTGCTCCTAGACCCTCCCACTAAACTACCACCATGTGACTCTACTGTTGTTGCTCCTAGACACTCCCACTAAACTACCACCATGTGACTCTACTGTTGTTGCTCCTAGACCCTCCCACTAAACCACCACCATGTGACTCTACTGTTGTTGGTCCTAGACCCTCCCACTAAACTACCACTATGTGACTGGGCTGATGTTGCTCCTAGACCCTCCCACTAAACTACCACATTGTGACTGGGCTTTTGTTGCTCCCACTAAACTAGCCTCTTATTTGACTGCGGCAGATCAAGTAGGTCCATTTACACACTTTTACAAATTGACTTGTGGCAATTGGGGAATGTGCTGTATTTTATGCCCCTGTTAGGTGTGGCCGAATCACCTAAACTCTGAAATAAATGGTCGGGGTGTCCACATACTTTTGGCCATATATGGGCAACAAATTTCCCATTACAACGAGAAATACCATCGAGCATGTAACAAATTTCCCATTACAACGACAAATACCATCGAGCATGTATGCTAATGCTACTGTTATATATCCCAAACAGAGACAACCAAGAAAAATACTTCGATGTGTAGAATTTGCTTGGCGTTGATGGCAGTAATTTGCCCTGGATGGGTCACTACATTACAATTACCCTGTAATATTTATCCAGACAAACAAAGGGCTGTGTGCCGAGGCTGCCTTGGGCAGGGAGGAGATCACTGTGCAATAAGTGTCCTCTCACCAGGCCCCTGTCTCCATCACGGAGGAGCACCACCATGAAATATGGCAGAGGAGAGGAACAGAAGGCCAGCGGAGTGCCTGGATCGTTATTGCAATGATAATCACTATTTGTCATCTGACCGTGTTCACGTTTGCACCTGTGGTAAATTTAAATGGAGCCAACCGTGCATGTAGGCTGTCGGCGTGTTGGTGTGTAAACGAGAGAGAGAGAGAGAGAGAGAGAGAGAGAGTGACGAGAGAAACGCGTTTGCATTCTTTCATATGCGCGCGTGTGCGCGTGCGTGCCTGTGCGTGTGTGTGTATCTGCGTGCGCGCATATTTGCGTGAGTGATTGGATGCATTTAGAATGAACAAATAGATAAAGATAGAATTAAATAAGTAACAATTCCATGAATTGCTCTCGGTGCCTGGCAACCGGAGATCTGGTTGCCAAGGCAACAGTTGCTACTGCATGCGAGGTGATTGGCAACCATGACAAGGAGGAGTGAATAACATTTGACCCCTCTTGCTGACGATGGGAGGTGGGGGACAGAGGGGATATGAGGGAGGGAGACAGAAAGAGTGTGAGATGGAGAGGGGCTGGAGAAGAGTGGAACGAAATCTCCTTTAGATATCGGTCCTGTGAAACGTCTTCCTTCACACTCCTCCTCCACAACCTATCCCCTTTGACGCCAACACACTCGTACACCATCACGGATATTAACACTCACAACACACTCTCCTGCTGCTCGCCTGCTTACACACATTCACAAAAGAAACGAAACTCACACTCTCTCTTTCTCTCTCTCTCTCTCTCTCTCTCTCTCTCTCTCTCTCTCACACCTCCACCCACCTACAAACACACAGACACATACAGTATCTGCCCGACGCAGGTTCTCACTGGCACACTCTCTACACACAGACACACACACAGACATTCTGAGCAGACCTGTATTCAGCAGAGAGGTATTTGTTTTGCTCGTGTAGCTACGCATGTGAACCAGAAGGCACTGTGTAATCATTGTGTGAGCCCTTCTGCCTAAAGGATGGCCTCTCACTTGTCTCTTGACCTCGCCAACTCTACTCGTTCTCCACTGTATCCAGACCTCGTTTCCCTCGCTGCACGTCTTGGTTTTCATTTATTATTATTCCTTCATTCGACTAGCTTAGTTAATTGGGAATACGTTCACATTAACAGCAACAATACAATTCCAAGTTAAAATACATTTAATTATTTAATCATATTATTATTATTATAATATAGGCATTGTTATTTAAATGATGCCCAGACCACATCGGTTTTTATGACACTATTTGGATGTAGCATTATACAACCGACAATCAGTTATGAAAGACAAAAAGGGTTTTAAGCAATGTAACTGTTTTTCATCAGCTATACCTCAAAAATGTCTGAGAAAATCAAAATCTTTAATTCTGGTAAAGTTGTTCGAAGAAGAATATACAGTTTTTTTATCTCAGAAAATTTTACATTTCTAGTAAAATATTGCTCACAATTTTTGACAGAGCTGGAAATTCCCCAATATATTTGTGTTCCCGTTGATTTAAATGTTTTTAAGTTCTTCTGAGTAATTAAGAATGCCTTAGTGGGCACCATCCATGATCTGTTTCTGCATTCTGCATCATGAGGTCACCATATCTCCAAGACTACAGAAAGACATTATGCTTATTCCAATAAGCTCATTGAATGTCTTCCCAGACAAAGGGTCCACTCGTATGAAGACATAACCGTTTGCATCTGGAGTATAGTAAACGTATAAGGAACGTAATGGGAACTTGAATTGGGACCAGGTTCTATTGTTACATCAGGTGGGTTTGTTTTTCAGAAGTGTGACATAACCTAATCCCCGCTGGGAAGTCTGGTTCAGGGCTGGGGTTATGTGCTATTCAGGTCTAGGGTTATGTGCTATTCAGGTCTAGGGTTAGGTGCTATTCAGGTCTAGGGTTAGGTGCTATTCAGGTCTAGGGTTAGGTGCTATTCAGGTCTAGGGTTAGGTGCTATTCAGGTCTAGGGTTATGTGATATTCAGGTCTAGGGTTATGTGATATTCAGGGCTAGGGTTATGTGATATTCAGGGCTAGGGTTATGTGATATTCAGGGCTAGGGTTATGTGATATTCAGGGCTAGGGTTATGTGATATTCAGGGCTAGGGTTATGTGATATTCAGGGCTAGGGTTATGTGATATTCAGGTCTAGGGTTATGTGATATTCAGGTCTTGGGTTATGTGATATTCAGGGCTAGGGTTATGTGATATTCAGGGCTAGGGTTATGTGATATTCAGGGCTAGGGTTATGTGCTATTCAGGGCTAGGGTTATGTGATATTCAGGGCTAGGGTTATGTGATATTCAGGTCTAGGGTTATGTGCTATTCAGGTCTAGGGTTATGTGATATTCAGGTCTTGGGTTATGTGATATTCAGGGCTAGGGTTATGTGCTATTCAGGTCTAGGGTTATGTGCTATTCAGGTCTAGGGTTATGTGATATTCAGGTCTTGGGTTATGTGATATTCAGGTCTAGGGTTATGTGATATTCAGGGCTAGGGTTATGTGCTAGTCAGGTCTGTTTTGCTTCCAAATTACTTGGAACCTTGTTAGAATATGCATGGCACCATGTACGCTCTCATGTACTGGGAGAATTTAGAACAAAATGTGTCTGTGTCACGTTGTGCCACAGGTTTGCAATGCCAGTGCCAGTACCAGTGCCAGTGCCATTAACAGTGGCAGTACCATTAACAGTGGCAGTACCAGTGCCATTAACAGTGGCAGTACCAGTACCAGTGCCAGTGCCATTAACAGTGGCAGTACCAGTACCAGTGCTATTAACAGTACCAGTACCAGTACTAGTGCCAGTGCCATTAACAGTACCAGTACCAGTGGGATCCAATGCCCTCTCTCCCTCATTCGGAGCACAGGCAACTGATTCTTGTTATTACTCTCACCTGTGTCTCAACAGCCCTATTCAAGTTCTATGTTGGTGGTAACCTGGTAACCTGCTGCTGGTAACCTGTTGGTGGTAACCTGGTAACCTGTTGGTAGTAACCTGGTAACCTGTTGGTGGTAACCTGCTGGTAACCTGTTGGTGGTAACCTGGTAACCTGTTGGTAGTAACCTGGTAACCTGTTGGTGGTAACCTGCTGGTAACCTGTTGGTGGTAACCTGGTAACCTGTTGGTAGTAACCTGGTAACCTGTTGGTGGTAACCTGGTAACCTGCTGCTGGTAACCTGTTGGTGGTAACCTGCTGGTAACCTGTTGGTGGTAACCTGGTAACCTGTTGGTAGTAACCTGGTAACCTGTTGGTGGTAACCTGGTAACCTGTTGGTAGTAACCTGGTAACATGTTGGTGGTAACCTGGTAACCTGTTGGTAGTAACCTGGTAACATGTTGGTGGTAGCCTGTTGGTGGTAACCTGGTAACCTGTTGGTGGTAACCTGGTAACCTGTTGGTAGTAACCTGGTAACATGTTGGTGGTAACCTGGTAACCTGTTGGTGGTAACCTGGTAACCTGGTAACCTGTTGGTGGTAACCTGGTAACCTGGTAACCTGTTGGTGGTAACCTGGTAACCTGTTGGTGCTAACCTGGTAACCTGTTGGTGGTAACCTGGTAACCTGTTGGTGGTAACCTGGTAACCTGGTAACCTGTTGGTGGTAACCTGTTGGTGGTAACCTGGTAACCTGGTAACCTGGTAACCTGGTAACCTGTTGGTGGTAACCTGTTGGTGGTAACCTGTTGGTAGTAACCTGTTGTTTTACTTGTGCTTTTGTTGTCAATTTTTAGTTAAGTATTAAAGAATCCTAGATCATACACATCTAGTGCCTGTGTCCTGCTTGCTGACCAAATTATGACAAAGACCTTTGGTTTAACGTTTGATTAGAGAAGAGCAAACGTTAAGTTAAAGTGTTTTTGAATTTTTTTGTAGTTCCTTAGATTTAGTTTTAGACATGTATCTGTTAACCATTAGTGTTTCTTTTTAATCCTTTGGACCTGAATCTTACATTGTCTCTAAATCTTAAAAGTAGATTATAAAGAAGACATAAGTTGCTTTGTCAAAGGTCTTTTATCCTATTTAAAAATGGTGTTTGTTATTTATTCCCTATTTTACAATGCTCCCAAAACATTTTGTTTTCATGAATTGGGGATAATGTGATGCTTATTACAGCTGTTGCATATGGCAGATACACAAATGAAAGAGAAATGTAGAATTATCCATTTTCTATTTCTTAACCTCAGCGGTCCCTATTTGCTAAATCTAAATCTGACTCAAACATCATTCAGAGAGGAAGCATTCAGCATAACATTATAATCATATGGAAGAATAAGTGCGTTGCTACAAACCACAAAACATGATAATTTCTTTCTTTCTTTTTTTTTTCCTGGACTGCATTATCTTGTTTTATCTTGTTTTATTATCACATAAGCACGATACTCAGAAAAACAACCTGTTAAATTCTTAGACTAACCCTGAATAGTTAAAAATAACCCCTTATTGGCCACTGTGTCATCATGAGGACCAGATTTAAGCCCCTCCCTGTATGCAAATGGTTTCTATCCTGGTTCACCACTACTGACACAAGCTGTGTTATAATGAGGACCAGATTTAAGCCCCTCCCTGTATGGAAATGGTTTCTATCCTGGTTCACCACTACTGACACAAGCTGTGTCATCATGAGGACCAGATTTAAGCCCCTCCCTGTATGGAAATGGTTTCTATCCTGGTTCACCACTACTGACACAAGCTGTGTTATAATGAGGACCAGATTTAAGCCCCTCCCTGTATGCAAATGGTTTATATCCTGGATCACCACTACTGACACAAGCTGTGTTATAATGAGGACCAGATTTAAGCCCCTCCCTGTATGCAAATGGTTTCCATCCTGGTTCACCACTACTGACACAAGCTGTGTCATCATGAGGACCAGATTTAAGCCCCTCCCTGTATGCAAATGGTTTCTATCCTGGATCACCACTACTGACACAAGCTGTGTTATAATGAGGACCAGATTTAAGCCCCTCCCTGTATGCAAATGGTTTCTATCCTGGTTCACCACTACTGACACAAGCTGTGTCATCATGAGGACCAGATTTAAGCCCCTCCCTGTATGCAAATGGTTTCTATCCTGGTTCACCACTACTGACACAAGCTGTGTCATCATGAGGACCAGATTTAAGCCCCTCCCTGTATGCAAATGGTTTCTATCCTGGTTCACCACTACTGACACAAGCTGTGTCATCATGAGGACCAGATTTAAGCCCCTCCCTGTATGCAAATGGTTTCTATCCTGGTTCACCACTACTGACACAAGCTGTGTTATCAATTCTAGGAAAACAACATCATAATACACATCAATTCTCCTACTTTTGTTATTCAATAATTTAACACAAAGTGTAATACTATGGTGACTGCATGTTGGCTATACAAATACTGGAATTTTAACTATACATATTATATATATATATATAAACCTTAATATATGATTATAAAATGCATTTTGTACGATTAAATTAAAAGATCCCAGTCTTGCAAAACATATCCAGCATTAGTGACCGATTAAAGTAGATTGTTCTGTAATAATCAGATGCATCAAGTCATTTTAAAATGTCGAAAGGCACATTGTTTTCTCAATCTTAACAAGTCAGAGAGCACATCCAAAATGTCCGTAATTTAACCAAAGAAAATGCGGAACGACTGAAATCCAAAGGTGTGAAAGGTGTTCACTGTGAAGGTGTGAGTCCTGGAGCACAGGTACAGTTGCTCAGCCTTAAAATAGTAGTTTGACTCTGGTGAGCAGAATCCGATAACAATGAAAGTAAGTCTAGATTTAAAGCATCATTTTCCAGCCATTACATCTAAATCAGCCAAACCGGGCTGTGGGTTTCTGAAACCTGAGACGAGCTACTGGCCCTGTCAATCTACGTCAACTTGTACTGCTCCATTTGATTTTGAAACAAAAAGAAAAGAGACCTAGAAATGTTATTGAAAATCTGCAGAATATTCTGGAATAGTGTTCATGTTTATGGCATGTTAATCCTATTGAAAGAACAGTTTCTTTCCGTGTGCTACTGGCCTCCTCAACAAGGCCAGGGGTGCACACAAGCCTTGAACTATGACCCATTCCTTTTTGCACATTGCCTGATTGCCTGTTATTTATCTGTATTTTGTTTAGCATCTTCTACATTACTATCCCTCTACCCCCTCAGCCCCTTAGTATAATTTATATTGTTATATTCATATGTTGTATGTAAGCACCTTCCTGCCAAAGTATTCACACATTCAATGGCAATTAAACACTTTTCTGATTCTATTCATAACTGTGCTTGTTTACAGCATGGTAATCCTATTTATAACTGTGCTTGTTTACAGCATGTTAATTCTATTCATAACTGTTCTTGTTTACAGCATGTTAATCCAATTCATAACTGGGCTTGTTTACAGCATGTTAATCCTATTTATAACTGTGCTTGTTTACAGCATGTTAATCCAATTCATAACGGTGCTTGTTTACAGCATGTTAATCCTTTTCATAACTGTGCTTGTTTACAGCATGGTAATCCTATTTATAACTGCTTGTTTACAGCATGTTAATCCAATTCATAACTGTGCTTGTTTACAGCATGTTAATCCTATTCATAACGGTGCTTGTTTACAGCATGTTAATCCTATTCATAACTGTTCTTGTTTACAGCATGTTAATTCTATTCATAACTGTGCTTGTTTACAACATGTTAATCCTATTCATAACTGTGCTTGTTTACAGCATGTTAATCTTATTCATAACTGTGCTTGTTTACAGCGTGTTAATCCTATTCATAACTGTTCTTGTTTACAGCATGTTAATCCTATTTATAACTGTTCTTGTTTACAGCATGTTAATTCTATTCATAACTGTGCTTGTTTACAGCATTTTTATCCTATTCATAACTGTGCTTGTTTACAAGATGTTAATCCAATTCATAACTGTGCTTGTTTACAGCATGTTAATTCTATTCATAACTGTGCTTGTTTACAGCATGTTAATCCTATTCATAACTGTGCTTGTTTACAGCATGTTAATTCTATTCATAACTGGGCTTGTTTACAGCATGTTAATCCTATTCATAACTGTGCTTGTTTACAAGATGTTAATCCAATTCATAACTGTGCTTGTTTACAGCATGTTAATTCTATTCATAACTGTGCTTGTTTACAGCATGTTAATCCTATTCATAACTGTGCTTGTTTACAGCATGTTAATTCTATTCATAACTGTGCTTGTTTACAGCATGTTAATCCTATTCATAACTGTGCTTGTTTACAGCATTTTTATCCTATTCATAACTGTGCTTGTTTACAGCATGTTAATCCTATTCATAACTGTTCTTGTTTACAGCATTTTTATCCTATTCATAACTGTTTGAAAGGTGCATTCAGCTCCATATGCTTTCACGTTAAGTATTTGATTTCAGACCACATTTAATCCCCTCCATCCACTAAAGAGGTCCAGAAATAATGAGTGATGGCTGATGGGATGTTCTGCTCTTAGAGTCCCTGGTTTTTCTCTACAAGGTTTATAAAAAATACATGTTTTTCTGTTACTGCCAAGTTTTACCATGCATCGCCTGGATGTCACATTCTGATTGTGCCCACATTTGGTGCCAGGTGTACAGACGCTGCATTGAACATGAAATGTGACATCCAGGCGATGCATGGTAAAACTTACAATATGTTGCAAATCCAAGGGACCTCCAGAGTGAGTGCTTCCCGAGACCGTGTCTGGTGTCGTGTTTCCTGAATATGTCAAACCACTAAGGTATTATGCTAGTCCATGCAAGATTATGCTAGTCCATGCAAGAGGTCCGTGCGATCAAACAACCAGCAATGCGTCAATCTACAAGCCAATTAAGACGATTAAGTGTGTGATTAATGGTCCGCTAATTGCAGTGTAATCTCGGTTAATTAGTGTTGAGATTCTTCAGAGGCTGAGTGCCTAGAGAGAGAGAGAGAGAGAGGCAGATCTGGAGTTGCTGACAGTCAGACCTGTATACAAACACACACACATAGACCCACGCAGAGCAGAGGAGACGGAGGCAAACAAACGGACAGATGGGCAAGTAATTTAATAAACAAGTGACCATTACTATCCATGCACAGAGTACACAAATGTTAATGAGAAACCCTCATAAATATGCTGTTTATTCCTGGAAAGGGTTTCCTCTTAATTCACTGGTTGCTCAACCGAAAGGGGCAAAATATAGTATTGCAGCCCGTGATCCAAGTCCGACCGGCACATTCACCAGATGTTGTGCATATTAAAGTGCAGAAAGAGGAACACAACATTGGGTTCGCTTTACAATTAGAATTTGGAATATAAGCGGCGTTGGTGCTTGTGAGTACTACACCTGGCCCACATACATTGTAGTATCTGGGATGGCGTGTCTGCAGGTGTTTGGCACCAGTGTTCAGTCTTGTAGCTGGAGCGATGGTGCCCCAGGGACATACAAGCACTTCAGCCTGTGGGGGGGGGGTTGGGCGGGGGGTCGGTCTCCAAGTAAGCCGGGTTGACAGACGGGTTTCTTAAGGATAGACAGAAGCGATCTCAGGGCAGTTGTGCCGCTCCACTGATGTTGCAGTGACAGTACCCATCGCAGACCGCCTGCTGAGAGAACCCAACACACCTGAAGGAGTCCTTCAACTAGTCCTGTCAGAGCACTGTGACACTCCGGCCTGCTGAGAGAACGCAACACACCTGTAGGAGTCCTTAAATGAGTCCTGTCAGAGCACCGTGACACTCCGGCCTCACAGTAACCGTGATGTACACAACCATGCAACCGTTTAGAGTCACTCAGAAACGTCCTTGTATTTGAATGTTTGTCCAAAATTACGTTAAAATAACGTTAAGTTGAGAAATACAGTGTAGACGTTGTTAATGTGGTGAACGACTATTGCCAACGCTATTAGGGGAAGTGTCAGGGGTGGCTGCTTATTTTGGACGTTTAACTGCAACATCAAACAGGCCTTTGAGGACAAGGTTCTTAAATATATCTATATTTTTCTAAATCAGCCAAGCAGATTTTTTCTTTCCCCACACCAGGACTTCAAACCTGTAAATATCAACAACAAAATACGTGAAAGAAAGGAAATGTCCCAACAGGAGAGAGGGAACGCTCTCCTTACTTTTGATTTTTAAGATAATATGACAGCAGATGAAGAGGATACATAGCATTGAAGGGTATTAAATCCCTCCAACAGGGAAACCACATAAGTGCACGGGGCCAGGAGTGTTACCACTTAAACACAGGTCTGTTCCAGGAGTGTTACCACTTAAACACAGCTCTGTGCCAGGAGTGTTACCACTTAAACACAGGTATGTGCCAGGAGTGTTACCACTTAAACACAGCTCTGGGCCAGGAGTGTTACAACTTAAACACAGCTCTGTGCCAGGAGTGTTACCACTTAAACACAGCTCTGTCCCATGTTATGGAAGTGTTGGTGTACGTACGCGGTTAATAAAGTTTACATTTCTGAGTTTGAATTTCAGCAGCTGTAGAGCACCTAGTCTAATAACAGGTCTGGTGAAAATGGTACCTTTTCCTGTAGTCATGGAAATGGTGTGTTCTCCAAAGACAAACAACTCTCACAACAACAGTTTGGTTAAGTAGGGCTGAATCTTTGGGGCTGGAAATGTGTTCATGGTAAATAAATTGTGCTAGTGAAAAGGCACTGACGTCCCTGCTTTGTGGTAGTGAACATTTCCATTGTCTCCCTGCTTTTACGAACGTTCACACAAACAAGTGCATACGTCTTAACTGGAGTCATTCAAACATTTTGATAGTACCCATCTCGCTCAAGAGATTATATGGCACTTTAAGAACATTGGATAATGCACACGTACATGTAAAGTGACATAATGTTGGTACAGACAGGCTCCAGTATACTTTGCGAAAACCATTTTAATGTACTTACATTATTCAAGTTTCTCTTGCAACACATATTTATTTTGATGTAATTCTGGATCTTTTTGAGACGAGAACATCCAGTGAACATCCGGTGGTAATGGCACTAGTGGAGGCAATGACACTCTGGCCTTTACCTTTCCCAGGCTTGAGCCTCCCACTTTGCGTTAACATGAGCTCATTTATTTACAGCCCTTGATAATCTATACACCTCACCACACTACAATCGAAGCCACCCAAACAATGTCAGCAACACATTTACAGCAAGTCCTTGACCTCGAAATGATGACTGCATAGAGTTCAATTCCAGTGGACGAACTGGAAAACAGTGGATGGCCTGGGGCAGGGCTAAGGATGTCGACCGGGAGGGTCACTCCAGATATGTAAGAATATGTGACATACCTCCATCTATGCACCACGATCTCTCTGTTATGTGTCTTCGTAGCAGGCCTGGATAACGCTCCTCCTCCGTCGCCTCCATATTTGGACCACGGCCACAGAGTGCCAGGTGCTTGGAGGCCAGGCCAAACTCAACCACTGAGTTCCTTTTTTGAACGTCTCTACTGTGCTTAGTTACACACCACATGCGTCTGAGTAGTCAGTGAAAGACTAACTAACATGTACCTCAAGGTTTAAAACCAGCTATTTAAGAGAGGCATTAGGGATTTGTTATGTGCATACGATTGGCTATTTGCCATTACATTGCTTACAAGTGGGAGTCTTTTTACTGATATTTGTTACCTTCAACTTGTTTAAATATTTTTAACTGTAATTCTAGTTTGTGGATTCAAATAAAGAATGCACATACGTGTGCCTGTCTGTGTGTGTTTGTGCATCAATGTATGCTCATGTATTTTTGTGTGTGCTTCATTGTGCCTGACATGAATGTGTACTCTGCTTAGTCGTATTCATGTGTACTAATTTGCCAGTTAGCTGCGTGGGCGTTGTATGGAATGGATGGTGCATACACAGTACAATTTATTGCACCTTCTACTGCCCTCCCTTTCAGATGCCTCCACACACACACACACACCCCCGCACACAGAGACATTGCAAAATCTGGACTGATTTCTCGTTCCAAGTGCATTACATTATTAGCAGAATATTACATAATGTTGCATTCGCTCTGTACACAGAGTATCCAATCGTTTGCTTTGGAAAAGGGGCACAGAGTGCAAAGGAGTTGGGTAAATATAGTCATCGGCCACATCATGTAATTTAGGAGCTTGTGATACTGTATGTCACAGCCACGTGTCGTTGATGGCAATAAGCTACTCCCTTTAGCGACGCCATTTGATACTGTGAGATGCTGCCATCTAGTGTTCATTCCCGGTACAACAAGGCCTTTAAATCGTTTACATTGACATGAATACATTTGGGGACATTTCTCAGACATTATTAACCCAGAGCAACTTGGAGTTTAGCAGCGTTTACAAGTTCCCATCGGCTGAGTCTATTTAATATGTCAAAGAGCTTAAATTACGAGTGATTAAATTCTGTGTTTCACAGATTTGTGCAATTCTTTTAATAGCCTTTTCTAATGATTGCCACAGAACATTTACTTAGCTTTATTTGCGATAACATACTGGTTAACGGCAAACAAGATGGGGTTACTTTTCCAAATGCCACGTTTACTTTAAGTGTATCCAATTGAGGTTCTTTATTTTTCGCAGTACTATTACATAATGTGAATTCTTCTCTTTACGAGTACAATACTGGAGTACTTGCCATCAACTAAAGAAACTGATTAGTACTCTGCTGAGCAAAACATGCCCATCTAGGCCATATCACACATAAGGTATCTAACCTTTTATTAGAAAGAGGTCAGATTTAATTGTCTGAACCACACCCCGAAACAGCTTCTTATCAAATTACATTTTACCCAGCCTTGGCCCAACTTTTTTTGTAAATCCAATTCGGATACTGATCTATTGATGCAGTAATTTTATACAATACTTAATATTTACGGATATCTGAAATGTAATGTGTAACATGTAAGGGCATTCATCTGTGCTTAACTCTGACACTCCCTTCACCAAATTCCTTATTCCTTCACGTTAAGCGGTAAGCGCCCATCAGCAACTAGATCAAATCTTGTTACTCTTTTCCCACCTGCTTTCAGCCACAAGGACCACAGCAGCTATCCATTTCTCTGTTAAGTATTTGAGAGACTGTTAAGTATTTGTATTTTTTCAGGATTATTCCTAATGGAGATCACATGGACCACGAGTTCTGGATCCTGAGACAAGCTGGGTTTGCAGATTGATTAAACCAGTCTATTGATATTTGTGTCGCTCTCATAATTATAGCGCACCTTTTTTATATTCCCTTGAGATACTACTACGGTACTAGTACTACAAGTACTACTACTACCACTGCACTGAATACCAACTATACAGGATCTCTGTCCTCTTCACCAGTGACATCACACAATTCACTCCCTGGTCCTGTGCCTCCACTGAATGGGACATTCGTTTACTATTCGTGTTTGCACATCCCAAGCATCAGATAGTGTGTTGTGAGTAGTGCCCAATCTCCGACCCTCGTTACAGTAGTTGGTAGCTAGTAAACTATCAAACAGGCTTTGGTTGGGCTCATGTTTAAAACAATCTCCTGCCCACATTACAGCAGTTAGTAGCTTGTAAACTACCAAACGGGGGTTGGGTGGGCTTATGTTTAAAACAATCTCCGACCCACAGTAGTTAGTAGCTTGTAAACTACCAAACGGGGTTGGTTGGGCTTATGTTTAAAACAATCTCTGACCCACATTACAGCAGTTAGTAGCATGTAAACTACCAAACTGGGGTTGGGTGGGCTTATGTTTAAAACAATCTCCGACCCACAGTAGTTAGTAGCTTGTAAACTACCAAACGGGGGTTGGTTGGGCTCATGTTTAAAACAATCTCCTGCCCACATTACAGCAGTTAGTAGCTTGTAAACTACCAAACGGGGGTTGGGTGGGCTTATGTTTAAAACAATCTCCGACCCACAGTAGTTAGTAGCTTGTAAACTACCAAACTGGGGTTGGTTGGGCTTATGTTTAAAACAATCTCTGACCCACATTACAGCAGTTAGTAGCATGTAAACTACCAAACTGGGGTTGGGTGGGCTTATGTTTAAAACAATCTCCGACCCACAGTAGTTAGTAGCTTGTAAACTACCAAACGGGGGTTGGTTGGGCTTATGTTTAAAACAATCTCTGACCCACATTACAGCAGTTAGTAGCATGTAAACTACCAAACTGGGGTTGGGTGGGCTTATGTTTAAAACAATCTCCGACCCACAGTAGTTAGTAGCTTGTAAACTACCAAACGGGGGTTGGGTGGGCTTATGTTTAAAACAATCTCCGACCCACATTACAGTAGTCAGTAGCTTGTAAACTACCAAACGGGTCTTGGTTGGGCTTATGTTTAAAACAATCTCCGACCTACTTAGCCATAAAACAAATATCTATTGTGCAATGTTTTGTGCAAATTGAAGTGACGATGTCAATTGATGTGTGTAAAGGATGTAGTACCCCAAGTGTGATTGTGTCAGAATTGTAATCTGCTCAACAGCCTTAACTGTCATAGCCACAGCAGCCTGCCATCATTTAACAAGCGGTGGCATGAGAATAAAACTGTTAATACGACTGCTGGGTGCTAATAAAATCATGATAAGACAACAAGACAATTCTGTGGTGCCATTTATTGGACAGTTATTCTACAGAAACTTCAGCACAGGGCAGGAATTGGGGTTTTGAATGGTATTCATAAAAACACATGCTCAGTAGGGAGACATGTTGTCTTTGGAAATATTAGGAATACACATATTTCTGAATAAAAGCATATGTCATTGAATAATGTGTACTTTAACACAGTACTATTCAATTCAACACTGAATAGCACAGTGTCTTTCTAGTTCAGATAAAAGCATACTTTGCGTAAACAATGCTTTGGTGGATTTGAATTAAACACAAACCAAATCACTTTGTGTTCACAATCATATACCGTGACTTTCATCTTATATTTCCATTAGATGTAATGGGGCTATGTCTACCAAACCGAGATCGTTTGCATATTGTGTATTGTTTAATCTGCTCTGATTAGCAGTTGGTGTTTAATCTTTCACTGCTGGTGATGGGATTACTTTCAACGCTGTCATCTGTCTCTGTCCTCTTTTTTAAATAGTCACTTTTCTCTGTCATTGTTTCACCTCATCAAATTATTAAGAAGGCTAAAGGCTCTGGTGACTTCAAAGATGCACTATGTAAACAATTTTCTATGTTGAGAATTGAACTGAGAATTGAAGTGAGAATTGAAGTGAGAATTGAACAGTGCTAACAAACACTAAACAGACCCAAAAATAAAGACATGACAAGCAACAGCAACGACAACCAGGAGGAAGCAGAGAAGTAACATATATACACATAATGATTACTGATTGGAACCTGACTTATAATGAACGACACCCAGGAGGAAGCAGAGGAGTAACATATATACACATAATGATTACTGATTGGAACCTGAATTATAATGAACAACACCCAGGAGGAAGCAGAGGAGTAACATATATACACATAATGATTACTGATTGGAACCTGAATTATAATGAACAACACCCAGGAGGAAGCAGAGCAGTAACATATACACATAATGATTACTGATTGGAACCTGAATTATAATGAACAACACCCAGGAGGAAGCAGAGGAGTAACATATACACATAATGATTACTGATTGGAACCTGAATTATAATGAACGACACCCAGGAGGAAGCAGAGGAGTAACATATACACATAATGATTACTGATTGGAACCTGAATTATAATGAACGACACCCAGGAGGAAGCAGAGGAGTAACATATATACACATAATGATTACTGATTGGAACCTGAATGATAATGAACGACACCCAGGAGGAAGCAGAGGAGTAACATATATACACATAATGATTACTGATTGGAACCTGAATTATAATGAACGACACCCAGGAGGAAGCAGAGGAGTAACATATACACATAATGATTACTGATTGGAACCTGAATTATAATGAACGACACCCAGGAGGAAGCAGAGGAGTAACATATATACACATAATGATTACTGATTGGAACCTGAATGATAATGAACGACACCCAGGAGGAAGCAGAGGAGTAACATATATACACATAATGATTACTGATTGGAACCTGAATTATAATGAACGACACCCAGGAGGAAGCAGAGGAGTAACATATACACATAATGATTACTGATTGGGACCTGAATGATAATGAACGACACCCAGGAGGAAGCAGAGGAGTAACATATATACACATAATGATTACTGATTGGAACCTGAATTATAATGAACGACACCCAGGAGGAAGCAGAGGAGTAACATATACACATAATGATTACTGATTGGAACCTGAATTATAATGAACGACACCCAGGAGGAAGCAGAGGAGTAACATATATACACATAATGATTACTGATTGGGACCTGAATGATAATGAACGACACCCAGGAGGAAGCAGAGGAGTAACATATACACATAATGATTACTGATTGGAACCTGAATTATAATGAACGACACCCAGGAGGAAGCAGAGGAGTAACATATATACACATAATGATTACTGATTGGAACCTGAATTATAATGAACGACACCCAGGAGGAAGCAGAGGAGTAACATATATACACATAATGATTACTGATTGGGACCTGAATGATAATGAACGACACCCAGGAGGAAGCAGAGGAGTAACATATACACATAATGATTACTGATTGGAACCTGAATTATAATGAACGACACCCAGGAGGAAGCAGAGGAGTAACATATATACACATAATGATTACTGATTGGAACCTGAATTATAATGAACGACACCCAGGAGGAAGCAGAGGAGTAACATATATACACATAATGATTACTGATTGGAACCTGAATTATAATGAACGACACCCAGGAGGAAGCAGAGGAGTAACATATACACATAATGATTACTGATTGGAACCTGAATTATAATGAACGACACCCAGGAGGAAGCAGAGGAGTAACATATATACACATAATGATTACTGATTGGAACCTGAATTATAATGAACGACACCCAGGAGGAAGCAGAGGAGTAACATATACACATAATGATTACTGATTGGAACCTGAATTATAATGAACGACACCCAGGAGGAAGCAGAGGAGTAACATATACACATAATGATTACTGATTGGAACCTGAATTATAATGAACCACAACACAAGGAGTGAATATGTCTGGGGATGAGTTCATAAATGAAATGTAAATCGGGAAACACTTGGTAAAGACGTGTGGTCTAGACGTGTGGTCTTCACCTTTCCGTTACACACTGCCTCTGTTCCCATGGCAACAAAGTCATTGATAGCCAGCAAATTCTGAGTGGTTATCCACAAAATTTCCTTAAGTTACATTGACATTTCAACTTTCTAAAAAAACATTAATTGTTACCATTTTTAAAAAAAACTAACCGGAAAATATTGAAAGTATCAGTTAAGTTGCAAATGTATTTGATATATCAATAATGATACCATTGTTCGGAGGATTAAAACATTGACAGTGTTTGGAGTCGGTTTCCCGCTTGCAATGAATCTAGAATTTGTAATGGCTGACACATACACCTCCCACCTGGAAAGTGTTACTGATATATCTCCCAGCTCTTATTTATTTTCAGAATGGTAAGTATTTTTGTCTCCCATTGTAGAGGACTTCCTTGACCAGCAGATAACGGACGATGGTCAACTTGGTGCATCATTTCTTTTATGTACCAGCAGTACTGTATAGTTTTGAAGTTCATGATTTGGTAATGATTTTTTTCAGATTTTCCTTCATTTTGATATCCAGCTTGACTTTCATTGGCAGTTATTTGGTTGTCGCACACCAGTAACCAACTCCATATTTAAATCTAAAGCCTCATAATCAAGACTAACTCAAAATCATATAAAACACCACAGTTTAACCATCATTTAGTTAGCTAGCTATAAAAGCTAAACAATAAGTAATGGTACTAGCTAGGGTATATGGCTATCCTAGCTTGCTGCTTTGTGAATTATATCGGATTTCTGCACAATTAATTTAGCTTTGCGATTGTTTAGCTACCACACATGTTCTAGCCTTTCATTTTGGTATAGTGGGCACAGTTAATGATATAGTGGGCACACTCAATGGCATAGTGGGCACAGTTAATGGTATAGTGGGCACAGTTAATGGTATAGTGGGCACAGTTAATGGTATAGTGGGCACAGTTAATGGTATAGTGGGCACAGTTAATGGTATAGTGGGCACAGTTAATGGTATAGTAGGCACAGTTAATGGTATAGTGGGCACATTTAATGGTATAGTGGGCACACTTAATGGTATAGTGGGCACAGTTAATGGTATAGTGGGCACAGTTAATGGTATAGTGGGCACAGTTAATGGTATAGTGGGCACAGTTAATGGTATAGTGGGTACACTTATTGGTATAGTGGGCACAGTTAATGGTATAGTGGGCACAGTTAATGGTATAGTGGGCACACTTAATGGTATAATGGGCACAGTTAATGGTATAGTGGGCACAGTTAATGGTATAGTGGGCACACTTAATGTATAATGGGCATAGTTAATGGCATAGTGGGCACAGTTAATGGTATAGTGGGCACAGTTAATGGTATAGTGGGCACAGTTAATGGTATAGTGGGCACAGTTTATGGTATAGTGGGCATATTTAATGGCATAGTGGGCACAGTTAATGGTATAGTGGATCCAGTTAATGGTATAGTGGGCACAGTTAATGGTATAGTGGGCACAGTTAATGGTATAGTGGGCACAGTTAATGGTATAGTGGGCACAGTTAATGGTATAGTGGGTACACTTAATGGTATAGTGGGCACAGTTAATGGTATAGTGGGCACAGTTAATGGTATAGTGGGCACAGTTAATGGTATAGTGGGCACAGTTAATGGTATAGTGGGTGCACTTAATGGTATAGTGGGCACAGTTAATGGTATAGTGGGCACAGTTAATGGTATAGTGGGCACACTTAATGGTATAATGGGCACAGTTAATGGTATAGTGGGCACAGTTAATGGTATAGTGGGCACACTTAATGTATAATGGGCATAGTTAATGGCATAGTGGGCACAGTTAATGGTATAGTGGGCACAGTTAATGGTATAGTGGGCACAGTTAATGGTATAGTGGGCACAGTTTATGGTATAGTGGGCATATTTAATGGCATAGTGGGCACAGTTAATGGTATAGTGGATCCAGTTAATGGTATAGTGGGCACAGTTAATGGTATAGTGGGCACAGTTAATGGTATAGTGGGCACAGTTAATGGTATAGTGGGCACAGTTAATGGTATAGTGGGTACACTTAATGGTATAGTGGGCACAGTTAATGGTATAGTGGGCACAGTTAATGGTATAGTAGGCACAGTTAATGGTATAGTGGGCACATTTAATGGTATAGTGGGCACACTTAATGGTATAGTGGGCACAGTTAATGGTATAGTGGGCACAGTTTATGGTATAGTGGGCATATTTAATGGCATAGTGGGCACAGTTAATGGTATAGTGGACCCAGTTAATGGTATAGTGGGCACAGTTAATGGTATAGTGGGCACAGTTAATGGTATAGTGGGCACAGTTAATGGTATAGTGGGCACAGTTAATGGTATAGTGGGTACACTTAATGGGCTAGTGGGCACAGTTAATGGTATAGTGGGCACAGTTAATGGTATAGTGGGCACACTTAATGGTATAGTGGGCACAGTTAATGGTATAGTAGGCACAGTTAATGGTATAGTGGGCACATTTAATGGTATAGTGGGCACACTTAATGGTATAGTGGGCACAGTTAATGGTATAGTGGGCACAGTTTATGGTATAAAGGGCATATTTAATGGCATAGTGGGCACACTTAATGGTATAGTGGGCACAGTTAGTGGTATAGTGGGCACAGTTAATGGTATATTGGGCACAGTTAATGGTATAGTGGGCACAGTTAATGGTATAGTGGTTACAATTAATGGTATATTGGGCACACTTAATGGTATAATGGGCACAGTTAATGGTATAGTGGGCACAGTTAATGGTATAGTGGGCACACTTAATGTATAATGGGCATAGTTAATGGCATAGTGGGCACAGTTAATGGTATAGTGGGCACAGTTAATGGTATAGTGGGCACACTTAATGTATAATGGGCATAGTTAATGGTATAGTGGGCACAGTTAATGGTATAGTGGGCACAGTTAATGGTATAGTGGGCACAGTTAATGGTATAGTGGGCACAGTTAATGGTATTGTGGGCACAGTTAATGGTATAGTGGGCACAGCTAAGTTAACGACCCGTTCGTTGCTTTTTGAATGAATCTAGGAATTGAATGTACACTTTCAAATTGGGGTGGGAAATGAGAAAACGCATATCATTGGAAGTATTAAAATAAGATGTTCAGGTGACGTCATGTCTTCCAAGGAAAATAAAAAATAAGGGATTCCTTGTGATGTTTTGCTTCCTTTAATTGTATTTACCCACTGATGTTTCTTAATATTTGCCCAATGTATAATAAATTACCCTGTGCTATTAGAACACAGAAATGGAGCATCCTTAGGCATTTCAAATGCCCTGTCAGTTCATGAATGAGACAGACAGAGACAGAGGTGAACACTGGGACTTAACTACAACCAGCCACTATTACACACACGGTTCTAATACCTACATTATTTAATTACTATGAATCATTTCTAAGAAGCCAGCAAGCACACCACATTCACTTCAGCAAATGTCCCTGTGGCCTTTGTTCCTTGAGGGTGGGTGGGTGTGGTCAAGCCGAGGGGCGTGAGCTTGAAGGGTGGGTGTGGTCAAGCAGAGGGGCGTGAGCTTGAAGGGTGGGTACTAGTCTCTGCGTGTTGGCGTCACAGGTCAGTCCTCCTAGCTGTCAATCGCAAAATAAAACCTGTAAAACCTCATATTTGAGGTAAAACAGGAAACGCACGTTGATAGAGGAATTCTTGTCTGCCGTAGTCCACAATTGCCGTGACTGTGATGGTTATTTATGAATGGCACTTTGATTGTCGTGCATTTTGTTCCCGAGTACGTGCACGTCATTATAACAGTGCTACTGGGCTACGGCTAGCTAGCTACATGCTAAGGTAGCCAAACCGACACACTCAGACCTATGCGACTGATACCAGGTAGTTATGTCTATTTAATTCTCACATATTGTTTATTATATATGTAGGCAATGCAGTACACTGTGGGTGTTTATATTATTAAATGCTGGTTGTGGCAGTATTGCGCTGATTTTGGTCAATAACTTTGTGGAACTATTGTACGTGTTAATGTCTGCATTGTTAATTGTTACAGCTGGTTTACTAGCAGGCTATACTGGTATTATATAGCAGGCTACTGGTATTATATATATATTGTGTTAGCAGGCTATACTGGTATTATATAGCAGGCTACTGGTATTATATATATATTGTGTTAGCAGGCTATACTGGTATTATATAGCAGGCTACTGGTATTATATATATATTGTGTTAGCAGGCTATACTGGTATTATATAGCAGGCTACTGGTATTATATATATATATTGTGTTAGCAGGCTATACTGGTATTATATAGCAGGCTACTGGTATTATATATATATTGTGTTAGCAGGCTATACTGGTATTATATAGCAGGCTACTGGTATTATATATATATATTGTGTTAGCAGGCTATACTGGTATTATATAGCAGGCTACTGGTATTATATATATATTGTGTTAGCAGGCTATACTGGTATTATATAGCAGGCTACTGGTATTATATATATATTGTGTTAGCAGGCTATACTGGTATTATATATATTGTGTTAGTAGGCTATACTGGTATTATATAGCAGGCTACTGGTATTATATATATATTGTGTTAGCAGGCTATACTGGTATTATATATATTGTGTTAGTAGGCTATACTGGTATTAGTGTTAGTAGGCTATACTTGCATTATGTGTTAGCAGGCTATACTGGTATTTGTGTTAGCAGGCTATACTGGTATTATATATATTGTGTTAGCAGGCTATACTGGTATTATATATATTGTGTTAGTAGGGTATACTGGTATTATATATATTGTGTTAGCAGGCTATACTGGTATATTTATATATATATATATTGTGTTAGAAGGCTATACTGGTATGTGTGTGTGCATGTATATATATATATGACCAGACATAAGACCAGACATTACATCAGAGAAGCATTGCATTTGCCATCGGGGTGAATCAGGTTTTGTCTGCATCCCGAGGTTTGTATTGGAGTGAAGTTGTATCTCATCGGCACGCACGCCAGAATACTAGTGTCATTATACTATGAAGGGCATGCATTTTTACTTTTACTTCTTTCTTGTAAAATGTGTCATCTGAGTGTTGTCACTCCAATGCCATGTAAGGCCGAAGAAAGGATGCACTTTCATATATGCATGGTGACAGTGGATATTTAACTGCTTTTATTTATTTTGGTCGGTAGGCCATGCTGTGGTGGTTAGAAGAAATCAACACATAGCGCAGGAGAACAGGGTCTTCCATCCAGGCAGTCAGATCCTACTTGCCTGGTGAATAATGCTAATTAATAATTAAAGAACATGCAGTATCAGGGTGCACCATGAGTGAGGACCTGGTCGATGAGGGCTTTGCACAAACACTGCTATTCTACCAGGCTTTGGTGTATTGTATTTGTGGTTGCCCGTTTCCTCTAATGTGGTGTGTTATCAGCTTGGGACAATTGCATGCACTTAAATGAATTGTAATTTGGAAATAATGTCTTGCACAGAGCAACAGGAACTGTGGTTAACATTACAGCAAGTAGGGCGACTAGACCCGTCCTACTGTACCACTGTTCCTTTACAGTGTCTTCTGACATTGTGTAAAGCCAACAGTGAACATGGGGTGTCCTAGCTGTTGCTCTGTGGGACCAGTCCTGTGGGTTATTTTGAGGAGATGACAGACATTCAATGTCTGACGTTAAGCTGGCCAGATGCCAGTAAAAACGTGTTAGGCCAGTGGATCTCGTCGCCAACCGGCCATTAACCTCCCAAAGCAAATGGCTAGCCTTCCAGTTCAACATGCCTGCTCTGTCATCGTTGAAAAGAATTAACGCTAAGGGAATTTAGACCTAGAGATGCCACATCTGTGGGAACGCTCCATTAAGCAGACTTGAGAAACCAGAACTGGGTAAGGCAAGACAATGGGGAAGTGAAATTAGTCCTCGTTAGTTTCCTCAATGTAAAGGCAGAAAAGCAGCAAAAACGTAGCAGATATTGTCATTATGTGAAAGTGGCAGACTGACATGATCTCATTTTTCATTTTGATTGCATAGTTTAATAATTGTAGTGTGTATACTGCCGGCTATATAGCAATGTTGTGATTTGTTGTGCGCTTTCAGCAAACCAAAAATATAATCATAACTACGTCTGTTAGAAAAAAATTTGTGAACATCTTTCTAAAATAAATGTAATATGATAGATTAAAATAGCTTTCTTTACGGTTGCCATTTCGTAATCACACTGGTCCCATAAAATATGTTGTCCAAATTATGACCAGTGTTGTTGAATTCCTAAATGCTGATACAGTCATGTGAAATGTTAAAATTAAGTACAGTCACTGACTGTTATTTGTTGTGGACACATGGATATCTGATCAAAATTGAATATGAGAAATTACAAGAACAAAAAATATGCTTTAAAGGACAAATGGTTAGTTAAGAACAGTCATTGACAAGGGTGACACAAAATATATGATAGTTTCAAATCATTGATGCGATCTAAAAACAAGGAAATGCAAATGTCTTGTACACCTGTTTCATCACATAAATAAATAAAGTTAGCATCTGGTGCAAATTATTAGGCCTGTCTGAGGCCCTCGGAAAAACTATTATTGATGCCCACAAGTCTGGGATGTGTAAAAGCCAATTCCAAAGAATTAAAAAATAACAGTGCCTAATAAATCATCTACAATTTTTACAGAATTCCAGACCCGTGGCAAGCTATATAAGACAGGTTGACTCAAAACAATTCAAGCCAAATACAGTCCTCTGTTGTATCTACATTTTGACATGACTGTACTGTGGCTAAGTGACATCCAGGCATTCTTTGATGCACAATGCCAGAGACCAAAATCTTACCCGTTCTTTGTTGTCTATACGTACACCTTTAAAATATGTAGTAACAATTTGTTTTGTACAGATTTTTTTAACTTTTGTTTATTCTTCATCAGTGTAGTTTTGAATAAGCGATTTGAACATTTTTAGAAAAAAGGTGTTGCATCATCCAAGTAGCCAGTTCCTCTGTAATTCAGATTGTTGTTAACGCAGATAAAAATTTTGCAATGGTGGTATTGAATTAAATTACTTGCCAAGTCACCTCCAATAATTCCAAAATGCATTCTCTAGGGTTCTTGTTGCATTTTTACAATCAATTTTAATGATCATCTTTTATATTTTCACTCTTCTAGACTTTTACACATCCTCCCCCACACATGAACACAGGTGCTCAGAATGTTGTACTAAAGGCATGTGGTCATTTCATTTTTGGGGGAAAATGAACCCTCCCCTTTCAAAGTTTGAGTTCGATAATGTCATTGTCTTTGAAAGAAAAGTAAAACATGTTGTCCATTTAAAAAAAAAAACATACATTTTAACGCATTGTAGTACAAGATCCATATTTTTTGCAATTTCTGGATAGGATAAGTCAAAATAACAGTTGTTTTGCTTCTCTAATCAGCAGAATAGTTTTCATCTGTGCTAAAAAATCACAAAAGAGTGATAATGATCAATTAGCCTTTCAAAATGATTTAGTTGGATTAGTACACAAAACGTGCCATAGATACACTGATGGTTCCTGATAATGGGCCTATATACACCTATTCCATAAAGAAATCTGCCATTTACAACTGCAATAGTGATTTACAACATTAGTTATTATTAATTATTTTTCTTTCAACTACAAGGACATTTGTATGTGACCCCAAACTGTTGATAGTTAGTGTTTATATCTGCAATTATGAAGTTGTACCGCAAGCAATGGATGTTAAAAACCTAACAATATATCTTGTCTAGGAAAAAATGATAATACTTCCATGAATAGATGCTAAAGGTCTATATATGAGCCAGGAGTCAAAGTGTGAACTTAGGACCAGTCATAGACCTCGGGCAAAAGCCTATAGCTCTGATTGAGCTGACTATATCCACTTCTTCTTGAATAATAATCCCTCCTCTGGGAAATGAGGCCAGGGTGTGTGTGACTCAGCACTGATCAGGCTTTCTGAGTGGTTTGAGATCACATGTCATGCCTGGTTACAGTTCACATCTCATGCCTGGTTACAGATCACATGTCATGCCTGGTTACAGATCACATGTCATGCCTGGTTACAGATCACGTGTCATGCCTGGTTACAGATCACATGTCATGCCTGGTTACAGATCACATGTCATGCCTGGTTACAGATCACATGTCATGCATGGCCCTGGTTACAACACTGGATGCTGCATCCACATAATCCCAAACATACTACTAACATTGGCTGTGTTATTCTCTCCCAGCTACAGACCTCTCTCCCAGCTACAGACCTCTCTCCCAGCTACAGACCTCTCTCCCAGCTACAGACCTCTCTCCCAGCTACAGACCTCTCTCCCAGCTACAGACCTCTCTCCCAGCTACAGACCTCTCTCCCAGCTACAGACCTCTCTCCCAGCTACAGACCTCTCTCCCAGCTACAGACCTCTCTTTGCTCCATCTCTACAATCCTCTTTTCTTTCTGTTCTGAGCCACTATTGCACATTTAATCCCCCTGAAAACTGTTTGTGCTAATGATGGATTTTATTCTCGTTACGTTTCGCTCCTTTACCAGCAGCCCCCGTTCTCCAGTGGCCCTCACCCTCCCGTGTCCCCCTACATCCCTACCTTCTGCCTCTCGTTTTTGGCCCTTCTCTTACAGCCCCCATGCTAGTCTTGGGTATTGTCTAGTTGGTGCAGTGCTGTTTCCGTGTCTCTCACCCTCTCTCTTCCATTCCCTCCTCTGGTATGGTGTAACTGGTTTGCTGTAGGTGAGTGATGGAGACAAGAGAGTTGACCGTAGTGGCTGGCAGCTTCGTCGGGTTCCAGCTGCTCTTCTCCGTGGCCAGCCCCCTTTTCTCCTCAACCTTCACCCCAGGCTACAGTCGTCTGCCCACCTCCAAGCTCACAGAGTGGAACTCCAGGTACGATCGGGGCTTCACCCAATATTTAATGGTCCAACGCTGCAGGTCCGATCAGTGAATTTTAGAGACTTAACAACTACCTCACTGAATGTTTGTAACAGCGATTGACACAGGATCATTCAGCCTATTAACGATAGATTACAGCGAATGACATTTAGACCAGATGGTGAGTAAAAATGAATCCTGTTGAAATGTGGTCGGCACATGTGCAGAGACTTTGTTGTTTGCTAGATGTTCAGTTTGATGGACTAAAGATTCAATCTGATCCACAGTCACTCTGTATGTACTTTCTAAAACCTATTTGTGATCTTGCAGTGTTATAAGTGTCATTTCCATAATCTTTAACTTATTTACAAGAAAAAAGTAGACGTTGCAAAGTGTTCTGTATTGGCCGGAGTCGTTGTCTTGGCTGCACGTAACTACTCTACCATGGAGTCCAATCCAGAACAAGTTCAGTAGAGCGGAATGTATTTTCCACTTTCTCTTTGATAAAGCAAAAAGTGCAAAAATATATATATATACAATAATAATATATAAATGTTATTTGTACATAGACCCACCCAGAGCTAGTACTGGTTTACATAGTAAGGCCACAATTACCTGAAATAACAACTCCACTTGGTGTAGCCATCAGTGAGCTTGTTGCACCTCTCAGTGACACCAACAGAAGCCTGTTCAATTCCAACCATCATTTCCTAATAAATATTATGGTTTATGTTCTTTTCATTGAAAACACAGTGTTTGGACACTGGCTTGGACATTGGACTGTTAAACAGTTGATAATATGCTAAATTCCAGATCCCATGTACAGATTAATTGCACCAGAACCAGTATGGTGACACACCACCCACAGGATTACACATTCCTGAACATGTAGTTGTAGGGACATTCTTGTTCATTGAATTCCTGATTTGGGACTCAAAATAAACTGCTAAGTGTTTGCTAGCTAGCCAAGTGTTTTCCTGGTCGTTAACCCGGCGATACTGATACTCAAGTCTGCTGTCTGAAATGATCAGAAATAGTCACAAGTTATACCAACAAGTTAATGATTCGGGAGCTTTTTGGTCATTT
The DNA here is from genome assembly GCA_029465975.1 of Dallia pectoralis. Classification (NCBI taxonomy): domain Eukaryota; kingdom Metazoa; phylum Chordata; class Actinopteri; order Esociformes; family Umbridae; genus Dallia; species Dallia pectoralis. The sequence continues at coordinate 11,492,497 of CM055752.1, read as the reverse complement.
GAGGGCTGACTGGTTTAACGTTAAGGTTTTCTAGCACTCAGTTTTGATCATAAACGCCCTGTGGCTCTTTCTACAGCATGAATTTCCAACAGGCTGATGCAGGTAGTTCACAGCCATTTGTGGAGCTTGGCAAGTAAATGCAATGTGAAAGTGTTCCAGTGCAGACAGTATCAGACACTGCTGGGTTACAGCTCCTTTCTTATTAATACAACATTATTAAACCTGTGGAGACATTGAATAGCATTATCTGTGAATGCTCAGACTATTGTGCATGTTTGGAGAGAATTCATCTTTGCTCTCAGCTCTCAATAGGTCGGAGGCCCCTGTTCTAAATGAAAGTATATCATGGGTTGGCATATTAACATTGCATAGACGGTTTTCTGGGGTTTTGAGTTCAAACACCAGTGTCATTTGGTTGTCGTTGACTTTAAAAGGTGGACCGATTGATCATGTTTAATGAGATACTCTGTCCCTGTGCCAGTCGCTATCTCTTTTCTGTTATCAGTTTGTCTTGACCTGGTCAGTTTGTTACAACCGATAATGCTGACTCTCAGTTTGTACACAGGACCCAGGACATTACTACAGGACATGAATACTGTGACATAACGCTGAGTTTCAGTTCATACACAGGACATTACTACAGGACATGAATACTGTGACATAACGCTGAGTTTCAGTTCATACACAGGACATTACTACAGGACATGAATACTGTGACATAACAAGCATTATGGTTTTATAGAAACTTATTCTCAGTTACATAACAGCTCCCAACATGTCATTCTCTGTCACCTATTCAGACCTGGCTTGTAACTGTTGATATCAGAAGGGATGTAAGCCTACTTAGCACTTGTGAGCCTACTTAGCACTTGTGAGCCTACTTAGCACTTGTGAGCCTACTTAGCACTTGTGAGCCTACTTAGCACTTGTAAGCCGACTTAACTTCCAATTCAAGTGTGAAAGGGACAGGAGTACTTGTTCCTTATGTTCCATGAGAGACTCTGTTATTGACTTGTTTCACTTTCTTAATCCTGGCTTTAATTCTCTCTGACACTCACTTTATAATGGTTGCATTATAATACCATACAGTGGCTGATCTGTGGATCCATCGTTCCTGTCCGGTGGGGCAGCTGGTGACAGTGAGGGGACTGTGTTGTGTTGAGATGAAAGCCTGGTGCTCCTCACTGGCCCAGATAAACAGAAAGTAGTCGCGCACACACACACACACACACACATCTCCAACTGTTCCACCAGTTTTAATTCATGCTATCTGGAAGTTTGACTCAAGCTATTCTAATGCTGATTTAAAAATAATAATACTTAACCAGGGGCCTGTACCATGATGGTAGTTGAACAAACTCAGGGTTCCAGGATTGGTTCGGAATTGACAAAATCAAACCGACGCAATCAGGCTTTATTGGTACCATGAAGCAGCTCATCAACTTACTTCGTCAACCCAGGGTTTGATCCTTAAACTCTGAATACTCCGCGCGCGCACATAAAAGAGTAACGTCGGCACCGAACAACCAATCACGTTCAGTATGGATAGGGCGAGAGCAACATATTTTTTCCGCGGAGGAGCAAGAAATTATTGTTCAGAAATATGAAGAATATAAAAATGTTTTTCAAGCACGCAGTAACACCGTCTCTGCTGCCAAAGCAAGAGAACAATCTTGGAGGAACATTGCTGATTGTTAATGCCGAAGTTAAAGAAATACATTTTATAGGCGATTAATGTAAAATAATGATTTTAGGCTAATCATATTGAAAATGAATGAAATGAAAATGTGTGTATTCATATATATATATATATAATGTATATGTGTGTGTATATATATAATGTGTGTGTGAAATGTGAAGCCATTGCAACAGAGATCAGAAGCTAGGAATTAATTACGTCACCTATATGCGTCTTTGCTCACCGCTGATTGGTCCAACTTCTGACTTCGATCTCGAATGCAGAACATAACCTGCCCCGGAGCAGGTTAGCCGTGCAGCGTCAGATACCATGGCAACGAATACCGATTGAAGCCGAGCTACTTACATGGTACCTAAAACCCAGGGTTGGGAGAAACTTAACTGAAACATAGCTGGCTAGCCACCAAAACCAGCTTCATGGTACAGGCCCCTGGTAGGCCGATTGTGAACAAATTCTCATTTGCTACAGCTAACTGGCCAATGTGAGGCGTATCATGTGCCAGACAACATAGAGTTAAACAATAAATTCACCGAACAGAGTACACTGAAAGAGTGCAAAAAGCAGTGGGATTCAACAAGGCATCAAGTGGAATTATTTGAGTCTTTTTTACCCAGGCAAACAAAGTGACTAAAGGTCAAGCAAAGGGCTTAAATGGGCTTTTGCACTGTTCCTGACATCCAAATAATGTAAACAAATAGTAGAGAAAGGTTTCTCTGTCACCCTAGGGAATTTGAGGGAACCTCGTTCTGACAGGGGCGAGGGGTTCTTGATCTGGTACATAATGATGCCGGCTCTGCTCCTAACTAACAGGGAACCACACCGGTGGAGACGCTCATTAAATGAGAGGGAGATAAGAGACGTCCAAGTATAAATTCTCAGGCTGCTTATCAGCCCTGTGTGTGTGTCTGCTATTAGGATGAATGGACAGGCCAGCCCTAGAACTCTTCCTGCTAGTATAGTATAGTATAAATACACTGCCTCTGTTCATATTCCTCACTTTCTAATCATGTTTCCAGTGATCTTAAGGATGTTAGTGTTGCAGTGTTTAAGCTGTTTGTTGTTGCGTCATTCTTGCGTCATTCTCTGCCACTGCGTCAGCTGTCCCTGTTTCTCTGTGTGCATCCAGGTTGGTGTCCTCTGTCCACGCTCTGGTGGTGGGCCTCTTCTGCCTGTACATCCTGTGGTTCGATGATGCTGTCAACGCAGACCCTGTCTGGTAAGAGGAACTGAAATACTGTCTGTTATTCCTGCAGCCAACCAACCAATGGAGGGGCTGCAGCCAACCAACCAATGGAGGGGCTGCAGCCAACCAACCAATGGAGGGGCTGCAGCCAACCAACCAATGGAGGGGCTGCAGCCAACCAACCAATGGAGGGGCTGCAGCCAACCAACCAATGGAGGGGCTGCAGCCAACCAACCAATGGAGGGGCGGAAACAAAGGGAGGGTGGAGCTGTACACTCTGGGTGCGATGACACTGCTGTATCCCACTTAGTTGAGATGTCAGATCTCCAGGGAGGTGTACGTTCAGTGGATTCTCCAGGGAGGTGTGGATTCTCCAGGGAGGTGTATGTTCAGTGGGTTCTCCAGGGAGGTGTACGTTCAGTGGGTTCTCCAGGGAGGTGTACGTTCAGTGGGTTCTCCAGGGAGTTGTATGTTCAGTGGATTCTCCAGGGAGGTGTGGGTTCTCCAGGGAGGTGTACGATCAGTGGGTTCCCCAGGGAGGTGTACGATAAGTGGGTTCCCCTGGGAGGTGTACGTTCAGTGGGTTATCCAAGGAGGTGTACGTTCAGTGGGTTCTCCAGAGAGGTGTACGTTCAGTAGATTCTCCATGCAGGTGTACGTTCAGTGAGTTCTCCAGGGAGGTGTACGTTCAGTGGGTTCTCCAGGGAGGTGTACGTTCAGTGGGTTCTCCAGGGAGGTGTATGTTCAGTGGATTCTCCAGGGAGGTGTACGATCAGTGGGTTCCCCAGGGAGGTGTACGATCAGTGGGTTCTCCAGGGAGGTGTACGATCAGTGGGTTCCCCAGGGAGGTGTATGATCAGTGGGTTCTCCAGGAAGGTGTACGTTCAGTGGGTTCTCCAGGCAGGTGTACGTTCAGTGGGTTCCCCAGGGAGGTGTACGATAAGTGGGTTCCCCAGGGAGGTGTACGATAAGTGGGTTCCCCTGGGAGGTGTACGTTCAGTGGATTCTCCAGGGAGGTGTATGTTCAGTGGGTTCCCCAGGGAGGTGTACGATAAGTGGGTTCCCCAGGGAGGTGTACGATAAGTGGGTTCCCCTGGGAGGTGTACGTTCAGTGGATTTTCCAGGGAGGTGTGGGTTCCCCAGGGAGGTGTACGATCAGTGGGTTCCCCAGGGAGGTGTACGATCAGTGGGTTCCCCAGGGAGGTGTACGATCAGTGGGTTCCCCAGGGAGGTGTACGATAAGTGGGTTCCCCAGGGAGGTGTCCGATAAGTGGGTTCCCCTGGGAGGTGTACGTTCAGTGGATTCTCCAGGGAGGTGTATGTTCAGTGGGTTCTCCAGGCAGGTGTACGTTCAGTGGGTTCTCCAGGGAGTTGTATGTTCAGTGGATTCTCCAGGGAGTTGTTGGTTCTCCAGGGAGGTGTACGATCAGTGGGTTCCCCAGGGAGGTGTACGATCAGTGGGTTCTCCAGGGAGGTGTACGTTCAGTGGGTTCTCCAGGGAGGTGTACGTTCAGTGGGTTCTCCAGGGAGGTGTACGTTCAGTGGGTTCTCCAGGGAGGTGTACGTTCAGTGGATTCTCCAGGGAGGTGTACGTTTAGTGGGTTCTCCAGGGAGGTGTACATTCAGTGGGTTCTCCAGGGAGTTGTATGTTCAGTGGATTCTCCAGGGAGGTGTACGTTCAGTGGGTTCTCCAGGGAGGTGTACGTTCAGTGGGTTCTCCAGGGAGTTGTATGTTCAGTGGATTCTCCAGGGAGGTGTTCTCCAGGGAGGTGTTCAGTGGGTTCTCCAGGGAGGTGTACGTTCAGTGGGTTCTCCAGGGAGGTGTAGGGAGGTGTTCAGTGGGTTCTCCATGGGAGGTGTACGTTCAGTGGGTTCTCCACGGTTCTCCAGGGAGGTGTACGTTCAGTGGGTTCTCCAGGGAGGTGTACGATCAGTGGGTTCTCCAGGGAGGTGTATGATCAGTGGGTTCTCCAGGGAGTGGGTTCTCCAGGCAGGTGTAGGTTCAGTGGGTTCTCCAGGGAGGTGTACGTTCAGTGGATTCTCCAGGTGTACGTTTAGTGGGTTCTCCAGGGAGGTTCGTTCCTCCAGGGAGTTGTATGTTCAGTGGATTCTCCAGGGAGGTGTACGTTCAGTGGGTTCTCCAGGGAGGTGTACGTTCAGTGGGTTCTCCAGGGAGTTGTATGTTCAGTGGATTCTCCAGGGAGGTGTGGGTTCTCCAGGGAGGTGTACGATCAGTGGGTTCCCCAGGGAGGTGTACGATCAGTGGGTTCCCCAGGGAGGTGTACGATCAGTGGGTTCCCCAGGGAGGTGTACGATAAGTGGGTTCCCCAGGGAGGTGTACGTTCAGTGGGTTATCCAAGGAGGTGTAGGTTCAGTGGGTTCTCCAGAGAGGTGTACGTTCAGTAGATTCTCCATGCAGGTGTACGTTCAGTGAGTTCTCCAGGGAGGTGTACGTTCAGTGGGTTCTCCAGGGAGGTGTACGATCAGTGGGTTCTCCAGGGAGGTGTACGATCAGTGGGTTCCCCAGGGAGGTGTATGATCAGTGGGTTCTCCAGGGAGGTGTACGTTCAGTGGGTTCTCCAGGCAGGTGTACGTTCAGTGGGTTCTCCGTTCAGTGGATTTTCCAGGGAGGTGTGGGTTCCCCAGGGAGGTGTACGATCAGTGGGTTCCCCAGGGAGGTGTACGATCAGTGGGTTCCCCAGGGAGGTGTACGATCAGTGGGTTCCCCAGGGAGGTGTACGATAAGTGGGTTCCCCTGGGAGGGAGGTGGGTTCTCCAGGGAGGTGTACGTTCAGTGGGTTCCCCAGGGAGGTGTATGTTCAGTGGGTTCTCCAGGCAGGTGTACGTTCAGTGGGTTCTCCAGGGAGGTGTTCAGTGGATTCAGTTGTTGGTTCTCCAGGGAGGTGTACGTTCAGTGGGTTCTCCAGGGAGGTGTACGTTCAGTGGGTTCTCCAGGGAGGTGTACGTTCAGTGGGTTCTCCAGGGAGGTGTGTACGTTCAGTGGGTTCTCCAGGGAGGTGTGGGTTCTCCAGGGAGGTCCAGGGGCAGGTGTACGTTCAGTGGGTTCTCCAGGGAGTTATGTTCAGTGGATTCAGTGGGTGGGTCTCCAGGGAGGTGTACGTCAGTGGGTTCTCCAGGGAGGTGTACGTTCATCAGTGGGTTCCTCCAGGGTGGGTTCCCAGGGAGGTGTACGGGAGGTGTACGAGTGGGTTCCCCTGGGAGGTGTACGTTCAGTGGGTTCTCCAGGTTCAGTGGGTTCTCCAGGTGTACGTTCAGTGGGTTCTCCAGGGAGGTGTATGTTCAGTGGGTTCTCCAGGCAGGTGTACGTTCAGTGGGTTCTCCAGGGAGGTGTACGTTCAGTGGGTTCTCCAGGGAGGTGTACGTTCAGTGGGTTCTCCAGGGAGGTGTACGTTCAGTGGGTTCTCCAGGGAGGTGTACGTTCAGTGGGTTCTCCAGGGAGGTGTACGTTCAGTGGGTTCTCCAGGGAGGTGTACGTTCAGTGGGTTCTCCAGGGAGGTGTACGTTCAGTGGGTTCTCCAGGGAGGTGTATGTTCAGTGGGTTCTCCAGGGAGGTGTACGTTCAGTGGGTTCTCCAGGGAGGTGTACGTTCAGTGGGTTCTCCAGGGAGGTTGTATGTTCAGTGGGTTCTCCAGGGAGGTGTGGGTTCTCCAGGGAGGTGTACGATCAGTGGGTTCCCCAGGGAGGTGTACGATCAGTGGGTTCTCCAGGAGGTGTACGATTAGTGGGTTCCCCTGGGAGGTGTACGTTCAGTAGATTCTCCAGGGAGGTGTACGTTCAGTGGGTTCTCCAGGCAGGTGTACGTTCAGTGGGTTCTCCAGGGAGGTGTATGTTCAGTGGGTTCTCCAGGGAGGTGTACGTTCAGTGGGTTCTCCAGGGAGGTGTACGTTCAGTGGGTTCTCCAGGGAGGTGTACGTTCAGTGGGTTCTCCAGGGAGGTGTACGTTCAGTGGGTTCTCCAGGGAGGTGTACGTTCAGTGGGTTCTCCAGGGGTTCTCCAGGGAGGTGTACGTTCAGTGGGTTCTCCAGGGAGGTGTACGTTCAGTGGGTTCTCCAGGGAGGTGTACGTTCAGTGGGTTCTCCAGGGAGGTGTGGGTTCTCCACGTGGGTTCTCCAGGGAGGTGTACGTTCAGTGGGTTCTCCAGGGAGGTGTACGTTCAGTGGGTTCTCCAGGGAGGTGTACGTTCAGTGGGTTCTCCAGGGAGGTGTACGTTCAGTGGGTTCTCCAGGGAGGTGTACGTTCAGTGGGTTCTCCAGGGAGGTGTACGTTCAGTGGGTTCTCCAGGGAGGTGTACGTTCAGTGGGTTCTCCAGGGAGGTGTACGTTCAGTGGGTTCTCCAGGCAGGTGTACGTTCAGTGGGTTCTCCAGGGAGGTGTACGTTCAGGGGTTCTCCAGGTGTGTACGTTCAGTGGGTTCTCCAGGGAGGTGTACGTTCAGTGGGTTCTCCAGGTGTACGTTCAGTGGGTTCTCCAGGGAGGTGTTCAGTGGGTTATCCAGGGAGGTGTCAGGGGTTCTCCAGGTGTACGTTCAGTGGGTTCTCCAGGGAGGTGTACGTTCAGTGGGTTCTCCAGGCAGGTGTACGTTCAGTGGGTTCTCCAGGCAGGTGGACGTTCAGTGGGTTCTCCAGGCAGGTGTACGTTCAGTGGGTTCTCCAGGTGTACGTTCAGTGGGTTCTCCAGGCAGGTGTCGTCAGTGGGTTCTCCAGGGGTGTACAGGTGGAGGTGTACGTTCAGTGGGTTCTCCGGTGGGTTCTCCAGGTGAGGTGTACGTTCAGTGGATTCTCCGGGCAGGTGTACGTTCAGTGGATTCTCCGGGCAGGTGTACGTTCAGTGGGTTCTCCAGGTGTACGTTCAGTGGGTTATTCTCCGGACAGGTGTACGTTCAGTGGATTCTCCGGGCAGGTGTACGTTCAGTGGGTTCTCCAGGGAGGTGTACGTTCAGTGGATTCTCCAGGCAGGTGTACGTTCAGTGGATTCTCCAGGTATGTGTGGGTTCTCCAGGCAGGTGTACGTTCAGTTGATTCTCCAGGCAGGTGTTTGTTCAGTGGATTCTCCAGGCAGGTGTACGTTCAGTGGATTCTCCATATCATTTCTGTTTTTTCTATCTTCTCTTCCCTAATGCTGACTGTTTGATTTGCATCACGTGTGTGAATCTTGAAATGGAGGAATGGTAATTTCCCACTGTCCCTACTTTGCGTGCTTTTGCTATCTGTCTCTCTCTGTGTCTCTCTCTGTGTCTCTCTCTGTGTCTGTCTCTGTGTCTGTCTCTGTGTCTGTCTCTGTGTCTGTCTCTGTGTCTGTCTCTCTGTCTCTCCCCCTCTCTCTTTCTCTCCCTAATCAGACAGGCCAGACTCCCGCCAACAAGGCTCCTTTTCATAACAATCAGCAGCCCAGTCTGAACCCTCCTTCTCCTCACGTAATCCCCAAACGTCCCCCACCCCCAGCAACACCCAGCGTCTCTGGCTGTCTGATCAATACAGAGCCTCTTTTGCTGTCATTGTCTCCATAGCCAGCGTCGCTGTTGGAGGGGGGCTGGTGGAGGGGGCTGTTGGGTGGGGCTGGTGGAGCGGGGCTGGTGGAGGGGGCTGGTGGAGGGGGCTGGTGGAGGGGGCTGGTGGAGCGGGGCTGGTGGAGCGGGCTGATGAGGGGGCTGATGAGGGGGCTGATGAGGGGGCTGGTGGAGCGGGACTGGTGGAGGGGGCCTGGTGGAGCGGGGCTGGTGGAGGGGGCTGATGAGATGAATGAGAATGCTAGACTGAGTCCTTTGCCACCTGCCTTTTAATGCATTTCAGTTTTTCCTGTTTTTCCTGTTTTTCCTTCTTCTTTGTTGATCCTTTTCCTTTGAGAAGTGCCGTTCTTATAACGTGAGGTTTTGGTCCTGATGGAACGAAGCCTTCTGCCGGAGGGGAGTGGATTAAATAGAGAGTGAACGTAATGTCTTCCCTGCCCATTTCCTCTTCATGTGTTTGGTGCTTCCTTTCACTTTAGGCTGGTAGCCATGTTATATTGGTACCCAGTAGATATTCCAACACTGAGTGGCATAATGATTAAGCCTTCACACTATTTGACTACCTTACACCTTCATTAACACATACCAGGGACTTTTTTGTTCAGAGAATAAACTGCCTTTATTCCTGGATTGACCCATTCAGCTTCTTACAACGTCACTCTGACCATTCTGTTGGGATTTGGCATCGTAATCCAATCGAATCTGCCTCCCTCACATCCACTGAACGCTTTATCTGCCTCTGAATGGTTCATGTGCCCTTGAAAATGTGAGCAGTAAGAGCAAGTACAGGCCAGGTTATTGCTGGTAATAAAATGCAGTTGGTTGATTAGATTTCAGTAAACCCGGGGTTAGAGGTGTGGTTCTGAGTGGCTCACTGTATCAGGATAACAGTCATGGAATCAAAAAACCTTTGGCCCAAAACCTGTACTGATTAAAAGTTGAACCGTTCAGGACAATTCACACTGTGAAATATACCTACACCTTTACACTCATTGTAAATATAGTTGTCTACATGTGCACACTAATATTGCCCCCTATATTGTGAGCAGCTCTTTCAAATCTGCCATACAAATGAAATGCCAACCTGGTAGGTTCGAGAACTAACTAGCGGAAAAGCTCCCAAAATGGAGCAGGCGACATTAACTATAGAGAAAACTTCTCGGTTCTGAGCCAGGTGTTGCCTGTCCTCTCCACGCACACGTAATCAGTATTCATTATTCTGGACAATATTAGGAAAATGAACTCCAGTTGTGGGAAAGTTTATCTGTCTACACTGCTCAATTAGGATCTAGTTTAATCTAACTATACATGGCTCATTGTACTAATCTAGATCAAACAATTGTACTAATCTAGATCAAACACAACAGATAGACACTTTATCCCGACCAATCTCCCAGTCCCTACCGCTGAGAAGCATCCCATTAGCATGATGCTTCTGCCACCATGCTTCACTGTAGGAATGGTATTAGCCAGGGGGTGAGCGGTTACTCAACTAGTCACTTTACCATAACTTATTGAATTGAACAGGTGGATAATCAATGTCTAGAGACAAACTGCTCATTCTGAGGAGAGATGTCTCTGCCTTAATGTAGGGATACGGTGCAACTTGATTTACAGTAGAACCATCTGTGATTAAACCTATGCAAATGCCTCCTCTTCTTTGATATTATAGGTTGTGTTTCTTTAATAGATCTTCCTCTGTTCCCTCGCACAGTTTGCCAGTCATCCTGATTCTTCTGTCTCATCATATTGTCTCATTGTGCCTAGCTAACGGGAGGATGAGTTCCACACGCCACCTGGATTCTGGCTGTTGTCACAGTTATTCCCTTGTTGGGAGGAGGGGAGCAAATGGGTTATGCTGATGGTCGAACTCAAGGATGTGTAGTAGATGTGCTGTATGTGCTGTAAGGGGAGAACATATGTGTGATGCATATGCTGTATGTGCTATAAGGGGAGAACATATGTGTGATGCATATGCTGTATGTGCTATAAGGGGAGACACATATGTGTGATTAATATGCTGTATGTGCTATAAGAGGAGAAACATATGTGTGATTAATATGCTGTATGTGCTATAAGGGGAGAAACATATGTGTGATTCATATGCTGTATGTGCTATAAGGGGAGAAACATATGTGTGATTCATATGCTGTATGTGCTGTAAGGGAAGAACATATGTGTGATGCATATGCTGTATGTGCTATAAGGGGAGACACATATGTGTGATTAATATGCTGTATGTGCTATAAGAGGAGAAACATATGTGTGATTAATATGCTGTATGTGCTATAAGTGGAGAAACATATGTGTGATTCATATGCTGTATGTGCTGTAAGGGGAGACACATATGTGTGATTAATATGCTGTATGCGCTATAAGGGGAGACACATATGTGTGATTAATATGCTGTATGTGCTATAAGAGGAGAAACATATGTGTGATTAATATGCTGTATGTGCTATAAGGGGAGAAACATATGTGTGATTCATATGCTGTATGTGCTATAAGGGGAGAACATATGTGTGATGCATATGCTGTATGTGCTATAAGGGGAGACACATATGTGTGATTAATATGCTGTATGTGCTATAAGAGGAGAAACATATGTGTGATTCATATGCTGTATGTGCTATAAGGGGAGAACATATGTGTGATTCATATGCTGTATGTGCTATAAGAGGAGAAACATATGTGTGATTAATATGCTGTATGTGCTATAAGAGGAGAAACATATGTGTGATTAATATGCTGTATGTGCTGTAAGGGGAGAAACATATGTGTGATTAATATGCTGTATGTGCTGTAAGGGGAGAAACATATGTGTGATTAATATGCTGTATGTGCTATAAGAGGAGAAACATATGTGTGATTAATATGCTGTGTGTGCTGTGGAATATCAATAGGTTTGATGCATATGTAATGCTGTGGAATATCAATAGGTTTGATGCATATGTAATGCTGTGGAATATCAATAGGTTTGATGCATATGTAATGTAATGCTGTGGAATATCAATAGGTTTGATGCATATGTAATGTAATGCTGTGGAATATCAATAGGTGTGATTCATATGTAATGCTGTGGAATATCAATAGGTTTGATGCATATGTAATGTAATGCTGTGGAATATCAATAGGTTTGATGCATATGTAATGTAATGCTGTGGAATATCAATAGGTGTGATTCATATGTAATGCTGTGGAATATCAATAGGTTTGATGCATATGTAATGCTGTGGAATATCAATAGGTTTGATGCATATGTAATGCTGTGGAATATCAATAGGTTTGATGCATATGTAATGCTGTGGAATATCAATAGGTTTGATGCATATGTAATGCTGTGGAATATCAATAGGTTTGATGCATATGTAATGCTGTGGAATATCAATAGGTTTGATGCATATGTAATGCTGTGGAATATCAATAGGTTTGATGCATATGTAATGCTGTGGAATATCAATAGGTTTGATGCATATGTAATGCTGTGGAATATCAATAGGTTTGATGCATATGTAATGCTGTGGAATATCAATAGGTTTGATGCATATGTAATGCTGTGGAATATCAATAGGTTTGATGCATATGTAATGCTGTGGAATATCAATAGGTTTGATGCATATGTAATGCTGTGGAATATCAATAGGTTTGATGCATATGTAATGTAATGCTGTGGAATATCAATAGGTTTGATGCATATGCATATGTAATGTAATGGTTTGATGCTATGTAATGTAATGCTGTGGAATATCAATAGGTTTGATGCATATGTAATGTGTGGAATATCAATAGGTTTGATGCATATGCTGTGGTGGAATATCAATAGGTTTGATGCATATGCATATGTAATGCTGTGGAATATCAATAGGTTTGATGCATATGCATATGTAATGTTTGAATATGCTGTGGAATATCAATAGGTTTGATGCATATGTAATGCTGTGGAATATCAATAGGTTTGATGCATATGTAATGCTGTGGAATATCAATAGGTTTGATGCATATGTAATGTAATGCTGTGGAATATCAATAGGTTTGATGCATATGCAATATGGTTTGATGCATATGTAATGCTGTGGAATATCAATAGGTTTGATGCATATGTAATGTAATGCTGTGGAATATCAATAGGTTTGATATGCATATGCATATGTAATGCTGTGGAATATCAATAGGTTTGATGCATATGCATATGTTTGATGCATATGTAATGCTGTGGAATATCAATAGGTTTGATGCATATGTAATGCTGTGGAATATCAATAGGTTTGATGCATATGTAATGTAATGCTGTGGAATATCAATAGATGCATATGTAATGTAATGCTGTGGAATATCAATAGGTTTGATGCATATGTAATGTAATGCTGTGGAATATCAATAGGTTTGATGCATATGTAATGCTGTGGAATATCAATAGGTTTGATGCATATGTAATGCTGTGGAATATCAATAGGTTTGATGCATATGTAATGCTGTGGAATATCAATAGGTTTGATGCATATGTAATGCTGTGGAATATCAATAGGTTTGATGCATATGTAATGCTGTGGAATATCAATAGGTTTGATGCATATGTAATGCTGTGGAATATCAATAGGTTTGATGCATATGTAATGCTGTGGAATATCAATAGGTTTGATGCATATGTAATGCTGTGGAATATCAATAGGTTTGATGCATATGTAATGCTGTGGAATATCAATAGGTTTGATGCATATGTAATGTAATGCTGTGGAATATCAATAGGTTTGATGCATATGCATATGTAATGTAATGCTGTGGAATATCAATAGGTTTGATGCATATGTAATGTAATGCTGTGGAATATCAATAGGTTTGATGCATATGTAATGTAATGCTGTGGAATATCAATAGGTTTGATGCATATGTAATGTAATGCTGTGGAATATCAATAGGTTTGATGCATATGTAATGCTGTGGAATATCAATAGGTTTGATGCATATGTAATGTAATGCTGTGGAATATCAATAGGTTTGATGCATATGTAATGTAATGCTGTGGAATATCAATAGGTTTGATGCATATGCATATGTAATGCTGTGGAATATCAATAGGTTTGATGCATATGTAATGTAATGCTGTGGAATATCAATAGGTTTGATGCATATGTAATGTAATGCTGTGGAATATCAATAGGTTTGATGCATATGTAATGCTGTGGAATATCAATAGGTTTGATGCATATGTAATGTAATGCTGTGGAATATCAATAGGTTTGATGCATATGTAATGTAATGCTGTGGAATATCAATAGGTTTGATGCATATGTAATGCTGTGGAATATCAATAGGTTTGATGCATATGTAATGCTGTGGAATATCAATAGGTTTGATGCATATGTAATGCTGTGGAATATCAATAGGTTTGATGCATATGTAATGCTGTGGAATATCAATAGGTTTGATGCATATGTAATGCTGTGGAATATCAATAGGTTTGATGCATATGTAATGCTGTGGAATATCAATAGGTTTGATGCATATGTAATGCTGTGGAATATCAATAGGTTTGATGCATATGTAATGCTGTGGAATATCAATAGGTTTGATGCATATGTAATGCTGTGGAATATCAATAGGTTTGATGCATATGTAATGCTGTGGAATATCAATAGGTTTGATGCATATGTAATGCTGTGGAATATCAATAGGTTTGATGCATATGTAATGTAATGCTGTGGAATATCAATAGGTTTGATGCATATGTAATGTAATGCTGTGGAATATCAATAGGTTTGATGCATATGTAATGTAATGCTGTGGAATGTCAATAGGTTTGATGCATATGTAATGCTGTGGAATATCAATAGGTTTGATGCATATGTAATGCTGTGGAATATCAATAGGTTTGATGCATATGTAATGCTGTGGAATATCAATAGGTTTGATGCATATGTAATGCTGTGGAATATCAATAGGTTTGATGCATATGTAATGCTGTGGAATATCAATAGGTTTGATGCATATGTAATGCTGTGGAATATCAATAGGTTTGATGCATATGTAATGCTGTGGAATATCAATAGGTTTGATGCATATGTAATGCTGTGGAATATCAATAGGTTTGATGCATATGTAATGTAATGCTGTGGAATATCAATAGGTTTGATGCATATGTAATGCTGTGGAATATCAATAGGTTTGATGCATATGTAATGCTGTGGAATATCAATAGGTTTGATGCATATGTAATGTAATGCTGTGGAATATCAATAGGTTTGATGCATATGTAATGCTGTGGAATATCAATAGGTTTGATGCATATGTAATGCTGTGGAATATCAATAGGTTTGATGCATATGTAATGCTGTGGAATATCAATAGGTTTGATGCATATGTAATGCTGTGGAATATCAATAGGTTTGATGCATATGTAATGCTGTGGAATATCAATAGGTTTGATGCATATGTAATGCTGTGGAATATCAATAGGTTTGATGCATATGTAATGCTGTGGAATATCAATAGGTTTGATGCATATGTAATGTAATGCTGTGGAATATCAATAGGTTTGATGCATATGTAATGTAATGCTGTGGAATATCATAACACTTGCTTGCAGATATATGTGATATATGTGAGCTGATACTGGTCTATTTTAATGTGTGTGGATGTGCCAACCATCATTCAGCTAGTAACCAAACTCATCTGCTGCTGAAGAACCAGATAGAGGATATGAACATGAACTGAGAACAGATTGGTTGTGGTTACAGTATAATGGGAAGTCTAGAAGTGGCAGTCAGTAGGGACACACCGCACACACGCACACAGGGTGCTTTGGGGTGTAGGTTGGGAGAGGTGACGGAGGCCCGTGTCATGTGGAAGGTATCCGGAGAGCCCGGCTTAGTGTGTTTCCACACAGAGGAGCCCTTGACAACAGGCAGTATGTTATGGACACGAGCCAATATCAGTAACAGTGTGTCGGTACTGCGGCAAACACACACTCTATTGGGCCCACCTTAGTCACTTAGCAGATGTGGCCCGATCAATAGAATAAACCTAGAACCATGGCAATACCTGAACCTGTGTCATACACAACCTACCCATAGAATGGACTGGAACGTGCCCACAGTCCACTATAATATGGTGTGATATTATATGGGGATGTATGCATGTGTTTGGTGTGTGAGCGGGTATGGTATGGTTTGTGTGTGTGGTATTATATGCACAGTGTCTCACAGGAGTAATTAAACCCCGTTACATTTTTGTAAATCTTTGATTATATCTTTTCATGTGACAACACTGAAGAAATGACACTTTGCTACGATGTAAAGTAGTGAGTGTACAGCTTGTATAACAGTGTACATTTGCTGTCCCCTGAAAATTAACTCGACACAAAGCCATTAATGTCTGAACCGCTGGGGAAAAAAGTGAGTACAAAGTGGAAGCGTCCAAATTGGGCCCAAAGTGCCATTATTTTCCAGCACTGCCTTAACCCTCTTGGGCATGGAGTTCATCAGAGCTTCACAGGTTCCCACTGGAGTCCTCTTACTCTTTTCCATGACGACATCACAGAGCGGGTGGATATTAGAGACCGGAGATCATGCTCTGCTTCAGTATGTCACAGTACATGTTGGCATTCATGGTTTCCTCAATGAACTGTAGCTCCCCAGTGCCGGCAGCACTCATGCAGCCCCAGACCATGACACTCCCACCACCATGCTTGACAGTAGGCCAGACACACTTGTCTTTGTACACCTCACCAGCTTGACACCATCTGAACCAAATAGGTTTATCTTGGTCTCATCAGACCACAGGACATGGTTTCAGTAATCCTTTGACTTTGATGTCCTTAGTCTGCTTGTCTTGAGCAAACTGTTTGTGGGCTTCCTTTTGCATCATTTTTCAGAAGATGCTTCCTTCTGGTATGACAGCCTATTTGATGCAGTGTGCGGTGTATTGTCTGAGCACTGACAGTCCACACTCCACACCTCTTCAACCTCTGCAGCAATGCTGGCAGCACTCATACGACGAGTGGACCCTGTCCTGTTAAACCGCTGTATGGTCTTGGCCACCGTGCTGCAGCTCGGTTTCAGGGTCTTGGCAATCTTTTTATAGCCTCGGCCATCTTTATGTTGAGCAACAATTCTTTGTTGACATTAATGGCTGTGTGTTGAGTTATTTTGAGGGGACAGCAAATGTACACTGTTATACAACTTTACAATGTAGCGAAGTGTCATTTCCTAAGTGTTGTCACATGAAAAGATAGAATCAAATATTTACAAAAATGTGAGATTTTATGTATGTGTATGTTAATGTATGGTAATGCATGTATGTGTATGATATTGTATTTTATGGTAGGTATGAATATATCAGATGAGCACTGGTAGTAGTTGTTAATGCACTGGTAACTATGTAAGCGACTATGTTCATATATCATACCGTATATATCATGCCGTATATATCATGCCACATATATCATGCCGTATATATTATGCCACATATATCATGCCACATATTTCTCCATGACCACACACATTGACGAAGAAGACAAATAATGAAACACACCCTTGTGTGTGCTTACGGCTTCTGTCCACACACACCGCTGTTAAAGCTGGCCTGTTCCAGCTCACACATGTATGGTTATGGAGAATGCAGTAATCCAGTAGAATGTTCTCTACATTGTTTAGTTGAGTACCGTACTCGATTTCAGGGAAAGCTTAAGTAGCTTATGTTCTGTTTAGTTCCTGCTTTACTCTGTAATGTGGCAACAGTTTATAAATGAATAAGCTTTTGTGTTTTGTTGTTGTTGTACAGGGGTGAGCCGGGACTAGTGAAACTTAATGTGGCCATCACGTGTGGTTATTTAATCTATGGTGAGTGTTCATGTTTGTACCCTACTATAATAATTAGTAAGAAACGTGTCTGTAGACTGTGAGTGGACCTGTTCACTAACGAGCCATTTGCTTTTCTGCATAGACCTTGTGCTTCTGGCCACCAACTGGAGCACAATGGGGGACAGCTTTTTCGTCTGTCACCACTTGGCGGCGCTGTATGCATATGGATATGTCTTGGTAAGTCTGGTGGAAAGGTTTATGGGGGTTATATCAAAGATGTTGAGCTTTATCTGGGTAATATCAAACATGTTGAGCTTTATGGGGGTAATATCAAAGATGTTGAGCTTTATGGAGGTAATATCAAAGATGTTGAGCTCTATGAGGGTAATATCAAAGATGTTGAGCTTTATGGGGGTAATATCAAAGATGTTGAGCTTTATGGAGGTAATATCAAAGATGTTGAGCTCTATGAGGGTTATATCAAAGATGTTGAGCTTTATCTGGGTAATATCAAACATGTTGAGCTTTATGGGGGTAATATCAAAGATGTTGAGCTTTATCTGGGTAATATCAAACATGTTGAGCTTTATGGGGGTAATATCAAAGATGTTGAGCTTTATGGGGGTAATATCAAAGATGTTGAGCTTTATGGGGGGAATATCAGATGTAGAGCTTTATGAGGGTAATATCAAAGATTTTGAGCTTTATGTGGGTAATATCAAAGATGTTGAGCTTTATCTGGGTAATATCAAAGATGTAGAGCTTTATGGGGGGAATATCAAAGATGTTCAGCTTTATGGGGGGAATATCAAATATGTTGAGCTTTATGTGGGTAATATCAAAGATGTTGAGCTTTATGGGGGGAATATCAAAGATGTAGAGCTTTATGGGGGGAATATCAAAGATGTTCAGCTTTATGGGGGTAATATAAAAGATGTTGAGCTTTATGGGGTTATATCAAAGATGTTGAGCTTTATCTGGGTAATATCAAACATGTTGAGCTTTATGGGGGTAATATCAAAGATGTTGAGCTTTATGTGGGTAATATCAAACATGTTGAGCTTTATGGGGGTAATATCAAAGATGTTGAGCTTTATCTGGGTAATATCAAACATGTTGAGCTTTATGGGGGTAATATCAAAGATGTTGAGCTTTATGGGGGTAATATCAAAGATGTTGAGCTTTATGGGGGGAATATCAGATGTAGAGCTTTATGAGGGTAATATCAAAGATTTTGAGCTTTATGTGGGTAATATCAAAGATGTTGAGCTTTATCTGGGTAATATCATAGATGTAGAGCTTTATGGGGGGAATATCAAAGATGTTCAGCTTTATGGGGGGAATATCAAATATGTTGAGCTTTATGTGGGTAATATCAAAGATGTCGAGCTTTATGGGGGGAATATCAAAGATGTAGAGCTTTATGGGGGGAATATCAAAGATGTTCAGCTTTATGGGGTAATATAAAAGATGTTGAGCTTTATGGGGGTTATATCAAAGATGTTGAGCTTTATCTGGGTAATATCAAACATGTTGAGCTTTATGGGGGTAATATCAAAGATGTTGAGCTTTATCTGGGTAATATCAAACATGTTGAGCTTTATGGGGGTAATATCAAAGATGTTGAGCTTTATGGGGGTAATATCAAAGATGTTGAGCTTTATGGGGGGAATATCAGATGTAGAGCTTTATGAGGGTAATATCAAAGATTTTGAGCTTTATGTGGGTAATATCAAAGATGTTGAGCTTTATCTGGGTAATATCAAAGATGTAGAGCTTCATGGGGGGAATATCAAAGATGTTGAGCTTTATGGGGGGAATATCAAAGATGTTCAGCTTTATGGGGGGAATATCAAATATGTTGAGCTTTATGTGGGTAATATCAAAGATGTTGAGCTTTATGGGGGGAATATCAAATATGTTGAGATTTATGTGGGTAATATCAAAGATGTTGAGCTTTATGGGGGGAATATCAAAGATGTTGAGCTTTATGGGGGGAATATAAAATATGTTGAGCTTTATGTGGGTAATATCAAAGATGTTGAGCTTTATGTGGGTAATATCAAAGATGTTGAGCTTTATGTGGGTAATATCAAAGATGTTGAGCTTTATGAGGGTAATATCAAAGATGTTCAGCTTTATGGGGGGAATATCAAAGATGTTCAGCTTTATGGGGGGAATATCAAAGATCAATCAGTTTGAGGTTACTTCAAAACTAGCCAACCTAAGTTGTTGTGGTAATATATTATTCATATCTGCAGACTCGTGGAGTGCTTCCCTATTTCGCCAACTTCCGTCTCCTTTCTGAGTTATCCACACCTTTTGTAAACCAAAGGTAAGCTAGCTGTGATATTTCTGTGTGTATTCGTGCTGTATATTAGGGCCTCCATGTCAGTGTTGACGTTCTGCCCTGTTCTCCCCCCGACCGACAGGTGGTTCTACGAGGTGCTGAAGTACCCTCGCTCCGACCGCTTGGTTGTGGCCAACGGAATGGCAATGGCAGTGGTCTTCTTCATGGTGCGCATCTTCGTCATGCCACCTTACTGGGCCCGTGTGTTTTCCACCTTCGGCACAGAAGCATTTGAGCGCCTGGGCATCGGTGCTCAGGTGGCCTGGATCACCTCGTGCATTGCCCTGGACATCCTCAACACCATCTGGATGTACAAGATCGCCCGTGGCTGCTACAAGGTTATGCAGGGGGCCAGGGCCAGGAAGGCGGAAGACGTCTCCCCAGTTAAGCAGAAACAAATGAACAACCATACAGACTGAGACAACCAGGCTGAAGTGAAACATGGACAGAGACTCTGGAAGGGAGCTCACAGCCAGGGCCTCGTCTCACTTTCCATCCCCTGAAATCATGTAGCGAAATGGGCTCAGATCCTGGTCACACTCAGCCCTGGAGAATTCCACAGGTCCAACTCCAGCTCTGTATCAACGTGTTTCATCCACACTATCATGTTTGTTTTTTGTTAGAGGTGACAGAGAAGCTATGAAGCACATTCATCCCCATTTACCTTAAACTTCAATCAAAACCAAGTCATCTGAAGTGCCTGCGGTCGACAGGTTGAAAGCAATAAAAGAAGAAAACGCACCCAATCATGCCCTGGCTTCGTCAGGAGAAACCTCCACCCAGCTGCCGTTAATTTATAGTTACCCGTCCAGCCAGAGGAGAGCCCAGTCTAAATGTGCCAGTTTGATCTCAGAGGGACACCAGAATGCCTCTTACTGTATCTGGTGTGGCCTCTTGTTAATTAACCCCGTCTACATCACCACCAGACGGGTAACCCGCCCATGACAAGTACCCAACCAATCACACCTAATCCCAACCAATCACACCCAATCCTAACCAATCACACCTAATTAGCATTTGGATTTCCCATTGACAGACTGGATGTGCAGGTGGAGATGGAGATATGGATCTGAGGATGGCATTCAACCAGAAAGCTCTTGCCTTTTACCATTTTACATGTCTGGCTCGTCTCCATTTGGAGCTCTTGGGGTCTACATTATCCCATTTGTTGCCCCTGTTACCCAACAGAGATATGACACAAACACTTTTCTTTTCTACCTATTCATAACCCTCTGTCATACCAGTGTGAAGCCTCATTTCTACCTCTCCCCTGCCTTATAAAGACTTGTCAATCCCTCCATATGAAAAAAGAAAGAAACACTTTTTTCTACGGTTTTAGCCTTTCAAACGACTTAATCCATCAACTCCAGTTCTGGTGACTGTAGAGGATTGTCTCTGGAGATATCCCAGCAGCCACTGCATCTTAACACGGCCTCTCCAAGGCACCTCGGGGGATTTTAAACTACAGGTTTTTTGTTCTTCACTTGTCAGTGTTTTGTACATTAAAATCATGAGCAGGTCCTTTTTGAAGGCATTCTACTGGCTTAAGTTTGTGGTGCCTTTATGAACCCAACGAGGTGCTGTTCCACCTACAGAATGTCAGCCTATAGGAACTCCAGCAATATGTTCAAATGTTATTCTGTAGATGTTTGATCAAATATGAATTACCGATCTGACAGGAACAGCTAGAAACTGTCAAAGTAGTATGTGTAGCCATGGGCTATCATACTGTTCAAATTGATTTGATTATGTTTAAGTCACTGACCGCTCATTAGGAAATCTTTTCAATCATGTCTTTATTATCTCCTATCACTAGTTTAAATAACCGAACAAGACAGATATAAAATGACATTAGTCGGTGGATTTCAATGATCACCTCTTCCTACCGCAATTCAATTTAATCAGTGTGTTTTATGTGTTTGTTCTGCATGTTTGGTGTGTGTGTGTGTGTGTGTGGATTTCTGTCCACAAAGCATTGGAATTGTTTGGGATGGGCAACTTTTCACTGTGGAATTAAAGCACACTCCCTGTGATGGAGCGACGACCCAGAACCTGCACCCGTGTTCCACCGAGGGGGCTTGTAGTGTTGTGCCTTAACACACGCATGACATCCGATACAGTCAGCGAGATTAGAATGACATTTTAACGGAAGCTTTTGAATTCATTTTCTTGGCTATTGTAACCTCTGTCTATATGTTTACCGTTGTGTAGCTATGTATACTTTTTGTACCCTGCACAATAATGAATCCGGCCAAGTATTTTCAAAAGTCGATCCCTCTGTGTAGGGCATACTTGTACAGTATTTCTCCTAGATACTGGAGCAGGCCAGGATGTCAATGTTTTGATAGTTCTGTTGGAATAAATAGGAGTGGTAGGCGGTTTTAAAGGGGCACATTGCTGGTTGACACCAGGATGTAGATGATGTGGAATTGTAATTCTGGTCATATTCAGTGATTAGGTTCAGCTCACTCGACCCCTGATCTTCCAATACTTCAAGCTGTGAAATGAGCAACATGTTTGTACTACTCGTTAGTTTAGAGTCCAGTAACACTAAACTACGGTGTTAATTTGTGAACTGATATTTCAGTCTGATTTGTGGTCCACCAGTAGGGTGCGCTAGTGTGCATCCAACTCTGCTTGATTGGCTGTGATCGAGGTGTTACCTCCGGTACAACATGTCCAACACAATGGCACAGAGACTTGTGACCATGGTTCAATGTGAGGAGTAACTATTGATCCGGTATGTAGTGTTTCCCACTAATGGCGTGTACGCAGAGTGAGCAGTGAAGTAGTGTTATGTCGACTTACGGAGGACTAAAATACATTTGGAATTGGAAATGAGGACACAGTGGGATGGTGGTTTTTGCTACCTGAAATGAAAATCCCCTTGGTTCTGCTTGGAACATCTGGAGCCATGTGTCCCAGTTAGAGGCAAGCGTTGCTGTATTCATAAGACATACACGTGAGAATGCACTAGATGTCCAGGAACAACCAGTAGGAACTTTGCATTGTTAAAGCTGCATTGCATGTATTTCATTTTAGCTGCGTAAAGACACATGTCTAGGCTTTTGGTACTACATGCCGTGGTTTGGCCAGATTTCAGTTTTACTTTTAAAAAATTTTTTTATTGTATAATCAATGCAATGTACAAATACGAGTTGTGTGAATTGTTCAAATGCCTTCATTTGTTATCCAGTAAACACAATAAATTCAGAGGAAATATTCTAACAAGCAACAATACATTCTATTCTAATATCACCGAAATAAAAACCCATGTGAAAGAAAACCATGAAAGTACATTCATGCCATCTCACCATGGTGACCTGTTATATACAAAATCTATCTGGCATTTTTAAAATGCTTGTAGCAGAGTCCGTGCATCTACTACTGGGGAGGCGTCACATCCTCTACCGGTGAGGCGTCACATCCTCTACCGGTGAGGCGTCACATCCTCTACCGGTGAGGCGTCACATCCTCTACCGGTGAGGCGTCACATCCTCTACCGGTGAGGCGTCACATCCTCTACCGGTGAGGCGTCACATCCTCTACCGGTGAGGCGTCACATCCTCTACCGGTGAGGCGTCACATCCTCTACCGGTGAGGCGTCACATCCTCTACCGGTGAGGCGTCACATCCTCTACCGGTGAGGCGTCACATCCTCTACCGGTGAGGCGTCACATCCTCTACCGGTGAGGCGTCACATCCTCTACCGGTGAGGCGTCACATCCTCTACCGGAGAGGCGTCACATCCACTACCGGTGAGACGTCACAGCCACTACCGGTGAGACGTCACAGCCACTACCGGGAGACGTCACATCCACTACCGGGAGACGTCACATCCACTACCGGGAGACGTCACAGCCACTACCGGTGAGACGTCACAGCCACTACCGGGGAGACGTCACAGCCACTACCGGGGAGACGTCACATCCACTACCGGGGAGACGTCACATCCACTACCGGGGAGACGTCACATCCTCCACTGTCTTTGTGTTACACCACATTGTTAACTTTCATTTGCACCATCACTTGAGGCGAGCAGTGGACAATTCTAAAATTACATTGTCATGGAAATTAAGTACCCATTGAAACCAAGTACAGTTGTGAATAAACTGCTGTGGTTAGACTTGCTAAAAACTGTTCCATGTTGCTGTTGAATGAAAACACATTATTATTATTATTACTGAAAAACATGAACACTTCCCAAAGTGTTTTCCCTGATGTACTTGATTTGCTTGACCTGTTTAGCCACACATCTGTGACCCAAACCCTGTAAGCCACAGCAGGTGCATTGGTTTTCAAAAAGGGTTGGAGATTTGAACAAATTTGGTCAAGAAAAATGCTGTATAATAAAATGAAGGTAATTCTGATGAATGTTAGCTAGGAAAGGAGAAACACAAAATGATTGGTCTTTTTTAAGGCATTTATTACTATTGTCCCCAAAGGTATTTAGTTAAAGTAGAACACAACACAGGCCTTGGGTCTCTGTCTCAAAACCGTGTGACCCAGATTACTGTCTACAATGACCACTACTAATGATGTAATTGCAGAAAGTTGAGACTTACTTGAATGTTTTGTTCTTCAATAAATTTGAAGATCACACCTTTTTGTGGCTATCGTTACTTTTTTGTCTATCGAAGAAGCAGATCAACTGAGATGATATGAAAATATGTTCAATATGGGATAGTAGTCAGAGTGCATAAAGCGGCGTTCTGATGTTTCACAGTTCAAAGGTACGGTATGTCTGGCTCAACCCAGTCCAGTTGGTTTGTCTGCTTCTGGGAGCAGATTAGTTAGCAGAGAGAGAGTGAGAGAGACTGAATAGAGGGGAAGTGCCTGAGCCACTTTTGGGCTTTGATTGAATCCAGCACTCTACTGTGTGCCGGTCAACAGGCTGATTCACAGACCGTGGAGAGAGCTTTACCAAACATGGTCACATAAGAGAGACTCAATGAAAATCTCTTGGTCTACACTTCTAAACACACTCACAGTTGCCTACACTAATACATGCACACATGAATATATATATTACACACACAGATAGTCTGACTGAATCTATGAATCTCTTTACTCTTTCAATCACACATCTGTCTGTTTACTGTATGTACGTAGTGTATTTGAAAACACTGATCACTCTATTTGTGAAATATCCTTTTTCATATCATGTAAACATCTTTCCGCAGTACTGCTCTGCATTTCAGTTCCCCATATCCTAAGCCAGCACTATAGAGCAACATATGAATACATAAGGAATAAGATGGTAAACAGTTGTTTTATAACACAGCCTCTTGCATATCCACTACTGTTATACCTTCTCGTTCCACTAGATATTCCGCTCTCTGTTTTTAATGGGTCGGGCCGGAAGACATTTAGCATAACTCTGTGTATAATCATGCTTGCAATACTGTGTACATTTAGCATAACTCTGTGTATAATCATGCTTGCTCCAGCAAGACTGTGTACATTTAGCATAATTCTGTGTATAATCATGCTTGCTCCAGCAATACTGTGTACATTTAGCATAACTCTGTGTATAATCATGCTTGCTCCAGCAAGACTGTGTACATTTAGCATAACTCTGTGTATAATCATGCTTGCTCCAGCAAGACTGTGTACATTTAGCATAACTCTGTGTATAATCCTGCTTGCTCCAGCAAGACTGTGTACATTTAGCATAACTCTGTGTATAATCCTGCTTGCTCCAGCAAGACTGTGTACATTTAGCATAACTCTGTTCACATGCAGGTTTTCTTTTTCTCTCTATAATGTGGCTTTTGCAATACACATTTACACTACCTGGCATCAATTTGTTGGCTTTTTGGAGGCCTTGTCAACAGAATTATAAAGTGTACCAAGATATTTTGGCTAAGAAATGATTTGGCACTCCAAGTAAGTTAGTGTTGTCTGCAGGGGATGTAAAGACCCTAAACATGATTTGAAATCTGCACAGAAGTGATTATTGACCATATAAGAAACCTTTTCAGATGTCATCCCTGTAGTTTTTTCAAATCCCTTTGGAAAAACAGCAGTTGGAATTGAAGTGGGCATCCACATTAGCCAACAGAGAGATCTCAAAGATCCTTGGAAACATTTCTTGGAGGACTGGTCTAAGATCTGATAAATTGTACGGTATTCGAATAAGTCTCTGTCATTTTCCTTGCAAGGGGAGGGTGCAAAAAAGTACTAAAAACATTTTTATCACCACCTCCCTAAAACAATAAAAAATTGCCAATAATGTTGCTTCATATTGATATTATATCCATGCTCTAACAATTTCAACTTCATTTTTCTTAATATAAACAACATAGCAACTGTCAGCCAATCCTTCAGAATGACCCATCTTGAAGCCAGTTCCACTCCTTTGTGTCATTGGACTCAGATGATCTGGGAGTTATTTTGAATTTGAATCAGGTGAGTCCATTGAATGATGAGATGGTACAGAAAACAAGCAGGTCATCATAAGGTAACATTTGAGTGACACTAAAGGTACACATATCCAGAATGTAGTTGTAGCATTAGGCTACTCATGTGTGTTGTTAACAGCGTATTGCAGCTCTTTTTCACGCATACATTTAAGCCCATCTTGATTAAAGACAGCTCATTCATTTCCAAACAGCCAAATTTAACCATCAAATATTCAAGTCTGCGTCAGAATGACTATAACCGGAAATTCCCCAAATAGGCAGCTAATTTGCACCAGGCTAAGTGAAGTCAGCTCATTTGAGACTTTTGCAGAAGGTCCCGTCCACAGTGATTTTGGTAAGAGTGATTAAAGTTACAGTGAAGGAAAAAAGTATTTGATCCCCTGCTGATTTTGTACATTTGCCCACTGACAAAGGCTTAATCAGTCTATAATATTCCACAATAACTCATTTTTACTGAGATACACTTCTTAAAGGGAGGGCTCCTAATCTCACCTTGTTACCTGTATAAAAGACACCTGTCCACAGAAGCAATCAATCAGATTCCAAACTCTCCTCCATGGCCAAGACCAAAGAGCTGTCCAAGGATGTCAGCGACAAGATTGTAGATCAACACAAGTCTGGAATGGGCTACAAGACCATCGCCAAGCAGCTTGGTGAGAAGGTGACAACAGTTGGTGTGATTATTCGCAAATGGAAGAAACACAAAATAACTGTCACTCTCCCTCGGTCTGGGGTTCCATGCAAGATCTCTCCTCGTGTAGTTTCAATTATCTTGAGAAAGATGAGGAATCAGCCCAGAACTACAGTGGAGGACCTTGTCAATGATCTCAAGGCAGCTGGGACCATAGTCACCAATAAAACAAATGCTTACACTACGCCGTGAACGACTGAAATCATGCAGCGCCCACAAGGTCTCCCTGCTCAAGAAAGCACATGTACAGGCCCGTCTGAAGTTTGCCAATGAACATCTGAATGATTCAGAGGAGAACTGGGTGAAAGTGTTGTGGTCAAATGAGATAAAAATTGAGCTATATGACATCAACTCAACTCGCCATGTTTAGAAGAGGAAGAATTCACAGCATCAAAGGGATGATAGATGGGGCTGTGTATCATCAGATCTTGAGTGAGAACCTTCCCTCAGCCAGGGCGTTGGTAATGGATCATGGGTGGGTATTCCAGCATGACAATGACCCCAAACAC
The DNA here is from genome assembly GCA_029465975.1 of Dallia pectoralis. Classification (NCBI taxonomy): domain Eukaryota; kingdom Metazoa; phylum Chordata; class Actinopteri; order Esociformes; family Umbridae; genus Dallia; species Dallia pectoralis. Next base: position 11,465,316 of record CM055752.1, on the reverse strand, counting down.
ACAGCCAAGGCAACAAAGGAGTGGTTCAAGAAGAAGCACATTAAGGTCCTGGAGTGGCCTAGCCAGTCTACAGACATTAATCTCATAGAAAAACTGCGGAGGGACTGGAGTTGCCAGACGTCAGCCTTGAAAGTTGGAAAGGATCTGCAAAGAGGAGTGGGACAAAATCCTTCCTGAGATGTGTGCAAACCTGGTGGCCGACTACAACAAACGTCTGACCTCTGAGATTGCCAACATGGGTTTGCCACCAAGTACCAAGTCATGTTTTTTAAATAGGCACAGCTACCTATTTATTGTCCGCTGATAACTCTGATAGAGCTTTGCTTAAAGTAATGTAATGTTTGTTAGTATGGGGCTTTTAGAGTAGCACTACCTCAATACGTTGAGGGTTCCATATCCTAGATAGAATGTTTTTTCAATAAACTATTTTCGCAGCAATCACATCTGTAAATCGTCTTTGGTTAGACTCTTAAAGCTAAACAAACTTGGAATGTACATTATTTCATCTTGGCTCTAGCAAGGTGTTAGTGATCATGGCTAGACAAAAATGTTCAAGTCTTGCTGCAGATTTCTAAAAGGTTTTAATCCAAACCTATTTGTAATATTACATCATGTTCTTATTAAGAAACATTACCTGTATTCTTGGTGAGACAATCAAGTGCAGATTTGGCCTTGTGTTCTTGGTTATTGTTTTGCTGGAGATGAATGCCTCTCCCTGAGAACACTGTAAAGTTGTCTGAAGCAGGGTTTCTTCTAGTGTAAGATCCTGCCTGCCACATCTAGTTTCTAAAACATAATACCATTATGCTGTTTTTGCCATTAGGACAATTTATTTTCTCATTGTATGCTGTTGCAAATAGGAGGAAGGTTTTGGAATATCATTTACATGCTGCTATTTTCATATCCTGATACACAATGCTCATTTTGGTAAACCAATCTCAAGGTTCCCCCGAGATTGTGAGCCTATGGTGTTTTAATGTATGTGGAAACTCAAACATCAACTGTTACTAGTGTCGTTTTTTTTATGTACAGTTAAAACTAGATGACGTGTTTTCAAAACAACCCTTTAAAAAACGTGTGAAATGTTCCAAAAAAAACATTTTGACGTGGGTCAAAATGTTTTTGACGTGGGTATTTAAAATTACTTCCAAAATACACCCAGAAACACACCCAAAACACAATATACATTTAGTTAACAGTCAAGTCCATAATATGTTTAAACGTTCTGTCCTACTGTACAGACAGCACAAATTATAATGCTATGGGCACATCCTTCTGAGAATGCTCAGCTTCGTTAGTTACAGAGGTCTCCTACCATAAATAGGCAGATTGGATGAGAACAGGAGGGACATTTGGAAATGCCACTCTAAGATCATTCAATTATTTTTCTTTAACTTTCTTCAACTTGTAAAAGCATGTGCATTATTTTCCATGTCAATTATTTTGCCTTGTACAACTTGTCTGCTTCATTTGGTTATTTAGCTATCAGTATGGCTGTTCTCTTGTCACTGTCTCTTTGCCTAAGCTCTTTTATTTGCCAAACTGCAATATTTCCGGCCTCTTCATTAGGAACATCCTTTCATCTGCTCATTAACACACATACCTAATCAGCCAATCACGTGACATCAACGCAATGCATTTGTCGGCATGTAGACATTGTTAGACGATCTGCTAAAGTTCCAACTAAGCACAAAAATGGCAAAGAACTGTGATTTAAGTGTCTATGAACATGGCATAGCTCTTGAATAGACAGGCTGTTTTGAATATTTCAGAAAGTGCTATAAACTGGAATATTCCTAAACAACCATCTCTAGGGTTTACAGAGAAGTTCAAAATATCCAGTGAGTGGCAGTTCTCTGGGCGTAAATGCCTTTTGATGGCAGAGATCAGAGGAGAAGAGCCAGACAGGTTTGAGCTGATACAGGCCACAGTAACTCAAATAACCACTAGTTACCAACCAAGGTATGCAGAAGAGCATCTCTTAACGTGTCCAACATTGAAGCAGATTTGCTGCAGCAGCAGAAGACCACACTGGGTAACGTTCCTGTCAGCTAAGAACAGGAAACTGAAGCTACAAATTCCACTCTCCACATCCTATACAATGTAAACAATGCTGCCTGGCCTGATGAGTGGTGAATTCTGCTGTGACATTCAGATGGTCGGGTTGGTCAAAACCATCCTGCCTTGTCTCAGTATTTCAGGCTGGTGGTATTTTCATGGCACACGTGTGGCCCCTCAGAACCATGTGAGCCTTGTTTAAATGCCACATCCTACCTGAGTATTACTGCCGACCATGACCCTTTATGACCACAGTGTACCCATTATCTATTGACCAAAGTGTACCCACCATCTACTGACTACAGTGTACCCATCATCTAATGACCACAGTGTACCCATTATCTAATGACCACAGTGTACCCATCATCTAATGACCACAGTGTACCCATCATCTAATGACCACAGTGTACCCATCATCTAATGACCACAGTGTACCATCATCTAATGACCACAGTGCACCATCATCTAATGACCACAGTGTACCATCATCTAATGACCACAGTGTACCATCATCTAATGACCACAGTGTACCCACCATCTAATGACCACAGTGTGCCCACCATCTAATGACCACAGTGTGCCCACCATCTAATGACCACAGTGTACCCATCATCTAATGACCACAGTGTACCCATCATCTAATGACCACAGTGTACCCATCATCTCATGACCACAGTGTACCCATCATCTGATGACCACAGTGTACCCATCATCTGATGACCACAGTGTACCCATCATCTAATGACCACAGTGTACCCATCATCTAATGACCACAGTGTAACCATCATGTAATGACCACAGTGTACCCATCATCTAATGACCACAGTGTACCTATCATCTAATGACCACAGTGTACCTATCATCTAATGACCACAGTGTACCCATCATCTAATGACCACAGTGTACCATCATCTAATGACCACAGTGTACCCATCATCTAATGACCACAGTGTACCATCATCTAATGACCACAGTGTACCCATCATCTAATGACCACAGTACTGTACTTATATGGCATCTTGATTCACCAGATCTCCATCCAATAGAGCACCTTTGGAATGTGGTGGAACAGGAGATTCACATCATGGATGAGCAGCCAACAAATCTGCTCAACTGCGTGATGTTATAATGTCAATATGGACCAAAATCTCTGAGGAATGTTTCCAGCACCGTGTTGAATCCAAGGAGATTTAAGGCATTTCGGGAGGTAAATGGGGTCTAACTCGGTATTAGGCATCTTGAGGAAAGCCTTACTTTTGGATAGAAGTCTTTGTACTTTTCCCATTTAGTGATTTCCACAACAAGGTGTACCTAATGAAGTGTCCAATAGTGACCAGTCGACTGACTTATAATAGAGGTTACCAACCGAGAGGTGTTGGTATTTTCTCCCTCTGATTACTCCCACTGAATGATAGATATTTTTATTAGGTTCAGTTGTAGATATCCTCAAAAATCCAACGTAAACACAAGAAATCCATAGCACAGCAAATATGGAACAGGGCGTAAATAACATTGTGAGGGATTCCATTTTCACAACTCATTACGTGTGGGCTTCTCCTTCAGCCTGCCACGGCCCTACACTGCTCCCGTCATGCCCAAATAAAGAGTCCAAATTCCTCCTGGGTGTCTCTTCTCTCCCCTAGATGTTTATTAGACCCTTGCTTGGTCCTGAACTCGGCGACTCTAACTGTGGATGTGCGCTCCTGCTTTCCAATGACAGTCTGTTTATGGCCAACCTGTGTGAGGCTCCACTATAATTTCAGTTTGTCATCACAGTCATGGCCTCATACCTTCAAGCTTTGAGGTGGGCTGTAAGCTTAAACGAGACCTCCTTAATGACTTCAAGGTCTATGATCTAGCCACAATTCTAGATTTTTAATTCTCTACTGGTGTAAAATGGTTATTTTATGGTTCTGTCCCCTTTATTTTCAAAAGAAATCTGCAAGAAATCAACACATTGTTTTTATTAACAATACACTTTGTAATTGATTATGTCGTTTCCTCTTCATCTTCTACGGAACCAGTTACACTGATTATTTTTGTAATTAGGATTATGAGCTTTGCAGACAGTTTCACTGCTGCTCAACCACACTTGATTGATTTTATAGTCAGCCTGTTTTGTATCGTAACTGGGTCAGAGTTTGATCCCCACTCCCCTTCCTCCATCCGTCCACTCACGTCGTGCCCTTCCATCCCCGGCCTTTCGGACCCACCCCCTCCTGTCCTTGTATGCACCACCACCCGTGTGTGTGAGGAGGGGAACAGGACAGACGGCAGCAGGGTGAATCATCACGCTGCTCTCTGGGGAGCAGTGCCTCCTGTTCACCTCTGACGTTTCACAGCCTCCTGGCTTTACGTTCCAATCCTGTGTCATCTGCCTGTGGACGAGGAAGGCGGAGTGCATCACTGGGGTGTAAGAGAAGAAACGTCTGGATCCAAGTCCTACCGAAGTGATGTCAGACTCCTAAACTGTATAGGCAACATCAACCTCACATTGGATTAGGGAATGCGCTGTGTGTGGATAGCACTTTTTATGGGGCTGCTACATGAGTATTGACACAAAAGCAGAAAACGGACAAATGCCAGAGTGGGGGTTTTATTTTTTGATCTCTGTTGAATATAGAATGTCAAATATATATTACTTGTTGTAATTTATTTTGGAATTTGTTTAGATATATGTACACCTACACAAAACAGATGTGTGTACATGTGAAATGTCAATCACGATGTAATGTTGGAATTTGAATACATATGGTATTGTTATTCATAGAAGAATCGATTTATCTAAGAAAGTTATGAACTTGAAATGAAAATGATAAGTTGTCTCTTGTGCTTGAGCTTGGCTATAACAGGGTTAATCACTATGAAGCAATGAAACAACTTGTAAGGGTGCACTTATTGACATTAAAAAACATATACAGGTGCTGGTCATATAATTATAATATTATCTAAAAGTTGTAATTCTATTCAAAAAGTGAAACAAGTATAATGTATATATTCATTCCACACAGAGTGATATATTTCAATTGTTCATTCCTTTTAATTTTGATGATTATAACTGACAACTAAGGAAAACCCCAAAATCAGTATCTCAAAAAATTTGAATATTGTGAAAAGGTTCAATATTGAAGACACCTAGGCTACACAATCATGGGAAAGACTGCTGACTTGACAGCTGTCCAAAAGACGACCATTGACACCTTGCAGAAGTAGAGCAAGACACAAAAGGTAATTGCTAAAGAGGCTGGCTGTTCACAGAGCTCTGTGTCCAAGCACATTAATAGAGAGGCGAAAGGAAGAAAAAGATGTGGTAGAAAAGTGTACAAGCAATAGGGATAACCGTACCCTGGAGAGGATTGTGAAACAAAACCCATTAAAAAATGTGGGGGAGATTCACAAAGACTGGACTGCAGCTGGAGTCAGTGCTTCATGAACCACCACGCACAGACGAATGCAAGACATGGGTTTCAGCTGTCGTATACCTTGTGTCAAGCCAATCTTGAAGCGTCTGGTCTGCAAAAGGACTGGACTGCTGCTGAGTGGTCCGAAGTTATATTCTCTGATGAATGTAAATTTTACATTTCCTTTGGAATCAAGGTCCCATAGTCTGGAGGAATCGAGGAGAGGCACAGAATCCACGATGCTTGAAGTCCAGTGTAAAGTGTCCACAGTCAGTGATGGTTTGGGGTGCCATGTCATCTGCTGGTGTTGGTCCACTATGTTTTCTGAAGTCCAAGGTCAACGCAGCCATCTATCAGGAAGTTTTAGAGCACTTCATGCTTCCTGCTGCGGGCCAACTTTATGCAATTTTCCAACAGGACTTGGCACCTGCACGCAGTGCCAAAGCTACCAGTACCTGGTTTAAGGACCATGGTATCCCTGTTCTTAATTGGCCAGCAAACTCGCCTGACCTTAACCCTATAGAAAATCTATAGAAGATGCGATACGCCAGACCCAACAATGCAGAAGAGCTGAAGGCCACTATCAGAGCAACCTGGTCTCTCATAACACCTGAGCAGTGCCACAGACTGATCGACTCCATGCCACGTCACATTGCTGCAGTAATTCAGGCAAAAGGAGCCCCAACTAAGTATTGAGTGCTGTACATGCTCATACTTTTCATGTTCATACTTTTCAGTTGGCTAACATTTCTAAAAATCCTTTTTTGTATTGGTCTTAAGTAATATTCAAATTTTCAAAGAGATACTGAATTTGGGATTTTCATTAGTTGTCAGTTTTAATCATCAAAATTAAATGAAATAAACATTTGAAATATATCAGTCTGTGTGTAATGAATGAATATAATATACAAGTTTCACTTTTTGAATGGAATTACTGAAATAAATCAACTTTTTAATGATATTCTAATTATATGACCAGCGACCTGTATGAAGTAAATAGCGGGGTGTGCTTGCTAGTCTGGAGTATTATATTTCTTCTCATTAGAAATAGTATTACTATTAGTAGTTGGAATGGACAGCAGTAATAGTATTGTATGCATGTTTTCATGAGCTATGTGTTAGTTATACTGACCTATTTCGAAGTGAGTTATTTTATTGAGTTACAGGGGTGTAATACAGGGCCTAGAGTTTTATCACCACTGCCAAGAGGACCACTGTTTATAAAAGGTAAAAAAGCAACACATGTTTCTAAGCGTTTTTGTTATAGCAATGAAGTCATAATGTCCTTCTGTTGAACAATTGGGTCAAAATCCAGTTGACAGATCAGGTGTACCCCGAGTGTAACTCAGTTAAGAGAAATGTGCTGTAAGCTTACTCAGTTTGACATGTTGCAGATGTAGCCGTCCGTGGTGCCTTTTGCGTGAAGAACTGGCAAGTGTTTGTGATCACCGTTTTGAGCCCAGTGTGGGTCAGGCATTGGAGAAAGATAAACTGTTAGCGGAATTATTGTGTCAGTAACGTAACACATTAGCACACAGTAGCCTAAATGTTAGTTAAATTGAGACTTAGAACTTCCAATTGGGAAACAGTAGGTTACAAGGTGGGGGCACCTTTCAGAAAATGTCACATCAACCATGACTTTAATCCAAAATTAACCAATAACAGCTGACACGTAAGATAATAATTGGTTGATCCAATGTAGTGAAGACTGCATTCTGCCTACAATAATGGATGATGAACTAACTGATGTTATGCTGTCAAGTTAGTTCAATCAGCTACCCTTGGGATGGCATGATATAAAGCTTAGCTAGATCAATTCATTTGTAGTATGCTTGATACATATGAACAATGATGTGGTGCCGAAAATAAAGTTGGATGCAATAAAAATACACAAATGAAAGCATCCTCCAGACCAGGTCCCGTCAAGGTGGAAAAAATGACATAGTTAGTCTAATGCCATGAGGGTGACATCACCCGAAGAGAAGGCGACGTAGGGATTGGACCGTGGCCCTGGCCAATCAGGACGCACCTCACAAACACACAGAAGGGAAGAGTTTAAAACAGAAAGAAGAAAGTGTTGCTGAGTGGTTCACCGCCTCATTAGACCGAGGATAACGGGCGGAAATAGGTACCTGCTGCAGTATCTGTCGCCTCGTCAGCCCGTCTGAGGTCCAGGGAGAGAGGACTTTAGCGTGTTCCCGTGCCAGGAAACAAGGGGCTTCGCCATTTTAAAATATATCCACTGTGAATAATCACCACAGTAGTACATCATGTCAAAGAATTTCAAAAGTGGACCGTCTTTCGGACTTTCTGCCGAGGTCAAGAGTAAAGTAAGTACTTGCATGTCACACCGGCTGAGTTGTCCGTTAAATTTAAAATAAATAGTATTGAGTAGTTGACGTTAATTGGCTGATGGATGCAGGGTTTTAACGACACGCGCACCTGACCCGCTCGTGGGAAAAGTGTAATATATAGGAGATGAATGGGCTTAAATCCTATTGGCTAATGATTAACATACGTTAATTATTCTGACCTATCAGGTGTGGATATCTGAGTGTATTCAAATTAAGAGCACTATTACCAACTGACTTCTTATTCAGCACACATGAAATGGGTTTGAGATGTTTCTTTGCCATTTAAAATTATCTTTATAGCATCTAAATGAGTCTACGGTCCGGTTTACCTGACTACCATGGAATATTATGTGCTTTTAATTTTGTTTGGATGAGATTTTATATTCATTGACTGTGCTGTTGTTGTGATGGACAATATGTGAAACACATGTGAAAACTTGGACACAACATAACTCATCAGTAAATGATCATAGAATATTCCAGAACTAATGACCCCATGTCTGTGAATAACAACTTGATTTGACCCAGTTGCCTTATTGGTTTCTGGATCGATTGTAGTTGGATGTCAAAACGTATAGCTCATTAGGAGCATCCCAAAAAAACGTGGCCAATGTTCATTCATTTTATAATATAAAAAAAAATGTCAGTCAATGCAGAAATAAAAATGTCAGTCAATGCAGAATCAGATGTCAGTCAATGCAGAACCAGTCAGTGTGTGCCACCAGGTTTTGGATGGTATGTGCCAGTGGCGTGATGTCACATTTCAGTGGCGAGGACAGACAGGTACTTCAATACCCTTAACCTCCATTTAAGGAGACCCCTGGATATTTTGTACATCCTGAGCAAGTTTCTCTGTAAACAATTTGGTCACCATTAGGGTATGACAACGCTTGAGAGGGCAGGTAGATTGAACGAGGCCTTTTTTGATTTATTGGAATGTCAATACACAATGAAAGGTATCTTTTATAGTTGGATAGTTTTATAGTTATTAGATTATTATTATTAGACCACTGTATTTATTAAGTATACATTTATATTATTTTTCCTAGTTTCCTCAAGGAGGCGCTAGAGTATGATGAAACTAGGAGATAACTAATGGCAATGGCTCCCTGATGGTTAGCTGATGCTGGCATCACCTGTAACATTACACAGCTCCTCAAGGACTCCTAATGTATTTAAATGGAATATATATATACATATAAAAAATATATTCAGACTGACCTCACTCAGATTGCCCAAATATAGATGTGTTTCAAAAGTCTGCACACGTTCTGTAAGTGTTTTTACATTTGCACATCAGTGTTTCAAATGAGGGCCACAGGAAAAGTCCAGTGGATGCTAATGCCCCTTCGTATATTGACCAATTATGCCAATTAACCCACGATGTCAAACCATAATAAGCATTACAAACTATAAACCGTATCAAGTAGCACACATTTGCATGAAAATAAATCCCTTAAAGTCATCTTTGAACAGTTCTAGCTAAATATACCTAACCCTGATTTACACATTCACACTATCCTTATCGATCAACTAATCAATGTTGTAATTTATGTATTTCTTTTACTATAATAATAATAATAATACATGAGAACAACCTAGTATTTAGGACTCAAAGTCACTTTAAATCAATCCAAGTGCATTGGGATTAAGGGACAATAGAAGTTAAATGGTCTCCAACAAATTTACGAAAATTTGGAAAAAATATGTAAAATGCGTCCACACCCAACATCAAACTCATTCTTATGCTGATGAATCAAACAAAAAACATGTAAACGCCAAATAACTCAAACTTAGATGTACATTTATTTATGTTATTCTTAGACATATGTATTCCATACGCCAGTAGAGTCAATGGATCAATTACTAATTAAAAAAGAACGAACCAGTTAGGATTGCATTCCTGACCGCAACAACAAAGAACAAGTTAAATGAAACCCTGACCATAATATTTTGGCCCGATGGAAGTGCTGCCAGCGTTTTTTGGCAGCTCATTACGCGATGTGGATTGCCTGAGTAGATCACTGTAAAAGGACAAATTCCGGAAAACCCAGAGGGAGCAAAAGAGGGGGAGTAATGGGAGGAGTGACTGGGAGAGCTGTTTCTCCCAAGTTTGGTGTGATGGACTTGGAAGCTACACAAACCTTGCTGCTTTGAAATACCTGTTTGTGTTGGCCCCTGGACCTGTCCCAGACTGCAAAACATTCAGAACTGGAGCCCAGAGAAGGAGGAGGCTACAGCCCCACACTAGAATGTTTGGTATTAAGGGGATCTAGAAGAAAATACAAGCGTAGAATTAGTGTTTCTCCATGCAGGAATGTTCCCCGGCCTTCAATTCATGATTTCAATTTATACTGTTGTTTTTTTATTCTACTCTTCGTCTTTAGTTCTTATTACCTGAGAAATGTTTTCGTGAAGTGGAAAGAAATGCTATGGTCAATTCTGCGATTTACAAATGAAAATATTGCTAGCCAACTGACAGTCTTGCTGTTTTAGACTCTAGATTTGGGAAATCACTCTAGAAACACAGTATCCCTTCCTGTTGGATTCACTGTAGGTTTGTTCTATTATGTCAAATGCGTTATACATATTGTTACAAAGAAGAACAAGGCTACCTTGTTTTTAAGTTGGCAATAGACATTTTAAAGTATGTAATATGTCCTTGGTTTAGTGTTAAGTCAAGGACGTAGGTATCAAGTGCACATCTCTTACTCATGGGATGTGTGGTAAAGCAGCCAATATTGCCTCCTCACAAGTAAGCAGTAGATAGGATTCCAGATGTACAACTTGTTGCTTAGCACAATTCTGAAATGAAAAGATACATTTGTGACCAATTGACTCACATGTATCATGTGAAATGTATACAGTATGTCCTTTCTCACATCCTTTATCTGTATTGTTATACACAAATGTGTTTTTGTTCAATGCTACACAATGTGTTTAAAGTATTCATTGTGGATAAAATGTGTCTGGTTTGTCTAAAATCTGAGTCTTAGTGCCAGTGATACTAGCTCTGGTTATTATTATAATTCAATGTGGTGAATGACAGCCTACACTTTGTTGTTAGAGAATTACCATTTTTTAGATAATGTAGCATTTGCTCATATAAGCTATGAAATCCAACACAATGGTCAACTTTTTCCCCCCTCAGTTGGCTCAGAAGTATGACCCCCAAAAGGAGGGTGAGCTGAGGCTGTGGATTGAGGACGTAACAGGCAAGAAGATTGCTGATCCTTTCATGGAGAACTTGAAGGATGGGTCCATCTTGTGCGAGTGAGTGAGCATGAGGGTGATACTGAGGACTTGTGGTGTACATAAAGTCAGTCATCATAACAACGCAGACTGTGTGTCATTTTACTTCGATTCATTTGTGTGGTTTTCAATATTATTCAGATTCATTTGTTTACCCAATGTTGATAAGGACTTGGTCACTTGATGTTGGAACGGTATTTTTTATTGTTCTGTACACTTTCTCTCGTTGTGTGTAGACTTATCAACACACTTCAGCCAGGCTCTGTGAGAAAGATCAACAATTCCCCTCAAAACTGGCATCAGGTAATGACAGTAAAATAGCTTGTGTTATATGACACTGTACCCATGATGCAGTACACATCATAGAAAATAATTGCAAAATGGATCTGGGAAAAGCCTTTCATTGGGTTTCAGGTAAAACCATTTCTAGGCTCTGTGTGACAGTATTTTGTGTTATATTGATAACCCTGAAAATGGTTTAACATGAAGGCCAAAATAGTTATGAAAAAGTTTCCCAAATCGACATTGAAGGGACAGATTTTTGGTTCTCTGTAGCACATGTTTTCTGCATGTAGGCTATAGTTTAGCTTCTAAGCTACATTCTCATTGATACATGAGGCTCATCTTAAAATTAATTTTCCGGTTTCTTTGTTTATGTAGAAACGCAAACAGGTCAGAGATTATTATTGAGTTTGTAAGGTTTGAATGAAATACCCTCAGTAATTATTATGAATAATTAATTAATGATTCATAAAAAATATATACACAATATAATTTTTTTTTAAAAAGTCTAATAACTGGTGTCCTATTTTGTTACTAGTGCATTTCCCTCAGGGAACCATTTACTTTGGCTAATTCTATTTTGTTCCTTTTCGTTGCCCAGCTGGAAAATATTGGCAACTTTATCCGAGCCATCACGAATTATGGGATGAAGCCTCACGACCTGTTTGAGGCCAATGATCTCTTTGAGAATTCCAACCATACCCAAGTCCAGAGCACCCTGATCACCTTGGCTGGAATAGTGAGCTGGGACCAGTTTATGAAAATAATCTACCATTAAATGTATTGCCAGAGGATTGTGTGCTTGACATGATCCATAATCCATTTGTCTATCTGTTCTTCAGGCCCAGTCCAAAGGTTTTCACTCTAAGCATGATATGGGAGTGAAGTACGCAACAGCCCAGCATCGCCGTTTCTCCCCAGAGAAGATGAAGGAAGGACGTAATGTAATCGGCCTGCAGGTGTGACTTGTCTATATACCCTTCTGTAATATAATACCCTTCTATGTAATATAATACCCTTCTGTAATATAATACCCTTCTGTAATATAATACCCTTCTGTAATATAATACCCTTCTGTAATATACTACCCTTCTGTAATATAATACCCTTCTGTAATATACTACCCTTCTGTAATATAATACCCTTCTATGTAATATAATACCCTTCTGTAATATAATACCCTTCTCTAATATAATACCCTTCTGTAATATAATACCCTTCTGTAATATAATACCCTTCTGTAATATACTACCCTTCTGTAATATAATACCCTTCTGTAATATAATACCCTTCTGTAATATAATACCCTTCTGTAATATAATACCCTTCTGTAATATAATACCCTTCTGTAATATAATACCCTTCTATGTAATATAATACCCTTCTGTAATATAATACCCTTCTATATAATATAATACCCTTCTGTAATATAATACCCTTCTGTAATATAATACCCTTCTGTAATATAATACCCTTCTGTAATATAATACCCTTCTGTAATATAATACCCTTCTATGTAATATAATACCCTTCTGTAATATAATACCCTTCTATATAATATAGTACCCTTCTGTAATATAATACCCTTCTGTAATATAATACCCTTCTGTAATATAATACCCTTCTATGTAATATAATACCCTTCTGTAATATAATACCCTTCTATTTAATATAATACCCTTCTGTAATATAATACCCTTCTGTAATATAATACCCTTCTTTAATATAATACCCTTCTATTTAATATAATACCCTTCTGTAATATAATACCCTTCTGTAATATAATACCCTTCTTTAATATAATACCCTTCTATGTAATATAATACCCTTCTATGTAATATAATACCCTTCTATTTAATATAATACCCTTCTGTATTATAATACCCTTCTATGTAATATAATACCCTTCTGTAATATAATACCCTTCTGTAATATAATACCCTTCTGTAATATAATACCCTTCTGTAATATAATACCCTTCTATGTAATATAATACCCTTCTGTAATATAATACCCTTCTGTAATATAATACCCTTCTATGTAATATAATACCCTTCTGTAATATAATACCCTTCTGTAATATAATACCCTTCTGTAATATAATACCCTTCTATGTAATATAATAATACAGTTAAAAGTTGCTGCACATGCTATGATTGGTTTACATCTGGTGGAATGAGTTTTGTCTTGCTGGAGTAAAAGTAAAGGCTATAAAGCGGATTCCTTATATTGAAGATGCATACCACTCACAAATAAAACAAATAAGGTTAATTAACTCGTTACAAGGGCATGTGTTATGGTCTGGGTAGATTGGATGGTAAGCGAACAACCAGTTCTCGTAGTCAACGTGTTGGATGCAGGGGAAATGGGCAGGACAAATTGTTATGGCCAGATGACTGGGTCAAAGCACCTTTTATACAGCAACATTTGTGGGGTGGTCCCGGTCAGCAGTGGCGACTACCTACCGACAGTGGTTCAAAGAAGGACAAACCTCAAGCCAACGACAGGGTGTTGGGTTCCCAATGCTCATTGGTGCATTTAAATTTGGAGACAGTCTAGGGTTAGTAAAGCAATAGGGATGGCGTATGCGATTGTGTTTCTGTGTTTGGACCATATTGTATTCCTGTCTGAGCATCGCAAATGCCGTCGTAAAAATGGCAAATATGCAGGTGAAGTAGAGAAATGCCCTCAAAAAGCTTGATTAGTACTCCAATGTGTCTCGTTACTTTGCACCACTGGTCTGAGTTCAGGTATAACCAATGTACTACCTTTGTGTTCAGATGGGTACCAACAAGCTCGCCAGCCAGAAGGGCATGACATCATACGGCACCCGGCGTCACCTGTACGACCCCAAGGGGGGCAATGAGAACCCTCTGGACCAGTCCACGATCAGCCTCCAGATGGGAACCAACAAGGGTGCCAACCAGGTAGTGATGCCATTTAAATTCACAAATAGATATATACTCTGCTACATATACAATCACATCATGTGCATATTGGGAGTCTGCCTTTTATTTGTTAATCCTCAATATGAAATCATTACCAATGTATAGTTTCTATCTAATCCTCCCTTTGCCACTCTGTCTCTCAGTCTGGTATGACGGCCCCTGGGACCAGAAGACACATCTATGACAAGAGTCTGGGCTTGGAGGACTGCGACACCTCCACCGTCTCACTGCAGATGGGCACCAACAAGATGGCATCCCAATCGGGCATGACCACCTACGGCCTACCCCGGCAGGTCTACGACAACAAGTACTGCTCCAACCCCAATGAATTTGTCAACAACGGGGAGGGAGAGTTTGATGATACTATGTACTATGACTGAGGAGAACAGGAGAACGCCAGTCCCCGTCCCTCAACAACCCTCCACTACCGGCATTGCCCAAACTCGTCCTTTCTTCATCGTCGTCATCATGTCATCCCCAAACCATCGCTCGTTTTTCTTTCTGAACAGCCATTCAAATCATTTTGTCATTTAGTTTTTAAGTGGCTGTATACATGAATTGATAGAGTTGTTTTACTTTTAAAGCCTTTCAATTATTTGCCCAAACTCTTGTCCCTGTCACCTCACTACCCAACTTCCCAATAGACATTCTGTTCGTTTTTTATGGTGAAACGATATTCTACAAAATACTAGTTACAAAACAGGCCCATTCCTAAAACATGTCTTAACGCTATTCCCTTTTTTAAATCTTTTATATTTCATTTGAACGTTGATAAAACCGGAGAGCGTTTCTTGAACGGAAAGAAGAAGTGACCGACTTGGTGCTGTTAACTATATTACCCTGAAGGACCCAAATCCATCTGGATTAATAGAGACTCTGGGATATTATCCCTGTGGATCACAGTGAGTCTTCCAGGAGGACACAGGAACTAGTGGCTTTGCACGGATGTATAACTTATGACTTTGCCTGTGTTTGTGCTGTGCTGACTTCCCTGCTCTTGCTCACAAGCCGGTCCACCAGCTACTAAATACCACAGATGAACTGTGTGCAACATACTGTACATTCAATAGGGGTTTTATTGGTACATTAGTATATTAGCTTCCAAAAAAGTATAATGCTAATCCCAATATACTAATATACTTGTATTACCCTGTTCACATTGTGCCTTATTGGTAAAAAAAAAAATACAGTTGACCTATTTGCCATTGTGACAGATATGTTCGTTTCGAAGAAGGACATACCTCAAGCCAACGACAGAGTGTTGGGTGCCCAATGCTCATTGGTGCATTTAAATTTGGAGACAGTCTAGGGTTAGTCAAAGCAATAGGGATGGCGTATGCGATTGTGTTTCTGTGTTTGGACCATATTGTTTTCCTGTCTGAGCATCGCAAATGCAAAGACTCATTTGGGTGCAAGAGAAAATATATGCCAGTAGAAAGTAAAAATGTCGAAGATGCAAGTGAAGTTGGTTTTATTGGTATAGTAGAGCAATTGGCATTTCTGACAATTCAGCCTGGCTCTAAAGTCTCCATGGCACATAGCTTAAATATATTAGCACTCTTTTACTTTGTATCTCCCTGCTAAAATATGCACACGAGTACAATTGCTGATGACTAGAGAAACTGTGATATAAGAAAGGTGATTGTAGACCACAACTGCTTGCTGTTGCACCTGAACATAACTGTTTAATTAATGTCCACCAGGGGCGCTATTCAATTTGTATCACAGACACATTCACACTAAAGCTCTTTGGAAATCTAGGCAATGTACTCCCATTGGCAACGAATGCATTCACCATAAAGGCTGTAAACCACGGCTGAATCATTAGCTGTCTTTATGTTTCTAACGCACGACCTATACAACTTTCAGGGATACGTATTACATAGAGCCCTGTGCTTGATGCAGCAGACCCTGTGTCACTTATTACGTGATATGGTATGGACCCACCGCAGATCCTGAATGTGATTATGACCTTTGCTGAATGCATTGTCATTCTGTGGAAAAAGCACTTCTACCAGCAGTTGCAAATGAATGAAGTCTGCAACATGTTTATGCTCAGGAGAATGTAGCATAACAGCTGCTATGGTTTAAACCTGAAATATGTGTGAACTTGAAGAAATCCTTTAAAAACTAGAGTGTTAAAAAGCAGATATACTTCCTGTGTGGCACCTGGACTCAGATTCACAGATCTCCATGCTTTGCACGCTCAGATAATATACATTTTCACCAGTAAGGTGAAGATATCTCTATAGTAGGTTTCTCAACCTTCAGGCATTAGTTATATTTGATAGGGTTCTGACATTAGTTACTGGGCAGTATTGTTGTATGTTTTATACAGATTTTAGATATACAATATTTTTGGCCTCCTGAGGTTCCAATGTCTGTGATATATATATATATATCCATAATCATCTACAACAGCAGATGTATCCACAGTGCATAATTTCCTCCATTAGGCTGCCATGTAGACACTTAGTTCAATTTGTATGGCAGAAGCATTAGAGCTTGTGCCCTGGAACAGAAAAGGTATTTTACAATAATTGAACCAGCTTTTCAATGAGGTCTTCACTGACTCATTAATATCGCCTTTCCATCCCTATCGCACTACACAAAGTAACTTCTGCAATACAAATTGAGAAAAGCCTGTAACATTTGGATAGAACGGATAAAGTGAATATTCCATGGACGGCATCTTTTATTCAGCATCTAACCTGCACTGATAAGCCAAAACACAATGACCACCTGCCTCATATGTTGTTGGGTCTCTGTGTCCTTAAAACCACACGACCTGTTAAAAAATTGGACCCAACAAGACCCATGAAGGTGTCCTGTAGTATCCGGCACCAAGACATTAGCAACAGATCCTTCAAGTCCTGTAAGTTGTGTGGTGTAGCTGTCATGGATTGAACTTGTTGGTCCAGGACATCTCATGGAAACTCAATCAATAGAGATCTGGGAAATGTGGAGGGCAGGGCAACACCTTGAACTCATCATCATGTTCTTCAAACTATTCCCGATTAATTTGTGCCGTGTGGCATGGCACCTTATCCTGATGAGAGGCCATTGCCTTCAGGGAATATCGTTGTCATGAAGGGGTGTACCTGATCTGCAACAATGTTTTAGGTTGGTGGCAGTTGTCAAATATACATCCACATAAATGGCTGAACCCAGGTTTTTCCAGCAAAACATTGGCCAGAGCATCACGCTCCCTTCACTGGCTTGTCGTCTTCCCACAGTGCATCAATGCACTGGTGCCTTAACTTCATCGCTCCGATCATTATGTTCTGGCTTGTCAGTGTATACTGTCCAATAGCTAATTTAAAGTCACTTTTAAGTCCCTGTAACATACATACTGTTTAGAATGAAAGCTTACAATTCCTAGACAAAATCTCTAAGTAGATCCCCTTTGGATTAAAACGGATTTCATTGTTGCTCTGACAATAATGTGTTTAGTCATCTAAAACATCTTGTATTTGGCTTTGAATTAAATTAAATTATGTGCAATACAATAAAACACATACAAAAAAACTGTTGTGAGTCCAAATGTTTTATATTTGGAAAACAAAAAAATACAATGTTAAAGGGCCCCACTGTGTTATCATTTGCAGGTTCTACATGACAATAATTTATAATTATTTTGGCGAAATAGGAGCACATAAGAATTGGGATAGACCCCAGAATATTTTCATTTGTCACCTCTTTATAGATAAACTTTACTGTAGTGAACACTAGTTGACAGTAGGGGGCAGCATTACATTAATTTGGAATGTAGTCGTCTGATAAACAAGCACTGAAGAAGACTGGCAGCACTGAATCTCCATTCTGGACTCTGTACTGGACTCAGCTGCCCAGCTGTGACCTATGCAACGCATTTGGTAACCTACTTGTTCATTTGTATTTACCCAACCAAACGTTTTTGCAAGGAGGGAAACTGAAGATTGGTGAGTCAATATGCATTTATATTAGTAAAGTGTCTCACAGACTCATGTAGCTAGCTAAGCTAGAGTTTAACTTTAGATACTAGTAATATTTACTAACTTATATTAGGGAATATCAGACGTACTATTCTAAGAGTGGTGTTATTTAGTCTCCCAAATTGTCGAGATGCTAACATACTAACATACGTTTTAGAATTGTAGCTAGCTAACATTTTGCAAATAATGTGTTAACTCGTCTGAACCCGTATCTGTAAACCACAGACGCTTCAGTTGCGTGGTTACGTCATCTGACGTGGACCTGTTTACAGTCATCGCATTATTTTGCATGTTATTTGTTGTATTAGAGGGCTGTTAGGAATGTGAATTGGTTTGGTGTTTTATGTCATATGCTACCCCAGGACAATGCTTGTTACCTTACATTATCCAATACATTTCTCATTCTGTTCTCCAATCAGTGAATATGACCACAGAAGGGGAGCCAACGGACGTGATAAAGGTGATTCACCTGCTGGTGCAGTCCTTTGGATGGGGAATGCAGCTGTGGGTTTCCTTTATAGCAGGTGATTCATTGGGATTAATAGATGATGAACAGGAGGAAAGTAAAGGAAACATGTTTGTTCGAGAAGTGATTGAATGAGGTACAAACTCTGGTCAAATTATTAGATTAGATTACACTTTGTTGTCATTGGACAGTAAAACTAAATGCAGTTTGCATTCAACCAGGAGTTCAAAAAGAGCAGTGCAAAAAGGTATGGAGTACAGTGTGAGGATGTGCAATTGACATGGTTAAATAAATGTGCAGGTATTCAGTTCAACAATGTAGCAAACTGCATATGTGCAGAGGTCATCACCAGCGGAGAACATCTGTAGAAGTGGTAAACAGATAGTACAAACGATAAGCATTGTGCAAAAGGCAAATATAATAAATAGGTTAGCAGTGTGCAGGGCATGAGGTAGCAAGAGGAGTACCACTGGATGTATTGTGCAAAAGGCAAATATAATAAATAAGTTAGCAGTGTGTAGGCTAGAGGTAGCAATAGGGGTACAACAGTACATTGTGCAAATAGCAGATAAAATAAATAAGGTAGCAGTGTGAGTTCAAGGTTACTGAAGGGTTTGAGAATTCAGTATGTTAACAGCAGTTGGGAAGAAGAAACTGTTCCTGAGCCTGTGGGTGAGTAGAGATCTGTAATGCTCGCCTGATGTCCAGGGGGCAAACAGTTTATGGCTTGGGTGTGAGGGGTCCCTGATAATGTCACACGCTCTCCGTAAACAACGCCTGTGCTGGATGTCTTTGATGGCGGGTAGCTGGTCACCAATGATGCGATGGGCGGTTTTCACCACCCGTTGCAATTACTTTCGGTCGACCGCAGAGCAACTGTTGTACCAGACTGTGGCACAGTTGGTTAGAATGCTCTCGACCATGCAGTGGTAAAAGTTTAAAAAGTACAGGTGCTGTTGTGCCTTTTTGACCAGGGTTTTGGTGTTGAGGGACCAGGAGATGTTGTTGGAGATGTGGACACTCAGGAATTTGTAGCTGGCCACACGTTCCACCGTGGTGTCATTAATGAGCAATTTGTCTTACTGTAATCCACAATCAGTTCTTTGTTTTTTTGTCATTGATGGCCAGGTTGTTATTTGCGCACCAAGCCACTAGTAGCTTGATCTTTTCTCTGTAGGCTGCCTGGTCATTTTACCTGATAAGACCAACTACTGTGGTATCATCTGCAAACATGACAATGGTATTAGAGCTGTGTAGAGGTACGCAGTCGTTGGTGAAGAGAAAGTACAAGAGTGGGCTGAGCACACAGCCCTGTGGGACACCGGTGTTCAGGTTCAGAGTGGATATGATGTTGTCCAGGCAGACAGACTGGGGTCTGTTGATTAGGATGTCTTGAGTGCAGTTGCGAAGAGAGGGGCTGATCCCATGGTCTCGGAGTTTGGTAACCAGCATTGGGATCAGCCTCTGTCTTTCCAACTGGATGAATTTGTTTAATTACAGTGCGTTTGTTTTATTTTTGTTTGTTTTTACGTGTTGGGTTCAAATGGTATTTAAAATACACACCACAAATAGACTGGCTCTGCAAATGGCTTTTGACTGCACTACACCCCTAGTTTGAGACACATCTGTGTTTGACAAAAATTATTTTATTGAATTCAAGTAAACACGGACATTAAAACACAAACTTCGATATGAACGTAAGAGCCGCATGAAACCTGACAAAGAGCTCGGGAGCCTCGATTCGGCCAGGCCTGGACTACATAATATATACTTATGTGCGGGTAGATTAACAGACAATGTTAATGGTTGAACATAACGGTGTAAACAAAATGCTGTTCCTTGTAAATTTCTTGGATTTATAGCTTTATGCCAGTGGTGTCAGTTACACTACGACATCAGATGTAATAGACACAAACATGGGTTAATCAAGCTGACTGGTTAGAATGATCAATATAATGCTTTACAGATGCTTTACAAATATATGCTATGTTTCAAGGCTAATGTCTGCAATCTAAACAACGACCAACAATGCGAGGCTGGTGTCATTTCACAAGTTCAGACAGCATTTGTATCAATCGCTTAAATGTATCTCATAAAACTCTTTCTACATCAGGTTTGGTCACAACTGCTCATTCAGATACTCAGCCTGAAATGCCAAAAAATACTTTTTGGACAACGGTGATATTTTTGCATGTACAGGTGGGCTGTCTTCAGTGACACATGGCATTCACAATATCCTTCTTTCCATCCACAGGTTTTGCGCTGGTAAAGCAGGTAACACGGCACACATTTGGGCTGGTGCAAAGCAAGCTCTTTCCTATATACTTCTTTTGCTTACTGGGATGCAACTTTGTCAGCCTTGCAGTGTATGCAGTGTATCACCCCAGAGAGCTGCTGGACTGGCACGAGAGCCTACAGGTCAGGCACTCTATTGCAGATTGGCATTTAGTTCGTCAAGATTACACAGCGTTCAGAACAGTAATTACTATACAACGTGTTTCTGTATTGTAAATCGATTTATATTGTTTTTCTCCCCTTTGTATAGATGGCCCTGTACTTTGTGGCGGTCATCATGGCAGGTCTGAACGCACAGTGGTTCGGCCCGTCAGTCACAGAGACCATGGTTAAGCTGCATGAGGTGGAGGTGGAGCACGGCCTGGGAAACCAGATCGGAATAGGGAGTCAAAAGGAGGCCTACTCTAAACTCCGGGAGCAGGACCCAAAGTACAAAGCCTTAAAGAGCACCTTTGGCCGCTATCATGGCCTGTCCAGTCTATGCAATCTCATTGGGTTTCTATGCTCGACCACCAACATGGTGTACATCGCGCTGAATTTAGCCACCATTTAGAGAGGCTTATTACTAAATGCGCTGTGGTTTCTATGTTGTCTGTCAACAAGTGGCTGTGTGATGAATCTCGGTGTACGACCGGTTTAGTCTTTTAGATCACAATGCTTACAATTATAAAGAGGGTTCGGGTTTGGGTTAGCCATATTACATAGGCTTTATTTGGGCAGCCCAATTCTCTACTTTTTTCACCTGATATATTTTAAGAGAATCAAATCGCATCCGAGAATTGAATGCTAGATTGGCAACTGTCCTCTGTCTGCAATAACTGTCCATTTTGCCTTTTGAGATGTGTGAACTTAGTGCATCAGACATGAGGCAGGGGTCCTGGCTACTAGGTGATGTCCTAAGAATCTGGGTTTTAAACGATGACACCACAATTTCTCCTGTTCCCCTTTCCCAGATAAGACAGGAATAGTATTAACTTGTCATCATGGACAGTTTTGTGATTTAGGGTGGTGGTGGTGGTGGTGGTGGTGGTGGGGGGTTGGTGGGTGATACTGGGAATGACCTACAGCAAGTATGAGAAGACTACAAAACAGTACAAACTGATAGACGGACTAGTGTGAGAATATCACAGGCAATTAGAAAAAATGATTTGAAACATTAGCTTAACTTTCTTCTGATAATTTGTTCTAGTAGTACATGTAGAGTGCACCAACTTATTAGAACGTAATGAAGTCACACAATCGTATTTTCTGCACAAACTGGTGAGTGGTGATGTTAGTATGAAATATATCCTAAACTTATTTCTTAGCGATCTGATTGATCTTTATTTTGAATTGGTCTGTTTATCTAAACCCAACCATTTGGTTCTGATTCTAGTTCAGCACTCAGCTTTGATTTAATTTGTATGGGTCTGTTTATCTAAACCCAACCATTTGGTTCTGATTCTAGTTCAGCACTCAGCTTTGATTTAATTTGTATGGGTCTGTTTATCTAAACCCAACCATTTGGTTCTGATTCTAGTTCAGCACTCAGCTTTGATTTAATTTGTATGGGTCTGTTTATCTAAACCCAACCATTTGGTTCTGATTCTAGTTCAGCACTCAGCTTTGATTTAATTTGTATGGGTCTGTTTATCTAAACCCAACCATTTGGTTCTGAATCTAGTTCAGCACTCAGCTTTGATTTAATTTGTATGGGTCTGTTTATCTAAACCCAACCATTTGGTTCTGATTCTAGTTCAGCACTCAGCTTTGATTTAATTTGTATGGGTCTGTTTATCTAAACCCAACCATTTGGTTCTGATTCTAGTTCAGCACTCAGCTTTGATTTAATTTGTATAGGTCTGTTTATCTAAACCCAACCATTTGGTTCTGATTCTAGTTCAGCACTCAGCTTTGATTTAATTTGTTAGGCACTTTGATATGGACCACATGTATAAAACAAAATAGTTAAATTTTTTCGTTCTGCCTTTTTAATCAAAACATTTTCTAGTTTTATCAATAGAAAATGTATGAGGAGAAATGTGGATGAATTATGTGAAAGATTGATTTACATTTTTAAAGAAATATGTTACTTTTATTTTTACAAAATATAGCGTTAACACGTGTCAGATTTTTTGTTATTGTTAATTTTATATGCATGTACTTACTAAATAGTTGAGCTCAAATAAATGTGCAATTATAATACATTTATTTTAACCAAAGATTGTGATTTGGTTTGGTATAGCTAGTCACCAATGCATTTCAAAATGTTCATCTTTTGCCTTAAAACCTGAAAGGGAAACACCGAATCAGACTTTATTCACACACAATAGCCAACAATCAACCAACAAGAGGAGACAAAAGTGTACTATAATTAATATTGTAAAATACCCTACTGGATGAGTGATTGCCCCCCAGTTTACTTAGATTCAAATATGGAGTCAAGAAGTGTATTATTATTTAAAACCATGCAGATACAATCTTATTGTCTGGTGAGACCAAAGTACGATGTTTTGGCCCTAATAGGACCTTTTATAGTTTGAATTTATTACAATGATAGACATCTAGCACCTATTTCTATAGTTTTAAATCCACCATTAACATTGAAACAAGAAATGGAAAGCCTAATGTATTACATTTTGTAAGAATTGTTTCTCAGATGTTCTGTTATAAGCAAGTGCACCCTTACAACAGAGAATTTTCATTGGACAGTCAGGTCAATAACTTGACAGATTTTGATAGAAACCAGACCAAGCAGTGGGTTTCTAGCCCCTAAACACAGTGTTCTAACTTCATTATTGTAACGCAGATCCCATTTTGAGAAGAAATTATGGTTTGGATTAGATGGACTGACTAGTTCTTAGCTGGCAGGCTTCAGAATTACTTATGGATCACTGGACAGAACCCAAAACGGTAATGGTGGTTCAGTGAGAGATGGAGAAGGCTTTTACATTATAGTATATACAATGCCTTTTGAAAATGTATTCAGAAGGAATGTATTCCCTTTTTTGCATGTGTTGCCTTAATTCATCTGCATACACCATAGTGAAAAAGCACAAAATATATATTTTTAAAATGTGTGCCAATTCATTGAAATAAAAAAACTAATATATCATGTACATAAATATTCCAGCCATTTCTTCAGTACATCATTACATCTATTCCAGCCATTTATTTTCACAAACTATTACCAATTTGATCATTTGTGGGGAAAAAAATTCACACCTGGATCAGCTTCTCCCGTTTTGTGCTCCTCTCAAACTCAGTTTACAGTACAGAGCATCAGTAAACAGCAAACTAAAGCTCTCCCCACAGATGTTTAGTGACACTTAAGGACATTTAAAAAACCCAAAGCCTGCTCTGGATCAGGTGTTTTTCGTTATGGATTTCAACAAAAACAAATTGGAAAATTTGATTATTTCTGGGGTTTTTTCAGGTGTTTGTGTTGGTTTGTGATCACATAATCTTTCCTGGCAGTAGCTCGAAATCTAATAACCAAAGTCTTCTTGATTTGTTCAGTGAGAGATGTTTTCCTCTAGATTGTTAACAATCTCTATGCCCCATTATTGACATTGAAAGTATAAAAAAAAATTCAGGCCAACTTTTCTTTTTTAAATTACAGATACAGTGCATCCGGAAAGTATTCACAGTGCTTCACTTTTTCTAAATTTTGTTATGTTACAGCCTTATTAAAAAATTCAACACACAATATCAAATAATGATAACGTGAAAAACATTTTTAAAATAGATTACAATAAATCACATGAACATAAGTATTCACCGCCTTTGTTATGACACTCCAAATTGAGCTCAGATGCATACTGTTTCCACTGACCATTTCCTTGAGATGTTTCTACAACTTCATTAGAGTCCACCTGGGGGAAATTCAGTTGATTGGACATGACATTGTAAAGGCACACACCTGTCTATATAAGGTCCCACAGTTGACAGTGCATGTCAGAGCACAAGCCAAGCCATGAAGTCCAAGGATTTGTCTGTAAAACCCCAGAGATAGGATTGTATCGAGGCAGAGATTTGGGAAAGGGACTAATATTTTCTATAATATTGTGAATAAATCAATTTACCTAAAAAAAGCGCAAAATCTGAGGCAGACTTTATCCCTTTTAATGCCATTAGTTCTTACCACCTTGGAAATGCTGCTGAACCAATGTTTATTATAATGCTTTTTTACAAATAGTATTAATCCTTGGGAACAACTACAAATAATTGGACAGTAAAATGGTGCCGTGAACCAATACAAATATGAAATGAGAACCTCATCCAAGTTGAATCATCCATTCTCACTTTTACATTTTGGACTTGATTAAGGCCTTATTATACAAAAACTCAATTGAAAGTGACAAAAAACAGAGCAGTTTGGCAATATAGTTGGTCTTTTTTTCCGCAGACAAAATCAAATGAACAAGTATCATGCTACTTCCTGACTGGATGCACGTTCACAAAAGGAACCAAGACCTGCTTCGCCTAAGGTGATTGGCTGAAGTTTTGTTAGAAAATGATTGGCTGGATCGTTACTACCCGAGGAGCATTTTTCAGAGTGTGATTACAGGGGGAGGGTGCTTGCTGGTACATAACTCACAGGACCTAATTTAACTTAGAAACCATGTATAGACAAAGCGTTTTATTTCTTTTTATTATTTTTTAAACAGTTATGTTTTATTTTATTTTAAAACGTGCAACGTGCACACGTTTACCAGCAATAATCATTATCTGTCCTGGTAGTACAGTTGAAGCACGGGCTGAATGATCAAGTAATAAAATATATGGTGCAAACCTACATTGTAAATTCTGAAACTCAGATAATCAGCACTTCTGTCTTGAGGATCTATGACGCAGTAATCCCATTATATGGAATGATCTGCACTCATGCAGTTGCTATGATGAATATTTGATGAGGCTGCAGACATCAGAGTATCTCTAAAGTCAAAATCAGACGACTGATCCATCAAAATCTGCTGAACTACTGAACTATATTTAATAAAAGTTAACAAACAGCACACACTGCCTTCTTTTTATTTTTGACGCCTCAAATTTCCAGGATTATTGAGTTAAGGTTCATAGAGGACAAGACATTTACTTTGTTAAATGTGCTCGCATGTTTGTGTCTCAAGTTTTAATGCATAAACGAGGACAAAAACGTCCCTAAACTGTGTTAATTGAAAAAGGCAACTAACTAATAGTAACTAATAGTAATTTCTCCAGACACAATATTTCCCAATTTTGTCTTAAAAATAATGTGTATTAGGATTAGAATTTAAGTTACGGTTAATGTTAACAAATTAATTAATAAGAGTTAGAAAAACTTTAGACGCGATAGTCAGACTATGTTTAGAGTTAGATAATGAGTAAGGAGGTAATTTACATACAGGTGCTGGTCATATAATTAAAATATCATCAAAAAGTTGATTTATTTTAGTAATTCCATTCAAAAAGTGAAACTTGGATATTATATTCATTCATTACACACAGACTGATATATTTCAAATTTTTATTTCATTTAATTGTGATGATTAAAACTGACATCTAAAGAAAATCCCCAATTCAGTATCTCTGAAAATTTGAATATTACTTAAGTTAAGACCAATACAAAAAAGGAGTTTTAGAAATGTTGGACAACTAAAAAGCATGAACATGAAAAGTATGAGCATGTACAGCACTCAATACTTAGTTGGGGATCCTTTTGCCTGAATTACTGCAGCAATGTGGCGTGGCATGGAGTCGATCAGTCTGTGGCACTGCTCAGGTGTTATGAGAGACCAGGTTGCTCTGATAGTGGCCTTCAGCTCTTCTGCATTGTTGGGTCTGGCGTATCCCATCTTCCTCTTCACAATACCCCATAGATTTTCTATAGGGTTAAGGTCAGGCAAGTTTGCTGGCCAATTAAGAACAGGGATACCATGGTCCTTAAACCAGGTACTGGTAGCTTTGGCACCGAGATAGTGATTTTGGGGTTTTCAATAGTTGTCAGTTATAATCATCAAAATTGAAAGGAATGAACACTGGAAATATTTCAGTCTGTGTGTAATGAATGTATACATTATACAAGTTTCACTTTTTGAATGGAATTACTGAAATAAATCAACCTTTTGTTGATATTCTAATTATATGACCAGCACCTGTGTAAACATGTGGGGGTGTGGCCAATCCATATGGGGATGTGGCCAATCCATGAGGGGATGTGGCCAATCCATGGACTGTGGCGGTCTCTCTCTATCTAATGAAAGGTGCATTAGTAAACAAACGAGATCCGGGAGCTGCCTTTCTGCTGCCTGTACCAAGCGCTTAGGAAAACCGTGCAGCGGAAAGGGAATTCAGCTTGGAGAAAACTTTCGGGAACTTTCGCTTTTTTATTTAAAAGGAAATACCATTGAATACAACAGGAGGGAACCTAAAGCAACTCCGTCTTCATAGAGAATGTAAGTGGTTGAATAAAGTGAATATTTGTCCCTTGTTTTCTAACTTCATGTCGAAATGAGATTCGGTTTCGCCCTCCTGAATGATCGGACACCTGGTCCGCGTTTAAGTGACAGATGATAGGATGTCAGGTGGATTATCGCACACAACCATTCACTGCATACGGTTTGTATATCGGTGAATCGGCACGTCACAACGCTCATATCGTATCGCTCAGTTATCTACGATAACTTCATATATTGTCTAATCGCGGTAGTTAGGGGCGGGGAGCTTTAAGAATTCCTACTGTTCTGGAAGTAAACACACTTGCTGTATATTTTGGCAAACTACCGCCTGCACACTGGTTGATTGGTTAAGTTTACGGAACATTTCTTAGATCATCACAATGTGTGCCGCATTCAATAAAACAATCACTGAGCAAGGAGGAGATAATTATTCTGCCTGTCAGCCAGCAACTGGCAATATGTAGACTTATACATATATTTTTTGCTAATTAGAACATCTATGCGATAATCATTTTAAAAGATATAAAGCAAGAAAAATTATAGAAATTAGTCTGGTAGACCATGCCCAGATGCTCTGATAAGATCTACCGCAGAGCAGCATGGTGAACAGATTGCAGCCTGGGTGGCTACTGTCTGTGGTTTAGTCTTTTATGATGTTTCCTGCTTTCTTAACACTACCAGCGCCCAGGCACTGACACCCACCTCTTTCGCGGTGATGGGTCATTTGAACCATATGCTTGTTTTGAATGGATGTTGCTGACTCACAATGATCAATAGATCTAGCATCGTGTTCATCTTTGCGTCAGAAGAACCCGACTGTTGTAAAATCACAGTGGTGAATGAAGTTAAACCAAAATGTTAAAGCCTCCTTGCTATTAATTAATTACAACATTTCATTGAAAGATGAAAATGTATTTTATTCTATTCTACACGGTTCAAATGCTTTCAACACACTGTGTGGTATTCTCCACTGTCTCTATGGATCAACCTCCACTGCGGTACACATTGTGGCCACACACAGTTTTAACATCATCCCTAAGGTTGCAGACAACACCGCCAACCTGGGTCTCTCTCACCTCCCACAACAAGAGCGCTTACTGAGAGTTTAGGGAGACTAAGGCAATTAGTCTCCCTAAACTCTACCCACACACACACAAGACAATGGAGGAAATCGAGTGTATGCTGTGTTTGACTGCGGGATGTGGCTGTTTCTCACGGCGTATTCTTTCGGTTTGCCATAGTATTCGTAATGGATAATATGTACAGCTCACACGCTATCTCTGGCCAAACTATTTAGAAATGGTGGGATTATTCAGGACACTACATCTGGCGCGTGCAATGATGACGCAGTGAATAGTGATGATTCTCTGACCAATCAGCAGTCTGCTGTGTTTTCAGGTCACATTTTAGTATCGCCTCAACTCGCTCAGAACCTCGCCAGAGGTGGTACGAAAAAAAGTATCTGGAAGCAAGTACAGGTACAACTTTTACCCAGTGGAAAACCAAAAAAGCCGAGTCGAGCTGGTTCTGTGTAGTGGAAAAGCGCCATAAGTGGAGTCTTCCTCTTCCAATTGCTCAGTGTGTTTATCAAAAATGACCTCAACTGGTTCAGGCAAGACTATGTGATGGAAATTGCCCAAAAGCGTCTATATGTCCTGAGAAGACTCATTTGTATTTTTATTGTGGTTGATTTTATAAGTGGTTGTTGAGCTATTGGAATTTATGTTTCTATTATCAGTGAAGAAATAGTTGATGGATGTGGATGTCTAGTATGTTAAAGGAGCCAACCCTGATGAATGCAGTGTACTTGATATGATGTTCTTACCTATATTAAAAAGGGTAACACATTAACACATACATGCCTGAGTGAAAAATAAAAATAGAGTGATTTACTATACTTAACTTTGAAGTCTAATGATTATTATTATACTAACGTTAAGGTAGGGGAGTTTCACGCTTTTTTTTAATACTTAAAACTCCAAACCAGCACAAATGAAGGACAAACAAGACTATTTTGGTTTATTTTGGAGCAGGTTGGGGGGTTGGTGGCGCCGGCGCAAGAGATGGGGATCGAGACCCGGTTCTATTAAGGAACCGGTTCTATATTTCTCAAAACCCAAATATAAGGCTGGGCGATAAATCAATATCAATATTTATCGCAATATAAAAATATTCAAATTCGATGATAAATATGTAATAAATTATCGATAAAATATTTTGTGCAGTAAAATTTTCCTCAAACGTACACTGCAAACTCGCTTTAAACAGCCAATGAAACTAACTGCAGAAATGAGCTTATGAGACAGCACGAGCGTACAGGTACCTGCTCAAGCACACATCAACCGCCACGTAAGAACAAACTAAAAGGAGGCCGGGAGAGTTGAGTCGGATCGATGGCGAAAGCGAGTTGGAATTAATAGAAGAAAATGAAGAAATTCTGTCTAAAAAGGGTAGTACACCGTCAGTGATATGGCAGTGGTTTGGCTTTTTAAGGTCAGACAAACCGCAGAACAATACTATTTGCCAAATATGTCGGCGAGTTGTGCTAACTAAGAAAGGCAACATCACCAACCTGTTCTGCCATTTATAACTGTACCACCCTGAGGAGCAGAAAGTGTTCTATCATTTAAACGGTACCCCGCTGAGGAGCAGAAAGTGTTCTACCATATAAAAGGTACCCCCCTGAGGAGCAGAAAGTGTTCTATCATTTAAACGGTACCACCCTGAGGAGCAGAAAGTGTTCTACCATTTAAACGGTACCACCAACCTGTCCTACCATTTATAACGGTACCACCCTGAGCAGCAGAAAGTGTTCTACCATTTAAACGGTACCACCAACCTGTCCTACCATTTATAACGGTACCCCCCTGAGGAGCAGAAAGTGTAAGTCCTCCTGCTGCTAATCGCCCATCAACAACGAGTGACGTTGTTACACAACAAACGTTAAGAGCAGCATTTTCAGCAATTACACCATACAATAAAAAATCTCATAGATACAAGGATATTACAGATGCCGTTAGCTACTGTCTCGCAAAAGACATGATGCCAATTAGCACGGTGGAGAAGAAAGGTTTTAAGAAGCTTATGAATAAAATTTACCCCAAATATGACCACTGACAGCGGTGCAAACATAGTAAAGGCTATTTACCAACTGGACCAGACTGCAGTGCTTCGGGCACCGGCTGCACTTAGCCGTTGGTAAGTTCATATTTTTAAGGGGACTGAACTGTTGTGTAAAGTTATTGCTAATGTTATTTACAGTGGTCTATCACGATGGGTGTATTTCAGTTATTGTGGAGGTTGGGATATTTTTTTACGAAAATACGTTCGATTCCTACTTCCCATTGGGTTTAATAATAGTAACCGCCTTGTTGAATTTATTATGTTTAATGTTCTGTGAATTGCACTAAAATAAACTTTAAGTTTAAAGTTAAGCACTTATGAGCAAGTAAATGTTTTTCAAATTTGCCATGTATTTTGTGGTAATGATTGATATCGAATGATATGTCAAAAAAAATTATCACGATCATTTTTCTCATCGCCCAGCCCTACCCGAATATCAATAAGATCCAAGCTTATCGATACTGTTATCAATACCACTGGGTTATGTAATGCAACGTTATGTCGAGAGATAGAGAACCGTAATTTCATAAATAAAATCCCTAGTGCAGAAACAAGAATTGATTGTCTAATAGAGATATTGAATTCAATTGAATTGCTGGCTAACCACCATAAAAACAAACAATTGACTCACGCCCTCATTGGCTGCATTTCTCTTCCGTTGCTTGGTGCTAAGTGGTCAAAGGCGTGGTTACATTTTATTAAAGCCAAAGATAAGAAGGAAGTGGAATGTCATTCATGTTCAAAGTTAATTTCTTGCAAGCGGGGAAACACAACACAGATAAAGCACCTCAAATTTGTGCTTTAGTAAAAAGTTTTAGAAACGCTTCCTACTCCGCCTGCCAACTACTACCGTTAATGATAGCTAGCTTGTTTCACTCCATTAAAGTAAATAGACGCTACTTCTTCAATTTTATAATATCAGGAACCGGATAACGACCCATAAAATGGTTATCCATTATTATGTTAAATGTATTATAATGGTGGCAGTTAACAAAATTACAGCTACACTTACAAGATCAAAGAATGGGTACAGTAATAGCATTAGATTGCTAGTTAGATGATTGATGCATTTGATCATAAGAACATAATATAGCCGAACAAAATGAAGGCAACTAGTACAAAATACTGCAGTGGGTATTTTATCATCAACCTCTACATCAATTAGCAGCAACAAGATTCTACAATACAGCAGCTAGCAACAACACGCTTCTACAATACCGCAGCTAGCAGCAACAAGCTTCTACAATACAGCAGCTAGCAGCAACACACTTGTACAATACAGCAGCTAGCAGCATCACACTTCTAGAATACAGCTGCAAGCAACAACAAGCTTATACAATACAGCAGCTAGCAACAACAAGCTTCTACAATACAGCATCTAGCAGCAACAAGCTTCTAGAATACAGCAACAAGCTTCTAGAATACAGCAGCTAGCAGCAACAAGCTTCTAGAATACAGCAACAAGCTTTTACATTAAAGCAGCTAGCAGCAACAAGCTTTTACAATACAGCAGCTAGCAGCAACAAGCTTCTACAATACAGCAGCTAGTAGCAACAAGCTTCTACAATACAGCAGCTAGCAGCAACAAGCTTCTAGAATACAGCAGGTAGCAGCAACACACTTCTAGAATACAGCAGCTAGCAGCAACAAGCTTCTAGAATACAGCAGCTAGCAGCAACAAGCTTCTACAATACAGCAGCTAGTAGCAACAAGCTTCTACAATACAGCAGCTAGCAGCAACAAGCTTCTAGAATACAGCAGCTAGCAGCAACACGCTTCTAGAATACAGCAGCTAGCAGCAACACACTTCTAGAATACAGCAGCTAGCAGCAACACACTTCTAGAATACAGCAGGTAGCAGCAACACACTTCTAGAATACAGCAGCTAGCAGCAACAAGCTTCTAGAATACAGCAGCTAGCAGCAACAAGCTTCTACAATACAGCAGCTAGCAGCAACAAGCTTCTACAATACAGCAGCTAGCAGCAACACGCTTCTACAATACTGCAGCTAGCAGCAACAAGCTTCTACAATACAGCAGCTAGTAGCAACAAGCTTCTACAATACAGCAGCTAGCAGCAACAAGCTTCTAGAATACAGCAGGTAGCAGCAACACATTTCTAGAATACAGCAGCTAGCAGCAACAAGCTTCTAGAATACAGCAGCTAGCAGCAACAAGCTTCTACAATACAGCAGCTAGTAGCAACAAGCTTCTAGAATACAGCAGCTAGCAGCAACAAGCTTCTAGAATACAGCAGCTAGCAGCAACACACTTCTAGAATACAGCAGGTAGCAGCAACACACTTCTAGAATACAGCAGCTAGCAGCAACAAGCTTCTAGAATACAGCAGCTAGCAGCAACAAACTTCTACAATACAGCAGCTAGCAGCAACAAGCTTCTACAATACAGCAGCTAGCAGCAACACGCTTCTACAATTCTGCAGCTAGCAGCAACAAGCTTATACAATACAGCAGCTAGCAGCAACAAGCTTAAACAATACAGCAGCTAGCAGCAACAAGCTTAAACAATACAGCAGCTAGCAGCAACAAGCTTCTACAATACAGCAGCTAGCAGCAACAAGCTTATACAATACAGCAGCTAGCAGCAACAAGCTTATACAATACAGCAGCTAGCAGCAACAAGCTTATACAATACAGCAGCTAGCAGCAACAAGCTTCTACAATACAGCAGCTAGCAGCAACAAGCTTCTACAATACAGCAGCTAGCAGCAACAAGCTTCTAGAATACAGCAGGTAGCAGCAACATACTTCTAGAATACAGCAGCTAGCAGCAACAAGCTTCTAGAATACAGCAGCTAGCAGCAACAAGCTTCTACAATACAGCAGCTAGTAGCAACAAGCTTCTACAATACAGCAGCTAGCAGCAACAAGCTTCTAGAATACAGCAGCTAGCAGCAACACACTTCTAGAATACAGCAGGTAGCAGCAACACACTTCTAGAATACAGCAGCTAGCAGCAACAAGCTTCTAGAATACAGCAGCTAGCAGCAACAAGCTTCTACAATACAGCAGCTAGCAGCAACAAGCTTCTACAATACAGCAGCTAGCAGCAACACGCTTCTACAATTCTGCAGCTAGCAGCAACAAGCTTATACAATACAGCAGCTAGCAGCAACAAGCTTAAACAATACAGCAGCTAGCAGCAACAAGCTTAAACAATACAGCAGCTAGCAGCAACAAGCTTCTACAATACAGCAGCTAGCAGCAACAAGCTTCTACAATACAGCAGCTAGCAGCAACAAGCTTATACAATACAGCAGCTAGCAGCAACAAGCTTATACAATACAGCAGCTAGCAGCAACAAGCTTCTAGAATACAGCAGGTAGCAGCAACATACTTCTAGAATACAGCAGCTAGCAGCAACAAGCTTCTAGAATACAGCAGCTAGCAGCAACAAGCTTCTAGAATACAGCAGCTAGCAGCAACACGCTTCTACAATTCTGCAGCTAGCAGCAACAAGCTTATACAATACAGCAGCTAGCAGCAACAAGCTTAAACAATACAGCAGCTAGCAGCAACAAGCTTCTACAATACAGCAGCTAGCAGCAACAAGCTTATACAATACAGCAGCTAGCAGCAACAAGCTTATACAATACAGCAGCTAGCAGCAACAAGCTTCTACAATACAGCAGCTAGCAGCAACAAGCTTCTAGAATACAGCAGGTAGCAGCAACATACTTCTAGAATACAGCAGCTAGCAGCAACAAGCTTCTAGAATACAGCAGCTAGCAGCAACAAGCTTCTAGAATACAGCAGCTAGCAGCAACACGCTTCTACAATTCTGCAGCTAGCAGCAACAAGCTTATACAATACAGCAGCTAGCAGCAACAAGCTTAAACAATACAGCAGCTAGCAGCAACAAGCTTAAACAATACAGCAGCTAGCAGCAACAAGCTTCTACAATACAGCAGCTAGCAGCAACAAGCTTATACAATACAGCAGCTAGCAGCAACAAGCTTATACAATACAGCAGCTAGCAGCAACAAGCTTATACAATACAGCAGCTAGCAGCAACAAGCTTATACAATACAGCAGCTAGCAGCAACAAGCTTATACAATACAGCAGCTAGCAGCAACAAGCTTCTACAATACAGCAGCTATCAGCAACACGCTTCTACAATACTGCAGCTAGCAGCAACAAGCTTAAACAATACAGCAGCTAGCAGCAACAAGCTTATACAATACAGCCGCTAGCAGCAACAAGCTTAAACAATACAGCAGCTAGCAGCTAGCAGCAACAAGCTTATACAATACAGCCGCTAGCAGCAACAAGCTTAAACAATACAGCAGCTAGCAGCAACAAGCTTATACAATACAGCAGCTAGCAGCAACACGCTTCTGGTCATGATGAACATTTACTAACAGTTTAGCGAACTGTCAACTAGGTAGATTCTATTGGCATTGACGCTCTGCCTCACCACACACACATACTGTGTAGTTTTGCAGTTGCAAAATGTTTCAAACCTATCCTTTTGTATGACACTTGAAATGTAATTCAGCTACATTCGGTTTCCATTGATAATCCTTGAGATGTTTCTAGAACTTATTGTCTCCCAGTGGCAAATTAATTCTATTGGGCATGATTTGAAAAGGCACACATCTGTCTATCTATATAAGGTCCCACAGTTGGCAGGGCATGTCAGAGCACAAACCTAGCCAAGAGGTCAAACACATCTTCTATAGAGCTTTGAGACAGGATTGTGTCAGAGCACAGATATAGGGAAGAGAAACGAAACCTTTTTGCTGCATTTAAGATCCCAAGAACACCGTGGTCTCCAATGTTCAGTTCTCCACCAATCAGTTGTTTTTAGTAATTGAAAAGGAAATAGATCTAAAAGGCACATGACAGCCTGCTCTGAGTTTGCCAGAAGACACCTAAAGGACTCTCAGACCATGAGAGGCACGATCATTTGGTTTGAATGCCACAGACGCTCCACATATCACCTGGCCAATACCATCCCTACTGTAAAGCCTGATAGTGTCAGCATAGTGTTTTTCAGTGGGAGGTTCTGGGTGACTATTTAGGATAAAGGGAAAGATGAACAGATAAAACCACTCAGAACCACAGACTGGGTTTAAGGTTCACCTTATAACATGTTACCCTAAGCACACAGCCAAGATGATGCTGCAGTGGCTTTGGTACAAGTCAGTGAATGTCCTTAAGCGGCCCAGCCAGAGCCCAGACGGAACATCTCCGGAGGGACTTGAAAACATCTGTGCAACGAAATGAGTTAATCGGGTGTATAGATAAATTGAACGGTCTAAATGCTTAAGGAATGCACTGAAGGACCAAATTACCGAACAACGGCTGTTTCCTTATCTGTGTTTACGATCTTTCCTTGATAAGCAACAGATGTGCTGCTGTGAACCGATCAATGCAGTAGATTCTCTCCTGTAGCAACAGAATGAGACAATGAATCATATTGATGTAACAGCCATCCAAGAGGCAACACCAGGCCTGTTTATCACAATCGCCTTCAGTGGTTTTAGAGATATTATGTTTCCCAAGTGCATTAAAAATACAATTCCATTATAAGTCCACTCAGTGTGGGCCTGTTCTGACAGTGATGTCCGTGTGCTGTTAGAGATGTACTTAATTATGGTGACAGATGCATTACTGTTGAGACTACAGGTGAATGGCTCCACCTAAGGTGATGTGTTTGTCAGGTAGGGAGCAGTCAGAGCTCTTACTACACCTTAGATGGTGTGTGTGTGTGTGTGTGTGTGTGTGCGTGTGTACGTGCGTGCGTGCGTAGTGTGTGTCAGTTAGGGAGCAGTCAGAGGTCTTAAGTGGTGTATAAGGTTACTCTTAAGACTTATTGAGCCATTGTCTAAAGGTGCATGTCATGTGACCAGGATTTAGCAGGCTTATGTCTGCAGGTAAAATAGCATGGTGGGATAGTAGTCCTAGTCGGTTTGAATGAAATTCAATGTTTGCGACTTGATCAATTTATAGGACCACCATGTTTTTGTTCATGTGGTCGTATTTTCCAGTTAAATCCTCAGTACAGATCAGGGGGTTTGCAAATGTGCAATGTGTTCTTTACCAAACAGTTGCACCATCTCTTGTTGTTTTTCCATGGCTAATTGCTGGATGCTTCATGCTATTTGTCTTCACAACATCCTAATGGCTTTTACATCATTAATTAGCCTTTTTAAACTCAGTTTATCCCCCATGTATGGGCAGTAACTCAAGTCTCACACAAACCTCTAATCTCTTTAGACACATACTGCTTTAACAGCGGCTTTCCTTTGCCCTAATGTTGTTTATTTGAAATGTCCAGTACATTGTAAGTTGTGTCATACTTCTAACTCTGGAAATCGCTCTGCCAGGTTATTTAGCCTGGAATATTAACAGCTCTAATGGCTGAAATCCGTTTGAATTCCTGACTTTTTGACAGATTCCCTGTGATTTAAACAAAACCTTTTATTCATTTTCACTCATCAAAAAGAAGTGATAAGAATGTTTTGGCATTCAGGTTCAAAATGTTTACAGGTGACTACATGTGCCTGGATAGATAGATA
Source organism: Dallia pectoralis (assembly GCA_029465975.1). Lineage (NCBI taxonomy): Eukaryota > Metazoa > Chordata > Actinopteri > Esociformes > Umbridae > Dallia > Dallia pectoralis. The sequence goes on along the minus strand of CM055752.1, from coordinate 11,428,199 downwards.
GATGGGTTTATTATAATTAAGATCCTATTGGAATGGTTATGCTAAATGCTTTTTTATAATTTCTTTGGCTTTTTTAAGATAAAACATTTATTTATCATGTATTTAACCAGGTAGGTCGATTGAGAACAAATTCTCATTTACAACGGTGACCTGGCCAAGATCGGCCTACCTGGTAAAATAAAGGTAAAATAAAAAATAAAAGAAATACAACATACATTTACACAATAAATACACAGAATACAAGAGTGCAAATAGCAGTGGGATTCTACATGGCAATACAGGATCAAGTGGAGTCAATATACAGATGATACAGGATGAGGTATAAGTAGGTCAGTTGAACAGCATCGATATGTCAATAACAACTATATAAAAAAGGAATATCACAATATACAAGGAATATCTATATACAGGATGTACAAAGATTAAAGTGTATCTAGCCGTTTGGTCATTTGTGTGCATGGATTATATGACCGTGATTTTGGCAGGAAGAGCATTTAAGCAAATAGAATAATTCAAGTGTAAACACATATGACAGCAGTGCAGGTGAGAAAGATCTACTGTGCAAAATGGGCATAAGTGGGAAGCAGGGAAAACCAGACGACAGTTAAACGCATACAGAGATCAGACAAGAGAAGTTGAAGTGCAACTGGTGAGATAAGGGTTTCAAATTTTAGTCTTATTTGTAGTTTGTTCTAGTTGTTGGCGACTGAAAACTGGAAGGATGGCGGACAAATGTATTGACTTCATCTTGTGCACAGAAGTGGCATTCTATCCATCTTGCGTAGCTATGCCATGTCCAGCTGCCAATGGCAGTTTGTAGCTAAATATTTATAACAGAGAAGGAGAGATTGTTCATTTCACAATTGGATATGTGTAGCGCTTTAGCAAATGAGGTCAACTTTAAGGACCTTTATCTTCGGGAATGTTTAGGAATTCAGGTCCAACACGTAATCAATTGGCATTTATGTATGGAAACCCTTTTAACCCATTTTGGAAGCTGTGCTTTTAAAGTGCTTGATCAGATAAGGCTGAGGTAACAGGGGGGGGTGTGACCATCTATAGTGAACCGCTCCTACCATGTATAGTGAACCGCTCCTACCATCTATAGTGAACCGCTCCTACCATCTATAGTGAACCGCTCCTACCATCTATAGTGAACCGCTCCTACCATCTATAGTGAACCGCTCCTACCATCTATAGTGAACCGCTCCTACCATCTATAGTGAACCGCTCCTACCATCTATAGTGAACCGCTCCTACCATCTATAGTGAACCGCTCCTACCATCTATAGTGAACCGCTCCTACCATGTATAGTGAACCGCTCCTACCATCTATAGTGAACCGCTCCTACCGTCTATAGTGAACCGCTACTACCGTCTATAGTGAACCGCTACTACCGTCTATAGTGAACCGCTCCTACCGTCTATAGTGAACCGCTCCTACCGTCTATAGTGAACCGCTCCTACCGTCTATAGTGAACCGCTCCTACCGTGTATAGTGAACCGCTCCTACCGTGTATAGTGAACCGCTCCTACCGTGTATAGTGAACCGCTCCTACCATGTATAGTGAACCGCTCCTACCATGTATAGTGAACCGCTCCTACCATGTATAGTGAACCGCTCCTACCATGTATAGTGAACCGCTCCTACCGTCTATAGTGAACCGCTCCTACCGTCTATAGTGAACCGCTCCTACCGTCTATAGTGAACCGCTCCTACCGTCTATAGTGAACCGCTCCATGTCTATAGTGAACCGCTCCTACCGTCTATAGTGAACCGCTCCTACCGTCTATAGTGAACCGCTCCTACCGTCTATAGTGAACCGCTCCTACCGTCTATAGTGAACCGCTCCTACCGTCTATAGTGAACCGCTCCTACCGTCTATAGTGAACCGCTCCTACCGTCTATAGTGAACCGCTCCTACCGTCTATAGTGAACCGCTACTACCGTCTATAGTGAACCGCTCCTACCGTCTATAGTGAACCGCTACTACCGTCTATAGTGAACCGCTCCTACCGTCTATAGTGAACCGCTCCTACCATGTATAGTGAACCGCTCCTACCATCTATAGTGAACCGCTCCTACCATGTATAGTGAACCGCTCCTACCATCTATAGTGAACCGCTCCTACCATCTATAGTGAACCGCTCCTACCATCTATAGTGAACCGCTCCTACCATCTATAGTGAACCCCTCCTACCATCTATAGTGAACCGCTCCTACCATCTATAGTGAACCGCTCCTACCATCTATAGTGAACCGCTCCTACCATCTATAGTGAACCGCTCCTACCATCTATAGTGAACCGCTCCTACCATCTATAGTGAACCTCTCCTACCATCTATAGTGAACCGCTCCTACCATCTATAGTGAACCGCTCCTACCATCTATAGTGAACCGCTCCTACCATCTATAGTGAACCGCTCCTACCATGTATAGTGAACCGCTCCTACCATCTATAGTGAACCGCTCCTACCATCTATAGTGAACCGCTCCTACCATCTATAGTGAACCGCTCCTACCATGTATAGTGAACCGCTCCTACCATGTATAGTGAACCGCTCCTACCATCTATAGTGAACCGCTCCTACCATGTATAGTGAACCGCTCCTACCATCTATAGTGAACCGCTCCTACCATCTATAGTGAACCGCTCCTACCATCTATAGTGAACCGCTCCTACCATCTATAGTGAACCGCTCCTACCATGTATAGGGTACAGCTCCTACCATGTGGGGATAAACTAAACACGAGACACAAAAAGTATATCAGCATATACCACCTGATACCCAGCGTCAGGTGCGGATGCCAGGTGCTGAAGCCAGGTGCTTAGTCATGATAGTCCTGAAAGCAGAAGGTTTTTAAACTACTCTTTACAGCCTTTAATTTGTTACTTGTTCATAACAATCTATGGAACAGGTCCTGCCCTATGTTATTTATGTACATACTAATTCTGGTGAGATGTGTGTAGTCCACAGAGTCACCATGTCATACTTCTGTCTCCCTCTAGATGGCGCAGGTAAATGACTCTCGCCTCCAGCAGCAGCCCACTCAGAAAGATGCGGCCGACCAAAACTTTGACTACATGTTCAAGCTGCTGATCATTGGCAACAGCAGCGTGGGGAAAACCAGCTTCCTGTTCCGCTACGCTGATGATTCCTTTACCCCAGCCTTCGTGTCGACCGTGGGCATAGATTTTAAGGTCAAGACTGTGTTTCGCAATGATAAGAGAATAAAGCTACAGATATGGGTAAGTTATTTTGAAATATTCTAATGTTGCTGCATATTGTCCAAAACAAGACTGCTACTTTCATCAAAGGAACAATGTGGTAAGCCTGTAGTATCTCCAGCCTGTTTTTCTCCAACATATTCTTTTCAAGTTAGACAGTTAAAAAGGTTCTGCATAACACTGTAAAATAAAAACATGCACCCATGGGGCCTTGTTTAGGTCAGGGAGTTCCAGCAAATAAAAACAAGAGAGATGTTTGAGAAAAATGTGCACCAATGATGCAGGGGTTATATTAGGTTGTTTGCGGATGTGTGGGGGCTGATGTGTGGACCTGATGTGTGGACCTGATGTGTGGACCTGATGTGTGGGACTGATGTGTGGGACTGATGTGTGGGACTGATGTGTGGACCTGATGTGTGGACCTGATGTGTGGACCTGATGTGTGGACCTGATGTGTGGGACTGATGTGTGGACCTGATGTGTGGACCTGATGTGTGGACCTGATGTGTGGACCTGATGTGTGGACCTGATGTGTGGACCTGATGTGTGGACCTGATGTGTGGGACTGATGTGTGGACCTGATGTTTGGGACTGATGTGTGGGACTGATGTGTGGGAAATATTGCTTTGAAAAAATTCATTTTCAAAGCAACATACAGAGTTCCAAAAAGGGCCAATGGCCAAGGCCCAAATTGCAAGAGTATAGGTCACAAAAACTGCTGAATAATTACATGTGTCCAGGAGAACATAGGAAAAATCAGGACAGAATTGCATCAGCAAAGAGTCGAAGCAGGCTGACCAGAATAGACTGAATGCCCCAAAAGCACAACCTGAAACATACTGCAGAGCTGAATCAGCACCTATGTGACCCAGTCTCAACAGAAGCTGTATGTTGTGACCTACACAAAGCTGGAATTTATAGCAGCGCTTCCATACGGAAATTGTTCCTATTCAAGGTTAACAAACAGTGGTGGGTGACTTGGTGTAAGAAGCACCAAGCCTGGACACCTGAGCATTGGTAAAAAATGGATGTGGTTTGATGAGTCAAAGAAGTGGAGGGTTTTCTTCATGTGGAATGCGGAGATATTCAACTACATCACTTCGAATTTATTCAATTGCAAAGACATTGTAATGCATTTGTTCTCTTGCTCTGTTGTGCACTGGGGCCTCCCACTCATTTCTATTCTGGTTAACAGTTTGCACTGTTTTGTAAAAAAGTAGAAGAATAGCAAGCAAGCAAGTTTATTTATATAGCACAATTCATACATAGAAGCAATTCAATGTGCTTTACAGAGGAAAATAATAAAATGATAAAATACATGCTTTTATCAGAATAAAAATAAATAAATAAAATACATGCATTTTTATAACAATCTGTAATGCTGAAGTGACGGCATATGCAACCTAGGGCTCCCCTGTGGGAGAAAGCTGGGCAGAGCAATCTACAAAATTACCACCAGGGTCACTACATTACCCCCCACCAAACGGGAGAGCGTGTCCTCACGCTTCACTTGTCCAAAGTCCCTCATGGATGGCCCTCTGCCGATGGCCCTCTGCCAATCCCACACCAATTTAGCGTCCGGCGGGGGGATTTGTGCACTACTTATTTATTCAAAAGTTCTTTAGAACCTTTCCAGGTCTTTAGAACCTGGCCAAGAAGTCTTTCTCTAGAACATATAGGTCTTTTTGCTCTGCTGGCCAAAGGTATACATTACAGGTTTTCATTTATGCCATGCATCAGAATAAAAACAAATAAAAGCATAAAAAGATAATTAAAATAGACTTAACAGTGTGATAAAGTTTAAGCGCTCAGTCATATGCTTGCGAAAAGAGAAATGTTTTTAGCCTGGCTTTAATAATGGATACATTTGGGGCACGTCTAAGATCTTCTGGTAATTTATTCCAGTTGCATGCAGCGTAACTGCTGAATGCAGCTTCACCATGTTTAGTTTTGACTCTGGGCTCCACTAGCTGTCCTGAGTTCAGTGATCTGAGTGCCCTGCTTGGTTTATAATCCTCAAACATATCAGAAATGTATTCAGGGCCCATTCCGTTCAGAGATTTATAGACTACTAGCAAAACTTTAAAATCTATTCTGTAACTAACTGGAAGCCAGTGCAAAGATTTAAGAACCGGCGTGATGTGTTCTGTTCTCTTAGTTTTTGTTAACATTCTAGCAGCAGCATTCTGAATGAGCTGCAGCTGTTTTACAGTCCTTTTGGGAAGTCCAGTTAAGAGCCCATTACAGTAGTCAACCCTACTGGAGATAAATGCATGCATGTATAAGCCTCTCTTGGTCTTTTTTCAACACCAGATCATTGATTCTGGCTATATTTTTAAGATGATAGAACGCTGTTTTGGTGACCGTTTTGATATGACTGGTGAACGTAAGATCTGAGTCTATCATTACACCTAGATTACGCACTTGGTCCCTGGTTTTTAGGGCTCGAGAATCAAGTTCTTTCCTATTATTAGTTATTTTATTTTTGTTGCCAAACACAATAATCTCTGTTTTATTTTGGTTTAATTGTAGACAATTTTGGTACATCCAGTCATTGATGTGCTCTATACATTGATACAGTGAGTCAATAGAGCTGCAGTCCGATGGTTCGAGAGCCATATATATTTGAGTATCATCTGCATAACTATGGTAGTTAATGTTGTTGTTCTGTAAAATTTTGCCAAGAGGTAGCATATAGAGATTGAACAGAAGTGGTCCGAGAATTGATCCCTGGGGAATTCCACATGTCATAGCCACCTTATTAGATTCATAATTGCCTATGGTGACAAAGTAACTCCGCCCATCTAAATAAGACCTGAACCAATTAAGGACTGTCCCGGAGAGTCCTACCCAATTTTCCAGCCTGTCCAGAAGTGTTATATGATCTACTGTGTCAAATGCAGCACTGAGCTCTAATAGAACCAAAACTGTAATTTTACCTGAGTCAGTGTTCAGTCGTATATCATTTAAAACTTTCATCAGAGCCGTTTCAGTACTATGGTGAGGTCGGAAGCCTGATTGGAATTTGTCTAAAAGACCGTTTGAGTTCACAAATTTGCTGAGTTGATTGAAGACCACCTTCTCAATAATTTTGGCTATAAAAGGTAGATTTGAGACTGGTCTATAGTTGTTCAAAATAGTTGCATCCAGTGTTCTCTTTTTTAATAGCGGTTTAATGGCAGCTGTTTTTAGTGACGTTGGGAAAATCCCTAATTGTAAAGAGCTATTAACTATTTGCTGCAGATCAATTGTTATGGAGTTAAAAATTCTTTTTAAAAAGTCTGTTGGTAGTGTGCCAAGAAAACATGTGGAAGCTTTAAGACGTCCAACTGTTTCTTCTAGGGTTTTTGGGTCAATTCTATCAAAGTTTGACTTTGTAGTTTTGATGCTCTGCCTAATACTTGGATTTTTTCACTGAAGAAAATAGCAAATTCATTACATTTTGCACTAGACAAAAGTTCAGGTGCTATCTGCTTTGGGGGGTTGGTGAATTTGTCGACCATGGCAAACAGAGTGCGGGTATTGTTGATGTTCTTGTTGATCATTCCTGATAAATGTTGCTGTCTAGCCCTGTGTAACTCAAAGCTGAATTTACCAAGGTTTTGTTTGTAGATGTCATAGTGGATTTGAAGCTTAGTTTTTCTCCACTTACGTTCAGATTTTCTACAATCTCTTTTAAGGGTGTTAACCATTATGGTGCTTCTCCATTGAGGTTTCTGTTTTCTTTGAGTTCTCTTTACCGGTGCGACACGATTCATGACATTCAATATTTTTTCATTAAATTTATCCAGGAGTTCGTCAACTGACTCTGCACTTATTGACTGAACTTTCAGAAGAAAGTTCTTTGTTTCAGGAAATTTTTAGCCTACAATCAAATCACGCTCCAGGTACTAGTTAAAAGAAGGCCAGTTTATTGATTCTTAATCTGCACAACAGTTTTCAACGATGCTAATATAATTGCAAAACTGTTTTCTAATGATTAATTCGCCTTTTAAAGTGATAAACTTGCCATTATGGACTCTTGTCTGCCTATTGCATTTATGTGTATTTCATTCAAATTCAGCCGGTTCCACATTAACAATGTCTACATTGTATTCATGATCAATTTGATCTTATTTCTTTTGACACATTTTTTTTCCTTTAAAAAGTGACCCCAAGCATTTAAATGGTGGAATATGTACATGAGATTCTAACCTTTTTATTTTCAAGAAATTGGCAGTTTAACTTTTTTGCAGTGTTAAAATAAAAATCCAGTTCACTTTTACACCCCTGATGTTTAATTAAGCACCTTAGAAACATATTGTCACTGGTATAAAATAAATAAAAACGCATCCAGCTAGCAACTCTCCGAAGTAATAATATGTGTTTCAGTAAGGCCTGTTCTTCAGACCTCCCAAATCAATATTACATATGTATTAGTAATGCAGCTGGCTAAATGAGTCAAACAACTGTGGATATAAGCTAATACATTTCAGGGCAACCCTTATTTGCTATACTTCTTTTCTATTTAAGCTCGTCCTCTGACCGGCCAAGAAAAAAAGATTTCCATGTATAGCAAAGGCGGTCTAAGAATAAATATGACTCACATCCTATACGGTATTGTACTCTGTAAGGGAGATGAATCAGCTCTTAACAATGTAAACACAAACCAGCCTGATTCGAACACCTACCCAAGGATTCCACGTCTTGTGTTTGGACATAATGTTGCTGAGATAACTGATTCAATGTGACGACTAACGATTCAGGACCAATGAGTTTTGAATCGGAGAAGAATTCGGTTAACATTGGTTTGCTTCTGTGAAGGTGTGAATGTAGCTAGCATGTCCATCTAACGAGCCGTGGCTTTAAGAGCGTGTTCAGTTAATGATCAATTATTTGGAATGGCCATTGCTTTTCATCGGCTGCATTCTGTTTCACCCAAACCCTCAGAGCCTCACACTCCTGTGTGTGGATTGACCTCTTTTTTTTTGCCATCAGGGAGGCTTCACATTGTCCTTTGGTAATTGTTTTGGATATTGTTTTAATTTGAGCCTTTCTCTTTTGCTATTAACATCTTCCCTTTTCAAGCTGGAACATACTGTTTATTCATAGGGGATAGCCGAAACGACAAGGTGTCAACTGCACAATGAAACGTATAAATACAGCACCCACCCACACACACACCTGGTGTCTGGAGACTTAGTGTTTGGCTGTGTTGTGTGGGTGGAAGGACCAGGTGACACATGTTGAGGGGGGTCTTGGTGATACACATGTGTTGTCATCATGCATAATAGCCTTTTAGAAAGGAGGACCTTGTGTTCTTTCCTCAGAGGGCGATTGTAGCTATGGAGACCGTCCATTTGGTTCTCTGCCAAACGTTTTTTAATGTCTGATGAGAATGGATGCATCTGGTGTGTTTCGTACACAAATTAAAGAAAAGTTATGGTGAGATGAAGATGAAGGATCTGGGTGAGGTCACTTAAGAGTACAATTACATGGAGGCCGGATGTACACTGACTCACACGTGTATGTAGTAGTGACCTCACTAGATCAACACAAGGCTGCTTGCTCTGTGTTAACGGCAGCTCTGTGTTAACGGCAGCTCTGTGTTAACGACAGCTCTGTGTTAACGGCAGCTCTGTGTTAACGACAGCTCTGTGTTAACGGCAGCTCTGTGTTAACGGCAGCTCTGTGTTAACGGCAGCTCTGTGTTAACGGCAGCTCTGTGTTAACGGCAGCTCTGTGTTAACGGCAGCTCTGTGTTAACGGCAGCTCTGTGTTAACGGCAGCTCTGTGTTAACGGCAGCTCTTTGTGAACGGCAGCTCTTTGTGAACGGCAGCTCTTTGTGAACGGCAGCTCTTTGTGAACGGCAGCTCTGTGTTAACGGCAGCTCTGTGTTAACGACAGCTCTTTGTTAACGGCAGCTCTGTGTTAACGACAGCTCTGTGTGAACGGCAGCTCTGTGTTAACGACAGCTCTGTGTGAACGGCAGCTCTGTGTTAACGGCAGCTCTGTGTTAACGGCAGCTCTGTGTTAACGGCAGCTCTATGTTAACGACAGCTCTTTGTGAACGGCAGCTCTGTGTTAACGACAGCTCTGTGTAAACGGCAGCTCTGTGTTAACGGCAATTCTGTGTTAACGGCAATTCTGTGTTAACGGCGGCTCTGTGTTAACGGCGGCTCTGTGTTAACGGCGGCTCTGTGTTAACGGCAGCTCTGTGTTAACGGCAGCTCTGTGTTAACGGCAGCTCTGTGTTAACGGCAGCTCTGTGTTAACGGCAGCTCTGTGTTAACGGCAGCTCTGTGTTAACGACAGCTCTTTGTGAACGGCAGCTCTGTGTTAACGGCCGCTCTGTGTTAACGACAGCTCTGTGTTAACGGCGGCTCTGTGTTAACGGCGGCTCTATGTTAACAACAGCTTTATTATGATAATGAAGCATTCGTAAACCTCTGACCCAACTGTTACCTGGGCAACGCCCCCCCCCCCACACACACACAGACTGTTCGCTGATGTAAAGGCCACAATGCAAATGAGAGAGCCGGTTTGGGTTTCCTGGGTTACGGTTTGAGGTCTAGTGACATTTTTTGACATGTTTGACAAATTCTTTTTATTTTGCCCTTTTCCAGGGAAGAAATTCTGCCATCACACGTACGCTCTAGATAATTAAACTGTGAGTTGTGTCAGAGAGATATTGTTTGAAACTCTCCATGTTCCTTTTTTTCTAATAATTTGTTGTTTTTAGTGGATGATGGTTGTTTATCGTGATGGACAAGGCATAACATATGTCAGTATGGTTTAGTACCTGACACATTTATTTGGGTGGAGAGGATTTGTCTGATATGGATATATGTCTTATCACAGAGGATTTGTCTGATATGGATATATGTCTTATTACAGAGGATTTGTCTGATATGGATATATGTCTTATCACAGAGGATTTGTCTGATATGGATATATGTCTTATTACAGAGGATTTGTCTGATATGGATATATGTCTTATTACAGAGGATTTGTCTGATATGGATATATGTCTTATTACAGAGGATTTGTCAAATACATTTTGTAATGCGTTCTATGCATAATTGCAGTCTTCTTGACCTAATATGTTTCAAATGCAGATTGATGGCAAGGTAGACCAAGTGACAGGCAGACAGACAGGCAGACAGGCAGACAGACAGACAGGCAGACAGAAAGGCAGGCAGACAGGCAGGCAGACAGGCAGACAGACAGGCAGACAGACAGACAGGCAGGCAGACAGACAGGCAGGCAGACAGACAGGCATATCTCCCTTTTAGTTTGAAGGCCTTACTCAATGTTGCCCCCTTCTGGTCTTATAAAACACCCAAATGTTCTGTCTGCCGGTTTAGCTGTAAACACATTGGAGAGTGAGTGTCTCATGTCTCTCCCCACAGGACACAGCAGGTCAGGAGCGATACCGTACCATCACCACAGCCTACTACAGAGGTGCCATGGGATTCCTGCTCATGTATGACATCACCAACCAGGACTCGTTCAACGCAGTTCAGGACTGGTCAGTGAGAAGGTCCGATCGTCCATATGTTGACCCTGCTATCTTCAGGGACTTGTGAATGTGTCTACTCTTACGCTGTCACACAGGGCCACCCAGATTAAAACGTACTCCTGGGACAACGCACAGGTGATCCTGGTGGGAAACAAGTGTGACCTGGAGGATGACCGGGTTGTGCCCACAGAGGATAGCCAGAGACTGGCCGAAGACCTGGGTGACTGAGCGCCATAAGTTCCCACAACACACTTCACATGAAGTGGTCACCAGTGTACATTTGAACACAGAGGCACATGGTTCACTTAATAATCGCGTTATTGTTTTCCGATCTGGCCGGAGTAAGTAACCAATCACCTGTAATACCCTCTCTGTCCGACAGCGTTCCAGTTCTTCGAAGCCAGCGCCAAGGATAACGTCAACGTGAAGCAGGTGTTTGAGCGGCTGGTGGACATCATCTGTGAGAAGATGAACGAGAGCATGGATGGAGATGCCAACCTGATGTCCAACCATAAAGGCACAAGTCTACAGGACGCCCCTGCAGAGACCCACGCAGGCTGTGGCTGCTAAACACTACTCTACTTCCCCTTACAGCCACATACCGCACCCGTTATAGCCACACACCACACCTGTTACAGCCACACACCACACCTCTGACAGCTACACACCCCTTACAGCCACACACCACACCTCTGACAGCTTCACACCCCTTACAGCCACACACCACACCCGTTACAGCCACATACCGCACCCGTTACAGCCACACACCACACCTCTGACAGCTACACACCCCTTACAGCCACACACCACACCTGTTACAGCCACACACCACACCTTTTACAGCCACACACCACACCTCTGACAGCTACACGCCCCTTACAGCCACACACCACACCCGTTAAAGCCACACACCACACCCCTTACAGCCACACACCCCTTAAAGCCACACCCCCTTACAGCCACACACCACACCCCCTTACAGCCACACACCACACCCCTTACAGCCACACACCCCTTACAGCCAAACACCACACCCCTTACAGCCAAACACCACACCCATTACAGCCAAACACCACACCCCTTACAGCCAAACACCACACCCCTTACAGCCACACACCACACCCCTTACAGCCACACACCCCTTACAGCCACACACCCCTTACAGCCAAACACCACACCCCTTACAGCCACACACCACACCCCTTACAGCCACACACCCCTTACAGCCAAACACCACACCCTCTCACTGTGAGTGGAAACCACCTCACCTGTTCACTCCTAACATAGCCACCATGTGTAATGTATGGAGCAGGCAGCAGACACAATGGTTCCTCCCATCTGTCCATCCACTATGGGTCACGTGACACCGTTTTATTTAAGGGCTTTGGTTCCCTTTGCTTATAGATGCACATTAGAGCTTAGATACATTCAGACAATGGTTTTGCATGTAGTGTTTACCTATTAAAACATCTGTGAACAATCAAACGTTCCTCCAGTATGATACATTACGCCCTTCAAAACAGGCTAAATATTCCTATGCTATTTTAATATTCCAGTTCCTTCCTATGATTCTGAAGTGTATGTTTTGACAAGACACGTAAGAAGTATTTGTCAAAGCTGATATAAACCAAAAACATTCAAAAACTCCACCCCAAACTTATCTTAAAGAGACTATTTGAAAATGCTTTGGAGGGTTAGCTTGAACTGGCTATTATGTCTATTCACATTTTCAATATTTTCTTTTTATTACCTTTCCGGCAAAAAAAACTGCTTAATGAATTATAAATGCATAGAAAATATTTGCAATTAAAGTCATATTTAAGGTCACATTTCATATATATCTGGAATTAATGAACCCTCAAAGGGATATTGAATGAGGTGGATTTGTCAAGGGCTATAACACCATGTGCTGTTTGGGTGGTGGAGAGCAGGAGGACCAACGTTGTGAAACACTGCTCTAAAGACTTCTTACAGAGCACCAAGACAGATACAGGTCACAATAAATTGTAATCTTTCTGACAGAGCAGCTTCAGTGTGCATTAGTAGAGATGTCTAAACTCTATTCCCACAGACAATATTTCATTTGTTTTTCTTGTTAATGGTTGTGAGAATCTCTGTGCCTCAGATGACGCCATGGCATATTTTGAGACATTAGCAAATATCTATTACTTTAGTTCCAGTCAGACAGGCAGTCAAATGTGTAAACGGGGCCGTTCCAATATTTATGTACATGACTGTGAGTGTGAAATGCTGTGCACCTGCGTTTAATATACATTGTGTTCCTTACTTAAATGTTTCTTTTATTTGGGCAGCTATCTGTATGTTCCTTACTACTGTTTATGTACTCATTTTGAGAAATGAAGTCCGTTGTTTAAATTGCAAAAATCCAGACCCTTTTTACAAATTAATCAAATTAGAATATCCAATCACATAAGAGTAATTGTGATGATTTTACTTCCTTGTTCGCTTGACCATTAGTAGCATTTCATGAGTCCTTCTATGCTCTACCTGGCATTTTACCATGTCTTTAAAATAATTGTAGTTGAACCACTACTATACTGCTTACAGGAAAGGGAAGAGAATGGAAAAGTATGTTATATCCTGTTTCAAACAAAGAGCAATGGTGTGTTTAAGAGTGCTCTGTGAGGAAGTCGTATAACACAAGTGACACTGCCACAACTCATCTGACCGACCCAACACATCTAATCTAACCCCGTGTTATTTAGTTGTGTTCTCTCACTGCCACAGTTCATCTGAGCGACCCAACACATCTAATCTAACCCTGTGTTATTCAGTTGTGTTCTCTCACTGCCACACCTCATCTGAGCGACCCAACACATCTAATCTAACCCTGTGTTATTCAGTTGTGTTCTCTCACTGCCACACCTCATCTGAGCGACCCAACACATCTAATCTAACCCTGTGTTATTCAGTTGTGTTCTCTCACTGCCACACCTCATCTGAGCGACCCAACACATCTAATCTAACCCTGTGTTATTCAGTTGTGTTCTCTCACTGCCACACCTCATCTGAGCGACCCAACACATCTAATCTAACCCTGTGTTATTCAGTTGTGTTCTCTCACTGCCACAGTTCATACTGACTGAAGACAGAAGTGCCCCTAACCAGTGTATATTTCATTGTACTGGCGTTCTGTACAGGCACTATCACTAGTGTCACATTGACCATTCACTGTCAGTTTGGGTCAAGCAATGCGTCAGCTTGATAACAGCTTTCCATGTTCATGCCAAAGCGTCGCTATGGGTTGGGTCCAGCCCAAACGTCTTTTTGCACTGCTGATTTTCAGCTTGCTGTTTGATATAGGTTCCATGTAGTTATCTGCAGTTTTATCTGCTATGAGCCAGTGGCATTGTTGTGACGTAATACTGAACTGGTTAACCTTAAGGCTGTGTGAAAAAAACAGCTTTAAGATAGGTTGTACTGAAGTGTCTGCTTGGTTCTGTTTACTCTGCTATGTATTTCAGTTGCTTCTGGTCAATATACACAAAAGGGACATGCATAGAGTGGCATTACAACACACACATTGCAGCCTAGTTCACACGTTTGAACACTGGAATGTGACATTATTTGGTTGTTTTTTATTTTTTGCGTCTTTCTTAATTGCCTGAACTTTCTAGTTTGGAATATTATATATTATTAGCACAGATTTTGCTTCATGACAATGAATACACGAGTAGCCAGGTACTCATCTGACCACTCTGTTCACCTCAGAAACCACCAATAAACATACAGTTACAGCGGCCACAGCCTATATGCCATACTGGCTGTTACTTGTCTTTGTTCAATTCATTTTGGTTCATTTTGATTCTGTATGATTTAATTGGTTTTACCTGTAACTTGTTACTGTATCCTTTAATTGGTTTTACCTGTATCTTGTTTCTGTATCCTTTAATTGGTTTTACATGTATCTTGTTTCTGTATCATTTAATTGGTTTTACCTGTATCTTGTTTCTGTATCCTTTTATTGATTTTACCTGTATCTTTTTTCTATATCCTTTAATTGGGTTTACCTGTATCTTGTTTCTGTATCGTTTATTTTTACCTGTATCTTGTTTCTGTATCCTTTAATTGGGTTTTACCTGTATCTTGTTTCTGTATCTTCTAATTGGTTTTACCTGTATCTTGTTTCTGTATCCTTTATTTCTTTTTTACCTGTATCTTGTTTCTGTATCCTTTAATTGGGTTTACCTGTATCTTGTTTCTGTATCCTCTAATTGGTTTTTCCTGTATCTTGTTTCTGTATTCTCTAATTGGTTTTTCCTGTATCTTGTTTCTGTATCCGCTAATTGTTTTTTCCTGTATCTTGTTTCTGTATCCTTTAATTGTTTTTTCCTGTATCTTGTTTACCCCGACAATATTTCTATTTAAGATCCTTATGCGCCAGTGTTTCTTGTCAGTCACTGTTTAGGCCACGGCTAATATTTCAATGCAAGTCCTTGTTTATTAAAGATTTCTGTGCACATACCTCTGTGTTTGTGTCCTGCTTCCTGAAGATCGTTGCAAAAACATTTCGATTAAGTAAACACTAAATGATAAAACTTTTAAAGTACTTTTAAAATACTTTTTTTAATACTTTTTAAAATATGTCTATGTGTGTATAAAGAAAACATTCAACTTTTTATGTAAAATACCTTTTTTTGTGTTCTCTAACATGTATTGTTTTATACAGTGAACACTAAAACAGTCTTTCGTGCATATTTGTCTGCTCATTTACTAAACTGTATATTGAATAACTTGAGAATAGACTACAGAAGGTAGAAGCTGCATTGGTTCATTGGGAAATGTAACGCTAATTGATTAGGTTCAGGCATGTCAAACATGCAGCCCCCGTTATGACAGCTCCACGGGCAAGACGAACAAACGAAACAAACAATTGTTTGTGTTGTTATTGTTGATATGATGTCACAGTGTGGATACTGTCACTCCCCCACAAACATTAAAATTGACTGAAATTATTTGAAACAATAGAAATTATAACAGACATAAAGGACATACATTCATATAGTTTCACCAATGCTCAACTGTCAGGGGTGTTCAAATCACCAATGACAATAGACAGGCTTTGTGCTAATTAATGTTGAGGTAATATCACATTCTTAGTTCTATCCTAGTAGTTAGACCTTGAATTAAAGTGGACAGATGCAGAGTGCCTTAGTGTTTATAGAGATACCATCTATGATGTATGGCCCTACATGCTACCTTCTACACCCGTTGGAAAAAAAGAGGTTTGAATGTGTGTTGTTTAATCTAACGACACAGAAAACCACACTCTGCCATTGTGCTTCTTTCAACAATAACAGGTTTCCTGGTTCCCTTTTCCTGTTGCCTACCAGAGACTCCAGTAACTCAAACCTCTCAGCTTATGCAGTTCATCTCCTGACAAAGTTTTGCAGCCTTTTCATTTCTTCAACAATTATTCATTATTTCCACATTTCCGAATGTCGATAAACAATCTCTAAATAGTTAGTGACACATTTTTAAACACTTCTAAGAATGTTTTTGATCATAGCAATTTCACGGTCAATGAATGAATTTAACTGGAATTTATCGTGCAATGACTGAGTTGGTATAAGATTAAACTGAATCCCGGTCGGTCAGATCAAATCTGAATCGGCCACATTTAAACACATCAGATATCGTAACACTTCACAGAAGTCCAGCTAGACTCGTCATCATTAAAACCACATGCAAATGTTCATGCATTTATCAGTCCCATGATAAAGTATGTGTCACTATAGTAGTGGCCCCTGGCTTCCCACACGGGATATTTATTGGGGTGCACTTCCTCTATTCCGGTGGTTTGTATAGATTGTCCTCGGCTGGATATACAGGTGCAACATTAGCTGTAAGCCATAATCATCCAAATTATATCAAATAAAGGCTTGAAATATCTGACTTTGCATGTAATGTGTCTATATAATATATTAGTTTCACCTTTTAAGTTGAATTACTGAAATAAATGAACTTGTGCTCAATATGCTAATTCTCTTAGTTGTATTTACTGGGGAATGTCATTAGTTGCTTCTCATTATTCATAGTTACGTGTAATTATAGGTGAGTGGTCTGTTATTATAGTCGCGTTTACGCGCATCTATAGTTTCTTCTCTGTTGTGTTTACTTTGATCTGTTAAATAAATACCACCAACAGTAAACCTGCTCATTTGGCTTCCCTGCACTACAGCTTAGAGTATTCCTGACAGTAGGATTTAATTTGTCCAGAAAAACAAGTTAATTAAGAAAATGGTTAATCTAACAAAGCATGTAAAAAATCATGTTAACCAATTTCTCCTTTTACACTTAGATTTCCTATTGACACTTATTCTCAAGACACCAATGACAGTCTATTACAGATCCAATGCCAAATATTTGGTTTAGCAGTTGAAAGCAATCTGAAAACAGCTCCTTCATGATATTACTACAAATCACTACATCTCTGATCTTTACAAGTGCAAGGGTTTAAAGTTTGATTTGGGATTGGGCCAAAATCCAGTGACGTATCAGAAACCGATCTGTTTGTAGTTGATCAAAACCAAGCTCAGGTAGAGGCATCTTATTGGATCAGCACTCATCACTGATGAGAACTGTATATTTTACAAACTACTAAAAAGCACCACACATGTCAAGGTTCAATTGGGCTAAACAATATAGTAGGCATAATAATAAATACTAATGTTAGCCACCAGGACATGAACTGTGTTTTTCTGTGGGTTTTTAGCCTGGTACCAACTTTGTCTTAGTCAGGTTAAAAACATATGTGCTGTGGATTAATTGAACACTATTTATGTGTAAATGTATGCACATTAATATTGTACCTAGATGCCCAATATATACAGAAAACCTAGAGAACATGCATGAGCTGGTGTGGAAATCAAGGATAATTGTACAGACGAGTTTCTGAAAGACAAGTGGTGAATAAGTACCACAATCTGCCACTAGGGTGTGGAAGCATAAAAACAAGCTTATGGTCATGCAGAAGGCAGTATTGTTAAACCAGCTATATGGTGCAATCATTAATAGTCATTACAATAGTTTTAGTGTGTGTGTTTGTGTATAAATGAGAACGTGTAAACTGTAGATGAATACTTTATAACTTATAAGTACCACTACTTTAAATAGTGTAAGTATACTACCATAATAGTAATAATAGTACATTATTTACCTTTACGTTTATAGATAATAACAAATGTATGAATTAACAATTAATATAGGCTGCACATAACCAAATTACTTATTATAGATTGCATAATGTCATCTACATAAGTAGAAATAAAAATATATAAATGTCCAAATGAATTCCAAATGGTTTATTATTATGCTTTATGTAAAGTATTGCTAGGCTTACACCATAATGGCGCGTACTATTGTAATTAGTGATCCTCTTAAGCACTAAATGCAAACAGGTCCACTTTTTAAGTTGAAGTCATTTATTACTAGGCATAATTAAACTATAAGTGGGGTGGGGGTGGGCGGAGTTTAAACGCCCCAGTGCTTATCACAGGACACTACTTGCAGTACAGATAAAGCAAGTTGAGTGTAAAAACACATGGGTGTCAGTCAGAGATAAGAGACCGTTTACGCAAAGTTGTGCAATGCTCCATTTGTGGTTTCGGTTATTAGGGATATACGAGCAGTACCGTATTATCTGTGTGTCTTCTATTCCTCATAATACTGAACCTAAATGATGCACGTGTTGACAAGTTAGTTCACGAGTAAATACATATTTCATTAGTCGAGACTAATTCAGTGAATATGCAAGTCCAACCCACTGTCAGGAGTAAAAGGACCAAATGCTCCTCCTCTACAGTATGAGAAGAACGTAAACAGCCTGGCTATAGGGCACTCTCACCTTATCTCCTGTGATACATGTGCGCTACGCTGTTGCATTATCCACCGTATCTCAAAGACAGACTCACGCAAAGTGAGAAGAAGAAAACAGAACATTTGGAGAAAAGTTGTCCACCAGTTATGCAGCATAACAGAACGCGGAGGCCTGTTTGCTTTGAACGGATAAAAGATGACAAATGATCACCTGAAAGGGCTGTTTGTGTATTGTTTGTTATGTTGCACTCAGAGGACCGATGTGTTTGGTGCACATGGTTGGGATACTAAAGGTAGGACTCAATTTCATAAATGGCTTACTTGTTTTCACATACTTTACCTTCTGTAAGTGTTTACAATTTGCATGTTTTGATCCATGTGTCATACATTTTGGTATTTATATATGATGTCTTATTTTATTTAGTTAGACAACTGTTTCCTTGCACAATTTTATTAATAATGGAATAGTTGAATAACGTATATAATCACTGCTATAAAATATAGGTATTCCTCTGAGGTAGTTTGCACACTTGTAGATTTTGTTTTTAGTCATTCAATGTTTTAAACCGATAGGATCCTGTTACATTATGCTTGTGGACTAAACCGTTCCTCTCTTGTCTGCACAGTTGCTCAGCTTCTCCTCAATGAGCCAAAAAACCCAAAGTGCTTTGCTGAAGGTCTCCGAGACCTCACCTGCTTCTGGGAAGAGGATGAAGAACGGGCAGGCTCTGCTGACCAGTATTCGTTCATATACACATACCAGTAAGTCACATTCAACCATTCAACTGCAGAGATGTTCCATATGTTTTTATCCTGGGGTCAAAAGTAGTTTTGGTACATTCTCATTAATAAACAGTTTGGATTTATTTCGAAGCCAAACACTTGTGTTTTGTGTGATGATAGGTTCTGGCATTCATGGCTTTTATTCCCTTAAACTTTACTGAGGGCAAAACCATGCACATTATATTCAATACACCCTTTCTCTCTCGTTTCACAAACTGGTGTTATTGAGAAAAAAGGATCCCTTTAGATTGCATGTATGTGTGTATTTGTGCTTCTAAATTGACTGACGTTGATAATGACACATGCTTTCAACCTAACTGAGATAGAACAGCGATAAAATAAAATCCCAGATGTCATCTTTGTTATAAGCTATTAAAACCAAGCCTTCTTTCAAATGTGCAAACTTTGGTATAATCACATGCACAACGCCTTAAAGGTGCAAACTATTTTATGAATGCAAAACTATATATGAATAAATAGACTTCTATAGGTACAGTGAAGTGTTATATATTGTTTGGGCTCTATACTGCAAGAGTTTGTATTTAGAATCAGCCAAGTATGATGAGGTTAAACTATTTGTACATTGCAGATTTGGCAACCTTTTAGCGCACCCAGGCACCACCTATAGTCCCTAGTGATGCACGGGCACTATCCTCTGTTATTTATTTATAAAGTATTTTTGCTTAAAGTCTGATCTGCAAATTAAGGCATTTTCAATTGGATATATATCTTAGAGAAGAAACGTCCATATTTTGGGCTATGAAAAATCCATAGATCCTATGGAAGTATGTTTTCAAATCCATAGTTCCTATGTTTGTATGTTTTGTGGTTATTGTTTTGCTGTATGATAAAGCACCACATTATGAATTCATTCTGCTGCTGTCGTCTGCAGTGACATCATCAGTGAAGATAAGATCACGTAGCAGATGTAGCTGCTGTAACACTCGTTCTGTATTCTGCTGGGATTTTTGGCCAGTTGCTTTTCTCTCCACTTTACTCTTTCCATCAACAATATCTTTTCGCAAATTTCTGCGAGCTACTTTAGCTACTTTTTAGCAAAACTTGGACGTATTGTTTTTAAGCAGACTAGCGGTTTGCACATTGGAGTGTAGCCTC
Organism: Dallia pectoralis; assembly: GCA_029465975.1. Lineage (NCBI taxonomy): Eukaryota > Metazoa > Chordata > Actinopteri > Esociformes > Umbridae > Dallia > Dallia pectoralis. The sequence goes on along the minus strand of CM055752.1, from coordinate 11,407,729 downwards.
TTTCGTTGTGCAGAGAAGGTTGGTTTGTGGCAGATGGTGGTGGCTGGGACATCCAGTCCTGCCCCGTTACAGTTCTGACTGGTCAGTGGTTTGGGATTTCTTTCTTCATTATATTGGGCATTCATTAATTATCCTCTATTGAGGTTTTCATTCATCTACCAAACCAACTTTACTGCTGAGCTCATCACAGCTTTAGTTCTGTTTTATAATTTTCCCAACAGCTGTTGGTTGTAAACCTAGATTTTGGTGATTGCTGGACAAAAAACCTAAAGACAATTTCCCAAATACTTTTTTACCCTGAAAAGGTGGACTATATATATATATATAAAACACATTTTGTCATTTCTAAATGGTGAAACAACACAGATTGCTTATCAAAATATTATTTTTATACAACGTATACTTTTCTTATTATAAGCATTTTAAATGTTCAGAAATTCACATGGGTTTAGAATAGAATGCAAATCAAGGCCAATTTTAGAGGCCAGACTCACGGTCAGGATTATTTTCCATCAAATTCAATAATAAGTTTATATTGTTTATAAGAGACATACTTGTTAATAGGGGTGGGCGATATGGGAAAAATATCATATCACGATTTTTTCAGGAAAAATCACGATTCGCGATTTTATCACGATTATTTTTCATGTTGCTTTTTAAGACTATTTTGCAAATTACTGAGCCGCAATACAAGCAAATTATATCTCCATTTAAAAAATATAGCCATACAAGGTAACAAAACATAAAAGGGAAAAAAGAATTAAAATAGCATATTTTAATCACGTGTATATTTAATGGCAGTGCAATTGTGCAAAGAAGCACCCATTCTTATCCGCAGCTTCACCATCCATTCACTGTGTAACCTGCCATCCATCTACAGCATCAGATGATCTACTGTGTTATCATCCTGAATTAAATGAATTATGAAGTAAAACATTTTACTAAAATAGTATGTAGCCTATTTATTGTCTTATGTAACCATACAATACAAAATTAAAACCATGATTTTAAAATGCACAGGCTATGACATTTAAATTTCTAAAGATCGAATAAATGAAAATCCATCAAACTGTATGTCCTATTTTGATGTAATAAATGCTAAACATTTTAGATCACAAGCGACGCGCAATCAAATGATTTGCGCATGATTGGCCGTATATATTGCAACACAGACTCTTGAAATAAAAACATTAGGCTACAGTGTATAATTTGATCATTTACATTTGTAAAATGTCATTTATTCAAATTCAACCAAGAATCAATCAGACCAAAACGGTGTCCAATATAGATCGGTTTCACCAAAATTTTCGAGATCAGACCAAAAAACGCATCCAGTTTCTGAAAAAAACGGATCCAGGGACAAGGTAAAATGCCAAAACGTATTTAGGAAAAAAATGTCATGGAAGGACGAGGCTGTAGCTTTTCAACATTATATATTTATTTTAATTACTAACTGCAACGCCCGCGGGCATGGGCTGTTGGCGCTTCTAGTGTTAACACGCTGACATCTAGCGCACCGCGCATTGCATGTTGTTACATAGCTGAAAAAACGCCATAGATCTGCATCTAATTGAACGTGCACTGGAGCGCGATTCTACGATATTTCCGAAAAAGTGAATCGTGGAGACATTTTAATAGTCCACGATTAAATATCGTCATATCGCACACCCCTACTTGTTAATACAACAACTTTTACCAGTGAGTCTTTTCAAATCTAACCTGAAGACACCAAATCATCTGTCATGCATGTGCCAGACAGACTGTATTTGTCCTGTACTAGTGAGAAAAGCACTTTACCCTAATTCCACCAGTCTCTGTGGATAAAATGCTCGGCTAAAAGTTTCAAATGTCAATGTACATTTTCCCCCAAAATCACTCAATATACATTTTAAGTAAAGCATTTAACACATTTTCATAAAACAAAACACTATATTGTATAGTAATTGGTGAACCATTCGATTTAGAGTAGACACTAAAGCAACCGTTGCATGTGCACGCTTTCCAATCAAGCAAGCACTTGATCTCCACATTGTTTTAACCATAGAATACTAACAGTGACCACTACATTAAAAAGCACACCACATAAAATCATACTTTATTTATAGTTTAACATTAAAAATGATCTCTTTAAGAAAATTACAAAAATGTACGTATGTATGTAGTTGTATTTTTTACCACAACAGTGAATGATACCAAAGCATAATTCACGCTGTTATTTCTTTTCTGCAGAAATGAGAACAGCAGTGAGTGTAACGTGACTGCGCAACCAGCAGAGGGCAGCAAAAACCTCTATTTCTGCCGGCTGTCCCAGACTCAGCTGTTCGCGCCGGTTGACATCCAGGTTTTCCGGGACGGCCTGCTGATCCACAACCGCAGTCTTCACATCGAATATGTCTGTGAGTTTGTGGGTGTCCTCGACGTGCCGTTGACTTTTGAAAAGTATTCCGTTTTTGTTGTTCTTTAGCATGAATACTTTCCTCTCCTTTCAGTCCTGTTGGACCCGCCTTCCAATTTGACAGTGACTCAAACGGGGTCACCGGGGCAACTGAAAGCGAGATGGCTGCCTCCCCCACCCAAGTATATAGATGACAGCATGATGTATGAAGTCAGCTACACGGTCGCAGGGAGCCGAACAGAGCAGGTATTCACTCACACCCCACCAACACACGTTAAATACCGGTTGTGAATAACGTATGTGAATAATGTACTCTAATGCTTAATTCTCACGTTACTGTAATGTTCTAATCTCACGTTCAGGTGGCGGAAGTACGAGCTAGCTCTGAGCTCATCCTGAGGGGTTTACAACCAGGTTCCAGGTATAATGTGCGGGTCCGTGTGAAACTAGACGGTGTCAGCTACAATGGCTACTGGAGTGCCTGGACCGACCCGGTACTGATGGAAATGATGCCTGGTGGTAAGCTTCTTCATACTCCTGCAGTATTTACCTAGAATGTGCTCATCTCATCAGCTCCACATCTTTGATCTACTACTTGTGCGTTGTGTTGTGAGGGATTGTCGTTTGTATTTGTCCCATGATGCACCTTTGGTGCTTTGTTTTGCAGACCTGGACCCTCTGATAGTGTTCCTGGCTCTCATCATCTCCCTCATACTCACCCTGCTGTCTCTCACTGTGCTCCTGTCCCATCGCAGGTCAGACACCCTCACATGGCACCATCACTCTAAATACTCTCTAGTCTCATCCCTATTGCATGAGCTCATGTCTGTACACTCTTGTCCCCAGATTCCTACTGGATAAGGTGTGGCCAGTCATTCCCACCCCTGAAAGCAAGTTTCAAGGACTATTTACTGTTTATGGCGGCGACTTTGAGGTGAGTGCAATACATCCAAATGTAATCTATGTCTGTGTGGGTATTAATCTATATCTGTGCGGGTATTAATCTATATCTGTGCAGGTATTAATCTATATATGTGCGGGTATTAATCTATATCTGTGCGGGTATTAATCTATATTTGTGCGGGTATTAATCTATGTCTGTGCGGGTATTAATCTATATATGTGCGGGTATAATTCTATGTCTGTGCAGGTATTAATCTATATATGTGCGGGTATAATTCTATGTCTGTGCGGGTATTAATCTATATATGTGCAGGTATTAATCTATATCTGTGCGGGTATTAATCTATATATGTGCGGGTATTAATCTATATCTCTGCGGGTATTAATCTATATCTGTGCGGGTATTAATCTATATCTCTGCGGGTATTAATCTATGTCTGTGCGGGTATTAATCTATATATGTGCTGGTATTAATCTATATTTGTGCGGGTATTAATCTATATCTGTGCGGGTATTAATCTATATCTCTGCGGGTATTAATCTATGTCTGTGCGGGTATTAATCTATATATGTGCGGGTATTAATCTATATTTGTGCGGGTATTAATCTATATCTGTGCGGGTAATAATCTATATATGTGCAGGTATTAATCTATATCTCTGGTGAAATTGACTGAATGAGTCAATTGCCTAATGTTCATATCGACTCAAATTCATTGAAGTCCTTTGGTTCTGTCCACAGGAATGGCTGGGTTACAGCGCTGGAGACTTATTCTTGAGGCCAGCCTACTTCTACACTGAGGAAATCCCCGCTCCATTAGAGGTTCTCTCAGAGGTCGGCCTCGACTCCCAGTTATGCAGCTCTCCTTTGCCACCCAAGGCTCAGCAGGTACTTGATGACGGCAAAGAAGAGAAGCTGAAGCAGATGGACTCGTCGACGGACGGGTGGAGTGAAACCCCCCATGAGCACTGGCTAATGGACGAGCTCCGGGTTCTACATCTGCTCCCGACACCCCAGGATCCTCAACTGAAGTCTCAGGACGCCTACGTCACCCTGAATGCTCAGAACCACAGTGGGCCAGAGCCTCTGGGTGACGTATTGGAGGAAACCCGGCCCTTGCAGGTTCTCTTTGACTCTGGGAGGACATGCTCCGACTCTCACTCAGACCTGGGGTCCTTCCAGCAGAGCTCGGGTTCGGGTTGCCTCTCGTCCCAGTCCAGCTTTGAGTACCCAAACCACACCTGGTCACCCAAGGGGCCCGGCTACACATACATGGCTGTGGCCGACTCGGGCGTCTCCATGGATTACAGTCCCATGAGCTCTAGTAAGATCGATTTCATGGGGAAAGGAGTTGCCTACACCAACGAGTACAGGAATGAGATCCCCGCACACAGACAGCCCGTCCCATTTGCATTCTGAAATAAAGCTCAGCTATGTAACAGACGTTCAAATGAGATCTGAAGGTTCAATGAGGCTAGAAAAACAAATATTTGCCTTTAGGATGTTCGGCCAAAGCTTCTTCATTGACTTTCTTCTTGTCAGAGGAAAGTCAAATGCCAGGATGTTGCCTTAGATCCAAACTAATATGTAGGTTTCCCCCGATGACACTTCATAGTGACAAAAGGTAATTCGCACAAAATCTTGTTGCCCAAAAGTCAGCTGTTTCAGAAATATATTAACAGATTAAACTTTTTCGACGATTTCATAAAACACATGGAATGTGTTTATATTCAAATACCATTGTAAAAAAATCTTGTAGGTAAATTTGTGGGAATATTTTGTATTGTTTAAATGAAATAACTAGATAAAGTGTACAATGAATTGTAAATATTGTTTGTCTACTGTACAAGACGTGTATATATATATATATATATAAGAACCATGTGACTAGTTTTACATGAAACAAAATTCAGGTATTATAGAATGTACAGAACCATATTTTGGGAACGCATCACACTTCAGTATTATTATAATGTAACGCTCTTATTTGCAATGCATAGATCTAAAAAGGTTCATGGGGTACTAGGAGAAGATTGTATATCTATATACACGTATGTCTATTTAGTGTAACTTTCACCTCCAAAAATATATTGTCAAACATGGGAAATCATAATTGTTAAAACTGTAAATATTTAGGATCTGTCATAATGTATTTTTAGGTTCCCCAATTGTGATGGGTAAACAGTGATGGGTAAACAGTTGTATACATTGGCATATGGGAATTTGACAACTCAATGTGTAAGTCACTCTCTGGCTACGCGTCTGCTGAATTATGTATATGACATTAGGAAAATTTTGGAAAAATGTAGTTGACGTCAAAACAGAGATTTGAGCAGATTTGGCTTAGGTGGGGTTTTGATCATCTTCTAGAGAAGATACGAAACGATGTAGGACAACATTTACAACATAAAAAAATGACATTTGAAAAATGGGGAATAATATTTAATGATTAAAAAAAAAAAAATAAAGACATGTCGATTGTGTGCATTAAATTTGTCTTTGTATTTTGTTAAAAATGTCTCTTTATACCATTGCTTTTGAGTATAATTCTGTCTTAATTTAAAAATAATAAAATTCATGTTTTCATTATATCTCATAATACTACTGTGATGTTACCTCTGTCAATCTATTACTGCTGTAATGTATATATATCTTTATGGTCAAATGTAATATCAGTATTATGCCTTACATAACTTTCAGGTTAATTAATTCTGATGCCTTGCTATTTTACATATCTTGATAATGTATGCATTTTTTATGACATGTGTTTTCTTGATCTTTAGCTCATACAGATCTGGATAAACATAAAAAAGCCATCTCTCTTAAAAAGGCATCAGTAAACAAACATGTTGTCCCACCATTTGGCTGAAAACATGTTGTCCCACCATTTGGCTGAAAACATGTTGTCATGCTTCTATACCGGTATGTAAAAACAAGCCTGACCATTGACATGATCAGTTTAATGAGAATATGTATTTTGATTGTCCTGAGCTGTGCTAACCACAGAACTACTCAGCAGATGTTTAGAAATAAATTAACAATATTGTGATCAGTGTTTTCTACAGGACTCTTACTACTGAGGGCATCGATAGAAAATCTAAGAGTAGCACTAGCAACAAAGATTTTTTAAACCGCCGAAACCTTTTGATTGCCTCGGAAGAGCCTTTGGTTAGCATAGCGCTTTGTGCTTTTGGCACTTTACTAAACAATGTAAATACTCAAGTTCACTCCAGTATAGAAGTGTAGGAAACAATGCTGTTGTTTTGAACGCGTAGGCAAATTACTATAAAAACACTAAGTATAGCCATGACCTGGCATGACCTCACAGCCTTTGGGTGCAAAAGCAGCTACACAGACCACTGAGCTTAGCTAGCTGACGTTCTATACACAACAATGTTAGCACACTATTATGGACTTGCTAGGTATCTGCATATGCAAATTCTTTTATTTTAAACATGCATACTAGGTATAAATAAATCACCTCCGACACATCGACAAACTAACAAAAACTTTTATTGGTTGGAGATATCTTAGACAAATGGGTGAATGTCAGGTCACATTTTGAACAAGAAAAGCCACAGGTAAAGGATAATAATTATAAATAAATAGAGTATTCTACCAGATCAGAAACACTGCAACTCAGTATGCAAAAATGCATTAGCAGACATAAATCCTTCCCCCACTGTGAGCTATTTGGCTTCCACTGATCCCAGAGCCCTTGTAAAGGTCAACGTATTATGAATATTACCCAGTACCAAGATATTTTGGCCAAAAACTTGGTTGACTCGGCCAGTGGGACCTTTCAGCAATTCAATGACACAGAACAAATCAAAATAAAAATAAATTTTGGTAGTGTCGATTTTGGTTCATTAATAACGTACAAGTTCAAAAAGGTTGCTACAGAGCTTAGTTTAGAGTTATTTTCTGCAACCTTTTCTGCACCTTTATATTCACAGCGCTAATGTGAAACCCTCATAGATACACAGGTCTGCATGTCTCCATGGCCTCTGTCCTTAAGTCAACTGGCTGCTAACAAATGTAAACTCCATTGAGCCGCTGGTGCCAATAACCATTTGCAATTGTCGTGGCAGACCTGGGTTTTCCACATCCTCAGCAGGTGAAGTATCTGTGACGCCCGCCCCAGACAGGTAAACACTCCACGTGTCCTGTGGTCCCACCGCAGCAGCAGGGGCAGAGGGCCGGTGTCGGTCCAAGGTACATCGCATTTGAAAGTAGCGATCCAACACCGAGAGGACCGGGTCTGGAGCCGAGGGCCCCCTACCCACGTGCCCCTCCCCCTCTGGCTGAAACGAGGCTATAACCCGACAGGGGGCGAGGCTGGTGGCTCTCTCCTCCAGGATCTGCGTGAGAAACACAGCTGTGTCAAACAGCAGTGCGGAGATATGTGAAGCAGAGGACAACTCAGCCTGCTGAAGTCCGCTAGTTGATCCAGGCACCCGGAGGTAGCGCTCCAGTCCGTCCACAATGATCAGTGAGGTGGGGGCAGCCGATCCAGAAAACGATTCATGCAAAGATGCCACGTCCAGAAGCAAATCCTCCAAAGAGCTGGGATATGCAAACTTGATTTTCTGCAATGAAGTAATGCCAATAGTTACCATAATGGTTTGCATAGGATTTATTGAAATTTGCAAAATTGCTATTTCTGACAAAGCCTGTTGCCTAAATGCCAATAAAACATCATTTCAATATTAAAATACATGAGAGTTCTTTGGAAGAAAGTTCTCACGGTTCTTTTCTGTGTGTGGTTATTGTGTATGTCAGACAAAGGTTAGCTACACAGTAGTCCTGTTAAAAGATCTCCGCCCAGTAAAACCATTATTCAGCATTCCAATAGGAAACGCCAGACTTGGGCTATTATCTTAAGGGGAGGGATGTTAGCTAACTATCATTTCACTTTGACATCTACTCCATATTAGAGACCCAATCCGTCTAATACAACACTTTATGCTCATATGAAAAAGTTTGCCATCCCCTGATATAGATGGGTGGTTGACCTTGTGCCACACACACACTAAAATAGAAACTACGCTATGGTATGTTTAATTTGGCAGCTAGGTGTAATACTATGCATGTGTATACATATATAAAGTCAAGTTTTGCCCAGGCATCGTGGCCCGGCATAATTGCCACCTACCAAAGCCCATGACACATCTACAACCCACCAGATGCCTGTAAGCGCATTGGTCCCACCACAAATTGTATGAAAGTTAATTTGGCAGCATAGTAGGTTGAATATGAAGCTTGATAACTAACTCATCCAAAGCAAGCTAATGTCAGTAAATAATCAATTAGTTAGGTTGAATTTTTATGTTACAACCAAACATTGTTTCAAAACGTGTTTCACAAAAATAGATCATAAAAAGACACAGTTTGGACACATTAATAACCAAAAATACAAAAATAGTTACAATGAGTCAGTTTTGCAACATCCTTCAGGTAGCTGTTTCCCTACGTTACTGTGGAGTGAAACCTCTATAAGCTATAGGAAATGTGTAAAGGATGAAGTAGGACACATCATCATGTACAACTGGTTTCCAGAAATGATGCCGAATCCTTTGCAAACAGGACACAGCTTAACTGTCAAAACAATGACTCATCAACAATAAAAGTAGTCCGCACATTCATACAGTGGCATTAAAAGTTGCCACCCATTTCCTAAAATACAGAACTATTGCTTACTGGAGATAATACTTTCCATACTTGACCATGTGAGGGAAATAGTTTCGTGTCAGACATAGATTTAAATCCCTTAATAGTAAACACAGCCTTTGTCTTGACACTAAACTGGATAATCAGTATCTGATTTAGTTACATGTTTTTTTTTAAATGGGTAAGTGTTAGTATGAAATCCATGTTGGTTGTGTAGTGTTTCTGATTTAAAATTCTTCACCTTATTTTTGTCCCAAGCTACATGTAGGGCTACTGATTCGTTTTTTATTTTGTATTATTCAATGCACACTTGAACATTTCAATTAACACGAGCTGGTCTTACCTTCAAATTGTCAGTGCCCAGGTTGGACATGGAGTCCTGCAACGATTTTGGGAGGCTCTGAATTTGATCATGAGTGAAAAAAGACACTTTAATCCCCAACTGAGAGGCTGCTGTCACTGCTGCAAGGAGCAACAACGACCGGTTGATGCTATGATCTCCAATAACCAACGTAGTGCACTTTGATGGAGCAATGTCAATTACTTGACACGGTTTCATAAAAGTCCTAAAAACAAGCGTCAAAATATCGGCCATTGTTTTCTTTAGCGGTCTGTCCGCACGTGTATTTACTTTTTATCACCCTCGTAAAAAAAATGCGCATATAACATTTTTGCTCACATCCAAAGGAAATGAAATAGCGTTTCCCGCGCGTGACGTCACTTCCTTTAAAATGAAACAAAAAATGATGACGTCATGTATGACGTATGCCTCACAGCTGAGAGGGAGTAGATAACAGAGACGCTATAATATGACCTTTAATTTGAAAGTTGTCTGTTATAGTTGGATTAGGATTACAGAATTTTTTAATTATGTACCCCCCCTCCAAAAAAAATACTTAACCAATTGTATTGTTTTTTACTACTGTCAGTGTTGTTTATCTGTTACCCTGGTTTGATATTAAATCTTGCAACGGGAAGAGGTTAGATATATCTTCAACTGCAGACTTGTTTTTTGAAGGCGGAAAAAAGGGCACTGCCGGATGTTTGTTCCCCGTAATGTCTCTGGTGTTGCACATGCCGTGTGCCAATGCAAATAGTTACTATGGTTACTACTACCAAGGTATTGCGAAATATGAAGTTATTTTTAATCAGCAATAGTACAGATTGTACACGTTTGAATAGTATAGGTTGGCTGTCACTCAGAATATAATCAAATGGAATGACAATAAGTGGGCACGGCCCACGTTAGCTAGTTCAGCAATAATACACACGTATAAATGAACACAGTGTTGCCAACTCCTCAATAAGGAAAGTAGCTATTGGCTGTCCTAAAAGTCGCTAGAAGTCACTAGATGACGTCATCGCCTAATTTACATATACACCGCCCCTTCACATTCAATTGTGATGGACGCAGTATGAGAGAAATAACGTTGTGGGAAAGACAAAAAGTGAGCAAAAAACACCCTAAATATGTTTGGAACTTTGTTAATGTCACAACTACAACCCTACTACTTTATCCGGGCTTGGTACAGGCAAAAGTGGCCCAAAAGAGATACTCTGGTGGATTTATTTTGTTATTATTTTATTATAATAATTAATAGTTATTATTATTATTTTTTATTTCATGTTTTTTTGTTTTGCTTAGTTTCCATAAGTTTTATTTTATTTTTTATGTCAGCCAGGGCAAGTTCAGTCATCCGCGGCTTCATGCATGCGCGCTTCATTTGTAGTCTGGACATGGAAAGGTGAACATCTCCTGCTCTGACTGCAGATGGGAGGTGTTGTTGATATTAGGCGGATTCTGAGTGCTTTGGCACGGGGGTGGGGAACAGGGTAGCACCTGCTGCTCGTAGAGAAGATTATCAGAGTAGGAGCGATACGACCATACGTGCTTTCACAAGACTCCAATAACACCAGAACATTTAGTTAGATTTGTCGCTAGTCGCTTTTTTGAAAATTTGTCGCTAGAGGGGTCTGAAAACTCGCTAAATATAGCGACAAAGTCGCTAAGTTGGCAACACTGCTAAAACCAGTGAACATGTTAATGCTATCTGGGATTACATTAACATGATTTACCACTAACAACCAGTGAACACGTTAATGCCAATAGCGCAGATCACATTGAACCACCTATTGAATATGACTCGATGACCTAAAATAGCTAATTGTAGAAACTCACGTTCAGTTAGGCTATACAACTCCATTTATAACCATTGAAAAATCCAGGAAGAAAATTATTTTTTTGGTTACAAAGTCGAATCAGCCGCCCGCTGCACCACAGAGGAATATCCATCCATATGGAGGGTCGAGTAGCGGCCGCACCAGGGTCGCGACACTTCCCACCAAACCGGAGACCGGCTGGTGGTTGTGGTAATCTTCTTTTGGGAACCAGACACAGCCTTGCAATTATGTTGTTATAAAGTCAGTGTTTTCCTTATTTTAAAGACCACAGAGAATTTACACTTATTACTGGAAATATGAAATTGATAACCATACTGGTATAATCATTGATCCACATCATTATACTAATCTCCAATACATTAAATACTTCATGTAGGTCTAGAGAGAGCAAAACTTTAATCCAAAAATTGCATGGAAGAAGATTGATGACACCTTATTATACACATGATGTAGAATGGCCTGGGATTACTTTAATGACTTTTTGAAAAGATTGTAATACTCAAAATAACATAACTGCACCTACTATCGAACAAAACCATAGAAAACATGTTACGAAGGAAAGTATATTTGGATTGCCAAAATGAAAGCTCATTGATCAGATTCTGTTCCGATACTGGTCAATGTGGGGGCTGGTGGTGACAACCCATGCCTGTAAGGCGTAGACACAGTAGCGGCCTTTTGATTACTGATTTCAAAAATAGTGAGCATCTATTCATTTTACTGTTTACATTTTTTATCTTTGAGGTCCAACAACATTTGATTCAACGTATGCTCAAAATTCAGTCTCAAGAAACCTTTGTAGACTGGATTCAGTATTATGTCTTGGGCCTCCTGGCTGAAGATGCACAACACGGTAAAGACTATTTTACACGCAAGGTGCTTATTCTGGCCCATTCTGGCTCCATAACCATTAAACCTCCCAGGCACTGACTGACTACATGGAGTATGTGAAGCGTTACGTAAAAAAGTAGCCCAGTTTGACATTCCAAACATCCATCCTGGGCAGAACATAGATTATTTGTACCTCCCTATACTGAACCGCTAAGGCTAAGCATTATAGGTAATCTGTGACATAGAATTTCAGTTGTGTTGCCCATCCTGTCTGTTGTATAACGATTACCAAGCCATCCATCTTAAGGAAAGGCGCAGGACAAATCTTCAATGTATAGCCGATAAGAGCTAACTAGGTAACAGCTAGCCTGATTGTTTTTTTGGCTAAGATTATACAGCATGTTTGGAATTGTTAATGTTATAATATCCTCACCATGGTATTACCATAAACAAACCAAAAGATTCTTTTGTATTCTTGTCCTAGGCTAGTAGCATTAACGACAACATGGGTTGCTTAAATAAGATCGGAGCAACTTATGAGATAACTTATGGAAAAGATGTGATCTATGAGTGTTAGTACGGCAACAATTATAAAATGTAAATATTCCACTTCAAATCTTTTCCCAACACTGTTTCGATTACGAGAAACATTTCTCAGCTTTAGTCCATTCCACAATAGAACTGAATAAGTCAGTTGTGAAATGGACCAAAGCTGAGAAATGTTATTCGTTGGATCGTCATTAAAACATAGCAGCAGTGTTGCTGTTTGTGGGTTCATATTGGAAAGACACGAGTCCAAGCTTATTTAACCACCTGCAACAGGCAGTAAGGGAGAAGTTGTCAGTCTTCACTGTGCTCATGACACCCAACGTGACTTGTTTAAGTGCTATTCTCGGTATCACTGAGGAATATTGTGTCAGTAGAGTGTCGACTAATGTCACTATGGCATTTTGTACCAGAGTGTTACAGTGAGACAAGTGACCATGAGGAGGCAGAATCGACTGAGGCCCCCCCCTCCCCCGTACACAGAGCAGATGATTTCTGTGAATATATCTGGTCCACTAGGCAGTGGACATCAGGTCAGTTCCTTAAAACCATGTGTACCTGATCAAATCGACCAGAAACCATTCTGAGACCATCTTCCATTTTCTTCTGAACTCCATCTCTGCTCTGGTGTTTCAGGGCACCCTCCCTCCCCGTTACTCCGCCCCCCTCCCAGCCAGTCAAATGGTTCCTTCTCCTCACCTGTCAGCACGATGACGTCACAGAGTTCCGTGTCATCTCTGGCCAAACATCACCAGTCCTGGCTGGACCTGGTCTCGAAGGCTTCTCCAGTTGCCGGGGAAGCAGTGGTGTGCTCTGTGCAGATACACACACTTGTCGTCGTCCAAAGCATTAAGAGAACAAAGAACCCATCCTTCTAGGGATCTTCCAGGGAGCACAGTCAGAAAGGAGGCTTTCAAGCCCAGGGAGCCCAGAGAGGTGGCAGAGCCGGGCACAGAAGATGGTGAGAACGCTTCTTTATTACATTTGATTTTTTTCCTGTTCTGTAGTGAAATAGGAGGAACACATGACTTGCAGTACAAAACTAGAAGGAAGAGGAAAATCCACTCATCTCCCAATTTCTCTCTGATACCAGCACTTTGATGCCATTTGTACTGATCCAAACTGTGGATATCAGAAATGGAAGTCGACTAGACTTCCTGTTGTCTCTTTTTGTGTTGTGTCGCTGCATATTTGGTTTGGAAATAAAATGATGTGTGTTACTGAAGAAAGATAGCTGTTAATGTTGTAATTGTAAGTCGCTCTGGATAAGAGCGTCTGCTAAATGCGCAAAATGTAATGTCTAAATAGTATTGTCAAGAGCAAAACGATGGGAGGAAAGCATATTTTCCAGTAATCATAGAAAAACTCTCTCTATAGAATACAAGTTTCCTAAGGACCATTGTTATGTGTTTTTAGTGAGCCCTAAAGCCACATCTGATGAGATGGAGAGGCTGTAAACCCATCTCAAGCAGGCCAGCCTTTCTCCAATAGAAGAACGCAAACCATCCACCAAGAGGGACTTTAGAGCATCCTTCATAAAGCGATGCAAAGACCAGGATAATAACGATAAATTGCACACCATCAGGACACTTAACAGCACGCTGAAGGTACATTGGCCAAGTCTCAAACTGATGTCCTTATTTTCTTTACAATTGAGGTGCTAATTAGGTGTCATGTTGAATTGCAATGCAGGTATTGTGACCTCTCTCCCTCACACTTTTGTTCCCTGTCCATTATTGACTTAGGCTAAGGAAGCAGACCTGTTGACCATTGAGCAGGTGCTGTCAGACCCAGACCTCACCTCGCCTAAATTCAGGGAGTGGAAAGATTCAAATGCATCTCTGCTCCAGGAGATGTCTCAAGCATGGCCCTTCACCACAGCAGCAGCCAATATCATAAGTGTTCCCTTTTTAGAGACCAGTTTATAAGGGAGTAGGAACATGTTTGACATTGACTTAAGGACCGTTTTGAATTTCCACCACTAATGTTTATGCTCAGAATCTGGGACATATGGCTTTGGGCATATTTTTCTCTGTTTAAAACAACGGGCATTACTGTGTGTACACCTGATTCAAAATTGAGAGTAATTCATGTCAATAGTTTTGATGCATTGTACGCAAAAGCTGGGTATTTGCTTGTGCAAACACAACGTTCAACCTCCACTACAACACCGTTGTACTACATAGAATAAGAAGCAGCTCATTTGACTCACCACCAAGTGGACTCATGATAAGAGGAACTGTCCTATGTGGGGCTGTCACGATAACTACTTTTGGTTGTGTGATATATTGCAACAAAATTAATTGCGATAAACCATTATATTGCGATTTTTTTTTCAGAATGTCGTCTTTGACTTTAATGTACACGGATGGAATGACAGTTTGGGGGATGTACGTTTACTTTGGCAATTCGTACTCTTTGTCAAAGGTTTGCATCATATTTTTAAATGCTGTTTTTTCGACCGTGTTTAATGGCTGCATCTCTTTGGTTATATAGCGAGTTACGCTATATATATCTGTGAGTGTGCGACATTTATCTATCGCGTTTATATTTACACTGAAACAGATAACTGTCTGGAAGACCCCGTTCCAGCTGCAGTTCTTGTTCCCAGGTTCAACAATTGGGTGGGATGGTTGTGTTTTAGGTGAGATTGGAGGTTAGTTGTGTTGCCTCTTTGTTGCTACTGTTTTTAAACCAAGTCGACATACCGGCTCGTTAATTGTCTCTCCTTTCTCATGTTCCCACACCGGCTTTGAAACCAACTCCATTTGGACTTGTTATTCCTAACTGGCTCTATGTCACTATGAAACAGTGCACTTCATAACGCAGTGGGTTCACGTGTGTATGTCCGCTCTGTGTGGGTGTCCGCTGCTCCGCTCTGCCTTGAGCCCCGCCTCCTGAGCCCTGCCTCCTCTTTCGACACAGGAGACCAGATAAAAGGCAGCTCGATCGACTAAAATGTTAACATTCATTTTTTTTAATTAATGTAATATATCGCAGCACCAAAAATGATTGCACTCATTTCCATATATCGCGCGATAATTCAATATATTGACTATCGCAACAGGCCTAGTCCTATGTTAAGTTCTGAAATGTGCTGGATGCCAAGATTTACTATATTTAAATTATATGGTTTCATATTTTTTCATGATTGTCATTTTTTTGCTACGTATGTAGATATGTAGTGTTTTACTTCCTGTATGTGTTAGCTTTTAACAGTTATCTCTAGTAGTAAGTGGTGGAACAATGGGTAGATGTGTCCATCTCTTTGAAAACCCATTTGTCTATCATTTATGCAAAATCATCTGTCACCAATATGTAGTTAGTTAGGTTTCGTTGTTGTTTAGTACCAGCCTTGAAATGTATGTAGGCATTTGAGCTAAACCTTGACATGCATTTTATTATTCAACCTGCTGCATGTGATGTTAAATTCAGCAGGTACATACATCCTAATAGTTTTTTACAGATGTTATTATTATTACGCAACCATATTATTATTTTTTTTACTAAAAAAGCAGTATGCATCTTTTCTGTGTTTCTATTGTGTTTGTTTACTAAACCATATGTGGTTGTATAGGCTACTCATTCAATATGTCAAGCCAGTAAAAATCATTGAATACCTCACAATTCCCTGGAACTTAGAGACAAGCTCCTGTCCTGCTAAAGTATTATATCATATTCCAGTAAAAAAAAATCCCAGTCATGCCAACTACTTTTTAACTCTTTATTTTTCTTTAATGTATGAATCAGCAACAGGCAAGCATAGGAATGAGTTCACATGATTTGGGTTTAGGTTAACAAAAACATTTATACTAGGCTGCAACTTTAAGTAGGCTAACTGTAATGAAGTTAGACTCTTGTTGCATTAATCTTTAGCTGTTAAATTTGTGTGTTGAATAGAGCACAGTTACTTGCCCTCTCCCAGTCCACAGTAAAAGGTGTACCGCCGGATACCGTCGCTGCGTGAACAGCCGGATCATTGAACCGTCGCGGCACAAACCAGTGGAGTTGTCGATCTTATTATATAAGCCTATTCCAGATTGACATTCGTCATCATGGTTTCGCTCGGGAAGTATCCAGCTGTAACGCATCCATACATCAAGAGACATATTGTTATATTATGATATATATTTTTATCACGACCAATTCGACAGACCATAATGTTAAGTACCATAAGAACGCTTGTAACTATGGTAATCACAGAACCATAGAGGATTCTGGGGGTTATGCAAATCGGCCCATCTTTAAAAAAAAACAAGGTTCGTTTTCCGGTCGACGTTTGTCAGTAGAACTAATCTGGTCAAATCTTGTGTTAATTTAGTTCCTGCTAGCCGGTTAGGATTGTTATTTCCCAAGTTTTCCATCTAAAGCAGAAGTCGTGATGTACAGTTGTAATTAATTTCTTCTTATAATTGTCGTTAAAAACACTCGGTCGTTTGTTTTGTCAAACTTAACGATTCAGCTATAGTGTTCGTTTGAGCCCGGAGTATCTGTTTAGCAACAATAAGTCAATGTTTATGCCGGTGAAGCTAGCTAGTTAGCCTACCTCTAATGAAGCTACCTAGTTAGCCCTCTGATGACGCTAGCTAGTTAGTTTACCTCCAACTGTAACTCGCCCTCTTGATTATTTCGCCCTGAGGGAAATGCTACAGATTATATCCAGAGTCATTGGGTTTTGTAGATATGACTATGCTGCATTTCAATTAGTCTCTTTACTCACTCACTGTTGAAATTAGGTGGTTTTAATTTTCGGCGAAAAAAATAACTGGCATTTCTATTTTCTATGAAAGACACGTGTATTGGTGGACTTAATTAAAATGTAAACAGGGATAAACAGCGCCACACTTTGCATTCTCGTTCTCTATCGCAGTTTTAAGGACTAAATGACGAACACGTAAATGTTATCTGGGATTGCATTAACATGATTTACCACTATCAACCAATGAACACGTAAATGTTATCTGGGATTGCATTAACATGATTTACCACTATCAACCAGTGAACACGTAAATGCTATCTGGGATTGCATCTCCATGTTCTACCTGGCTTTCATGCGGGACCATAACGTGTCAAACCGTAAACGTTACAATTCGTAAGGTAATGGCAAATCCAGGTCTAGGGCAAGGAATGTTAAATGAAATAAATCAATAAAGAAAACGAACATTGACAGCTGCTCTTCCCATGTGGAAACTGGCGCACACAACATGCATGTCATTCTATTTCTTTACGTACTATTGTTCATGTATCGACTATTATCAACAGTTAATTGTAGAAACTCACGTTCAGTTAGGCTACATAACTCCATGTATAACCATTGAAAAATCCAGAAGAAAAGTGTTTTATGGTTACAGTAATTGTAACCGTAGTCTGTGTTGTAGAGTCCGGCGGGGAGAGTCGAATCAGCCGCCCGCTGCACCACAGAGGAATATCCATCCATATGGAGGGCCGAGTAGCGGCCGCACCAGGGTCGCGACACTTCCCACCAAACCGGAGAGCGTGTCCTCCGATGGCCCTCTACGCAATCCCACCTCTGACAACAATGTAGAGTTGCGGAGGAAACGGGCACAACTCAGGAAAAAAGAGCCAGAGACCTCGGTGTCGGTTTGATAGGTCAACGAGCCCAGATATATTCCCTCTTGCGGAGACGACAGCCATCCCGGGGTTAAGATGTCCGCCGAAACAATAACAACCAGGTCGAACAACCGGTTGATGTTTAAGGGTTCATAGGTCAAACTCTCAGCTGCATGACATATACGTCATCTAGGCACCAGGCGTGTCCCAAATCACAACAACACACAGCTAATGGCAAGATGGCGGATGGCTACGGAGAAGAAGAGGGTCCCCTGGATACCGAAGAGGCCGGGGATCAAATAAAAGCAATCCTGCGGCGTTGCAGAGGCCGCCCGAGGCTCACGGATTCTGACCGGGCTCAACGACGTCTGGAGTCCCGCAAGAAGTACGACGTTAGGCGGGTTTATCTTGGAGAATCACACCGGGTTTGGAGTGAGCTACGCCGACGAACGAGTCTGAGTGACGCTGGACTTGCTGAGTACCTGATCCTGCTCAACTCCACATATGGAGAGAGATACCAGCACAAATACGGAGGGTATGTTTGAATATTATGTATGCGCCTTTATTCACTGATGCTGTTAACGTGCTCTCCCCCGTGTATGTATGATGTTCAGATCATTGACCCCCTGGCCACTTCCTTACCTAGTTCATCCTGTTATCTCAATAGCCTGAGCCAGCTGACGTCACTAGCTGTCACAATATCTAATAACTATCATATGTCTTCCTGGCTGTTAGGAAGAAGAGCAGCGCAGAAGTATGTGCAAAACAGAAAAGAGGTAGGTAAGAGATCAATGTTATTATCGTGCCATTAAGTGATTAACAAAGGTATGTCTTTGTTGACAACATTTTTTTCTTACAGGGATGAAAGGGAGAGTGTCAAGCCTCTGTGGTCTGGTGACCTGGTACCAGGAACATTCCCGGACGTGTCCACATGAGCCGCAGCTTAGAGCTCTGGAACCCCAACCCGGATTCTCTACTTCTGCTATCTGGCAGTGTGATGCTGAACATTTATTTGTGCAGCACCTCTCCTCACCGCCAAGAGGGACCAGTGAGTCTGAGGGAGACCCGGAGACAGAAATGGAGGAAGACGTTGACGGGGAGACGGAGTCAGGGATTGCGACCAAGAGAAAAGACACAAATGCCCACAAACGATTCACTGGTGAGTCAGACACTCAGTAGCCAGTGTCCCATCTAGAATGAAGTAGTACTCCATTATTATCCAAAATGGCTGGCGTACTTTGCGGCATAAGTTCTATAAGATGTTTTTAACATTCCGTGAGCGTGTTGGTCCACACAGACCTGAGGGCATCAGACCGTTGCCAAAGACTGTATTGTGGTATTCGAATGCTATGGACAGCCTAGTCCCATCTCATCACAAATATGCATTATTGCGTTATTGAGGAACCTCATATGTACTTGCATAAAATACATTCGACCGTTTGCAGCCACCAGTGTTTCTTGTGTGATAACAGTTCACATTGAATTGTGGGTAATATCAACCCTGCAAGTCGGCACAATTGTCAGCTTTTTATGATTTAGACCTTAAATGTCAGTCAAGACTGCACCCGGTTTTGATAAGTATTTCCCTCTGGGAAAAGGGACAATGTGAGTCCTTAAGAGTGGCCTATATGGCTTTTCGGAGTGCAGACTCGCTAACAGGAAAGAAATGCTGTGCGGTTTTCTGGTGCAACAGCCCATCCATGACACACTATACTATGCTGTGTTCAGAGTAGAGTTTGAACGATCAATCGTCGCCGATAGGACTTTTTACAAACCATTCTTATTGACCAATCTTGCCTCTATCAATCATGTGGAACGTGAGGCTACATACACAAATGTAACCTTTATTTAAATATACATTTAGACAGCATTATTTGTGAATTATGAGCATAATAATGTTGTTGGTTAGTATGATATTACACACAAATATAAGCTAAAGTATTTACCAATTAGGTGTTCCCGTCTTCTCATCCAGCCACGTAATCTATGAAAAAATTGCATATTTTAGCGTCTTCCTTACTATGCGAATATGTATAAACATTAATGGTTTGTGAGAATGGCCTTATAATGTACGAGGACACACAACTGAAGTAATCCTTCCTGGCCTATGACAAATCACAGAACAGCATTACTAGGGGTGGGCGATATGGGAACAATATCATATCACGATTTTTTCAGGAAAAATCACGATTCACGATTTTATCACGATTCTTTTTCATGTTGCTTTTTAAGACTATTTTGCTAATTACTGAGCTGCAATACAAGCAAATTATATCTCCATTTAAAAAATATAGCGTTACAAGGTAACAAAACATAAGGGAAAAAAATGTTAAAGTAGCATATTTTAATCACGTGTATATTTAATGGAAGTGCAATGGTGCAAAGAAGCACCTTCATTCTCATCCGCAGCTTCACCATCCATTCACTGTGTAACCTGCCATCCATCTACAGCATCAGATGATCTATTGTGTTATCATCCTGAATTAAATGAATTGTGAATTATGCAGTAAAACATTTTACTAAAATAGTATGTAGCCTATTTATTGTCTTATGTAGCCATACAATACAAAATTAAAACCATGATTTTAAAATGCACAGGCTATGATATTTAAATTCTAAAGATCGAATAAATGAAAATCCATCAAACTGTATGCCCTATTTTGATGTAATAAATGCTAAAACATTTTAGATCACAAGCGACGCGCAATCAAATGATTTGCGCATGATTGGCCGTATATATTGCAACACAGACTGTTGAAATAAAAACATTAGGCTACAGTGTATAATTCGATCATTTACATTTGTAAAATGTATTATAGTAATTACAGCCCAGTAACTAAGGCACTATAGACAATGAAACACGTATTTTACAACACAGTTTGTATATTGGTCACCGTCGGGTATATTCTGCTGTTACCCGGTAGATACATTAATCAATTTCGTTTTATATTTTCGTTCTGTTTATTTAGTAAAACATATATTTCTTTATAAACGTAGGCCTACCTCTTTTTTCTAGTTCATTCAAATTCAACCAAGCCAATCCATCTAATATCTATGTAAATCTCGCAGCTTTTGTCTGCCTGAGCAGGACACGCATACTAACCGGTTGCACTGCGCACAGTGTTCATTAGTGATGTTATGAGTGCACATGAGACCGCAGCAAATTAATCGGTTACATATATCCAGTTTCATATAGATCGGACCAAAACGCGTCAAGTTTCATGTAGACCAGACCAAAACGCGTCAAGTTTCATGTAGACCAGACCAAAACGGATCCAGTTTCATATAGACCAGACCAAAACGGTGTCCAATATAGATCGGACCAAAACGAGATCAGACCAAAACGCATCCAGTTTCTGAAAACGGGACAAGGTAAAATGCACGTATTTAGGAAAAGTCATGGAAGAACGAGGCTGTAGCTTTTCAACATTATATATTTATTTTAATTACTAACTGCAACGCCCGCGGGCATGGGCTGTTGGCGCTTCTAGTGTTAACACGCTGACATATAGCGCACCGCGCATTGCATGTTGTTACATAGCTGAAAAAACGCCATAGATCTGCATCTAATTGAACGTGCACTGGAGCGCGATTCTACGATATTTCCGAAAAAGTGAATCGTGGAGACATTTTAATAGTCCACGATTAAATATCGTCATATCGCACACCCCTAAGCATTACCCTTGGTTGAACATAATTTTTTCTGACATCTCATCTCCAACCGCTTATCAGGGGTCGGGTCGCGGGGGTAGCAGCTCTAGCAGGGGACCCCAAACTTCCCTTTCCCGGGCAACATTAGCCAGCTCTGACTGGGGAATCCCGAGGCGTTCCCAGGCAAGTGTGGAGATATAATCTCTCCACCTAGTCCTGGGTCTTCCCCGAGGTCTCCTCCCAGCTGGACGTGCCTCGAGCACCTCTCTAGGGAGGCGCCCAGGTGGCATTCGTACTAGATGCCCGAACCACCTCAACTGGCTCCTTTCTACGCAAAGGAGCAGCGGCTCTACTCCGAGTTCCTCTCGGATGACTGAGCTTCTCACCCTATCCCTAAGGGAGAGGCCAGCCACCTTTCTGAGAAAACCCATTTCGGCCACTTGTACCCGATTTTTTTTTTCTGACAATTTCATCCAAATCACACTTCAGGATATTCCCTTAATAAGGATTTAATTTGGAGTGACAAAAAATGTTCATCATTGTTTATCATTCTCCTTTCTAAGATGCAGGAGAAGACTTGGAAGCAGCTGGAGCTGAGGTTTCCGTAGGTCCGGCAGAGCAGGACACAGCTCTCTGTATGCTTCCAGAGATAGAGGACCCACCCAGGGAGAGCCCACCAACTGAGAACCAGTCTGTGTGGGGGGTGGTGGTGGAGAGGGACAGACGGCGCGTCCCGGAGTCTGACAACGAAGGTACAGGTTATGATGCTGAACGGGATGACGTCAATCCAGAGGACGAGGCAGAGGACTTGAGAAGAGACCGAAAACGCAGAGGAGAGGAAGAGGTGTGCACATCACAAGATGGCTACGAGTGCGTTGTAGTGACTGCATCTTTAACTGACCGACTGGTCAAAACCGATGAGGAAGAGGAGGAGGAGGATACAACACAAACAATATATGACGCAGCTGGTGCAGAAATGCAGCCCAGTCTCCATCCAGTCCCAGACCCATTACAGGTGCCTGGGCAGGGAGAAGGCTCATACTCCCAGACGATACAAACTGTTGTGAGCAGCTGTGACGTACCAGACCAGCGAGAAACACTCGAGGGATCTCAGGTAAACATCCAATGTGATCAGAACTGTGTTTATTTCGCCACGTCTGCTCACACATACGAGGAATCTGTTCTGACCCAGAGCTGCAACGTTTTGAACAGACATTTTAAAACGTACACAAACAGGGCGAAAGACGACCAGTCCGACAAGAGAGGATGTATAAAGTATGTGCTATATATGTCCGTTGAGGTTTTTGTGTCAGTGCCAATTGTTTCCAGGGTGGGAATTAATTAGATGTGGGGGGGGGGGCTAAGGGCAGTCTAGTGCTAGGAACATATTCCTTAGATTTACTGCTGTGGAATAGAAGCTGTTCTTGTGGCGAGATGTTTTGGTTTTCATAGACCTCAGCCGTCTGACAGAGGGGAGAGTTCTGAATAGTGCGTTTCCCGGATGGGAGGGGTCTGCCTCAATCTGTGCTGCCCATCTCAGTAACCTGACTTTAAACAGGGGGACGGCAGCTTACAACCAATGGTCCGCTCTGCAGAGTGGATGATGCGTTGCAGTCTATCTTTGTCCTTGACAGTGGCTGCAGTGACCAGACGGTGATGGAGGAGGTCAGGATGGACTTGATGATGGCTGTGTAGGCATTAATCATCACAGACGTTGGCAGAAATAATGAGGGTGGTGTCATTCGCAGACTTCAGAAGCTTGACAGAGTGGTGACTGGAGGTGCTGTTGACACCGATGACCATGCTTTGGTTATTGTCATTAGTTCCTGGCTAATATATTTGTTCTAAAAAAAAGGATGTACGTTTGCAAACAAACTTGGCCTTTATAGCGATACACAGAGAGTGCCAGGAGATGGTGTGTTATCAATTGGCCCATGTGCCCTTGTTACATTCAGCAGACACAGCTCAGCCAACTGACTCCATACTGCACCGACTGTAGGCAGAATAAGCTCTGGATGTTATATTATAACATGTCTATTGTGATAACATGTTAGCAGTACAGCTTGTACCAAGCTAGTGAGTAACACTGTGGGTTTTTAGATGTGGTTGGCTTAGGTGAATTGTTGCCAACATTATAGGTATCTGTGCACATTATTCTCATCTCTCATCTCTCATCTCATCTTCAACCGCTTATCCGGGGTCGGGTCGCGGGGGTAGCAGCTCTAGCAGGGGACCCCAAACTTCCCTTTCCCGGGCAACATTAGCCAGCTCTGACTGGGGAATCCCGAGGCGTTCCCAGGCCAGTGTGGAGATATAATCTCTCCACCTAGTCCTGGGTCTTCCCAGAGGTCTCCTCCCAGCTGGACGTGCCTGGAACACCTCTCTAGGGAGGCGCCCAGGTGGCATTCGTACAAGATGCCCGAACCACCTCAACTGGCTCCTTTCTATGCAAAGGAGCAGCGGCTCTACTCCGAGTTCCTCTCGGATGACTGAGCTTCTCACCCTATCCCTAAGGGAGAGGCCAGCCACCTTTCTGAGAAAACCCATTTCGGCCGCTTGTACCCGCGATCTAGTTCTTTCGGTCATGACCCAGCTTTCATGACCATAGGTGAGGGTAGGAACAAAGATTGACCGGTAGATCGAGAGCTTTGCCTTTCAGCTCAGCTCTCTTTTCGTCACAACGGTGCGGTGAAGCGAATGCAACCTCCGACCAATCTCCCGCTCCATTGTTCCCTCACTCGCGAACAAGACCCCGAGGTACTTGAACTCCTTCACTTGGAGTAAGGACTCATTCCCTACCCGGAGTAGGCACTCCACCGGTTTCCTGCTGAGAGTCATGGCCTCAGATTTAGAGGTGCTAACCCTCATCCCAGCCGCTTCACACTCGGCTGCGAACCGATCCAGTGAGTGCTGAAGGTCACCGACCGATGAGGCCATCAGGACCACATCATCCGCAAAAAGCAGTGATGTGACCATCAGCCCACCGAACGGGAACCCCTCCCCCATGACTACGCCTTGATATCCTGTCCATGAATATTACAAACAGGATTGGTGACAAAGCGCAGCCCTGGCGGAGGCCAACCCCCACCTGGAACGAATCCGACTTACTGCCGAGGACACGGACACAGCTCATGCTTTGAGCGTACAGAGATTGGATGGCCCTGAGAAGAGACCCCCTCACCCCATACTCCCGCAGCACCTCCCACAAAGATCCCGGGTACCCGGTCATACGCCTTCTCCAGATCCACAAAACACATGTAGACTGGATGGGCATACTCCCAGGCCCCTCCAGGATCCTTGCGAGAGTAAAGAGCTGGTCCGTGGTTCCCGGCCAGGACGAAAACCGCATTGTTCCTCTTCAATCTGAGGTTCGACTATTGGCCGAACCCTCCTTTCCAGCACTTTGGAGTACACTTTACCAGGGAGGCTGAGGAGTGTGATACCTCTGTAATTGGCACACACTCTCTGGTCCCCCTTTTTAAGAGGGGAACCACCACCCCGGTCTGCCACTCCTCTGGCACTGTCCCAGACTTCCATGCAATGTTGAAGAGGCGTGTCAACCAAGACAGCCCTTCCCCACCCAAAGCTTTTAGCATTTCTGGACGAATCTCATCAGTCCCTGGGGCTTTGCCACTGTGGAGTTGTTTGACTACCTCAGCGACTTCCCCCAGGGAAACTGACGATGACCCTCCATCAGCCTCCAGCTCTGCCTCTGTACTAGAGGGCGTGTAGGTCGGATTCAGGAGCTCCTCAAAATGCTCTTTCCAGCGCCCGATCACATCATCAGTTGAGGTCAACAGTGTCCCATCCTTACTGTACACAGCTTGGATGGTTCCCGTTTTCCCCTTCTGAGGTGCCGAACGGTTTTCCAGAAGCATTTTGGTGCCGACCGAAAGTCCTTCTCCATAGCTTCTCCAAACTTCTCCCACACCCGCTGCTTTGCCTCTGACACGGCAGCGACTGCAGCCCTTCGGGCCTGTCGGTACCCTGCAACTGCCTCCGGAGTCCCCAGGGCTAGCATATCCCTGAAGGCCTCCTTCTTCAGTCGGACAGCTTCCCTGACCACCGTGGTCCACCACGGTGTTCTAGGGTTACCACCCCTTGAGGCACCTAGGACCTTGAGACCACAGCTCACCGCCGCAGCTTCAGCAATAGAAGCTTTGAACATTGCCCACTCAGGTTCAATGCCCCCAACCTCCACAGGGATGCCTGAAAAGCTCCGCCGGAGGTGTGAGTTAAAGATCTTTCGGACAGGGGCCTCCTCCAGACGTTCCCAGTTCACCCGCACTACCCGTTTGGGCTTACCTGGTCTGTCCAAAGTCTTTCCCCACCATCTGATCCAACTCACTACCAGATGGTGATCAGTTGACAGCTCTGCCCCTCTCTTCACCCGAGTGTCCAAAACATGCGGCCTTAGATCAGCCGATACGATTACAAAATCGATCATTGACCTTCGGCCTAGGGTGCTCTGGTACCATGTACACTTATGCGCCTCCTTATGTTCGAACATGGTGTTTGTTATAGACAATCCATGACTAGCACAGAAGTCCAATAACAAACGACCGCTCGGGTTTAGATCAGGGAGGCCGTTCCTCCCAATCACGCCTCTCCAGGTGTCTCCATCGTTGCCCACATGTGCGTTGAAGTCACCCAGCAGAATGATGGAGTCCCCTACTGGAGCCCTATATAGGACTCCCTTCAGGGTCTCCAAGAAGGCTGAATACTCCGAACTGCTGTTTGGTGCATAAGCACAAACAACAGTCAGAGTTTTCCCCCCCACCACCCTTAGGCGTAGGGAGGCAAACCTCTCATCCACCGGGGTAAACTCCAACACCACCGTGCTCAGACGTGGGCTCGTGAGTATCCCCACACCAGCCCGCCGCCTCTCACCCTGGGCAACTCCAGAGAAGAACAGAGTCCAACCCCTATCCAGGAGTAAGGTTCCAGTGCCACGGTTGTGCGTAGAGGTAAGTCCCACCAGATCCAACTGGTATCGCTCCACCTCACGCACAAGTTCTGGCTCCTTCCCCCCAGTGAGGTGACGTTCCACGTCCCCAAAGCAAGCTTCTGCCGCCCGGGTCTGATCCGTCGAGACCCCCCACCTTCACTGCCACCCATATGACAGCGCACCCGACCCCTGCGGTTGCTCCTGTGAGTGGTGGGCCCACAGGATGGAGAGGAGAGAGATGCCACGTATCTCGTTCGGGCTGTGCCCGGCCGGGCTCCGTGGCAAACCCGGCCACCAGACGCTCGCTTTCGAGCCCGCCGTCTGGGCCTGGCTCCAGACGAGGGCCCTGGGCTTCCTCCAGGCAGGGTCTCGCTCCTTTTTCCTCGATCTTTCATGGGGTCTTGGTGAACCATTCTTAGTCTGGCCCCTCGCCTGAGACCACTTTGCCTTGGGAAACCCTACCAGGAGCATGAAGCTCCAGACAACCCAGCCCTCAGGTTCATAGGGGCACACAAACCTCTCCACCACGTTAAGGTGATGATTCCCGGGAGGCACATTATTAAACATCAGAAATACCTTTCCTTCAAATACATTTGGATAGATATAAATGTGTGTCAATAACACAATTGCCAAACGTTCAGCTAAAGGACCCTGCCAAGTGAACTCATTGCTTGAATAAAACAAATATTTAATGCATTTAATCTTTATTTAACCAGGTAGGCCGATTGGGAACAAATTCTCATTTGCGACGGCAACCTGGCCAAGATAAGGCGATAAAATGTGCAAGACAACATACAGTTACACAATAAATACACAGACCACAGGGGTACAAATAGCAATGGGACACAACAAGGCAATACAGGATCAAGAGGAGAGTCAATATACAGATAATACAGGATGGGGTATGTTTATCTTGAGAAATAAACGCCTCACATGACTTTAGCTGACAGATTTATTGAATCATTCACCAGTTTCATGTAAAAACAGTGAGAAGAAAAGTTTTGGATTAGTGCACACTTATGCAACCAGGTTATTGTACGGTTTTTATTTATTATTTTTCCCCCCCAAAGAGTTCAGTTTTATGTGACCTATAATGTGAACAATTATACTCAAAATCAAAGGTGGAAAAAGTTCTGACAAGATTTATCTTTGTCTTGTTTCTCATCAAGGGTGTGTAGACATTTTATATCCGCTGTATACAGTGTGCAAGGAACAATATAATTCAATTCCCCAATGCCATGCCATCCCCTGTGGTCCGAAAATAACAGGATTCAATTTCATAATCTCACATCTATGGCTAGTGCTACAGAAAGCGTGGGTCAAATGTCACCTGAGTATTTTGACAAACTGACAGCTAGAATGCCACTGATTTGCAAAGCTGTCATTGCTGCATGTGGAGGATGTAGCTTAGTGTAGTTAAAGTTCTAAAGATTCCTTTCAAATTGTAATTGTACTTTTCACATAATTTATGTCCTGACTACATTGTGATCAGTTGAATGCCACTTTGTGGGGGGGGATGTACAACATATCTTTTATAAGAGCAAAATCTGCACATTATTACAATCTTTTAGCCTCAGGAAAAGTTGTTTTGGAATTTCATGTAATCACTGAAATGATGTCTTTATATACTTAATATTTGTTATAGGCTGTCACATGTTCCTGTCATTTGTAGTTGATCATCATCACTGGTCCCAGCTACGAGGCATTAACCTCTGAGGGCATCCAGCTCAACATGGGGGGCGATGACGTGGAGGAGGTCACCTGCACTGTCATAGAGGGTGTGGCCTACAACCAGGTGTGCCAGTCAGGGGATCTTGGGACAACTGCGAAAGACTCCATCACAGGTACACTGCTGGCACAGATAACTTGATAAAAGCCTTGGTTAAACAGATATACAACTTAAGACTTTACGTTTTTGAATTGGTCGTTTTGTGTGTGTGTGTGTGTGTGTGAAATAAAAAGTTTTAGGGGATACTAACATTGACAAGACTTGATGAATGTTTCTGTGACATGGATTTGATTTGTTACATTGTCCCTCCCTCCCCAAACCAGACCTAAGTGACAAGGAGCTGCTCCAGCCCAGTGTTGAGTCCCATTGCTTGGAGTCTACATGTGATAGAGAGTTACGTAGGAACCTTGGCAGGTAACTGGGTAGAATGGTGAAATATGGGGCTCAAGCATACAGATGGATAGATAGACATGGGTGGACACCACCGTCCACATTGTTAAACTCCTGAGAGCTGGCTAAACACAGACTCGTTTTCTACTCCAGATCTAGAAGAAGTAGACGAGGTCCTGTCATTGAGGCTGATGGAATGCTCCAGATGTTTCACTGTCCGTATGAAGGCTGTAGTCAGGTCTATGTAGCCATCAGCAGCTTTCAGGTGAGTACTACATAGAACTGTAGACTTGTGGATTCTTTGTTGTTTTCTCACGTTTGTTATTTATTAAAGTTGTTCTTGTTAGTTTATTTTTATTTTTCCTGTCAATAAAGCTTTTAATACTGAATTTAAATATGCTCTCTCGCCTCAAACTTTTTTCTTTCATTTTAGTCACCACGACCTTGATATATATCTTATTTCATGCAGTAATTATATGTATTTTTGTTGTGTTTGTTCCCTGCAGAACCATGTTAACCTGGTCCACAGGAAGGGGAGGACCAAAGTGTGCCCCCACCCTGGCTGTGGCAAGAAGTTCTACCTATCAAATCACCTGCATCGCCACATGATCATCCACTCAGGTGGGAGGACAGCACGTCCTTATTAATACCTCTGGGATATTCATGAGGCCAGCTATGTCATGTTTGCTGCTTATATAATGTTAGCATGCTTTTTTAGTACTATGCAGACTGTACAGGCTATGCCAACATATTTAAGAATGCAAAAATTATTTAGTTATTTATGGTTTCAGATTGTGGTATTTAAAAAATGTCATGTTTTAAGTAGTGTAGATAATGGTACTGCAGAGGGTGCCACGACACTGTGTGACTTCGTGCCACGACACTGTGTGACTTCATGCCACGACACTGTGACTTTGTGCCACGACACTGTGTGACTTTGTGCCACGACACTGTGTGACTGTGCCACGACACTGTGTGACTTTGTGCCACGACACTGTGTGACTTCATGGCACGACACTGTGACTTCGTGCCACGACACTGTGACTTCATGCCACGACACTGTGACTTCATGCCACGACATTGTGACTTCATGCCACGACACTGTGACTTTGTGCCACGACACTGTGTGACTTTGTGCCACGACACTGTGTGACTTTGTGCCACGACACTGTGTGACTTTGTGCCACGACACTGTGTGACTTTGTGCCACGACACTGTGTGACTTTGTGCCACGACACTGTGTGACTTTGTGCCACGACACTGTGTGACTTTGTGCCACGACACTGTGACTTTGTGCCACGACACTGTGACTTTGTGCCACGACACTGTGTGACTTCGTGCCACGACACTGTGTGACTTCGTGTGGGATCTATGAATGCTGACTGTAGTGGATTGGCTGCATAATGTATGGAAGTCTGACTGACACAACTCATTTGAACGTAAACTTTAAAAATTTTCATTTTTCTAAATGAGCGTGCTTTTTACAACTTACATTTAAAATCATAGTGACATACTGCATTATCCTTGAAAAAAAGATGTGGTAAAGAGTGTTTCAAATAATTAATTTCCATGTTTAGTACAACACAGACAAATTGAAATACTTATTTCTCATGGCGGTTTTGGAGCAGTCCTTGTTGTGCAGCTTATCAGGTCATGTCAATATAGGACTAGTTTTACTGTGGATATAGATATGTTTGTACCTGTACCCTCCAGCATCTTCAAGGTCTATGCACTTTTCGCACCAAAGTATGTTTATCTTGACGACTGCATGGACCCATGTTGTTTAAACCTGTGTACTATTGATAGTACAGATGAACGTAGTACTTCCTGACATTTGGGAATTGCTCCCAAGGTAGAGCCAGACTTGTGGAGCTCATACTAATTTATTTTTGAGGTCTTGGCTGATCTCTTTTGATTTGCCCATAATGTCAAACAGAGGCACTTATAACGCATCGACTGGCCAGTGGCCACGTACAATTGAGATAGGGTAACTGACTAATTCAATCATGACATCATTTTCATAAATTCTCCAAGGTGGATTATAAGGTAAATAATCTGTCTTTAAACAGTTGTTGGGGAGATTACTTGTGCCAAAGTAGATGTCTTAACTGACTTGTCAGAACAATAGTTTGTTAACATGTAATATGTCATGAGTTTTAATGACTTGTGGGACAGTCTTACTGTCTAATCTAGACAACTTGGCATGTGCCTTAGAGATTATTACAATTATTTGCATCTTCTGTCAGAATCAGTCATCAAGCTAAAATATCCTTAAATTAATAGGCCTGTCTAAACATTTGTGTCTTTTTTGTGTCTGTTTGTTATCTCTATTCTCTGTTTAAGTTAGTTTGATTGTATATCAAGGTATATTTACAGGTATCATTTTCAAAAAAGCTTTTAGGGCATTGATGTCATGGGCCAATAAGAGCAGCTGACTTATGTTTGCACACACTAAATTTAGATTAGACACATTGAGGCCCAAATAAGAAATCTGACCAAACCTGTCTTGTAATTTCCAAAAGACAACAAAGGTGAGCCCGTTTCTCTGCCAAGGCAACTGAGAGAATAGGATAAACTTATATCACCAGCAGGTGTTCTAACAAAGACCAAAAGCAACACATAATTTGCTAGTTTTGGAATTGATTACACATTTTTCTTATCAATATTTAAAGCAGAAAACCAGAATCACGCATTTTAAATAAGTTATAAATTGATTAGCATTTTACATTTTCATGAAATAAACCTAATTTAGTACTTGGTGGCAAAAGCCTTGTCGGCAATCACAGAGGTCAGACGTTTTGTGTAGTCGGCCACCAGGTTTGCACACATCTCAGGAGGGATTTTGTTATTCAAGTTTGTGGCTGACTTTTGGCAACTCGATCCTTCAGCTCCCTCCACATATTTTCTATGGGATTATGGTCTGGAAACTGGCTAGGTCACTCCTGGATCTTAATTTGCTTCTTCTTGAGCCATTCTTTTGTTGTCTTGGTCGTGTGTTTCGGGTCATTGTCATGCTGGAATACCCATCCACGACCCATTTTTAATGCCCTGGTTGAGGGATGGAGGTCTCACCCAAAATTTGACAGTACACAGCCCTGTCCTTTTTGATGCTGTGAAGTTGTCCTGTTACATTAGCAGAAAAACACCCCCAAAGCATAATGTTTCCACCTCCATGTTTGACCGTGTGGATGGTGTTATTGGTGTCATAGGCAGTATTTTTTTCCTCTAAACACTGTGAATTAAATTAATGCCAAATAGCTTGATTTTCGTCTCACCTGACCACCACACTTTCATCCAGTTTTCCTCTGAATCATTCAGATTTTCATAGTTCAATCTTAATCTAATCCTATCATTGTTATTATACTGTGGCCCCGGTAACATTAATATCTATAGTTCAATCTTAATCTAATCCTATCATTGTTATTATGCTGTGGCCCTTAGTAACATTAATATCTATAGTTCAATCTTAATCTAATCCTATCATTGTTATTATGCTGTGGCCCTCAGTAACATTAATATCTATAGTTCAATCTTAATCTAATCCTATCATTGTTATTATGCTGTGGCCCTCAGTAACATTAATATCTATAGTTCAATCTTAATCTAATCCTATCATTGTTATTATGCTGTGGCCCTCAGTAACATTAATATCTATAGTTCAATCTTAATCTAATCCTATCATTGTTATTATACTGTGGCCCCCGGTAACATTAATATCTATAGTTCAATCTTAATCTAATCCTATCATTGTTATTATGCTGTGGCCCTCAGTAACATTAATATCTATAGTTCAATCTTAATCTAATCCTATCATTGTTATTATGCTGTGGCCCTTAGTAACATTAATATCTATAGTTCAATCTTAATCTAATCCTATCATTGTTATTATGCTGTGGCCCTTAGTAACATTAATATCTATAGTTCAATCTTAATCTAATCCTATCATTGTTATTATGCTGTGGCCCTTAGTAACATTAATATCTATAGTTCAATCTTAATCTAATCCTATCATTGTTATTATGCTGTGGCCCTTAGTAACATTAATATCTATAGTTCAATCTTAATCTAATCCTATCATTGTTATTATGCTGTGGCCCTCAGTAACATTAATATCTATAGTTCAATCTTAATCTAATCCTATCATTGTTATTATGCTGTGGCCTTTAGCCGTTTTACATATTAATGTTACTATCTTAAGTGAATCCTCCCAATGTAATTATAAGTAGTCCTCAACAACAGTCATGTATACAGGTTGGTGGCGTTTGCCTAAGGGCTGGGTGACAATGCTCTCTTTATTTAAGTACTTCTAGACAAGGAAGTTGCATCTGGAAATTGTGCAATGTCACGGAAACCAGACCAACTCATTTGAGTACTGCTGATAATGAATGATGCTTCCATAGTCTATTCCCAGTGTGTTGCAATAGGTCTTTTGGTTGCACCTTCTGTGCCAAGTAATCACTTCATGTAACCGAGACGTCCTTTCGATCCAGGAATTAGTACCTACTTTGATACTTTCTGACTATTCTGCCCCTGTCTTTTATTAATATAGACAAGTACGATCTCATCGGTGATCTGAGCTCACACACCATAACCATATAACCAGCTTTGTATAAGCTGGCCCTAACTTACCTGTTCATATTCTGCGACATCATGCATCCACATCTGATGTCTTCTCAGCGTATTGCGATGCGGAGCTGTGGTCCTCTCCTTGGTTGTAGAGAAGTCTTTTAACAGAGTCCAATAGCCATATCTTAAGGAGGCTCAGAATGTGGCAACCGCACTGACCTCAACCCCATCCTATTTGTTTCAGTTGGAATGACACGGGAGCAAAATCCTTCTCCTACTTACTTTTATTGTCCCCGATTTAGTCAAATATTGATTGTCACTCTGCTCTTTAGGGGTTTATTTTGGTTGGCCTTAATGGTCGTCCATTTTATTAATTGCAATAGGCTGTATTTACTTGTGAGCTCTCATAGCTACTCGACAAACATTGTAATATTGTCTGATGTTTGTCTAGGTGTGCGAGACTTTATCTGTGAGACTTGTGGGAAATCGTTCAAACGAAAGAATCACCTGGAGGTCCACCGTCGGACCCACACAGGAGAAACGCCTCTTCAGTGAGTTGGATCTAATGACGCATTCACTGTTTTTCTACATGTTTCATTTGGATTTTAAAATGTATACAATTGTTCTATTCTTATATGAAATGGTAAAACATTGGAAAGCACTTAAACATTTTAATCCAATAGTTTTTTTGTTCCTTCCTTCCTTTCATCTCCCTCCCACACCTTTCACCTGCCCTGGAGGTGTGAGATCTGCGGGTACCAGTGCCGCCAGCGGGCATCTCTAAACTGGCACATGAAGAAACACACCCCAGAGGGACATTACAACTTCACCTGTGAGCACTGTGGAAAAAGATTTGAAAAACTGGACAGCGTTAAGTTTCACAAACTGAAGAGTCACCCGGACAAACAGACAACATGAGCAGCAGCACTAGTGGGTGTCTATCATCTGGTGAGAGGAAGGAGACGAGTCAACATGAGCAGCAGCACTAGTGGGTGTCTATCATCTGGTGAGAGGAAGGAGACGAGTCAACATGAGCAGCAGCACTAGTGGGTGTCTATCATCTGGTGAGAGGAAGGAGACGAGCCAACAGACAACATGAGCAGCATCTCCTTCTGAATAAACACATTGCTCTCTCTCACTCTCTGGTATGTGCTATAGATCTATGTGCTATAGATCTATGTGCTATAGATCTATGTGCTATAGATCTATGTGCTATAGATCTATGTGCTATAGATCTATGTGCAATAGATCTATGTGCTATAGATCTATGTGCTATAGATCTATGTGCTATAGATCTATGTGCTATAGATCTATGTGCTATAGATCTATGTGCTATAGATCTATGTGCTATAGATCTATGTGCTATAGATCTATGTGCTATAGATCCTGCTCTCATAGCTGTGCTGGACACAGCCCTCTGAGAGCTCAGTGAAGTAGCATTGCTGTTAGCGTAGTATATTTCAGCCCTGTTTGCATAATGTTTTACACTTCTAAACCATACCATGTTGTTAATAATCCAATTATTTTAATATTCAATTTTATACACCTGGTGTTTGTGGTTGTTTGTACTTGTTGGGCAGAAATATTTTTTGTTCAGTTCTCATGTCAAGCATTGAAAAAGTGGCTTGATGACTGATGGTAAATTGCCAAACGTAATTATTTATATATTATTTATTTACTGTGTTCATGGGAGAATTACAAGGAAATCAATTGTAACTGCATTATACATGGATTTAAATGATACAATGTGAGTGCATTCAGAACTTTGTGGTTCTATAGGTGTACTGACTGTATTAAAGTTGATTTGTCTTTAGTTGGTCTCCAGTCTTTGTTGCTGGCCTTAATAATGTGAACATCTATCATATTTATATATTCTCTGTCTTAGATCAGTGATTCTAATTATTTGTTTTAGAGCCTTTTTTAAAGCAATAAGTAAAAGGGCGTATTTTGATTCTCTAACAGTTTAACATACCAATAAAAAGGTGAGTGGAGAAGAACTTGAACGTGATGACCTGTTTATGTTCATGCGGTGTGTAATCATCACTATTATGTACCACCTTAGTGTGTTTGACGCCATTTAAAGACTGATTATATGAGCTGTCATCTTAAAAAGCTCTGGTTTTCTGGATATTTTGTTTATTACAATTACCTAACCCATATTCCTCTGTCACTACCGCTGACTTTTGAAGGTACTGTATTTTAGCAGACAGAATCATCCAGAAAAATCGGAATTTACATAATAAGCACCAACATCACATTGAGCTCTAATGCAAGATAATCAATGCTATGTGATGACATCTTAAATTAATCAGAAAGGTTTATGCCAGTATGAGTGATATGAAGAGGAGTAGGAACCCAGGACATCATACATACAGAGCATGCACTCTACCACTGAGATACCAACTCCTCCAATAGGAACCCAGGACATCATACATACAGAGCATGCACTCTACCACTGAGATACCAACTCCTCCAATAGGAACCCAGGACATCATACATACAGAACATGCACTCTACCACTGAGATACCAACTCCTCCAATAGGAACCCAGGACATCATACATACAGAACATGCACTCTACCACTGAGATACCAACTCCTCCAACTTCTCACACCTTTGTTGCACTGTTGCTAACACCAACGGACACAATCGTTATGGAGACACCAATGTCACTAGCTAGGATGCTGACGACAACTGTGACTAGACACTACACATGTATGTAATAATCCAAATGTTAACAACAGACACACACTTGACCAACAAACATGTGTTACTACCATCTCCCATTATCCAGAATAACGGTTTTAAAATAAGTTAGAAATTGATTGGCATTTTAGTCATTAAAATAAGTATTTAATCCCCTATCAATCAGCAAGATTTCTGTCTTTTTTATACAGGTAACAAACTGAGATTAGAAACACTTTCTTAAAGGGAGGGCTCCTAATCTCACTTTACCTGTATAAAAGACACCTGTCCACAGAATCAATCAATCAGATTCCAAATTCTCCACCATGGCCACGACCAAAGAGCTGTTCAAGGATGTCAGGGACAAGATTGTAGATCAACACAAGTCTGGAATGGGCTACAAGACCATCGCCAAGCAGCTTGGTGAGAAGGTGACAACAGTTGGTGTAATTATTCGCAAATGGAAGAAACACAAAATAACTGTCAATCTCCCTCGGTCTGGGGCTGCATGAAAGATCTCTCCTCGTGTAGTTTCAATTATCATGAGAAAGATGAGGAATCAGCCCAGGACTACACTGGAGGACCTTGTCAATGATCTCAAGGCAGCTGGGACCATAGTCACCAAAAAAACAATTGGTAACACTACGTCGCGAATGACTGAAATCCTACAGCGCCCACAAGGTCCCCTGCACAGAAAGCACATGTACAGGCTTGTCTGAAGTATGCCAATGAACATTTGAATGATTCAGAGGACAACTGGGTAAAAATGTGGAGACCAGATGAGTCCAAAATGAGGTAATATGGCATCAACTCAACCTGCCGTGTTTGGAGGAGGAAGAATGCTGCCTATGACCCCAATAACACCATCCCCACCATCAAACATGGAGGTGGAAACATTGTGCTTTGGGGGTGTTTTTCTGCTGAGGGGAGAGGACAACTTCACTGTATGAAAAGGACAATGGACGGGGCCGTGTACAGTCAAATCTTGGATGAGAACCTCGTTCCTCAGCCAGGGCATAAAAAATGGGTCTTAGATGGGTATTCCAGCATGACAATGACCCAAAACAGACAGCCAAGGCAACAAAGTAGTGACTCAGGAAGCAACAAATGAAGGTCCTGGAGTGGCCTAGCCAGTCTCCAGACCGTAATCCCATAGAAAATCTATGGAGGGAGCTGAAGATTCTCATCTTCTCATCATCTCACTCGAGCTGAAGATTCGAGTTGCCAAACGTCAGCCTTGAAACCTTAATAAAAGGATCTGCAAAGAGGAGTAGGACAAAATCCCTCCAGAGATGTGTGCAAACCTGGTGACCGACTACAAGTAACATCTGACCTCTGATTGCCAACAAGGTTTTTGCCACCAAGTACTCAAAGTAAAATGAGTAATTATAATTCTGGATTTTGTTGTTATTTACTCTCTCATTGGTCAAATAAACCTACTGATAATATTATAGAGTGATCATGTCTTTGTCAGTGGGCAAACGTATATGGGGCGCCGTTTGTAAAGTGAAGCACACAAAAATAACACCAACATTTTGCCACATTTAGCCTCAAACCACATTTAATAGTCACGTTTTTAACACATTTAAAGCATTATTTGTGAACTTTGTCTTATTTACTTTTTGTGTAAAATATATATAAATGCTAAATGTTAAATATTAAATGTTAAATCTAAATGTTAAATGTTAAATCTAAATGTTATATGTTAAATCTAAATGTTAAATGTTAAATCTAAATGTTAAATGTTAAATCTAAATGTTAAATGTTAAATCTAAATGTTATATGTTAAATCTAAATGTTAAATGTTAAATCTAAATGTTAAATGTTAAATCTAAATGTTAAATGTTAAATCTAAATGTTATATGTTAAATCTAAATGTTAAATCTAAATGTTAAATCTAAATGTTAAATCTAAATGTTAAATGTTAAATCTAAATGTTAAATGTTAAATCTAAATTATAAGTCATACATTTAACTATACAAGAATTACGGTACTTAGCCACGCCCCTAGTTCGTGACCGTGAATCTTCACAACTCACACAGCTCTACTATTTCACAAAGAGGTCTTTCAAAATGGCAAGTCATGTAGAGTTATAGCGGCTGTATTTGAGAGAGCTGTTGCTGCTGGGGTTAGGATGGCTCTTCATGACCGACCTACACCAAGCACATCTTCCCAATCAACCACCACATCATTGCCATCGGTAAGTACTGAAGTTGTGCGTTTTATGAAATGGAGGGGTCTTACAGTAACCTAGCTGTCGTAGCTAGTATCATATGTCACCTGTTAACTAGACTACCATAACCCAGTTAGTGGTTAACGGTAACCAAATTACCCACTTTATGAAGCCGTTGTTGTGGTGAATTTGTGACCAACTTTCCCAGATTGCTCACGAGCGCACTAACTAAGCAATCTGGGTAAGGGTTGGGTACGGAAACCCGCTGCTAATAGGGCACAGGTGCCTTAACAACCGGTATCTACCGGACCGAGTAGCAACGCCGATTTGTGTGCCTCATTTCGGCGCCACTTATTATACCTGAATGCCTTACAGTGCATTCAAAATTATTGTAAATGAACCTTTTCCCATCTGGTGGTTGTTTTTGTTGTCCAACAGCAATTTACTAGTGAAATTACTATATTATTAAATCATTTAATTTTTACCATATGGCCTTAGCAATAATCAAGCCGTTCTTTAATGTCGCTGACTGTTGTTTAGTACTTTACTCTATTCATCTAGTCTTCTGAATCCAAACTCTAATGTACAGTTTACTGTAGGCCAAAATATGGTACCAGGCAGATTTAACCACTAGACCTTGAACTGGGCTTTATCGCCATATCTGACAGTCAAAATATGGGCTCTTGTTTCAGGTCTCCACACCAGTAGTGCCCACTGGCACTTCCAGCTCTGCCACCACTGTCACATCACTAAGATCAGTAAGTGAAGTTGTGTTATACAGCTAGAACATTTTTGTTACCCTCAGTGAAATGAGTCA
Organism: Dallia pectoralis; assembly: GCA_029465975.1. Classification (NCBI taxonomy): domain Eukaryota; kingdom Metazoa; phylum Chordata; class Actinopteri; order Esociformes; family Umbridae; genus Dallia; species Dallia pectoralis. The sequence goes on along the minus strand of CM055752.1, from coordinate 11,368,673 downwards.
ACGAGATAGAATAACCACACTCTGTTCAAGAAGAAGTGACGTGAAACACGTCCTTACCTTCCGGAACCCGACAGGGAAAGAAAAACAATCCCTTGTCCTAGTGTAGTCCAACAGACGCGCACAACATCCCCGTCTACCGTTCCCCAGCCACCGTGCCGAGAACAGAATGAACGAGGGATGTGGACGAGACGTCCTTCAAGTAGAACCGGACAAATGGGGAGGGCGTCGACCAGGACGCCGCACTACAAATGTCCTCAACTCTAACTCCCCTAAAGAGAGCATGGGATGCCGCTATACCGCGGGTAGAGTGGGCTCTGACGCAAACCGGCGCCGGCAACCCCGCAGACTCATAGGCTACTGCAATACACTCGCAAAGCCAGTGAGCCAAACGTTGCTTAGACAACGCACGCCCCCGCGTCGCGGTTCCAAAACACACGAACATCTGATCCGATGTTCTAAGTGTCCTTGTGTGTTCCACGTAGCATGCAACCGCACGCACCGGGCACAAACAATGCCACCTCTCCTCTGCTCCATCTCTGTGCGGAGGAGGGTAGAAAGCGTCTAACTCCAAAACACGAGATCTATACGATGTCGTGATGATCTTAGGCACAAACGCCGGGTTCGGCCGTAACATCGCCCTGCTTAAATCGCCATTGATGAATAAGCAATCGGGACGTGTTGAAAACGCACACAAATCACTCACACGTTTTGTGGAGCAAAGCGCCAACAACAAAGCTGTCTTAAGAGACAGGAGTCTTAATGAGATCTGTGACAGAGGTTCAAATGGCGGCGCACACAGCGCATTCAGAACCGTGGACAGATCCCACTGAGGCACGCTGGCCCTAGCCACGGGTCGCAGTCTCCGCGTTCCCGTGAGGAAACGCTTAACTAGGGAATGACTGAACACAGTCTTATTCCCGAAACCCTCGTGACACGCGGAGATCGCTGCTGCGTAACCCTTTATGGTAGACGCCGATCTCCGCTTATCTAACAAATACTGCAGAAACGACAGTATCTGTTCCACCGGGCAACAAACCGGGTCTACTGTGTTCGTCTCGCACCAACGCACGAACATCGACCACCTGTTAGAGTACAACGTAGAAGTTGAACTCGCCCTCGCACTCTGAATAGTACGAATGACGTCGGCTGACAAACCCCTTTTTGTCAGTCTGTCCCTCTCAGGAGCCAGACCTTCAGAGGTCCCGATATCACAGGCCCGCGCTCGATAGTTCCCAGAGCCTGGGACAGAGCGTCCCCGCGAGGGGGAAGTGGCCACGGCTCCGCCGCCAACAATTGAATCATTTCCGGATACCATAGCGCCCCCGGAAGATCCGGGGCGACTACAATCACCGTTAAATGATCCGCTTTTACCCGCGCCAGCAGTCGTGCCAGGCATGACAGTGGGGGAAAAGCGTAAAGGAGACCCTTGGGCCAACTTTGATGCGCAAACGCGTCCGTCCCCAGGGGAGGACCGTCCTGCGCCCGCAGAGAAAACCACAGGCGACACTGCGCGTTTTCTCTTGCCGCAAACAGATCCGCTCGGGCCTCCCCAAATCTCTCCCAAATGAGGGAGACGATCTCCGGGTTCAGACGCCAATCGTCGTCTCGAGGACCCCCTCGCGACATCAAGTCTGCCCCCACATTCTGTCTGCCGGGTACGTGTACCGCTGACAGAGAACGCAAGTGTCTGTGTGCCCACAACCACAGTCTCGTCGCCGCTTCGTGGAGTACAGGAGACCTGACTCCGCCCTGGCGATTTATGTATGCTACTGTAGCCCGATTGTCTGACCGAATCAGTACATCCCGGCCCCGTAGTCTCGGGGCAAAATGGGTCAGAACCAACTGAACCGTTTCCAGTTCCAACAGGTTGATGTGGCGTTGGCTTCTCGGCCACACGCCCCCTACCGCCTGTCCCTGACACACACCCCCCCAGCCTGTCAGTGACGCGTCCGTGAAGACCTGCGTCATTGCTGACACTCTGCCCAACGGGACTCCCCGTTCTAGGACCGCTGGGTTTCTCCAATAATCCAAATCCCCCGCCAGGGTATAAGGAATTATCAGCATGCGCCGACGGTGACGCACCGGGTCTACTCTCTGTCGAGCAAACCAACGTTGAAGGGCGCGCATATGCAGCAACCCCAACGTTACGACTGCGTGAGCGGCCGACATGAGCCCTAACAGGGACATGATTTCCTGAACCCGCCTCCTGCAAGGGGGTCGGCACAGACGTAAGGCCGAGAGAATACTCTCCGTCCTCCCGTCTGATAGACGCGCTCTCATAATGCCCGTGTCCAGAAAGAGCCCGAGATAGGTTACTTTCTGACTCGGCCACGGCGCGCTCTTCTTCCAATTCACAGCGAGTCCCAACTGTGTGAATAACTCCACCAAATGACTCGTGTGACTCATTGCCATCTCTGCTGACGATGCCAGAATTAACAGATCGTCTAGATATGCTAAAACTCGGATTCCTCGTCGTCGCAGCGGCTCCAACGCCGTCTCCACACATTTGGAGAACGTTCGCGGAGCCAGGGCGTAGCCGAATGGCACTCTCGTGTATTCGTAGGCTATCCCCTGAAAGGCAAAGCGGAAGAACTTTCTGTGCCGGACAGCTATCAGTACGTGAAAGTACGCATCCTTCAGATCTATACTCGTACAGTAGTCGCCTGGGAGAATTGATTCTAACAAGCGTTTTACCGTGAGCATACGAAAGGGCCGCTTGGCTACACATCTGTTCAGAATGCGTAAATCCAATATCGGCCTCATTTCCCCTGTCCTCTTTGGGACCAGGAAGTAAGGAGAGTAAAACCCCCTCTCTCTCTGGTCCCGTGGGACAATGTCTATAGCGCCCTTCTCTCTGAGATTCGCTATTTCCGACAGCAGGGCTGTCACTTTCTCCTCTGATCTTATCACCGTCTCCACCACTCCCGAGAAGGGGGGTGGAGCGCAGAGAAACTGTACCGTATAACCTCTCCTTATTGTTCGATCTAGCCACGTAGACAGGGAACAATTCCGACGCCACTCCGAGTAATGCTCTGAGAGCGGGAGTGCGCGAAGTTGGGGAGAGTTTGCTAGAAAAGTATTGTAATCTGTTCTCGCTCTCTCCGCCGCTGACCCGTCCGTCGGTAGCGGAGGTACAGCCCATGGGGAGCGACCCTCGAAAGGGATTCGCGATTACACTCTTCTCTACGGTACTACTGGAGAAAGAGGGAGACACTTCGCTAAGCAACGAGGGCGGGCGGTGAAACCCCAGCCCAGCCGTGACGTCACTGCTGCCACCAGCCGACTCCGCTCGGGAAACCCCCGAGCTGGTCGTGTGGTGAGCCGACGAGCTATCTCCCATAGACAAATGGGGGACCCCCGCGATAGGAGTAGAACCGGTTATGACCCTGTCTACCCCTGACACGGGTCGTGTGATCTCGGAAAAGGCAGACTGACCATGCAGACGCAAAGAATGCATTAAACCACTCTGACCGCTTTCCTCCGCCTTCCTGGTAGCGAGACGTGAGGGAAACTTAAGAGCCCCTCCTCCCTCTGCCTTCAGAGAATGTTGTCTCTGTCTGACAACACGGCTATCGATTCTCTCCTCCACACGATCCTCATCGGGAAAAGGGGAGGAGAGAAAAGTACTGCCGGCGGTTCCCGCTGATACAGCGTGTGTATCGGAAACGGTAGTTCCCAGACACACGCCGTCACTAATTCGCCCCGGGGGACAGGACGCCGGTGTAGACACGCTACCCGGCGTAACTGCCATCCCGGGCTGCGGGTAAAAGGGGACAGCCCTTACTGCGGATTCTGTCAATACGGGGCGTGTATAAAGGGCGGTAGACCCTTTATACATGCCACCGCTTATGTAACTCAGAGGACGGGACGCCGCAGCCTGCTTACAGCTGGGCGTAGCCGTAGCCCCGGTTTCAGCAATGGAAAAGTGTCTTTTATTGAAAAAGTAAAAATCACTTTCTTTATTAGACACAACATCACCCAACACACACAGGGCTGCCGTCTCGGGCACGCCTAGTCAGGTCCGTTTCCTCTGCTTCCGCGGAGCACCCGGACCGGGTCTCTCAGGAGCCGCTGGTCTCTTGCTGTGCCCTCTTATCGGCGGTCTAAAAGACTCCGCTCTGGGCGCCGGGGCTGCCGACTCCGCCGTAGCCTCCAGCTTCTGCCTTCTCACCCTGCGCTTGGCAGACGCCCCCGGCCTCGCCGCTTTGCGTGACGTGTCCGGGCGTGAAGGTCTGGCCAGTGGGAGGTGTCGGGAGAGCAACATCCTGTCCTCCTCCACCTTCTTAAAGGCTAGAGTGGCCGTCTCCACAGCCTCTCCGAATAGCCCAGTGGTCGACACGGGCGCGTTGAGGAGGGGGGCTTTCTGGCACTCTTTCAGAGACGAAAGAGACAACCACAGATGCCTCTGGGTCACCACCGCCGTCGCCATCGTGCCCCCTGCACAAACCGCGTGTGCCTGGTTCAAATGCAGGATGGCCCCCGACAGTCGCGATATGTCCGCCAACTCCTTGGCGGAGATGCTCGTGGCCCCCGTGGTCATACGGGAAATGGCCCCCGCCATCAACGCCAGGTTGTTAGCAGCCGCCACCGACTGCGCCCCGAACTGGAAGCATTTGTCCGCCAGCTGGGCGGTAAACCTATCCTTCGGGGCCGGTAGAGAGGGCTTCCTGTCCAGCCACTGGCTCTCCGCTGGGAGGAAAAGGGCCGACATGGCTCTCTCCAGTCTAGGAGTAGCCGATGTAATGGCCTCACCTCTTCCCGCCACCCTAGTGAACGGCATGTAAGCTCGGGCTGGGGCTCTAGCCATGAGGGGCTCTCTCCACGCAGCCTCTGCGTACTTTGCCAGAGCGGGCAGGCACGGTGCCTCAGGCTCTGGCTCCCTCACTCGCTCTGACCATGGCCCTCCGGTCATGGAGTCGAACTCCTCCGCAGGTGGGAGGGGTGCGAGGGGGATGCCCATCCTCAGGGCCGCTCCCTCAACGAGTCCGACAAACTCGGACCGGAGAGATGGCCGGGGGACGGGGTGGGGGGTGTCTATGGGTGACATATCCACATCCTCCTCCCCCATGCTTCTCCGGTCCCGTGGGACACAGGAGACAGCAGGCGGGGGCTGGCGAGGGGCCATGGGCCTCACACTGCCTGCCGCCCGCTCCTCCTCAGACGAGCTCTCTTCCTCTTCCCCCGAGTCCTCGGAGTCCGAAGAAAGCACCGTCTGCAGAGGTATGACCTCCTCGAAGAACCCGCGCCTCTCCCTCCGCCTAGGCATCGTGAGGAGGGCGCAACTAGGGCACTCCGGTGGGTCCAGCAGTCCCTCTCGGGCGTGGTCAGGTCCGAGACACGAGACACACCGGTCGTGGGGGTCCGCATCCGCCGCGAGGTCTGCACACCGGCACTCCGCCGAGATAACGATATCCAAAGACGCAGCCATCCTCAAGAACAATGGCAAGGTAAGTCGTCTGGTAATGCAAAATAAAGTAGTATGTTCAGTCGAGCTGAAGAAAAAGGGAGGCTGAGTGTGGGGTGACGCTCAGTTATATAGGGCACAGGTGCGCCCTGATTGGCTGAGCGGTAGTGCATTTTAATTTGTCAGTATGGCCGCGGGGCGCGGCGGGGTTAAACCACTAGGAGCGAAGCCCCCTAGGGGGCGGAGCTCCACGACATATAAATGTGGTTTGAGGCTAAATGTGGCAAAATGTTGGTGTTATTTTTGTGTGCTTCACTTTACAAACGGCGCCCCATATACGTACATAATGAGCAGGGGATCTATACTTCACTATACTGTATACATTAAAAGGTGCACTCCAGTTACATGATCAACCCATTGAATAAGCTTCTCTAAAAGGCACAGTTCTCAAAAAGTGATCTCACATTGTCCGAACGGTCTCTGTTCCAGACGTACCACAATTACCGTCTATTAAAACACGATGCAGGTGTACACCAGCTTGTTCAAGTGAACCAGACACGTGTTCTGTTTCAGTTCCATAAAATCTATATCACTTCTGTATTGTAACGAAATGATTGGTGCCACATTCCAGCTGGAAAGACATTTTAAATATATGTTCATGTGATTGAAGTGACTGTTTAACTGCAGCACCTATTCATACATGTCGTATACACAATGGAGGGCGTGCTATACGGTGGGTCTGCCTCGCCTCATTGTGCCTTAGTGACGCATCTCTGGAACACAAGTAAATCTTGTGCAATTTGATTACGTTAACATAACTTTTAAACAATAACGCGGAAAGTTTCCTGAAGTTTTGTGTTACATTTCCGGGGGGGCATTTCAATTTTTGTGACTGAAACCACCTCAGGAGATCGAAACACCGCCTTCGCCCAATCCTCACATGACGGGGAAGAAAACGCTTTAGCTTACAGTGAATACTATATATAAATATAAATACATAAGCCTCCTCTGAAGGTGTAGTATTCCATGACTAGTCCCTACAGCACTATATAATGACTAACCAAATCTCACCTCACTCAACTAGGTTGTATTTGATGGTTGAAGCTCTGGCCGCAGTTGTACTGATAGATAGTCAACCATGAAGAGTATTAAGGCCACATACACTTCAGGGCATAATCTGTGATCTAAACATGGCATGATTCTGTCTCTCCTTATTTAAGCCACTCCTACTAGCTATAGTTTCTTTCACTGACAAAAGTAATTAGGAGTGAGGCACAGCCCATATTTCTGCAAAATACGTATCTGTTGGTGACATCGGTTGTTGAAAACCATGCAGTATTTGTCTGCCATCTCAGCTGTTTGTAACGGTATATAGACACACCAAGGTCATGTCCCTGTTAACTTATTTATTTGAATTCCTGTCAGCAATACAACCTATGACAAAGTTGGTATCCTAGGTTATTCAAATTTTTATGTAGATATTTAAACCGATACCAAAGCAATGTTTTTTGTTTGTTGATTAGTTATGTATTCTATTGGCTTTATTTCAAATGTAAGAGCCTACACACAACTGTGGCCAAAACATGACCTCATAACACTTTATAATGTTTTTGACAAATAAAAGGTTAGAAAGCATCATCTTTTCACTGAAGTGTAAGAGAATTTCAAATGTTATTTAAATCATGTTCCTCCTCAAATGCTGACCTCATTCTGTGAGCTAGTGAATTATTTGTTTTCCAAATTAAATCTTACCAGTTAGGTCTGTACTGTGAGTCTCTCCTACACTGTGTGAAGTTGGGTCTGTACTGTGAGTCTCTCCTACACTGTGTGAAGTTGGGTCTGTACTGTGAGTCTCTCCTACACTGTGTGAAGTTGGGTCTGTACTGTGAGTCTCTCCTACACTGTGTGAAGTTGGGTCTGTACTGTGAGTCTCTCCTACACTGTGTGAAGTTAGGTCTGTACTGTGAGTCTCTCCTACACTGTGTGAAGTTAGGTCTGTACTGTGAGTCTCTCCTACACTGTGTGAAGTTAGGTCTGTACTGTGAGTCTCTCCTACACTGTGTGAAGTTGGGTCTATACTGTGAGTCTCTCCTACACTGTGTGAAGTTGGGTCTGTACTGTGAGTCTCTCCTACACTATGTGAAGTTAGGTCTGTACTGTGAGTCTCTCCTACACTGTGTGAAGTTAGGTCTGTACTGTGAGTCTCTCCTACACTGTGTGAAGTTGGGTCTGTACTGTGAGTCTCTCCTACACTGTGTGAAGTTGGGTCTGTACTGTGAGTCTCTCCTACACTATGTGAAGTTAGGTCTGTACTGTGAGTCTCTCCTATGTGAAGTTAGGTCTGTACTGTGAGTCTCCTACACTGTGTGAAGTTGGGTCTGTACTGTGAGTCTCTCCTACACTATGTGAAGTTGGGTCTGTACTGTGATTCTCTCCTACACTATGTGAAGTTGGGTCTGTACTGTGAGTCTCTCCTATGTGAAGTTGGGTCTGTACTGTGAGTCTCTCCTACACTGTGTGAAGTTGGGTCTGTACTGTGAGTCTCTCCTACACTATGTGAAGTTAGGTCTGTACTGTGAATCTCTCCTACACTATGTGAAGTTGGGTCTGTACTGTGAGTCTCTCCTACACTATGTGAAGTTAGGTCTGTACTGTGAGTCTCTCATACACTATGTGAAGTTGGGTCTGTGCTGTGCGTCTCTCCTACACTGTGTGAAGGTGGGTCTGTACTGTGAGTCTCTCCTACACTGTGTGAAGTTGGGTCTGTACTGTGAGTCTCTCCTATGTGAAGTTGGGTCTGTACTGTGAGTCTCTCCTATGTGAAGTTGGGTCTGTACTGTGAGTCTCTCCTACACTATGTGAAGTTAGGTCTGTACTGTGAGTCTCTCATACACTATGTGAAGTTGGGTCTATGCTGTGTGTCTCTCCTACACTATGTGAAGTTGGGTCTGTACTGTGAGTCTCTCCTACACTATGTGAAGTTGGGTCTGTACTGTGAGTCTCTCCTACACTGTGTGAAGTTGGGTCTGTACTGTGAGTCTCTCCTATGTGAAGTTGGGTCTGTACTGTGAGTCTCTCCTATGTGAAGTTGGGTCTGTACTGTGAGTCTCTCCTACACTATGTGAAGTTGTGTCTGTACTGTGAATCTCTCCTACACTGTGTGAAGTTAGGTCTGTACTGTGAGTCTCTCCTACAATACGATGGTATTTAAACTGTATAGTTCTCTGAATGTGAATACTTTGGCAATTGGTTAGAGGACAGGCTTTCTTTAAAAAAATGTGAATGAAAAAAGTAAACATTCAATTTAGTGTTCTTTTAATGAAACAAGGGATGTTTTTCCTTTGTAAATACAATACAAATTGTGCAGGCTTATTTTATATCCCTTTACAATTATGGCGATCTAATCTATACGTATGCTTCGGCAAACACATTAAAACCACCATATGCTGTTTAACTTTGTTCACTGAGGATAGTTGAGTGATAGTTAAAAAATGCATCATTCTATTCTATTACAAAATAAAGAGGTTGTGTCGAGAGCAACATGCTTTTTAGTTTTGTAAGCACTTCTTTTAAAACTACCTCAATATATATCATCATCAATATCCGGAAGACGTAATCATTTCAAAACCAGATCCCAGTCGTAGATTACATTAGAGGCTCCTGCAATCTCCATCAATATGAAGTTGTCTGTCTTTGTTTTGTATCTATGTTCTTTTTCTTCATGTTTTTTTCTTGCCCCTGAAACTGTACGTGTCATCATGTTTACATAGGGCACTGCCGTTAAAAGAGATCTCAGTCTGTGTTCCCTTGTAAAACATATATTCTGTAGAAAAACAAATATAGTCCCACCAAGCCTAGAAGTAACTATAGATATTCCTTTCCTGTGGTCGGATCACTGTTGGTGTGTATCCACCACCTCACCACGGGAGCACCCCACAGGCCTTACCATATCAGAGATGCTCTCATCCAGTCATCTGGCCATAACAATTTGGCCCTGATCAGAAAATCGAGATCGACAAAATCGTCAAGGGCAATGGCAGGATTTGAGCCCATTCTTCAGAAGTACATGTTTAAAGGAGAACTACTAGACCTCCCCGGGCCACACTATCTGGGTGTTGGGTTTTTTAAAACAGACATTTTAGACACCTTTTTCAGGTGCTCAGCACCGTCAAGCACTGTGCTGACCAGCTATTTGCTGTGTTCGCAGACATTTTCAATAAATCATTGAAGTCATGCATCATCCCAGCCTGCTTCAGATCCTCCACCAGCTTCCCAGTCCCCCAAGAAACCAAGGATCCCAGGGTTAAATGATTACAGACCCGTTGCCCTGACCTGTGTGGTTATGGAGTCCTTTCAGACGGCTGTCTATACAGCTTCTATTCCACATCAGTAAATCTAAGGAATATGTTCCTAGCACTAGACTGCCCTGCCCTTTATCCATACACATATAGCACATCCTGTATTTATCCATACACATTTAGCGCATCCTATATTTATCCATATGCCAACTAGACATGGTCTCTTGTCGGACTGTTCGTGTTGTGTGTTTCTGCTCAGAACAATTTCCTTATGTGTGTGAACCGACTTCGAAATAAACCAGATTCTTTTTTCAACTTTATAATGACTTTGTACAGAGATATTTATATGCAAAGCACTTAGTGTGATTTTATGTGGTTTATATGTAACAATATATATATATAGAGAGAGAGAGAGTGTCAAACATGAGTTTCATTTCAATGTCAAATTGTATGAAAATTTAAAGCTGGAGTCCACCAGGATAATTTGGTTAATTCTCTACTTGTTTCTGAATGCGTCATTAAACTCCACAGGGAAGTGGAGCTCCTAGCCTTTCCTACCTGCCTCCCTCCCACCTGTTTGCCTCCGCTCTCTCCACCCTTTTTTCTTTTGCTGTTTTCTTTACCTGCAGCAACATTGAAGAGAGAAACAGAGAGAGAGGAGGTAGTGAGAGAGGTAGTGTGTGTACTAAAGGAAAAAAACTGTTCAGATAACCGGTAAATCCACCAGTCTGCTGATTCACACACTCACTTCTGTTATCCCACATTTACTCTTTCAGTAACATCAAAGGTAAGTCCATCTGCTTTGAACGTAACCTGGTGTACTCGTTCACAAGAACATAACATATCGTAGGATGGAATAGCTTGAGTTGACCCTGTGTTTTTTAAAGATTGTTTGTAGAATAGTTTTTTGTTTTGTAGTATAATGCTTTCCTGTGGTCAGGTTCCCGTGACAACGCAGAATCCAACAATGATGTTACTCCCCTGAGAGCATTACTTAAGCCTGCAATTATTTTTTTCAAAGACATCCTTTGAGATTGGTGTGGTGTTTTGTCTTCAAGCACTCTCCGCATTGACGGTCTGCCAAAGGTTGTATTTCTTTTTGTAAATTATGCAATTGCTATTTGAACTACTTAGATTTGTCATTCTACAGCAGAATTGAATTTTTCACCATAAGGTTCTATAGGAAACATAAGTCTGGCTAGATGGCTGGTTATGTTTTTCATATGTACCAGATTGTGGTTATTAAGACCTTTCTCTAGGGTAACTAGAGACTGTTTTCCATTGTAAAAACATAGGAAATTCGTCGTACCAGAAATGAGAGTTTTTCCAAGTCCTCTGTCGGGTTCAGGCTGGGCTTCATAAAATAAATTTGATTGGTTGATTGATTAGTGGACAAAAAAAAAGTGGGACAACTTTTTTGCTTAATATTACTCACTGGGTGCGGCTAAACAATGACACAGGAATGACCATCTTTAGTTTAGCATCCAAGTTTCACTCATTATTGTTGCCTCTAATTAAAGTTTTGTATCTGGCACCATATGCCATAAGCACACTATTCAACTTTTTTAAAAATTACATATTGAAAGAAAAAAGGTTTCGAGGGTTTCTTCAATCAGAATTACACAGTTCTTACTGTAGCTAATTGTTTACATCTAGCATTTATAATTTCACAATAAAAGTTTTGTTTAGACGCATGTTGGCATTTGTTACCTGCATAAGAACATTTATTATAGTAAATTGCTGGTTTTAAAGTATTTTTTGTTGTGAAAAAGTGAATGACGTCGGTGGTATTAGTATTTGTGGTTGTAACATGGTTTTTATCGCTGTACTCAGGCAACATGTCACCATGTAATGCTAGTTAAGATTAACTGAACTCAGGCAACATGTCACCATGTAATGCTAGTTTATATTAACTGTACTCAGGCAACATGTCACCATGTAATGCTAGTTAAGATTAACTGACCTCAGGCAACATGTCACCATGTAATGCTAGTTTATATTAACTGTACTCAGGCAACATGTCACCATGTAATGCTAGTTTATATTAACTGTACTCAGGCATCATGTCACCATGTAATGCTAGTTTATATTAACTGTACTCAGGCAACATGTCACCATGTAATGCTAGTTTAGATTAACTGAACTCAGGCAACATGTCACCATGTAATGCTAGTTAAGATTAACTGTACTCAGGCATCATGTCACCATGTAATGCTAGTTAAGATTAACTGTACTCAGGCATCATGTCACCATGTAATGCTAGTTTATATTAACTGAACTCAGGCATCATGTCACCATGTAATGCTAGTTTATATTAACTGACCTCAGGCAACATGTCACCATGTAATGCTAGTTTAGATTAACTGAACTCAGGCAACATGTCACCATGTAATGCTAGTTAAGATTAACTGACCTCAGGCAACATGTCACCATGTAATGCTAGTTTATATTAACTGAACTCAGGCAACATGTCACCATGTAATGCTAGTTAAGATTAACTGAACTCAGGCAACATGTCACCATGTAATGCTAGTTAAGATTAACTGAACTCAGGCATCATGTCACCATGTAATGCTGGTTTAGATTAACTGAACTCAGGCAACATGTCACCATGTAATGCTAGTTAAGATTAACTGACCTCAGGCAACATGTCACCATGTAATGCTAGTTAAGATTAACTGACCTCAGGCAACATGTCACCATGTAATGCTAGTTAAGATTAACTGACCTCAGGCAACATGTCACCATGTAATGCTAGTTTATATTATCTGTACTCAGGCAACATGTCACCATGTAATGCTAGTTTATATTAACTGACCTCAGGCATCATGTCACCATGTAATGCTAGTTTATATTAACTGTCACTGTAATGCTAGGCAACATGTCACCATGTAATGCTAGTTTATATTAAACCATGTATTAACTGTAATGTAATCAGGCAACATGTCACCATGTAATGCTAGTTTATATTAAACCATGTAATGCTAGTTTTAACTGATTGTCAACATGTAATGCTAGTTTATATTAACTGACATCATGTCACCATGTAATGCAGTTTATTAACTGTCACCATGTAATGCTAGTTTATATTAAATGTCACCATGTAATGCTCAGGCATCATGTCACCATGTAATGCTAGTTTATATTAACTGTACTCAGGCAACATGTCACCATGTAATGCTAGTTTATATTAACTGAACTCAGGCATCATGTCACCATGTAATGCTAGTTTATATTAACTGAACTCAGGCAACATGTCACCATGTAATGCTAGTTTAGATTAACTGAACTCAGGCAACATGTCACCATGTAATGCTAGTTTATATTAACTGTACTCAGGCAACATGTCACCATGTAATGCTAGTTTAGATTAACTGAACTCAGGCAACATGTCACCATGTAATGCTAGTTTATATTAACTGACAACATCAGGCAACATGTCACCATGTAATGCTAGTTTAGATTAACTGACCTCAGGCAACATGTCACCATGTAATGCTAGTTTAGATTAACTGAACTCAGGCATCATGTCACCATGTAATGCTAGTTTATATTAACATGTCACCATGTAATGCTAGTTTATATTCACTGACCTCAGGCAACATGTCACCATGTAATGCTAGTTTATATTAACTGAACTCAGGCAACATGTCACATGTAATGCTAGTTTATATTAAGGCATGTCACCATGTAATGCTAGTTTATATTAACTGACCTCAGGCAACATGTCACCATGTAATGCTAGTTTATATTAACTGTACTCAGGCAACATGTCACCATGTAATGCTAGTTTAGATTAACTGACTCAGGCAACATGTCACCATGTAATGCTAGTTTATATTAACTGACTCAGGCAACATGTCACCATGTAATGCTAGTTTAGATTAACTGAACTCAGGCAACATGTCACCATGTAATGCTAGTTTAGATTAACTGACCTCAGGCAACATGTCACCATGTAATGCTAGTTTATATTAACTGAACTCAGGCAACATGTCACCATGTAATGCTAGTTTATATTAACTGACCTCAGGCAACATGTCACCATGTAATGCTGGTTTAGATTAACTGACCTCAGGCAACATGTCACCATGTAATGCTAGTTTATATTAACTGTACTCAGGCATCATGTCACCATGTAATGCTAGTTTATATTAAATGTACTCAGGCATCATGTCACCATGTAATGCTAGTTAAGATTAACTGAACTCAGGCAACGTGTCAACATGTAATGCTAGTTTATATTAACTGAACTCAGGCAACATGTCACCATGTAATGCTAGTTAAGATTAACTGACCTCAGGCAACATGTCACCAAGTAATGCTAGTTTATATTATCTGTACTCAGGCAACATGTCACCATGTAATGCTAGTTTAGATTAACTGAACTCAGGCAACATGTCACCATGTAATGCTAGTTAAGATTAACTGACCTCAGGCAACATGTCACCAAGTAATGCTAGTTTATATTATCTGTACTCAGGCAACATGTCACCATGTAATGCTAGTTTAGATTAACTGAACTCAGGCAACATGTCACCATGTAATGCTAGTTTAGATTAACTGAACTCAGGCAACATGTCACCATGTAATGCTAGTTAAGATTAACTGACCTCAGGCAACATGTCACCATGTAATGCTAGTTTATATTAACTGAACTCAGGCAACATGTCACCATGTAATGCTAGTTTAGATTCACTGACCTCAGGCAACATGTCACCATGTAATGCTGGTTAAGATTAACTGACCTCAGGCAACATGTCACCAAGTAATGCTAGTTTATATTATCTGTACTCAGGCAACATGTCACCATGTAATGCTAGTTTAGATTAACTGAACTCAGGCAACATGTCACCATGTAATGCTAGTTTAGATTAACTGAACTCAGGCATCATGTCACCATGTAATGCTAGTTAAGATTAACTGACCTCAGGCAACATGTCACCATGTAATGCTAGTTTATATTAACTGAACTCAGGCAACATGTCACCATGTAATGCTAGTTTAGATTAACTGAACTCAGGCAACATGTCACCATGTAATGCTAGTTTAGATTAACTGAACTCAGGCAACATGTCACCATGTAATGCTAGTTTAGATTAACTGAACTCAGGCAACATGTCACCATGTAATGCTAGTTTAGATTAACTGACCTCAGGCAACATGTCACCATGTAATGCTAGTTTATATTAACTGAACTCAGGCAACATGTCACCATGTAATGCTAGTTTATATTAACTGACCTCAGGCATCATGTCACCATGTAATGCTAGTTTATATTAACTGAACTCAGGCAACATGTCACCATGTAATGCTAGTTTATATTAACTGAACTCAGGCAACATGTCACCATGTAATGCTGGTTAAGATTAACTGAATAACAAGTTTACAGGTTTGAGGAGTTAATAACATGCCAGACCGTTCCAATTGTGTTTCTAACTTATACATTGTAACACTCCAGGGATTTTCAATGCACGATAAAGTGATGGAAATGCAAAAAATATGTTTTAATGTAGTCCAAAAAGTATTTGTAGTATCAAAATACATTTTTAAAACCACTTTTCAGTGGTTGCTCGGATATAGTTTTCACACCCATTGTCTGCTCAACTATGTGGTAACAAGTGTCTGTTTGTTCACATTCTATTGTTGTAACCGTTAACAGGTGAAGCTATTGTCTAGTGTTTCACAGGAGACCGTACTACGACTGTTTGAAGTACTGTCTCCTGTTCTAACAGCCTCCTTGACCAATGAACTGTGAACTGCTGACAGTGCGTTACTTCCTGCTGGCTAGTTGTTGACTGATCAACTTGTTTCGGGGCAGGGCAATTTGTCATGGTTTTGGTAATCAGTGCATGTAATGGAGCCAAGGGGTTTTTGAATCCATGAACGTAACATACAGGGAACATTTAGCGGAAGCTGTAAGCAGTCAGAGGGCAGTGATGACGATCTGTAAGTCGCTGGATCTAGATAAGAACTTCTGCTAAATTGTTCTCTTATCTGTAACTATTTCATAAGTCTTTATTGTACGTCAGAATGTACTGCTAATGTTTTCGGTCAACATACAGTAGATATAGGAAGTCCCCACCCCCTTTCTTGCCTAACCTGAAATGAAAACAAATCAAATCTGACGTTGTACGGCTTTATTTACACAGTTACCCAGAATACTCGGGTGAATATAAAAAGACCAAAATTGTTGGTATATATTTGTTCATGTTAAAACAATGTGTTTCTATAAGCTCACTAAGAGCTGGCCTTAGGCTTATTCATCAGCTGTTAGAACAGGTAAATGCTGCCATGCAACTCTCTATTGTTTAGGGACAAACATGGTAAAAGATGGAGCCGAAACGAGAGACAATGTTGTTCTCTACGATCCATGGTAATTATCCATCAACATGATTCAATACAAGGGTGTTTCCCCTTGCTAATCCACAACACGTGTTCTACCTTTCCCACGTGAACTCAACAAAGTTCTCAATGACATATAATTCCTTTCATCGGATTTTGTTATGCAGCAAATTTTTTTGCGATGTAATTCGGTAACTTAGTTTCACTTAGTACACTTTAGAAACATTCTGTAGATTTACAGTCGACATAAAAGTTGCCAGATATTCTTGCCAGACATAAAAGCCTCTAGTTTTGGTTATAAAGGAAATAAAAAAAAAACAGTGTTTAACTTCTTTTGAATAACCTTTCTAACCAAACTTGTAAACATGCCCTAATATGCCTTTTCCTTTGCTATTGAGTGACCAAATGAAGGACGATAATGTTATCTAAGACAAACTGCTAAGAGCATTGCTAGTGAATTTGACCCCCTCTGGCTTGTGATAAGAGGTAGCCTGTGTGAATACGTAGGTCAAAGCACAACTGGGATTAGTCAAGCAAAATGAAGCAAATTAAATAAATGCTGAAACCGCACATTTTCCGCTTCTGCTGTGTAATGGCCTTATGAGTTGGGAAAGCAAAGCAGTCACAAAAACATCACATGTAACCTGTCTGACATGTAATGTTGTGAAGGCTCCCCAAGGAGAGGCTTGAAGACCAAAGCCTTAAAGGCAGTATAAAATGGTTCATCATTAAAGATGTCTTTGACAGTATGTTCTAAAGAAATTGTTTCATTAGTTATCAATATATTGTTAGACGTAAAATAAAATCTATTAGTTAAATATTTCTAAAACTAGCCTTGGTTCCAAATTCGGGTTCATTTTCCAAAGAACCTTTATTATAACCGCAACAGCCCTTTATAAAATGATGTAGTTCTCCCTGGATTAAAAATACCACGAAAAGTAGTAATTTAACAGCCACTGTTTTGATAAACTGATGAGATCCATCTAGTGGACCTTCATGAAACAATCATAGGACTAGATAGTAAGCAAACAATCAGTTTTTATAGTCAAAATGTTGAATGCACGAGAAATGGACAGGAGTAAAGATCTGAGCGTCTTTAACATGGTCCAAATTGTTATGTCCAGACGACGGTGTCCGATCATCTCTCAAGGCTTGTGGGTCTGTGCTGTTTTGGAGGCATGCTGAGGACCAACAGCTTATTAGGCATTAGGTCATAATGTTTCGGCTGCTTTAGGGACCGCCAGTAAAGTGTGTCTTTGTAGTGCCCGCATGGTTGTTCTATATCTTAATGGCCAACAGGTGCAACAGTGAACGATTTGAAAGACCCTTCAGATTTGAAATCCAATTATAAAAATAGATGCAAGGTGTTAAAACAGGGGCTGTTGTAAGTCCTGCAGACTGGAACCAGACTGGAACCAATTCACACAGCTCTAGGCACGCCCTTCACTTTCCACTGGTTTAACGGTTTTAGATTTGTAATTTAACAATACTCCCAACACACCCAAACATGAACTTTTAAATAAATGTAGCAGCCAGTCTAAACCCAAACATTAAATACCGGCCATGCCGTATATGGACACGAGTCAACTCATCATCAGTCCTTATAGCAACTAACAGACAAGACAAACTAACAATGACAAACACTCAGGATGACTCATTATATATCGTTTTTAGTAAATAGTGTGTTTGTAATGGGCTCTTGTGTTTAATGTGTTCAACTTCCTTGGCATCTAATTTTCCAGACAGGAAATAATAAACAGGTTTTGCTTCGTATTATGACACTTGGAACTGGTCTACCTTCTGTATGATTTGCATATCGCTTATCATTCTTTTATTTATTTAGTGAATTGGGAAACAACTTCCACCTTTCATTGAAAATCTTATTTTTACGTCTGGTTACAATATTACAGACATTGTTTGGAAGAAAACAAGATGCTCATTATAGGCTTGGATATATATATAATATATTTTTAAAAAATACAAGCAAGTACTAATACTTGCTTCTATTTCTCTAGATGTAAAGTGGCTCTAACAATTAATATTCCCCTTTGGACTTTTCTGCGTTTTATTGAGTTTTTGCTATTGATCAATACAGAAATAAACACATCAAACGGGAAAAACGAAATCTACCAATTGTTAGAAATTGATTACAAATACAAACCAGAACATAGTTGATTGCTTAATTTGGTTTGAGGGTTGTGCAGTACGAAAAAGGAATGAGCAGAACTAGTGGAAAGAAAATGAATTAAGAACAATGAGGCCTTATACGACACACCAGTGGAACGTGAGAAGGGCTTATTCTTGAACTAGTTCACAGTCCATGCAGTGTGTTTACCTTCACTTCACAGAAACCTCACCGGTTCCTCGCCGGTTCCTCCACAAACTGAGAAGGTGCATCTGTTTTATAAGGGATAGAGAGACCATTATTGCCCCAGGTGCCAGTGGATGTGTGTGATTGGTGATTACCTGCCGGATGGGGTCTTCAGTTTGTTTGTTCTGTGGAACTGCCACAATAACTATTCACCCATTTTGTAGTTCTTCTTTCACACCTGAACGAGCTGTGGTGCAACTAATTGTCTTCGGAAGTCATGTAATTACTTGAATAGAGTCCACCTGTGTGCAATTAAGGTGTTAAACATTTCTCTTGGAGGTCGCACAGTTAGTTATTACAATTACTAACAAAAACAACATTATGAGAACAAAGGAACATTCAAAAAAATGTGGAATAGCACAGTGGTATTATTGATGTTTATTGAGGGCAAAATGGATGGAAAAAATACAGAGAAATCCTGCTGAAGTCTGCTATTGACATGGGAGAAGATTCATGTCCCATCTTAGATATTAAACATGGTCACAATTTACCATTTTTAAATTACAAGAAAATAAAGAAATGCTATTTGGGTTCAAGGCATTAGCTAACATTTAGCTACTGTTACTAGTCAAGCCAGTTATCTGGTTAGAATTGTATGAAAAAATGACAAAAAATATACTGTCCTCAACGGTAGATAGAAGCCTAGTAGTTCAGACATGAATCTAGCGGAAGTGGCCCATTTTAGAAAAACCCAGAGAATATGATGCTTTCTTACCCTCTGGTAATAAGTCAGAAATGTATAAATAGCATGAAGAAATGTAAAGTTAATCCCTCACTTTATAAGCCAGACTTTACTCATTGCAAATCCAACAGAAAGACTCTTTGCTCTAGAAGAACAATAATTTATTTCCTTGTTTTTTGTAAGAATGTGTATTAACTTTGGCAGAGTCACTGATGCTGTGTCAACAAAATCCTAACTGTTAACAATCATTTAAATACGAGTCAAATGTAGCACCGGTGTCACACCACTTACTGCGCCACTGGACCAGTTCTAGGTTCTAAGGAGTGGGGAGCAAAATAATTACACCAGAGACCGTTCTTTAAATACAAAAGGCCGGCAATTTACTGAATGCAAAACAAACATAGAATATACAGTACGCAAACATACACTGCAGGTTCTGAATGTTGAAGTAATGAATGAAAAGGTATTTCACTCTATTTATTCTTTAGTTCACTTAAGTAATTTTAGCAAGGCTAATCTAAGTTAGACCAGTCTTTTTACCTAATTTGGACCTATTTTAGAATTGCTATTTTCCATTCTGAGGTAACTCTTTTCCTTTCGTTTACGGCAAGAAAATACCCTCAATTCACACCAAATCAACCAATGTGGAACACAAGTATTTTAAAACACATTCAACTATATGAACTTAATATGAAAATAAAAGTATAACAACTTAAATTCAAGTTCACGTTCAAGTATGAGTTCAATTATTCAATTAAATAAAAAGATTCAGTTTGATTCAGTCCAAAAAGAATGTCAATCAATTTCCAGTTCAGAATCTATTCAAAACCAGTTCCTGATACTCCTACCACTCTGGTAGGGAGTCACCATGCGCACGAGGTTCTCACTGATGCGATGTGGAAGGTTAGTTGACAGTCTGGGTCTGGCTCGCCATCTTGATCCCGTCTGAGCACGTGCACACCCACACGTGCAGACCAATCCTTGCTCCGACCGAGCTTCAAACAAAGCAAAAAAACCTGACCTGTATAACAGGTCATAAGCACAATAAATCACAAATAAATGTTTTACAGTTTTCATAAACCAAAATATTAACAGGTAAACCATTTATGGCGAAGCATTTCTTTGTAAACAGGTAGTTAGTGTTAACTCTCCACCAGAAAAGGAGAAAAAAATGTACAACACGTCAAAATGTAAGAAAACAACATAAACTCACCAAAACCGGTGTGGCTTAGTAAACATAAAATCCTTGTCAGTTCTCGACCAGGTAATTTATGTTTTTCAAAATAAGAATCAACTTTTTCACTCTTTTCTGCTTACTAACACACTTGTTCTCTCCTTCGGTCTTCTGCTGCAATGTCACTGAGACACGCCGTCTAGCGTCACTGGTCCCTTAAAGGGACAGTGACATGAATTTTCCGTCGGCATACTTTTAATATTAAACATCAAATTGTTGTATTAACATTTTTAATTAACTTACATTAAATTAATACATTAACTTCTAAATTATTTATGCAGCTTTATAAACTATTTATTTTTATGTCATATTTTAACATGGGTTACACAAAGATTAATTGAGGAAGTGGATTTCGACCCAAACTCTTAACACAACATTTGGTAAACTTGATGGATAAATAACACAATGCAAAGTTAATAATTTACCTATTACGTTAACTTGGTACTTTCCTGTTGAATTAGAAAACCTTTGATCATTGTGCTTCCTCTAACCACTTAAACATGAGACCAACGTATTAAAAGTTATGTCTATATGTTTGTTTACTAGATGTGTATTGCAATAGGAATGTGTCTTCTCTAAGTCTAAGCTCTGTTTACTACAACAAAACACTGTAACAATGTTGGGGCTGACAGCAGTAGCAACTAGGCTGCTACTGCTACATGAACTTTGTGACTGTAGGGCTGGCAACATATTTTATTAATTTCTTGACTTTACCACCACTGCCTTCTCAAACTTTTTAAGTACTGCATTTAAAATTCTCACAATAAATGACATTTTCGCAGTAAAGGAAAAGCATCCCATCAAACAGATCTGGTGCCATTCTGCCAGTCTTTGACTTTACACTTAAACTTTTAACAACCTCAGCTCAGCCAGCCCAGCCAATATTTTTGGAGGCGAGAGGTTTTCTTCACACTGGCCAAATGCTAAATAGATATAGATGACTAAAACTAAACAATTGCACAAAAAAGTGAAATAATATACAAATTCAATTTAATTATTATTAAACAAATGTTTTACCAACGCACCCCAAAAGAAGATTTTCCAGCTCCTCTGGAATATGTCAGAATTGCCAGATGGTCAGCCCATTATATCATAGATAATTACTGTAATTATAATTTTCTTTTCTTTTCCAGGCATCATCATTTATCAAGAATGGGTTGTTTTGGATTTCTCAAAGTCATGATGTTCATCTTCAATGGCATCATTTTTGTAAGTTTATGTCTTTATTTTTCGGAGTGAATAATTGGTGATAATATCAACAGATTTTAAGTACACGACTACACCATCATACAGCCACTCAAAACACTGTGCCACTCAAAACACGACTACACCATCATACAGCCACTCAAAATCCTGTGCCACTCAAAACACGACTACACCATCATACAGCCACTCAAAATCCTGTGCCAATTAAAACACGACTACACCATCATACAGCCACTCAAAACACTGTGCCACTCAAAACACGACTACACCATCATACAGCCACTCAAAACAATGTGCTACTCAAAACACGACTACACCATCATACAGCCACTCAAAACCCTGTGCCACTCAAAACACGACTACACCATCATACAGCCACTCAAAACCCTGTGCCACTCAAAACACGACTACACCATCATACAGCCACTCAAAACCCTGTGCCACTTAAAACACAACTACCCCATCATACAGCCACTCAAAACACTGTGCCACTCAAAACACGACTACACCATCATACAGCCACTCAAAACACTGTGCCACTCAAAACATAGTTTTCAATTATATTCGACATGTTATCACATTGATGGTTCTGATATAACCCATCAATGTGATGATTTATTTTTGTAAGGGGTCTGTAGACTTTTTATATTCTATGTATGTATGTTCGCAGAAGAACAGGCGATAGTCATGCAGAAAACAAAAATAAAGATGAGAAATTCAGATATTTGTCAGGAATATTGTTTATTTACCATTATTTTTTTATCATAAAATACATGAATAAATAGTATTTTAAAACAGTTACACTAATAAGCCCTTTAAATTAAGACCACCTGCCTGACCTGCTGTTGGTCCTCCACATGACGCCAAAACCCCCCTGTCTTGTGCTGTCCTGTATCTGGCACCATGACATTAGCTGGTCTCCCCACAGACCTCAACCGGAACAAGGGCTCTGGAATCTGGGAACGCCTTGAACTCTTCATCATGTTCCATAAACCATTCCCGAACAATGTGTGCAGTGTTGCAGGGCTCGATATCCAGCTGTAAGAGGCCACTGCCATCAGGGAATAGCATTGCCATGAACGAGTCTACCTGGTCAACAACAATGTTTTGGTAGGTGGCACGTGACAAATTGATGTCCACATGAATGCAAGGACCAGGGTTTCCCAGCAGAACGTTACCCAGACGATCACACTCCCTCCAGCGGCTTATCATCTTCCCACAGTGCCTCCTGGTGACATCACTTCCCCTGGTAAATGGGGAACGCGTACACGACCGAGCATTTGAAAACAAAAACTGGAGTCATCGGACCAGGCGACCTTCCACCGCTTCCATCTCCGACATTTGTGTCCCCATTGTAGGGAAAGACGAGGAACATGGGGCCATCATGGGGTCATCATGGGGCCATCATGGGGTCATCATGGGGTCATCATGGGGTCATCGTGGGGTCATCATGGGGTCATTGTGGGATCATCATAGGATCATCATGAGGTCATCGTGGGATCATCGTGGGGTCATCATGAGGTCATCGTGGGGTCATCGTGTGGTCATTATGGGGTCTTCATGGGCACTCTGACTGGTCTTCGGCTACACAGCTCCGTACGTAGCAGGTTGCGATGCACTGTGTGTTGCGACATATTCTGCCTGTAACCATCATTAAACTCTTCCGTGACATGTGCCACAGTGGACCTTTTGTCTGTTCAGACCAGACGGGACAGCCTTTGTTGCCTTTGATGAGACTTTCAGAGATGTTCTGACCCAGTAGTCTGGCCATGACAATTTGGTGTTTACTTCTCAAAGTCTCTCTGGTCTTTACTCTTGCCGAATTCTCCTGCATCCAACACGTTGACCACGAGAGCGTTCTGATTGTTCGCTTACCATTGAATCTACCCAGACCTTGACATGTCCTTTTTAGGAGGAGTGCCACTATTCGCTTCATTTGTGTTTGTCATCAGTGTATATTTCCGAGTAACACACACGGACACAGTCTGATGTTGTCTGATAACTCCTCTTCCAGTCTGATAACAAACCCTTCCTCCTGTAGTTGGCAGGCGCTGCCATCTTAGGCGTGGGGATATGGGTGAAGGTGGACAGCAGCTCGATTTTCGGATTCCTCCAGAGTATAAACGGGGCGCCGTCCGATCTGAGCCAGATCCTCAACGTGGGCTACCTGCTTATAGCTGTGGGGGCGGTGCTGCTGGTTCTGGGCTTCCTGGGCTGTTGTGGAGCCGTGAAAGAGAGCAGGTGCATGCTGCTAATGGTATGTTACATCTGGGCAATATATAAAGCAATATATAAAGCTGCTAATGGTATGTTACATCTGGGCAATATATAAAGCACTATATAATGCTGCTAATGGTATGTTACATCTGGGCAATATATAAAGCAATATATAAATCTGCTAATGGTATGTTACATCTGGGCAATATATAAAGCACTATATAATGCTGCTAATGGTATGTTACATCTGGGCAATATATAAAGCAATATATAATGCTGCTAATGGTATGGTACATCTGGGCAATAAATAAAGCAATATATAATGCTGCTAATGGTATGTTACATCTGGGCAATATATAAAGCAATATATAATGCTGCTAATGGTATGTTACATCTGGGCAATATATAAAGCAATATATAATGCTGCTAATGGTATGTTACATCTGGGCAATATATAAAGCAATATATAAAGCTGCTAATGGTATGTTACATCTGGGCAATATATAAAGCACTATATAATGCTGCTAATGGTATGTTACATCTGGGCAATATATAAAGCAATATATAATGCTGCTAATGGTATGTTACATCTGGGCAATATATAAAGCACTATATAATGCTGCTAATGGTATGTTACATCTGGGCAATATATAAAGCAATATATAATGCTGCTAATGGTATGTTACATCTGGGCAATATATAAAGCACTATATAATGCTGCTAATGGTATGTTACATCTGGGCAATATATAAAGCAATATATAATGCTGCTAATGGTATGTTACATCTGGGCAATATATAAAGCACTATATAATGCTGCTAATGGTATGTTACATCTGGGCAATATATAAAGCAATATATAATGCTGCTAATGGTATGTTACATCTGGGCAATATATAAAGCAATATATAAAGCTGCTAATGGTATGTTACATCTGGGCAATATATAAAGCACTATATAAAGCTGCTAATGGTATGTTACATCTGGGCAATATATAAAGCACTATATAAAGCTGCTAATGGTATGTTACATCTGGGCAATATATAAAGCAATATATAAAGCTGCTAATGGTATGTTACATCTGGGCAATATATAAAGCACTATATAATGCTGCTAATGGTATGTTACACCTGGGCAATATATAAAGCAATATATAAAGCTGCTAATGGTATGTTACACCTGGGCAATATATAAAGCACTATATAATGCTGCTAATGGTATGTTACATCTGGGCAATATATAAAGCACTATATAATGCTGCTAATGGTATGTTACATCTGGGCAATATATAAAGCAATATATAAAGCACTATATAATGCTGCTAATGGTATGTTACATCTGGGCAATATATAAAGCAATATATAAAGCACTATATGCTGTCATCAATGGGTGTCAACAGACTCATTGACCCACATCCATGACAGTTCCTTCTCGGGGTGCTACATGCAATATGTGGAGATATGTTACAAAACCGTTCCTCAGTAAAACCACCCAATTGTTCTTTTCCTCCCCTTCCCCTTTTTGCAGTTCTTTGTGATCGTGTTGATAGTGTTCATCGCGGAGGTGGCCGGAGCCGTGGTGATACTGGTGTTTAAACCAGCGGTGAGTATGGTGTATTTAGAGAGCCCATATACGCTAACATCATGTGGCACTATGGGTAACAGCGGCGGTCCTGAGAGAATGTTTCAATGGTCTGTGATTTGTGAATCCTTCAGTTGAACAAATTGATCGTCCAACTGGGCGACAACGCAGTGAAGAGCATTAAGACGGAATACGGACAGAATCCAGATGTCACTGGTCTCTGGAATTCAACTATGGATACGGTACTTTACAATATCCTGCGACCCCGTTTTAACACCGTGGCACGTTAAATATTATGATGGCTGTTAATTCTACACTTTCATCCACAGAATGCTTCTAATGAACTGTCGTTGTGTTCACTTTAGCTCAAGTGTTGTGGATTCTACAACTACACAGACTTCACGGGAACTTCGTTTTCAGGAAACCACTCCTATCCATCACAATGCTGCAATACGACCTTCCGCTCCTGTAATGAAACAAGTGCATCGAACTCGGTAAATCATTACGGCAACCAGTGCATCCGAATCCGTCCACGCTGTAACTCTTCAACAGAGCACTCAGTTAGACTCTAGCCCTGTTCACACCTTGTGACCGTATCTGTCCTCATAACTATATTACATGTGTGTGTTTCCTTTAGGCAATCACTGGCTGCTTCTTTACGTTAAAGAATCTGATTGACAAAAACACCATTGCCATTGTAGCGGTGGCGTTGGCAATCGCCGCCATAGAGGTAACGTTCACTCCTTCCCTCCCTCCAACACTGGGTCACGATCTTGTTGTTTATCTTTTCGAAATAACACAAATGTATAAGTGTGGCATAACGACCGTCTGTGGTGGCGCGTTGCTCTGCAGGTTATACGGAACACAGAAAGCAAGTGATGTGTTCAGAGTGGGCTTCATTTCAAATGTTAATCGGCTGTTTGTGAATTGTTCCCCATTTCCTTAGATTTTTGCGATGGCTGCCTCCATGACGCTCTACTGCAAAATAGGATCAAAGGGTGACTGAAATAGGTGTGTGGAGGGCCATGGAGACATCGGTCTGGATGATATCTACTGATCCTCCAGTGGACACCTGTAGTTTGGGGATGGATGAATGCTGTTCACTGAATTCACAAGGCTGAAGAGAATTCTAAGGAAGCTTTGTCAGGAGCAAAGGCGCCCAGCCCCCGAATTGAGACAGACTGTTTTAAATAATGTGCACCCAGCACAAAATGTATCTGGAAAATTTCAATTTGCACAGAGATCTTGTACTGAAGACTTTTCAATTAATGCAGACTTACACATTTCCCCAGAAAAAAATTGTTTGTTGGATTTACTTTTTAATATTGTTGCACGTCTAATGTCCATTTCACACTGAACATAACAGTAACATATTTATATTTAAACCTTGTAAAATCACTGTCAACAGATGAGTATGTGTCTTGTAGCAAATACGCGTAGAAATACATCCAAAACATTGCACAAACACTTTTCAATTGATAACTTAATTAACTATATATACACGCGCACTGATTTGGAAGACATTTAAACATGTTGAGTTTAACTTATTCTTTGTAACTGATTATTGCATTGTAGTTTAGTCATTCTGTAGTACACACCATATTGCTATCATTCAAATCAAGTGAATACATACTGTATATAAATAGTAATAATGAGATGACATTATAAAGACATGATTCATATTTCAAGTCAATTTTATAACTACGTAAATAAATAACTTTAAGAATTTAATAACAATTCAATATGGATCGCGTGTCATGTGACAATGGGTTTCTTAATCCTGTTTGTTATTGGACTGATTTCTTCACCTGAACCGTTAGCATTTGTTTTGTAAACACTTGTAATATGAACTTATTTGTTGTGCAGACACGTGACTATTGAACTGGAATTGAAGGAGGTTAACAGAAATCTCAAGCGTTGCCCAACTGGATGAGCTCTGCCCTTATTACGTCCATATACAGATGCTCAAATCCAATACAACTGCACTTGTCTACAGCGCAGCCAGAGGAAATGCCACCCATACAGAGCTCACTCTTCTACACTTCTACTATCGTGTACTATCTACTATCGCCGTACCTGAAGCTTGGACAGCAAAGTCCTTGCCCATTTTAGCCATCTTGATACCACAATGCATTAGCCATCTTGATACCACCATCCATTAGCCATCTTGATACCACCATCCATTAGCCATCTTGATACCACCATGCTTTAGTCATCTTGATACCACCATGCATTAGTAATCTTGATACCACCATCTATTAGCCATCTTGATACCACCATCTATTAGCCATCTTGATACCACCATGCATTAGTCATCTTGATACCACCATCTATTAGCCATCTTGATACCACCATCCATTAGTCATCTTGATACCACCATCTATTAGTCATCTTGATACCACCATCCATTAGCCATCTTGATACCACCATCTATTAGTCATCTTGATACCACCATCTATTAGCCATATTGATACCACCATCTATTAGCCATCTTGATACCACCATCCATTAGCCATCTTGATACCACCATCTATTAGCCATCTTGATACCACCATCTATTAGCCATATTGATACCACCATCTATTAGCCATCTTGATACCACCATCCATTAGTCATCTTGATACCACCATGCATTAGTCATCTTGATACCACCATCCATTAGTCATCTTGATACCACCATGCATTAGCCATCTTGATACCACCATCCATTAGTCATCTTGATACCACCATGCATTAGTCATCTTGATACCACCATGCATTAGCCATCTTGATACCACCATCCATTAGTCATCTTGATACCACCATCTATTAGCCATCTTGATACCACCATCCATTAGCCATCTTGATACCACCATGCATTAGTAATCTTGATACCACCATCTATTAGTCATCTTGATACCACCATCTATTAGCCATCTTGATACCACCATCCATTAGCCATCTTGATACCACCATCTATTAGTCATCTTGATACCACCATCCATTAGCCATCTTGATACCACCATGCATTAGCCATCTTGATACCACCATCCATTAGTCATCTTGATACCACCATGCATTAGCCATCTTGATACCACCATCTATTAGCCATCTTGATACCACCATCTATTAGCCATCTTGATACCACCATCCATTAGCCATCTTGATACCACCATGCATTAGCCATCTTGATACCACCATCCATTAGTCATCTTGATACCACCATGCATTAGCCATCTTAATACCACCATGCATTAGCCATCTTGATACCACCATCTATTAGCCATCTTGATACCACCATCTATTAGCCATCTTGATACCACCATCCATTAGTCATCTTGATACCACCATGCATTAGTCATCTTGATACCACCATCTATTAGCCATCTTGATACCACCATGCATTAGCCATCTTGATACCACCATCCATTAGCCATCTTGATACCACCATCCATTAGTCATCTTGATACCACCATGCATTAGCCATCTTGATACCACCATGCATTAGCCATCTTGATACCACCATGCATTAGTCATCTTGATACCACCATCCATTAGTCATCTTGATACCACCATCCATTAGTCATCTTGATACCACCATGCATTAGCCATCTTGATACCACCATCCATTAGTCATCTTGATACCACCATGCATTAGTCATCTTGATACCACCATGCATTAGCCAGGAGTGCTACCATGACATTCCAGTCAAGCAACATTAGTTGGACAGGATTCATAAGCATAAACATATGTTAATAACTGACAATTAGACACATATTGCAATAATAAATGCAGTTAACTGATAAATGATTGTGATGACACACTTACATATATCTCAACACAAACAAAGACATTGTTAAATAGACTTAAAAACACAACATCCCAGGCAGGATTCACACACTGTCCTCCAGCTGCACTTAGTTTGTCAACCAAATTTGTGACAGGCGCGTGAAAAAGACCAATCTGTTGGGAGGAGTCTAAAGAAAAAGACACATTTAAAAGGTATAATAACAGGATATTCAATAATTATCTAATTAAATGATAAAAACAGGTTAAAAGAACCTACAACTAAGCCTTGTCTGAGGTGAAATAGACTTAATAATTCAGTTAAATGATGAGTCATGTGATGTTTCACCTGGGGGCCTCTAGCATGCTTATGGGCGTTACTGACACCTATTTATGAATCACTTGAATGATTCATTTTTTACTGATAAAAGCTATGTGTCAGTAACGAGTCAAACTCCCATCAAAATCAGAGAGACCCATGTCCTCTGTCTAACGGGTGGTACTTTATAATGCTGTGGGACTGCTTCAGATAAACTCCTATAATGTACTGGCCATTTACCTACTGTTGGGTGAGGCAGTCACATGTGAAGCATTTCATATAACACGCAGCCATGAAGAGTGCTCCCAAAGATACAGTCACATGTGAGGCATTTCATATAACACGCAGACATGAAGAGTGCTCCCAAAGATACAGTCACATGTGAGGCATTTCATATAACACGCAGCCATGAAGAGTACTCCCAAAGAAACAGTCACATGTGAAGCATTTCATATAACACGCAGACATGAAGAGTACACCCGAAGATGCTGAGTTGAGGAACATCTAGGATAGGTTCATGGAGATCCCACAGAAGAGGCTTCAGTGGACTCAAAAGAAGAGGAACAGTGTGCAGCTAATGCTATATAGAGGTTTTGTGAAAATGGGCAGGTACACTGGTCTCAAGCTTCAAGGGATGCTAATTCAATCCGTCATGTGCCATGAATATAGTAGAGAGAAAAAGGTTAGGGACAGATGAGTTTAGTGTCCCAGAAACCTGTGGACAACCAGTAAGTGAATGAGGTGAGATTGTTCTGTGAGGCACCCGCTGACTGGTTGCATGTGGATGTCGTCAACCATCTTTTCAAAGTGATTGACAAAGTTCTCAGCAGAGGGAACGTCTCCGGTTATGTATGTAACCTTAGTTCCCTGAGGGGAACGAGACGCTGCGTGAAAACGCTATAGGAACGCTCTGCGTGAGTGCGTCATGAAGCACATGTGTAATCAGTCCAATGGCGTGACGGAACGTCACAGACGGGTGAGGTCGCGACCAGGAAGTCATAAAAGCACCCCTAATTACCGGCACCTTCAGTTTCTGATGGGCTGAAGCAAGTGCCAAGGGCATGCTGGGAGTATGGCACAGACAAGCAGCGTCTCGTTCCCCTCAGGGAACTAAGGTTACATACGTAACCGGAGACGTTCCCTATCAGGGAACTTCGAGCTGCGTGAAAACGCTATGGGAACGCCACTACCCACTTCGCCATACGAGCAAGTGTCCGCCATGTGAAGTCAGAGCGCACATTCGGACGAAAGCACCTGCGCCCCTGGCGTGGAGCTAAAGTCAAGCTGGTAAAATCTCACGAACATGTGCGGTGAGGACCAGCCTGCCGCAACACAGACGTCATGTAGAGACACTTTACCTGACAAAAGGGCTTTTGAAGCCGCCATACTCCTGGTCGAGTGGGCTCGAACAGCCAAGGGTGAAGGCTGACCAGCCGACTCGTAAGCAAGTGAGATGGCCTCAACCACCCACTTGCTCATCCTCTGCTTAGACACAGGACCCCCTCTCTTGGGTGGTCCAAAGCACACGAACAGCTGTTCGGACAGCCTCCACAGGGCAGTTCTGTGGACGTAGGCGTCTAAGGCCCTCACCGGGCAGAGGAGGTTATGCTTCTTCTGGTCCGACGTCAAAAAAGGAGGAGGGCAGAAGGCTTGCAGCACAATAGGCCCAACGATGTTAGTTGGGACCTTGGGGACATACCCGGGTGAAGGTAGTAGAAACGCCTTGACCATCCCGGGTGAGAAGTCCAAGCAAGAGGGCGGCACCGACAGCGCTTGCATATCACCAATCCTCTTCAGAGAAGAGATGGCAAGTAAGAAGACCGTCTTGAGGGTCACGAACTTGTCAGGGACCTCCTCAATGGGCTCAAACAGAGCACGGGAGAGGCCTTCTAGTACAATGGCCAGGTCCCAGGATGGCACCCTCATGCCGGTGGCTGGCCTCAGCCTCCGGGCGCCACGAAGGAAGCGTGATACCAGCGACCTCAGTCGAGAGACCTGAATCTAAGAGGTGGGCCCCCTCAGAGGCCAGGCCCATAGTTTCCACAGCTCCGGGCGGGGGTGAAGGATGACCCCATGCGCCTGGGAAAGCAGGTCCCTCCTGATCGGAATCTCCAGAGGAGAGCTGACGAGGAGAGATATTAGGTCCGCAAACCATACTCGGGCCGGCCAGTACGGTGCTACGAGCAGTAGACTGACCCGCTCCTGACGGATCCTCTCCAGAACTCCTGGGAGCAGAGCAACCGGGGGAAGGCGTACAGGCGTGACCTCGGCCATGCCTGCACCATGGCATTCAGCCCCAGTGGGGCTGGATGAGTCAGCGAAAACCACAGAAGAAGTGTGACGTCTCTCTGGACGCAAACAGGTCCACTTCGGCCCGACCGTAGTGCGACCAAAGGAGCTCCACCACCTCGGGATGGAGTCTCCACTCCCCGGGCCTCGGCCCCTGCCTCGACAGGGTGTCTGCCCCCTGATTTAGGTACCCAGGGATAAAAATGGCCCTTAAAGAAAGGAGCTTCCCGTGGGACCACAGAAGGACCTGGCGGGCCAGATTGTAAAGTGGGCGTGAGCGCAGACCCCCCTGGTGGTTGATGTAAAAAAACACCGATGTGTTGTCCGACCGGACAAGGACATGATGACCCCTTAGGTCTGGGAGGCATCACCAGCCGGTGAGGGAGGCATCCGTCGTTAGTGTAACACGACGACACGGAGCTCCCAACACGGGACCCTGGGTTAGGAACCAAGGCTTCCTCCACATGACCAGCGTGCGGAGACAACGCCGCGTAACAGTGATCATGCGGAACTGGTTTCCCCTCGGGGAGAACCCCTTGGTTCTGAGCCACCACTGTAACGGTCT
Organism: Dallia pectoralis; assembly: GCA_029465975.1. Lineage (NCBI taxonomy): Eukaryota > Metazoa > Chordata > Actinopteri > Esociformes > Umbridae > Dallia > Dallia pectoralis. The sequence continues at coordinate 11,336,397 of CM055752.1, read as the reverse complement.
CATGAACAGCAGGCCGCAAGGAATAACGTTGGACGCTGCTGCCAGCAGACCCAACAGTCTCTGAAACTGTTTCACAGTGAGTGACTGGCCTAGCCTCACCTGCTCGACGGCTGCAAGGATTGAAGCCACACGTGCAGGAGACAGATGTGCCCGCATCGTGGTCGAATCCCAGACTACGCCCAGGAAAGTGGTCACCTGTACCGGCGACAGCACACTCTTCCCGGCATTGAGCCTCAACCCCAGTTTGTTGATGTGAGCCAGAACGACATCTCAATGCCGAACCGCTAGATGCTCCGACGGAGCCAGAATCAACCAATCGTCGATGTAATTGAGGATGCGTATGCCCTGGAGGCGCAACGGCGCCAGGGCAGCGTCTATACATCTCGTGAACGTACGGGGAGAGAGTGCTAGGCCAAATGGAAGAACCCGATACTGGTACGCTTCGCCCCCAAAAGCGAACCTCAGGAACTTCCTGTGTTGTGGAAGGATGGAGATGTGGAAATAGGCGTCCTTCAGATCTTTCGTGACAAACCAGTCCTCGGACCTGATCTGTGATACGATCTGTTTGAGAGTGAGCATTTTGAAGCTGAGTCTCCCGACCGTCTGATTCAACAGACGTAGGTCTAAAATAGGACGCAACCCCCCATCCTTCTTGGGAACAACGAAGTACCGGGTGTACCAGCCCGACTCCCTGCTGAGAGGAAGAACTCGTTCTATAGCCCCTTTTAGCAGGAGAGTCTGTACCTCCTGCTCCAGTACCAGAGCCTGCTCTGGGCCCACCACTGTGGGCAGGACCCCATTGAAACGAGGCGGATGCGTCCTGAATTGGATGGCATACCCGCTCTCGATTATCCGCAGGACCCACTGAGATATATTCGGCAGGGTCTTCCACTCTGCCAGAAAATCTACTAGGGGTACCAGCCTCTCGAGGCTGGCCTCTGGAGTAACAGGTACTGCAGAGACAGTGCCCTGTAACAGCGCACTGGCAGGGAACAACTGGTCCGACAGTTCTGGGCCCCTCCTCAGAGGAGGCGAGCGCCCCTCGGGAAAACGCTCGCCTAGGCCACCCCGCTGAGGGCACCAGGAGGAGCTCACTACTCCCCTGGTGGGGACCACCCCCAGCGGTTTGACCCCCCTGTCAGGGTCTCTTAGACAAAGCCTTCTTGGGTGTAGCAACAGGCCTCGGAACTGTCCTACCCTCGAAGGCCCCGCCTGTGAGCGTCGCCCCCCGGCCCACTCATCGTGTGGGGGCGCCCGAGTAGCGACACTCACTCTCTGCTGCGCCCAGTGTGCGGCTACGACGGGGGAGAAATTTCTGGAAGGCAGCCGCCTGCCTTCTCTCCTCCTGAAACCTCTCGACGACCGAGCCAATAGCAGGGCCAAAGAGGCCATCGGGGGAAAGAGGCGCGTCCAGAAGGAAGGCTTTCTCCCTATCTCTCATATCAGAGAGGCTTAGCCAGAGATGCCTCTCCGTAGCCACCAAGGCTGCCATAGCACGGCCCACTGATTTGGCCGTCTCCTTAGTGGCACGAAGAGACAAATCCGCCGCCTGACGAAGTTCTCGAACCTCATCAGGACTTACAGTCTCCCCCTGAGCCCCGTCGCTAAGCAGCTCTGCCTGATATGCCTGTAGAATAGACATAGTATGCAGGCAGGAAGCTGCCTGACCCGCCGCCGAATAAGCTTTGCCCACCAGCGCTGAAGTAGTCTTCAACGCCTTGGAGGGCAATGCCGGTGTCCTCAGAGACGATGCCGCGGGAGATAAATGGCTAGCCAGTATCTCCTCCGCGACCGGCATCGGTCCGTACCCATGAACATTAGCCTCGGCAACATTAGAGTACATATGAGTCCGCGAATTAAACACCCGGGACGACACCGGCTTTTTCCAGGACCTCGACACCTCAGCGTGGAGGTCCGGGAAGAAAGGCAAACACCGGCGAGGAGGTAAAGCACGGGAGGGCAAGAATCGTTCATTCAACTTACTGGTTGAAGCAGACTCCTGCCTGTCAGCCGGCCACTCGATGTTGAGCTTTCCCACAGCTCGGGTGAGTACCTCCAGCAGCTCCTCGTTCGCGGGTGACTGAACCAACAATTCAGCCTCCGCCTCGAGGTTTTCAACCTCCATTTCCTCAGAACTGGACGGCTGAGAAAAAGGTGCCTCACCCAGGGCGGAAGAAACCCGTGCGGGTGCTTCCGAACCCCGAGCTGAGGCACTGGCTCTAGTAGACGAGGACCGAGAAAATGCAGAAGCCGTCTCGGAACCGCATGCTAGATCCGCTTGCGAACCCCACGACGTCAGTCGGCGCCGTGCCTCGGCAGTGGCGGGACCTGAACCGCGGGGAACGCGAACCGAGCCGCTTTCCTGAAAAAGCGCCAGGCGAGAGCGAAGTGTACGGATGGCGAGACGGTCGCAATGCTTACAGCTAGCCTCTTCCAAGGCTAGCTGAGCATGCTCCTCTCCCAAACAAACTACGCACAGAACATGTGTGTCCCGGCCCGTGAGAAAGCGGTTGCAGGGAGAAGCACACTGTCTGAAATGCCGCTCGGTTGCCATAATCGCGGTGAACTCTTGTACATAAATGCAAAGAAAATTTCTGAATTAACAACGTAATAGCAGAAACCCGCGAGGACTGTCACAACATGCACTTGCTGAAGCAACAAAAAACTGAAGGTGCCGGTAATTAGGGGTGCTTTTATGACTTCCTGGTCGCGACGTCACCCGTCTGTGACGTTCCGTCATGCCATTGGACTGATTACACATGTGCTTCATGACGCACTCACGCAGAGCGTTCCCATAGCGTTTTCACGCAGCTCGAAGTTCCCTGATAGGGAACAGGAAAAATCCTGGATTCAGCAGCAAATGAGAGAGAACCTACAATAAAAAGTAGCCAGTAGCCCTTTTCTGTGAGCTGTGAATATTTTGAATAAAGTTAATATTTTCATTTGTTTAAGAAACATAGCATGTTGTGTGTTTTTTTATGCCAATTGTAAGCACCAATTGTAAGCAGTTATCTGTACATCATCAATACTCATGAAATATTTTGTAGATGATGTTCAACTATATTATAATGATAATAATAAACATAATTCTCCCAAATGTTATTTCGTCAGTTGTTTTTTAGGATAATTTATAAAATTCCTTTTAATTATAGTATAATGACCTCAAATTAGTAATGGAATCAAGACACACATTATATGACATTACATCATGAGCAAAGTCAAAAGTATTTATATTTGTTAGTATTCCCGAGTGCATCATTCATATTTTCCTTGGCATTTTACAGTTTATGCCTCGATGTCTCGTTCTAAGCTCGTTATAAGATGATGAATGAATGTATTCTAGCGGTCCTTTAGCGCCACCTGCAGGGAAATCTGCAACAATATATTTTTTATATACGTTACTTACAATTATAACACATGTTATCCTTCAACACGTCGGTCATTACTTGTTTTTTATTCAATGCTTTTACATTACATAATACCTAAATAGATCTCATGTATACCTAAACATATCATATTTTAATATCACTTTAACAATTAATCTAAAACCATGTAATCTAAAATATCAGATATACAAGATGTGATACTATATGTTCAAGCTATTAATTAGTAGATCAGCATATTAAGCCATCTCAAAAGTTTATCTCATTAGCCTATATAAAAAAGACACAATCTGTTGCGAGAGAGGACAAAATCAGCAATTAGGGTATCAATCGATTGGTGTGGCAAACTACCTTCATGGCGAAAATGTAAACAACCTACATAAACGCAGACAGGCGAATCCGTTAACATGTAAAGTTAACAACAATCAAAAATCAAATGTCAATTTGCTACTGACTGAAATTTGGTACAGCTGGCTTTGAATATGGGACACAACCAAGGACCTTTTCGTGTTGTAGTCCCAGACTAATGTGTGCGTGCGGTCTATTTCCTGATGTCCTGATTGGCTGTTCATAATGTCAGCCGAACTACGGAAACAAATAGGTACAGTAAGTCGGACGTAGGTTGCTAGGGAAACAAGTAGGTACAGTCAGTCGGACGTATGTTGCTAGGGAAACAAATAGGTACAGTAAGTCGGACGTAGGTTGCTAGGGAAACAAGTAGGTACAGTCAGTCGGACGTATGTTGCTAGGGAAACAAATAGGTACAGTAAGTCGGACGTAGGTTAGGGAAACAAGTAGGTACAGTCAGTCGGACGTATGTTGCTAGGGAAACAAATAGGTACAGTCATTCGGACGTAGGTTGCTAGGGAAACAAACAGGTACAGTCAGTATCAACTGACTACACACTCCATATCGGAACATGACACCTGTGGGTCAGGCAGACACAGATAAATGTCTGCAGCGAGCAGGACTAAATAGCAGTAAGTATGATGTTTAAACGGAACGAAATTCCTTATTTTCTCAAGTCCCAAAAATGTTCTGAATTGTAATCATGCTGTGCTACATGACCGAGGTCAACTTGGTTATATATTCCCACATTCACATTCAACAGACATTCGACAGACATTCGACAGACATTCGACAGACATTCGACAGACATTCGACAGACATTCGACAGACATTCGACAGTTTGGAAAATCAATATCTTATTCAGTGATTGACAGAAACGCATCAAACCACATCTGATTAATTCTATAAATAGCTGGCATACGTTTACAACCTTTGTTTTTAATAAAAATTGAATCTAGATTTCAATAAAAAAGACATTTGTCTGACCGTGATCACGCATTCACAAACAGCAGTAAATTGATTGGAAAATCAATTTACATACACTCATATCAATCACTGAAATTAGTGATATGTCAATCACTGAATTAGTTATTGATTTCCAAAGCGTTATTTCCACAATAAAAGATTTCTGTGATTTCTACTTCTAATACTTTAAAAGTATGCCAGCTATTTATAGAATAAATCAGATGTGTATTGATGTGTTTCTGACAATCGCTGAAAAAGTTGTTGATTTTTTAATAAAATTACTGCTGTTAGTGAATGCGTGATCACGGTCAGACAAATTATTTTTTATTGAAATCTAGATACATTTTCGATTAACAACAAAGGTTGTAAAAGTATGCCAGCTATTTATAGAATTAATCAGATTGGTTTGATGCGTTTCTGATAATAATTGAATAAGTTATTGATTTTCCAATCAATTTACTGCTGTTACTGAATGTGTGATCACAATCAGACAAATTATTTTTTATTGAAATCTATATTCAACTTTTATTAAAAACAAAAGTTGTAAAAGTATGCCAGCTATTTATAGAGTTAATCAGATGTGGTTTGATGCATTTCTGATAAGCACTGAATACGTTATTGATTTTCCAAACTGTCGAATGTCTGTTGAATGTCCGTTGAATGTCTGTTGAATGTGAATGTGCGAATATAAAATGATTCCACACGTGGATGTGGTAGCTAGCCTTAGATACGTAGATTACCTACCTGTTTATTGGTAGCTAGCCTTAGATACGTAGATTACCTACATGTTTATTGGTAGCTAGCCTTAGATAAGTGGATTACCTACATGTTTATTGGTAGCTAGCCTTAGATACGTAGATTACCTACATGTTTATTGGTAGCTAGTCTTAGATACATAGATTACCTACATGTTTATTGGTAGCTAGCCTTAGCTACATAGATTACCTACATGTTTAAAGGGTAGCGATACATGATCAGATATACATCGACTATACAGCCTTACTGCTAGCTAGTTAGGGTACAGAATACAGATTTTAGCTACTTCATGTTTTACCAACCAATACGCAATCCCAACTAAATTATTAAAGCGCCATCTAAGATTAGTACATACATTTTTCTTTGATAGTTTCTTTATATACGTTACAGTGTGAATACAGTGTCTTATATATTAGCAACGTATTTATTTTTTCGTTTTTTCCCCTTCACATATTCAACCCTTTAACCCCCCCCACTACCACCCCAGCCACCCCCAATCCCCACAGGCGTTGTTGACAAAAGATAAACATACAAAAAACAAAAAGAAAAAAAGACATACATACATTTTATGATATTTGCCTTGAATATCGGCATTGCCCTCTATAAGAAAATCAATGGACGGAGCTCATACTGAGTAACAGAAAGAGAAACGTTTTATTACTTGTGTGTGATGACGTGAAAGTCCGCTGGTCTGTAATATCTCATTTAAAATGTGAGGTCCTCTTGTTTAAAATAGTGTCCGACTACAGCAAGCACCGTGGATATAATGTTATAATATTAAACTGGCGCCTATGACAAAAACAGTGATATAGGTTAAACCCTTAAAAAGGGTTGTTACATTTCGTATTTGTCCTGCCGACTATTGGACAATATTGTCTCTTTTTAAGAACGCCTATTCCGATGAGTGTATGTGAAATATTCCTGTCCTGGCCTCTTAATGGAATGCTATATTTAGAAAATATAGGCTAATATGCACAAATGTAAAAACAATTACAATCTCTTCCATAGCTGTTGCCGTCTCAACTTCACTAGCCTACAAATGGAAACTTGTGGCTCTTGGTTTAGCGTTGAGGGATGTGAACTTTTTAAAAACGTTACATTTTTCTTTTATTTCAGCTGTACAGATTATGTAAAATAGTATGTTTTCTGTAGATTCTGAATATATAAGTGCAACATAATTTTATTTGCATCCTGTTATGTGTGGCTTTGCTACGTGTTTTCTAATTCTTTAAGGTCAAACTCGACAAATGACCAGACATGACAGACTGTACGCGTGGATGCGGTATTTGATGTTGCTGCTTTGTGTGATACTCGTTGTAAGTATTGTAATTGGTAGCTAAGTGTTGCCTAGCATAGGTGTATTCAACCAGGGTTCCCCTAGGCGGAGGTGTTGCAAGGGTTCCATAAGAAGATCTCTCAAAAGTTTTTACTTAAACTACAAAGAAGCCACTGGAAGGAGCCACTGCTTTAAAACCGCCATAAAAAGCTAGACAACAATTTGCAAAGATCCCATAAAGATCATTCTTTTTGGAGAAATGTTCTCTGGTCTGATGAAACAATAAAGTGTTTGGCCATAATGACTATGATAATGTTTGAAGAAAAAAAACGAGGCTTGCATGCCGTAGAACACCATCCCAACCGTGAAGCAATTGGCTGGCAGCATCATGTTGTGAGGTGCTTTGCTGCAGGAGGGACTGTTGCACTTACATGGAATCAAATTATGTGGATATATTAGATCCAACATTTCAAGACATCAGTCAGAAAGTTACGTCCTAACCGTAAATTGGTCTGTCAAATGGACAATGACTCCAAGCATACTTCCAAAGTTGTGGCAAAATGGCTTAAGGACAGCAACGTCAATGTATTGGAGTGGCCATCACAAAGCCCTGACCTTCAATTCTATGGAGAATTTGTTGGTAGACCTGAAAAGGCGTGTGTGAGTTACGAGGCTTACAAAATTGACTTACTCAAGTACTGTCAAACACCACCCTCCTCCCGGAAGATACCATTATCCATCACGATGTTTCACTGTAGACCTCATACGATGCCAACTTGGTAGTCATCGCCCGACCGTAGTGATAGCCTACCTAAAACGTTTGACCCAACTTAAACACTTTAAAGATGATGCTACCAAATATGAATTGAGTGTAAAGAAAAACAGCTTAAAAAGCTTATTTATCAGGAAAATAGTTGGAACATACTTTTGAGTGATCCTCTTAAGGACCCCCCTGCATTAGTTACAATATATTTGCCCTGTCATGAATGAATGTTTTAGAAACGTCTACGACACGCAACAATTTTAGTCTACCTATTGTCTAAATATCCATCCTGTAATGCAAAGAGATATAATTGTCCATAACAACACAAATTCAACATATCAACTAATGTGAAATACATTAAAGTTACCTTTGACCTCCAGATTAGTGGCTTTGTCCTGCTTGGGCTTGGTGGATGGATCAGGTATGGAGCAGCTGCTTTTGTTGATACCCTTGGCCCCTACTCTGCTCACCTCATCTACATCAGTTACATCTGTATGGGAATGGGCTCAGTACTGTCTTTAACTGGTCTCATCGGATGCTGTGGGGCTTGGAGAGAGAACCGAGTTTTCATTTTGCTGGTGAGAGACCACATTTTAAAAACACCATTCAATTTTGTTACAGGCTATTGCAGAACTGTAAATGTAGAACTCTTCAGTAGGATGTCACTTTTCAGTTATCTCAGCTTTTTCTTTTGACCCTGAACAGTTTTTTTTCATTGTGAATATGCTGTTTGTTGCTGATATCGTTGGGACTGTCTTCATTTTGGCTTACCGTGATCTGGTAAGAATGATATACATTTCTCTCTCCTTTCATATCAGGAATCCAGTGCCATAATATAGAGCTTTTAAAGTGATTTCATGAAGTGCTTCATGTAGCGTATCCAGGTTATGTAGGTTATGTTAATAAGCTGTGATGAATACAGGTGAGCTTAATGGTACGTGATGCCAGCAGAACCTCCCTGAGGACTGTCTATATGGGCCCAGCGGCAAATGACCCCATCTCAACAGCCTGGAACACAGTCATGATCCGGGTGAGGAGCTCTAGAGGAAAAATGGGTTTGGCTTTAAGAGATACTTTACTCCAAGGGTGTCAAACTCAAGGCTGTGTTTTCATACGGCCCTCTTAGATATTATCCAAGCACATACGATTTGGCCAGCAACAACTAAGTAGTTTAAGATATTACTCAAAATCCCATCATGCAGCATTACCTGACAAGCACCAGCACCGTATCTACACCAGCATCTCGCGTTCCTTCTTTATTTGATGTGACAGCAGATGCATAATTCGGGCTAACTTATAAAGCCGTTTAATTACAACAGAATATGTTCATTGCGGCCAAAAGACAGAGAGATGTTGCCGTAAAAGCGAGTTTTAGTTGTTTGAGGAAAATCTCTAACAACATCCAATTTTGTTACTCATAGACACTCTTTGTGGCAAAGTGCTGAAAATACATACAAGTAATGTGCAATACGTTTGAAGCCATGGTCAATTCCACGCATTCTTCTCAGAACGTATTGTCCGATATTGGGGACTATTAAGACTATTCATGCAAAATAAGGGAAACGAGATAACGGAGATCTCGGATGAGAATGAGGCCATTTCTGTGATGTAAACGAGCATCTCGACGCACTGAATGTGAACTGCAGGGCCTGCAAACTATTACAGAGATGTACAACGCGGTGAAAGCCTTTCAACTGAAATTGTGTCCATGAGAGACTCGGTTACAACAGGGGAACCGGAGAAAGAGTAACATCCTTTTACTTTGGTTCCTTCGACCACAAGCAGATCTTAGTTGTTATTACAACTAATGTGTTGGTTTTCATTCTTAGTTCAAATGCTGCGGGTTTGAGAACTCAACTGAAGATTTCAAGGGCTCTGTATTCAGTGAAGCCACGGGTTTAAACTACCCTAAGACATGCTGTGTGAACAAGTCTCTGGCAGACTGTGACGGTGTGTCCATCACTCCGGACCTGATCCAATCAGAGGTAAATCACCTCCGTGCCTCACCGATCCGTGTTGTGTCCGTTTGTGTTTTTGTGTGTCAGCAAGCCTGTCGGCAAATGTGCCTCGTGTGTTTCTCCCAGAGTTGCTTTGTAAAGGTCATCACGATGATCAGAGAGCAGAGTGTAATCCTGGGATCAGCAGCTGCCTGCATATGTATTCTGGAGGTAGGCTACAAGCTAAGAGCTACGCAGCTCTTATTTTAGGTCTTCTGGTGAACGTCAGGGTCAAATGTATTCTTGTCATTGTCCTGGTCGAGTTAGTTGCAAACTAACATTGGGTTCATGCAGAATTAATAGACATGCTATAGCCTACATGTGGCTATTATTATACGTTTCAAATGTTCATTTCATTATGCACTGCAATGTCCTTTATGCTTTAGAATAGCATTGTATTCACTGCATCCATTACTGTTTCTTAAGTATGTAATTTTGATAAGATTTGCTCCTCGTCAATGTAGGATGCTATGCAGTTATTTCAATGGGGTCAACTCTAGCTTTATTGGTCATCATAGTAGCTAGCATATTACATCAACAGATAATTGAATCTTGATTCTACGTCCCACTGCCCTCGATCACCGGGACTAAAGAAATCCATAAGTGAAAGCTGTTCATCGTCTAGCAAATTTTAATAATATCTCTATAATTTACAGTATTAAAGTATTCTTTGTTTGCTAACCATGTATTTTCACCATTGTATTTCAATATGTGATGTTGCCGTTCTTCTAGTCATTGTCATCTCTCTGGTCTTTGCAGTTGTCCTCCATTATCAGTTCTGTTGTTTTGTTTATGAAGTTGGGGCTAATGAGGCCTTTTTGGTGAAATGCATCCACACCTGGCAACCCCCACACCTGGCAACCCCCACACCTGGCAACCCCCACACCTGGCAACCCCCACACCTGGCAACCCCCACACCTGGCAACCCCCACACCTGCAACCCCCACACCTGGCAACCCCCACACCTGGCAACCCCCACACCTGGCAACCCCCACACCTGGCAACCCCCACACCTGGCAACCCCAACACCTGGCAACAATACAGTTCAGCTAGACAATGAAGGTTATTGGTCTGTTATTCTGGTTACATTAAAAGTTACGTTGTTATGACATTTTAAGCGTTTTAATGTTCTTTGCTTTCACTCATGTATTGTTTTTTGCAATCTCAGTTGATTATTAAAGAGCACAAATATGACAACAACACTCGTATCTGAAATAATTCATTAGCGAAGTGTTGTAAATTAAATGATTGTCACTAACCCTACAGTGGTGTAGTGCTGAGGAACCAAACGCAGAGCTGATAATAATAATTCAAGAGTTGAACTGACAACAAACTGTAAACGGCGAAAACATGTACACTTCAATTGAAGAAATGCACTTAATAACGCGTCTTACTAAATTAAATTTGTCACTCAAACACCCATCAGTACAGTCATCAACTTACACTTACTACACACTTACTAATTACACAATGACAACCAGGTGTGGGTAATGACAAGCACGAGACAATCCGGGGTGTTCGTGGTGAAATGAGAACTGTTTTAAACAAACGGAAACCTGCGCCTCTGCCAACTAACCAGCAGAGTGCGCCGCTGTCACCGAAACCATGACCATGGAAATCGTGATAATGATTAAGGTATCTTACTACTGTTCAACGGAAGTACACTAAATACAGTTGGACACGTTTTGAGTATTCAACATGTGCACTTATCAGATAGCAGCTTGTTACATTTATTTTAGAGAAGTTAGCCGTGACCAATCTGTCAAGCATAAGGGATCTAATGCACGAAAAATCTAAATGTGTCAACTAAAGACAATGTAGAGTTCAGAGGTTACCGATCAGTCAGATGCGCACATCAGAATGTGTTTGCTTACACCCAAACTAAAACCCTAAAGGAAAGAAAATTGGGAAATTGGTTCACAGTTCCCAGGGAAAACACCCAAGGGTCAGAACCTGAGAAGAAACCTAGAGAGGAGCCAGCCTTTAATGTGTGGCCAGGCCTCTTATCGCTGTGTCCAGATTACCTGACGTATTTGGGCCACATCCATGTTTGTGCATGTTCAGGTGTCCAGTGGGTCAATAGATTCAAGTAGGCTGCGACAGCATAAATCATTAGATTTGCGACAAAACCTGTTGGACTTTAGACAATGAAAGCCAGGAGTCACCCAGCCAGGTATCCCTAAGGTGTGGTTCAATGACTCAGGTCCTGATATTTAACGGGACAATGAGTTCGGTTTGAGTGTAGTCTTCTGGCACAAACTATTGCAGCATAAAACAAAATGACTAAATCACTGTGGCCCTGGACAGGGGACAGGAAGGAAAAAGCTCTACCCACTTTGCCAAGCACCACACCCAGAAAGGCACACGGACAACCTGCGAACCACCCTGAGAGAGGACCTAGTATAGCCCACAGGTTAGGCTATCGACTCCGTACCCAAGTCGCATTAGCGAGAGAATATCTCAGTAGGAAGAGGAGCCCGTCAAACAAATACAGCAAGATTGGTTTGTAAAAATGTAAAAACCCAGTGGCTTTCTGTTTACCTTCACACACCCTACTAAAGAGATGAGTCTTTAGTAAATACTTAAAGGTTAAGACTGAGTCTGCGTCTCTTAGATCATTCCAGATCATGGAGCTCTACAGCACTAAGCCCTGCCTGCAGCTGTTTATTTAGAAATTCTAAGTACAGTAAAGTGGCTTGTGTGACCTCACCATATGAAAATGTATATACTGCACGGCCAACTCAGGGAAATAAATAGGGGCAGGTCCGTATTTAGCACTCAATCAATTCATTTAGGGTTTTATTTGCATAGCCGGAGAGAAGAGCATTGCAATAGTGACCAGAATGAGATTTCTACCAAAGCATTAGTTACTGGATTGGCAGATGCCAAGGAGTGAGCTGAGGTAGTGGTGTTGTTTACCTAAACAGTAACAACGAGGCCTTGTGTGTGTATAGCAAAGGCCAGTTGACCAGTGTCACAGCGATGACTGTTGACATGGGGACAGTTTACAAGGCATATGGCTGTGTGGTTCATTATATTCTACATGTTTGCTTTAAGCGGCGAGCCTTTGAACGATTGTCATAGAGGATGGTAAGTGAAGGTGGACTTGTTTCCAAGCAAGAACTAAGTTTTGCGATTTTGTTTCACTATCACGTTAGTTATATTCTACATCATAAATTTCCGATTAATTTCCTTAGGCCTTTATTTTTTATGTCCAGACGCTACATTATTTGGGGAGAACACTATTCTACTGTGACGACATATTCCACATTTTACAATCTGCTTACTATTCACATGTGATTATTACAGAATTATTAAATTTCCCTATAATTGCTTATTAACTTAATATGAATATCAGTGGAGAGCAGTGAGCGGAGGAGCCTAAGCTATGTGAACAAATATTAGCCATTGAAATGACGACCTACTATTATTGCCACTTCGTGCTCTCAATAACTTTCCCAGCTCGTTGATAAAATGTAAAAACCGCTGCTCAACCTGTATGAGCCTGTCTCTCCCCACAATGTTGTAGAAACAGTATATAACATATGATTGGTTAAAAGGTTAACAAACCGGAGGATTAAAACAGCATACTGAGCTGTGTTTACTGGGCCTAAATAAAATAATTGTAGAAAGAGTTATTGAGTTTCTTATTTAAATTGTTTAAATATTACATTTAAAGTGTGTTCAGTAATATTATACTGTTTTCGATAAACAGATTAGAAGATGAAACTCCAATTCCAGGATGAGAACCACCAAGATGAGGAGAAATCAAGATGAGGCTAAATCAAGATGAGGCGAAATCAAGATGAGGCGAAATCAAGATGAGGCTAAATCAAGATGAGGCTAAATCAAGATGAGGCTAAATCAAGATGAGGCTAAAACAAGATGAGGCTAAACCAAGATGAGGCTAAATCAAGATGAGGCGAAATCAAGATGAGGCTAAATCAAGATGAGGCTAAATCAAGATGAGGCTAAATCAAGATGAGGCTAAACCAAGATGAGGCTAAACCAAGATGAGGCTAAATCAAGATGAGGCTAAATCAATCGATTGACATATAGATGTCATGATGTTGTTTGGCCACTCTTTAGAGTATCAGTATATATACTGTTATTGTAATCAGTATATATACTGATTACAATAACACGCCCTTCATATTGAAGCGGAAAGCCTTTCCTTATATATATATATATATATATATAATGTATTCTGATTATGTGCCAACAGCCAACTGGTTGGTAAATTGGTAAAGACGCACAATGCAAATGCAAAACATCTTTATTCAATTCTAACATTGGCATGTGGTTATTGTGCCAACGTTTAACCAACCAACTGGTGGCCAATACTCGGTTCGCCCAACGTTATTGGCCAACGTCACGGTAACGGATATTGGACCATCTGATTGCTTCCTAACAGTCATTAGTGTTATATTCCTCACTGTGGGGTTGATATACGCGGGGCATTTGGCTCACATGTGGGGTATTTCTATAATATACACGTCATTAAAGACATTTGTTTCACTTTATTCGGTAAATGTGGTGTCCACCCACCCCATATTGCACCCGTGTGAGTGGAGGTTCCCGTTGAAGGAGGAGGAGGAGTCACCCACACACACACACACACACACACACACACACACACACACACCTTGTTGTCTGGCTACTCAAGTTATTGTCTCGACAGGATTTCACCCGGAGTGCCACTTCTATCCTCAACGCCGAGTCCATCCAGGTTTATATGTATTTAATATTAGGATACCAATAGTGTGTTCCTGAGTATCCATAGGCTACCGTTGGTCCGGTGTTTATGGCAGGAGCCCCGAAAAAGATGTCCAATGGGAAAGATGCACCTGCGGGGGAGAAGTAAGTGCTGACATCTAACAACCTGAAAGCGTTTTTATTTTATGTGGTTATTTAAACGTGATTGTGTTGTGTAGTGAAATAGCCCGATTATAATGTCAGACTGTCATATCTTCCCGTTTACAGTGGAGTTGAACGGTGGATTGTGGGGTTGTTGGATAGTTTTGTTGGAGGAAATAGGATTACTTAAGTACCTAAAGAAAGAGTTTTCATGGCTGTTTAAATAATGAAACGAAATGACAAACAATGCATGAAAAGCTCCAAACTGCTAAGTTCCTTCTTCAGTGTGACTAGTTTCCACTCTTACTTTCTTACTTCATCTTGTCAAGTGTGATTTCAGTTTAGTGCTTCTGTATTTCATGTTTTCTACAGATAAACTTTAATCCCTGTGTTTTATTTAAACCTCCCTGTTATTTAAAATCCACTGTGATAATCATGCATCTCCTCGATAACACTGGTTAGTAGATTGTGTCTGAGATTATCAATAGATGTGTACATTTGACAACTCTAAGTTCACCTGAAGGATATTCCTATATGTATATATTTGTTTTACTGTGTGTCAGAGAGTTGTTAGGCATGGGATTGTACAGCTGTGCCTGTGGGCTGCTCCTCCCCTTTCTGTTAATTCAGTTCCCAGAAGAGTGCACAAGGCACATGTTTGTGTTGACACTGTCACATGCCATATGATAACAGCCACAGACCTTACATCCGTTTAATTACACATTCTTTATTTTACATTTTGAAAGATGAACTAGTTAAAACTGAATTGAACTGAAACTAATGTCTTAACTTTTTCTGTGTGTGTGTGTGTGTGTGTGTGTCTGGCTTAGTTCCACAAAACTGACCCTGCAGTCATGCCTTGAGGAGTGCATGGAGGCTCTGGACCTCTTCCTGAACAACCACTTCAGTGAGAGCCTAGACAAGCTGCGGCCACGGTAACAGTGTAGCTAATCAATGGGCTTCAGATTTCGATTGCCCAATTTGTGTGTGTGTGTGTGTGTGTGTGTGTGTGTGTGCAGCCTTTAGAATGTGAAGTTTTGCTTGTAAGCCGTATGATTGGTAGTTTTGACTACATAAAGACACTAGCTCAAATCTAGGTTTTGCCTTTCGTCTTTGGATGCTTAATTTCTTCTATTGACTTATCCAACCACGGGCTGTTTTATGAAGTCGGCTTAAAATGCATTCCTAGCTTACTTCTCCGGGTTTAAAAGTCTCATTGGTATTGTGTAGGTTTGTGCGATATCTGCACTTCTGCAGTGCTGGGACATGGTGTTGTGCAGTGGTGTTGTGGTGAAGTGAAGTGCCCTGCTCAGCATGTTTGGCACTTCCTGCTGCCCAACACGCAGGCCCTGTCACTTCTCCAGGATATGTAGCTAGTGTTTGCTGAAGCTGACGCCCAGGGCTCAACGGGCAAAATCCCAGTCCGATAAAATGGCAGAAAGGCATACTGTATATGTTTTTAAAATGTTCCTTTTGGGTACTCTGTGTATTTGCTCATTCCATGGTATCCCCTATATTTGAAGCTGGTAATATACGATCTCAGCTGGAAGATAAATACTTACTGTTTTCCCATAGTTGTCACTGAGGTCATCATGGACAAATACAATTGGTTCTCAGGTCGTCATGGTTCCTCAATTGACTTAATGGTATTTTGTGTGTGTGTGTGTGTGTGTGTGTGTGTGTAATGTTGTCGTGTAAAGGGTGAAGGACAGTATGTACCATGCCCTGATCTACGCCACCGTACTAGAGATGCAGGCTATGATGACTTTCCAGCAGGATGACATCGTGAATGCGGGCAACACCATGAAGAGTGCCCAGGAGGTCTGTCAGAGGTGAGGTGATTTATGCCATCGGACAATCGTTTGTTTTTATCTTCTACCATTTGTACATGTCATAAACCACAGGTGACGATGACGATGGTCTCCATGTCTGGCCTTGTTTTCACTTTACCAATGAGGCCACTTGGACGACTCTTTCTCATCAACCATGACCTGCAAGCAAATGAGAGCACTTACATTTGCATGGGAAGAAGTTGAGTGTGGCCGAGCTGGCATTTGCCTGTGTTTGCATGGTCTAGGAGCTCTGTTAATGGCCCAAAGCGGGCAATACAGACACTTGAGATCATTGTTCAAAGAGGCTGGCATGTATAGTTGTGTTACATTTGAGGGCGTTTTCATGTAGAAGGTACCATGTAGACTAACTGGTGAAGTCCATAAGGGTGATTGGGTAGTATAGCAAGTCCAGCAGGGTTTATAGATGTATGTTAAATTAAAGCTTTATTCTACATGTTAGGAAGCAAATGTATTGTTTTCCACTCAAACAGATGGAATGTGTCTCAGGCAGAAACACCATCCGAGGCCCCAGTCAATCCCTGGTGTACTGTTACGTTCCGCTCTGGACGGTTTCTCTTTTTCTTATCTTGAAAACAGTGGGCAACCTTGCTGCTTTTCTTCCCTTTTCTCCAGTTTATGTCTCCTGTCTCCTACTGACACATTCCCATAAGCCACCTCTTTCCGTTGAATGTACGAATCTAGTCAATCTGCAGCTACATCAGTTCAGTGTGGCCTTGTTATTTACTCAAACACACATGTCCATAACTGGGAGCTATATCTGATGTCCTAACTTATGAAACCTGATCTGCTCAGAAGCACCCAGACAAAAACAAAGCAGGCTGATTTAGTTAAATGGGACTTATTTAGGATCTGGACTAACTAATACTATTCCCCCACCCTAAACCCTCCTGGACTAACTAATACTATACCCCCACCCTAACCCCACTCTGGACTAACTAATACTATTCCCCCACCCTAAACCCTCCTGGACTAACTAATACTATTCCCCCACCCTAACCCCACTCTGGACTAACTAATACTATTCCCCCACCCTAACCCCACCCTGGACTAACTAATACTATTCCCCCACCCTAACCCCACCATGGACTAACTTATACTATTCCTCCACCCTAACCCCACCCTGGACTAACTACTACTATTCCCCCACCCTAACCCCACCATGGACTAACTAATACTATTCCCCCACCCTAACCCCACCCTGGACTAACTAATACTAACCCCACCCTGGACTAACTAATACTATTCCCCACCCTAACCCCACTCTGGACTAACTAATACTATTCCTCCACCCTAACCCCACCCTGGACTAACTAATACTATTCCCCCACCCTAACCCCACCCTGGACTAACTAATACTATACCCCACCCTAACCCCACTCTGGACTAACTAATACTATTCCCCCACCCTAACCCCACTCTGGACTAACTAATACTATTCCTCCACCCTAACCCCACTCTGGACTAACTAATACTATTCCTCCACCCTAACCCCACTCTGGACTAACTAATACTATACCCCACCCTAACCCCACTCTGGACTAACTACTACTATTCCTCCACCCTAACCCCACTCTGGACTAACTACCCTAACCCCACTCTGGACTAACTAATACTATTCCACCCTAACCCCACCCTGGACTAACTAATACTATTCCTCCACCCTAACCCCACCTGGACTAACCTACTACCCCCCACCCTAACCCCACTCTGGACTAACTAATACTATACCCCCACCCTAACCCCACTCTGGACTAACTAATACTATTCCTCCACCCTAACCCCACTCTGGACTAACTAATACTATTCCTCCACCCTAACCCCACTCTGGACTAACTAATACTATTCCTCCACCCTAACCCCACTCTGGACTAACTAATACTATACCCCCCCACTCTGGACTAACTACTACTATTCCTCCACCCTAACCCCACTCTGGACTAACTACTACTATTCCTCCACCCTAACCCCACTCTGGACTAACTAATACTATTCCTCCACCCTAACCCCACCCTGGACTAACTAATACTATTCCTCCACCCTAACCCCACCTGGACTCCTAATACTACCCCACCCTAACCCCACTCTGGACTAACTAATACTATTCCCTCCACCCTAACCCCACTCTGGACTAACTAATACTATTCCTCCACCCTAACCCCACTCTGGACTAACTAATACTATTCCCCCACCCTAACCCCACTCTGGACTAACTACTACTATTCCTCCACCCTAACCCCACCCTGGACTAACTACTACTATTCCTCCACCCTAACCCCACCCTGGACTAACTACTACTATTCCTCCACCCTAACCCCACCCTGGACTAACTACTACTATTCCCCCACCCTAACCCCACCTGGACTAACTACTACTATTCCCCCACCCTAACCCCACCCTGGACTAACTACCTATTCCCCCACCCTAACCCCACCTGGACTAACTAATACTATTCCTCCAACCCCACTACTAACCTATTCCCCACCCTAACCCCACCATGGACTAACTAATACTATTCCCCCACCCTAACCCCACCATGGACTAACTCCTATTCCCCCACCCTAACCCCACCATGGACTAACTAATACTATTCCTCCACCCTAACCCCACCATACTAACTATTCCCCTAACTAATACTACCCTAACCCCCCTAACCCCACCCTGGACTAACTAATACTATTCCTCCACCCTAACCCCACCCTGGAAACTAATACCCTCCCACCCTACCACCCTAACCCCACTGGACTAACTAATACTATACCCCCACCCTAACCCCACTCTGGACTAACTAATACTATTCCTCCACCCTAACCCCACTCTGGACTAACTACCCCTAATACTACCCTAACCCCACTCTGGACTAACTAATACTATACCCCACCCTAACCCCACTCTGGACTAACTACTACTATTCCTCCACCCTAACCCCACCCTGGACTAACTAATACTATTCCTCCACCCCCACCCTAACCCCACTAACCCCCACCCCCCACTGGACTAACTAATACTATTCCTCCATTCTAACTCCCTCCACCCTAACCCCACTCTGGACTAACTAATACTATACCCCCACCCTATTCCTGGACTAACTACCCTCCACCCTAACCCCACCCTGGACTAACTACTACTATTCCCCCACCCTAACCCCACCCTGGACTAACTAATACTATTCCTCCACCCTAACCCCACTCTGGACTAACTAATACTATTCCCCCACCCTAACCCCACCCTGGACTAACTAATACTATTTCTCCTCCACCCTAACCCCACCATGGACTAACTACTACTATTCCCCCACCCTAACCCCACCCTGGACTAACTAATACTATTCCTCCACCCTAACCCCACCATGGACTAACTACTACTATACCCCCACCCTAACCCCACTCTGGACTAACTAATACTATTCCTCCACCCTAACCCCACCCTGGACTAACTACTATACCCCCACCCTAACCCCACCCTGGACTAACTAATACTATTCCTCCACCCTAACCCCACCCTGGACTAACTAATATTCCCCACCCTAACCCCACCATGGACTAACCCCCCCCACCATGGACTAACCCCCCCACCCCCACCCTGGACTAACTAATACTATTCCTCCACCCCCCCACCATGGACTAACTACTACTATACCCCCACCCTGGACTAACTAATACTATTCCCCCACCCTAACCCCACCCTGGACTAACTAATACTATTCCCCCACCCTAACCCCACCCTGGACTAACTAATACTATTCCTCCACCCTAACCCCACCCTGGACTAACTAATACTATTCCTCCACCCTAACCCCACCCTGGACTAACTAATACTATTCCTCCACCCTAACCCCACCCTGGACTAACTAATACTATTCTATGAAGTAGAATTCCCTGAACTGCACCAATTACATATATTGCTGTGGATTTCTTCTGGTCATTGGTAAGGTTTGTCAGAGATTGGTTGGCTGATTTTTGCTCTCATCCTTTTAAGGTTTAGACGGAAATCCCCAAGTAACATTAGCAAATCCCACAGAGAGCCCCTTACTGAAGGTAAGGCAGAGGTTCTTTAATATGGCATCTGAACCTTTTGTCATGGCAGCAGATTTTAAGGAGTCACTGGCTTTGTGTTTGTAGAACAGGTTCATGCGATCCATGCAGAGGCCTGTTATGCAGAATGCTTGATCCAGCGGGCCGCTCTCACATTCCTACAGGTAACACATTTCAATATCTTATCCCGAGGCAGCAGAGACTTTTGCCAAATGTCCAAATGGAAGAGACTTTTCTGTCCATTTCATCTGTTTTTATTGGTACCGTATTATCTTGGGCGGCAGATCAATCAAATTCATTATTTTATGAGAAAAAAAACATTTTACATAATAGGATGTAACAAAGTGCTTATACAAATACCCAGTCTGTCACATTAAAGAGCAACAACAGAGTGGGTGCACAGTGGCTGGAAGAAAAACTCCCTAAAAGGATCAGAACTTTGGAAGGAACATGATTATTATAATTAATAAATGAGTATGGGCTGCTTTTAGAGTCTATAAAAACAATCCAAGTCAGCAGCATGTCCTAATGGACAGGACATAACCAATCAGGTTGGTTTAGAAAAGCCAGAATAATCTGCTAACAACAAAATCTGCAACACGACCAGGAAGTCTTTGGACAGAACAGCTACGCGTCATGCAGGCCTGGTTGTCCTAAGGTGTGGTCCAAAGGCTCATGTCCTCCTAAGTTTAAACAGAACAGGACACAAAGAACATGCGACATGACTGTACAGTAGTCCGGGTGTGACCAAAGCTAGGGCCAGTTTGACCTATCTGGGTGACCGAGATGTCAAGAAATCTGAACCATGTCTT
Source organism: Dallia pectoralis (assembly GCA_029465975.1). NCBI lineage: Eukaryota > Metazoa > Chordata > Actinopteri > Esociformes > Umbridae > Dallia > Dallia pectoralis. The sequence goes on along the minus strand of CM055752.1, from coordinate 11,315,355 downwards.
ATAGACAGACCATTTCCAATTTGAGCTACCATTGAGTAAATGTTTTGACCAATAACAGCTTTCCGTCTTGGCTTACACTCACAGGTTTATTTTCCACAACTAACATTTGAGAGCCCAGTCAGTCTCGGGCCAAATTGTATTTTTTGCAACCCTGAGCTGCCTCTCTTGCCTTTCTCCGATTGGGTTTATTGTAGATTTGCGATTAGCATATTGCTGGCAACTCTTTCTAAATCTTCCATTACATTTTGGGGTATTTTGTATACAATTGAATTTTTAGTGTGCGTAGACATGATATGTCTGACGTAACAGTGAATTTGGTCAACCATTATAATTTCTAAAGTGTCTGCTAAACTCCATTGGCAAGCTGATTGGTCAGACACATTTAGGTGCTTCGTTATTCTCTGGCCACCCTATGACCTTTCCCTTTGTTTCTGTGATTTGTCATATTTACACATAGCATTACGCTAATGAGCCAAACCTCATGACCACCTGTCCAAATGGCTGTTGGTCCTCTGCATGGGTCCAAAACGGCACTGACCGACCAAAGGCATGAACTCCACAAGACCCCTGATGCTATTGTGAAGTACCTGACATTAAGACGTTAGCAGCAGATCCTTTAAGTCCTGTAAGTTGCGAGGTGAAGCCGTCATGGATTGGACTTGTTGGTCCGGCACAACCCAGAGATGCTCAATCAGATTGAGATCTGAGGAATTTGGAGGCCAGAGCAACACCTACAACTCTTCATCATGTTCCCAAAACCATTCCCAAATAATGTGTGCTGTGTGGCAGGACAAACCATCCTGCCGTCATCAGGGAATATCGTTGTCATGAAGGGGTGTAACCGGTCTGCAAACATTTTTAAGTGGCACGTGACCCAGTCTTCATGCCGTAACAAAATGGACCTTGTCAAAGTCGCTCAGCTCTTTACTCCTGCGCATTTCTGCTGCATCCAGGACGTTGCTTCCCATCTAATCTACCCAGACATTGGACTTTGTAAGGAGTTGATCAACATTATTTCCTTCTCTTTTGGGTGGTCAGAATGTTTTGTTCATTTCAAACTAACTTTGCAGAGTTTAAAAATACAGCGTGTGTCTTTCGTTATTTGGTTTGTTACACATAGAAAGCTCAGCGTTTAGTGTTGGTATTTCATTTCTAAAGATTGTCCTCATCAATAAGGTGGCTACCGATATCAAATGATTTTGTTGTAAACAAGCAATTTGAAGGCCTTCTGACTGTTTTTACATCTAGTGCCAACCCTTTACTCACAGTGACGGGCATTTTGAGTGTTTTTACATCTAGTTACAACCCTTTACTTACAGTGACGGGCATTTTGAGTGTTTTTACATCTAGTTACAACCCTTTACTCACAGTGACGGGCATTTTGAGTGTTTTTACATCTAGTTACAACCCTTTACTCACAGTGACGGGCATTTTGAGTGTTTTTACATCTAGTTACAACCCTTTACTTACAGTGACGGGCATTTTGAGTGTTTTTACATCTAGTTACAATCCTTTACTTACAGTGACGGGCATTTTGAGTGTTTTTACATCTAGTTACAACCCTTTACTCACAGTGACGGGCATTTTGAGTGTTTCCTGTGAGCCGTGTTCTACACTAATCTAGGTAGCACTGTTGAAACTTTGCTCAAGACAGGCATTTCAGTGTTCTGAGGATTAGTGAAATGTCAATAATTTACATGTTAATTTCTTCATCAAAAAATAAAGAACTGGTCACATCAGGTTTCCTTCTTCATTAGGTGTTGTGTTTTTACGTGTTTATGTACTTGTTTATAATGTGTACTGGTGATGGCAACAGCGTCTCAATCATTTGCTGATGGGGAACACATTGTGGTTTATATTTACATTTTTAATACATTTATTTCATATATATTTTCCAGGATGAGAACATGGTGAGTTTTATCAAAGGAGGAATCAAAGTACGCAACAGTTACCTGATTTACAAGTAAGTCTGCAGAGAATATATGCCGACGTGCTATTTATCTGGGTCAAAGATATTAAGCATCCGAGTTTTTCACAGTAATTCCACTAAAAGACTGTGCTTTGTTTAAACTCTAATGGGGATTTGTCAAGTATCCGTAGTTATCAGTCCATTTGGATGGTTGTTCATTCTGTTATCACTTTCCTTCGGCCTGTAGGGTGATTATTTATAATGAACATGAATTACATATGTTCTATGACACAGGGAGCTGCACGCCATCCTAAACTCTAACAGCTCTCTTCAAGGACCCAACCATGTTCACTTGGAGGGAGGGGTGTATTTTGGAATCGGAGCATTTAATTTGGTATGTCCCACAAGCTTCCCTGTAATTCCTTTATTTGTCGATATATATGAAACACTTTCTGATAATATGACACATGCTTTACCACACATGTCAGGAAGACCGCAAGCCTCATCACGTAGTTCTGAACTGTCTTCCACAGACTCTTTCCATGTTTCCTCCTCGAATACTGAAGGTTTTAGAGTTTGCAGGCTTCTCCGGAGACAAGGTAAAGTAGCCCACTGAAACATTAACATAAAGGGGACATCATATCGGCAGGGCTGGCCGAATCCCTGGCCTGGACCTCATCAATCGGGTCGTTATAGAACCAGGTGTTCATGTTTGCCTCATACCTGTGTGTTATGTGCAGGAGTACGGCCTGTCCCAGCTGCATGAAGGTGCCACTACCCACAACCTGCGCTCCATGCTGTGTGCCCTGCTGCTACTCTGCTATTACACCTTCCTCACCTTCATACTCGGTACTGCTCACAGACAGGAAGTCAACGGAGACCGCCACGACACGTGGCGTATATTAACGCGCTGTTCGGAGACTTTATGTTTTTCTATACGATTCATATAGCAAAGCATCTGGCCCTAACCAAGCTACAAATGAGATTGAAATGGGATAGACTGTGTATTTCCGTAGTGCTTTCAGTTCTTCATCGCTATTCCTCACTCTTCTTCACTCTACAGGCACCGGTGAGGGAGACATGACCGACGCTGAGAAGCTGCTGAAGCCGTTCCGGCTCCGCTACCCGCAGGTAAGGGACACTCCTCAAGCTTTTGCCCAGCCCAAAGCAAACTCGACGCCGTACGACAAACCAATGTGTACCGATACCGGACGACTTGTTGGCAAACATCACGAAAGTAATTGGTTTACAATCTGGGCGTGAGGGACGACGCTGAGGTAATGCATGTGATTGCTCATGTACTCAGAGGAGCCATGGGAGCTGTGTGCTTTAGCGCTCTGCAAGTACGTACGCGAGTTCGAGTGCCGGCGGCTGCGTTGGAAAGGTTTTCTGTACGAGGTGTTATCAGAGACGATGTTTGCGTTTCTCTCCATTTCCTGTCAGGGAGCCATATTTCTGTTCTTCGCTGGCAGGGCTGAGGAGATCAAGGGGAACATTGATGAGGTGACCGTCAAACTAAATGTTCTACTATTTACGTGATGTCCTATTTGTCTTGATGTGTGGTTCCCTGGTGAGTTAAACCGTAATGGCGCTATGTCACCAGGCGGTGGTGCTGTTTGAGGACGGCTGCAAAGCTCAGCAACAGTGGAAGCAGTTCCACCACATGTGCTACTGGGAGCTGATGTGGTGTTTCACCTACAAGTGCGTGTGGAGGATGGCCTACTTCTACGCAGACCTGCTGAGCAACGAGAGTCGCTGGTCCAAGGCAAGACAGCCTGAATGTGGTGACATCATTTAACTGTACTTCCTGTACGGTCGGCGATGATTAAATATGGCGTGTCTTTTGTTCCAGGCCATGTATGTGTACATGAAGGCTGCTTATCTGAGCATGCTAGCTCCAGGGGAGGCCAGGCCCTTTGGAGAAGACGAGGTGGATCTCTTCAGGTAATGTCATCACAGATCCAACGTGACGTTTTCTGGTCCTTTCTGTCAATTGTGGCCACTCCTTTTTCCCCCCGGGTCCAACGCTTCATCTGGTTCTGCCCACTTTCTTAGACAGGTGTCCCGTTTCAAGCAGAAGATAGCGGGGAAGTCTCCCCCCACAGAGAAGTTCGCCATTCGCAAGGCTAGACGTTATAAAGGAAGCTGCCCAGTCAGGCTTCCGGTTCCTGTCCTGGTAGGAGCCGGCACTCAAGTCTGTGGCTGAAATGCGAATGTAATTTGCTCTGGTGTGGTTCTGACGTCACGCTCTCTGTCGACACACTGTGCTGCAGGAGATGATGTACATGTGGAACGGCTTCTCCATGATCAGCAAGCGGCCGGAGCTGAATGAGGGAGTGCTGCGGACACTGGTGGAGGCAGAGCGCACTCTGTTGGAATCTGCTGGTACTGCAATTAAAACAGTCACACTTAGGCGCAAAGATGCAAATGTATATAATTGGATGATGTCAACACATTAAATGGATGAATTAGGATTCCTCTCGCATTCTGATAAAGCCTGGAATTCTGGGTACTTTTCTACATGTTTTTATAACGTCTGTTTTTTTTCCATTTTGGCCAGAGAATGAGTATTCAGTAGATGATCGCTGTTTGATACACCTACTGAACGGATTGTGTCTGAAAAACAAGGGTCAAATTCAGGCTGCAGAGGAATGCTTCAAGAAGGTGTACATCAGGTGAGATGGGACACATTTAGGGTGTCTACTAACGCTTGTGATTGGATACTTGGTTATCTGCTTGCTTACTTCTTGTCACCTCATGTTGTGCATTTCGTGTTACATTACAAATTGTAAAAACACTTTCACAGATGATGAGTTGTTTTACGGTGTTTGCTGAGAGGTTATAAACAGTGCCCCTATATAAAACAGGAAGCTCACGCATGTCAATGCCGAAATACATTTTTGTCATGTGTTCTTTGTTTGTTTAAACCACACGGATGTTTTGTCACAGCAAGTGGAATAATTTGAATAATGTCTTGACGCCCATTGGATGTGTTGTTCACTAACAGTTTGGTGGACATACTCAATGCAAACGATTAAGCAAAGGCAAGTGAATTATTAAGCTGGCTGTGTATATTCGAGTTCCCTACTCGCATCCTTAACTGAAGTCTTATTTTAGTTTTATATAGAATTTCAAAGCTGTACTAAACATATATTACTCTACATTTATTATACAAACACAAATTACAGCCACACCTGGTTTATACATTTACATCTTCAAATTGTTATGTCTTATTTCAGAAATATTGGCCAATACACATGCTGTTCACGGATCATATGATGTTCAAATAACATTCACAAGAACAAATATTCATAGAAAATATAATAGATACATTCCTTTTCAAGTGAAATCTCCAGAACGCTTAGAAGTATTTAATGGGTACCATTAATATTTATTTCACTTCTGTGGGGCAAGAAAAGCGGTGTATCAAATACAAACTAATCTTGTTTTGTGCGATAGTTGTTTTAACCTAACTAGTTTTCCAAGTGGTCCTTTTGCTATTCTAACAATTGCACTTGCACTGCTCCATCCCACAAAAAGTAGAAACAGATGTTCTTCCAAAAAGATAGCGAGCCGGAATAAAGTGGCAAATAAAAGCATAAATAAATACTAAAAATGACTTATTTCGATAATATATTTTTCTTTGCCATGCTGACTAAAATGGTGATCATATGGGCTTTGATTCTGAATTGCAGTGAGAAGAAGATCAAGTTTGACCACTACCTGGTGCCCAATGCTCTGCTGGAGCTTAGTGTGGTCTACATTGACACAGGACGCAAGGAGGAGGCCATTAAACTGCTGATGAAAGCCAAGTGAGTCCCAGCCTGCTGATTGGTCCAATGCAGCCTACATGTACCAATGAGATGTGAGAGGTTTATAATGCAGTGACATGTGAGAGGCTTATAATGCAGTGACATGTGAGAGGCTTATAATACAGTGTGAGTCTTATAATGCAGTGACATGTGAGAGGCTTATAATGCAGTGACACGTGAGAGGCTTATAATGCAGTGACACGTAAGAGGCTTATAATGTAGTGACATGTGAGAGGCTTATAATGCAGTGTGAGGCTTATAATGCAGTGACATATGAGAGGCTTATAATGCAGTGACACGTGAGAGGCTTATAATGCAGTGACACGTGAGAGGCTTATAATGCAGTGACACGTGAGAGGCTTATAATGCAGTGACATGTGAGATGTGTATAATGCAGTGACACTTGAGAGGCTTATAATACAGTGTGAGTCTTATAATGCAGTGACATATGAGAGGCTTATAATGCAGTGACACGTGAGAGGCTTATAATGCAGTGACACGTGAGAGGCTTATAATGCAGTGGCATGTGAGAGGCTTATAATGCAGTGACATGTGAGAGGCTTATAATGCAGTGGCATGTGAGAGGCTTATAATGCAGTGACATGTGAGAGGCTTATATTGCAGTGGCATGTGAGGGGCTTATAATGCAGTGTGAGGCTTATAATGCAGTGACACGTGAGAGGCTTATAATGCAGTGACATGTGAGAGGCTTATAATGCAGTGTGAGGCTTATAATGCAGTGACATATGAGAGGCTTATAATGCAGTGACACGTGAGAGGCTTATAATGCAGTGACACGTGAGAGGCTTATAATGCAGTGACATGTGAGATGTGTATAATGCAGTGACACTTGAGAGGCTTATAATACAGTGTGAGTCTTATAATGCAGTGACATATGAGAGGCTTATAATGCAGTGACACGTGAGAGGCTTATAATGCAGTGACACGTGAGAGGCTTATAATGCAGTGGCATGTGAGAGGCTTATAATGCAGTGACACGTGAGAGGCTTATAATGCAGTGACATGTGAGAGGCTTATAATGCAGTGTGAGGCTTATAATGCAGTGACATATGAGAGGCTTATAATGCAGTGACATGTGAGAGGCTTATAATGCAGTGACACGTGAGAGGCTTATAATGCAGTGACATGTGAGAGGCTTATAATGCAGTGTGAGGCTTATAATGCAGTGACATATGAGAGGCTTATAATGCAGTGACATGTGAGAGGCTTATAATGCAGTGACATGTGAGAGGCTTATAATACAGTGTGAGTCTTATAATGCAGTGACATATGAGAGGCTTATAATGCAGTGACACGTGAGAGGCTTATAATGCAGTGACATGAAAACACCTCATTCCATTAATGAAAAGGATGTGGATCTGGAATCCTGGGCCCCCTAATTGATAGACAACATTGATGCATTATTACAACCAATCAAATCAGTGTTCCCCACATTAACTACAGCCACGATTGGGGGACTCGTGGAGGGTGGTGCAGTTGGCGAGCCCGGGCTGGGTTTGGTTGTAATCATATTTGGCAGGCTCGCTTTGCCACACTCGCTCTACTCCTTGTGACAGCTGGGAGTCCTGTGAGCTTAATCAGGGCTGAAGGCTGGAGTGTAATGATTGTTGTCTAGACTTCCTGGTTGAGCATCAGATGTGCTTCAGAGGACATTTTAGCATCGACTTTCCTGAGTCTGCTGGGATTTGCTGCAATAAAGCAGGGTCATACTCAGAAAAGTATTGCATTAAATTGAGCGTGTGTCTGTATGCAGTATTTTCACTTAGGGGTGCACTCACTTTTGTTGCCAGCGGTTCAGACATTAACGGCTGTGTATTGAGTTATTTTGAGGGGACAGCAAATGTACACTGTTATACAAGCTGTACACTTACTACTTTACATTGTAGCAAAGTGTCATTTCTTCAGTGTTTTTCACATGAAAATATATAATCAAATATTAACAAAAATGTGAGGTACTGTATGTAGGTAAAATAATGTATAGATTTGTTAGTTAAATCGGATGTATTGAGCATAAGAGTGGAACCAAATCCTGCACATTTGAGGATGAACAGCACACACAATAGTTAGTTTTGCTCTGTTACTATGTCTTATTAATGATTCCTACTAAACGTGTTTTGTTCCTTAGATCCAACTACAAGGAGTATTCCATGGAGTCACGCACCCAGTTCAGGATCCATGCGGCCCTCTCCAAACTCAAGGCTGACACCAGTGACCAGGATGAGATCACAGCACTGTAGTATGACAGTTGTGTCATTGTGCTGATCAAGCACCGGACTGGACCTACATGCCTGTGTCAACTCTCCAGAAACCCATGTTTACATTTCAGTTATTAGGCAGATCGTCTTATCCACAGCGACACACTTTTTCGGACCGTTTTGTCCCAACCCCCAGTGGGAAAAACCCCCCAAAAATCTACAGTTGCAACTGTCATGATTTCTTAACTGTGCTACACAGCCATACTTTGACACATTTGATCACTGAGACTCCAACTGTTAGTTGCTGGATTCTTTATGTATTCAACTGGATGGGACATAAGCTAGAATAATGCTGATTAGATCAGAAGGTAATAGCAAATTAGTTTATTGATTGATTTTAATAATATAATGATGGCATGATGGGTAGTAAGAAGTGCTGTGTCCTCTGTCACAGATGGGAGTTGGTAGATGTTACCTTTCTGGTCCTCAGCCTGTTATCACCTGTGTTTAGGAGAACATCTAACTTGACTGTTTTAATGTTTGGTACTTAAATATACCACTCTACTGGTCAACCATAACAAGGGGTCAGAGGTAGTTGCTTAACACCAATTTTTTAAAATTATTAAATATAGATAATGTGTTAAACTCATTCAAATAAGATTTTTTAAATAATAATATGTTTCATTAAATAATGCTATTATTTATTTACTGGACAATCATACAATTGTTTGAGTTCCAAATTGTGTCTGTTTAAGCTTCTGCTTATACGTTCTGATCTCTTGGGTTTACACTTTAAGTATAGCCACTGGTTGGTGCTGTTATGCCAAAACGGCTCTCAAATTGTCTGTCATCCTCCTTGGTCAAACGGACCTTACACAAATTGGAGGTGTGTTTTGGATCGCTGTCCTGTGGAATCACAAATGATTGTCCCCCTAAACCCTGACCAGATGGCATATGGCTGCAGAATGCTGTTGTAGCCATGCTGGTTGAGTGAATGACTAAAGACAAGAAATCACAGGCATCTCCACCAGCAAAGTGCACCCAAACTAGCACATTCATGCTTTATATGGGGAACCACACATAGAACCAAAAATCACAATCTCAACACATTAGACCAAAGGACAGATTTCCACTGATCTCATGTCCATTTCTCGTGTTTCTTGGACCAAGCAAGTCTCTTCTAAATGTTTTCCTTTAGTAGTGTTTTTTTCCCAGCTATTTGACCATGAAGGTCAGATTCACTTAGTATATTCTAAACAGTTGATGTTGAGATGTGCCTGTTACTTGAACCATGTAAAAGACTTAATTGGGTTATAACCTGAGGTGCAGTTAATTGCTTGTTTCTGAGGCAGGTATGTAATGAACCTATCCTCAGCAGCAGAGGTAATTGGGGTTTCCTGTGGCAATTATTGTAAAGCTGTTTCCTCATAGCAAACCTACTTTATCACAACACAACTGATTGGCTCAAACGTATTAAGGCAAGACATGTAACAACTAAACTTTTACAAGCCACTACTGTTAATGTATTTGCATTCCAGGTGACTACCCCATTAAGCTGGTTAAGAGAATGCCGAAAGTGTGCAAAGCCATCAAGAGGTGGTGACTTTGAAAAATCTAAAATACACATTTATTTTGATTTGTTCAGCACTTTTGTTTACGACATGATTTAATGTGTTATTTAATAGTTTTGACGTATTCACATTTATTCAACAATGTGGAAACTAGTACAAAAAGTTTAGAAATAAAGAAAATATACTCAAACAAGTGTGTCCAAATATGGTACTGTTTATTTATATACACATATATAAAATATACCTTGTTACTTTTTAGCTGTAAAACACATTTGTGAGATAAGTTGAAATTATAGCAGAATGAGTTCTATAACCGTATTCATGGAAGTGTTTCGCTTGATTTGTTCATTCTTTTCAAATCATATTTCGCTTTTTTGTTTAACTTTAATCATCCTTATGTTCAGATTATACCACTAACATCAGTCATGTATTTTCTAAAGATACGGGTCTGTGTGACATAGATATAAAAGTATTACACTGTTATTAATCTTCATCGACTGGTTTAGATATTACTGGTGATGAACAGCGGAAAATCTTGGCATTAAGCAGTTTATTTAGATTATTACAGCGCAATTAGGGGAATTTGTTTTACCTGGTTGGCTCAAGGATTAGAACCGGTGACCTTTCAGCAAATGTCTCAATACTAGAAAAAATTAAAGATATGAATCGGTTCACTACAGAATCCCAGAGAGCACAACACAAATGTCACAATGTGGTCACGCCTGGGATTCTACAGGGCTGATGGATGTGAAGACCACGCCTGGTTCTGGGATTCTACATGGATGTGAAGACCACACCTGGTTCTGGGATTCTACAGGGCTGGTGGATGTGAAGACCACGCCTGGCTCTGGAGATTCTACTGGTCTGATGGATGTGAAGACCACGCCTGGCTCTGGAGATTCTACAGGGCTGGTGGATTTGAGCGATAATGCCTTCTACCATAAAAACTTGTTCCCGAGATTGATAGTCAGAATATACTGCATTAATCGACAGTTGGTTGCCACAGATGATACATTTACCTGTTCAGGGATCAATGTAAGATGTGTGTTTGTTAACATTGTTAGTGGTTCTTTACTGTGCAGTCTCTGGATAAAAACGTCAAATAACCAATGCCAGATTCTGTGTAGTCAAGTTGGTAGAACACAGTTCTATGATGAGTTATTTCCCACAGAGTGGGAGAGCATGAAGACAAAAATACTATTACATTATTATAAACTATAACTAAAGTACGTAAACGTTGATACAGACTGCGATTGAAACAAATGTTGGAAAATGTGTTTGGCTTCAGAGCAGAATGACAATAAGAGGTCTAACATGAACAAATGTGGCATATTTATTACATTGGACAAATTTACAACCTTTACAAAATAGTCATATTTACAAAGTGAGTCAATGTGAGTCTTATGAAGAGGACTCAGCAGGTATGGCAGCAGGGAGTGAAACGCTCTCTTCTTTCAGCCTACGTTTCATTAGCTTCTTTTTCTTTTTCTCCTCCTTATCAATTTCACTGACCATCTCCAGGAACTTGGGGCTTCGGGGGTCCAAAGCGTAGCCAAAGCGTTCTCTGGCTTCAGCCAACAGTCGTTCACGACGGGCCTTCTCTTCTTTCATTTTTTGTTTCGCCTCACGTCTTTCCTTTCGCCAGTCAGCCACCATCTTGGGCATCTTGGCCATATTATCTGCAATCAGTTTCTCTCTGAAATAGCAGATTGAATGGGGTGTTAGCGAAGTGTCATACCACCACAATGGCGATGAAAAAAACTTTAACCAGCTGTCAAGACATACGAATTTGCCTATATATTTATACACATGTTGCATGTAAGTAAAAGTTACAAGAGGCCTTTCAAAGACAAATCCAGTTTTAATTGTAGCTAGGGCTGTCACCCTTATGGCACATTTAATTGTCTATATTGTTAATTTTATTACACTTAGTGTCCTAAGCCTATTAAATAATATGAATAGTATTATAATGAGAAAAATAAGCCTCAAAGAAGTCATTTTTTGACAATGAACATTGGAACTGTATTAAATTCCCTTATGATATAGTAGAACATGTATGCATGTATGTTTCCATGTCTAATTATACATGTTCTGTTATATCTACTGTACCATGTCTAATTATACATGTTCTGTTATATCTACTGTACCATGTCTAATTATACATGTTCTGTTATATCTACTGTACCATGTCTAATTATACATGTACTGTTATATCTACTGTACCATGTCTAATTATACATGTACTGTTATATCTACTGTACCATGTCTAATTATACATGTTCTGTTATATCTACTGTACCATGTCTAATTATACATGTTCTGTTATATCTACTGTACCATGTCTAATTATACATGTACTGTTATATCTACTGTACCATGTCTAATTATACATGTTCTGTTATATCTACTGTACCATGTCTAATTATACATGTTCTGTTATATCTACTGTACCATGTCTAATTATATATGTACTGTTATATCTACTGTACCATGTCTAATTATACATGTTCTGTTATATCTACTGTACCATGTCTAATTATATATGTACTGTTATATCTACTGTACCATGTCTAATTATACGTGTACTGTTATATCTACTGTACCATGTCTAATTATACATGTTCTGTTATATCTACTATACCATGTCTAATTATACGTGTACTGTTATATCTACTATGCCATGTATAATTATACGTGTACTGTTATATCTACTAGGTCACACATTGTAGTTGGTAATGGATTTTCACCTGGCCAGTCGTTTTGCATTGGCCTCCATCTCTTTGGTCTCGACATTCCTCAGCATCACCTCCAGTGGAGGGTTCCACTCCAACTCCTCTGCGATCATCTCGTCTAGCTGGTCGTGACTAGGCCACAGATTGTCAGGTTCGATCCCGGACGAGAAGCCATAACGCCCGAACAGCTTGCGGTCATACTTCGCCGTCTTCTGCCATGCCGGGGTTTTCTCGCAGTCCTTGTCCGGTATGTACGGATCTGTCAGATTTAATCTAAGTGGTTTAGGATTATAGTGTGCGACCTGTTGTAAAAGCCCACACTGTGAGCTGGCAGGAATATACCACTTAATGGGAGAAAGTCCTCTAATGGTCCAACAAAACATAGCTGTCCTTCTGCACAGCGTGGAGGTCGCCATTGTTTCCTGTGCGCATAGTTAGGACTCTCGTTACGTCATGTTCTGTTGCTCATAGCTGTCTACATAAGCGCCTGTCTATAATATTCTGTTGCTCATTGCTGACTACATAAGTGCCTGTTTATTATTATATATTATTTATTAATTGTCACAATTTGCGTAACGTCTGACAGTTGGTAGTCAATAATATTACTAACAGAAATCACAGCAAACATCAAACCAGAATAGAACAATTGTTGTGAACTACATTTTTTTCTTTAAATAGCATTAATATAATAAGTAAATATAATGGTCTATATTATAAAATTTTCGGTGACAGTGTGATATGTTACTGCTTCATAATGATTGAATCAGTTATTTTTCTTATTCTGTCTATGGAGCAGTAAGGACTTACAAACCCAGACTTCTACGTCTAATCAGATCCTTCTCTAATCAGTGGTTATACACAGCCTAGCTGGATGCAATTGTTTAATTATTACAATACAAACACTCAAGTAATTACATAAAAAACTACCATTGAGGACACCGAGGTCATGTCCTCGGTATTTTTTCTGTGATATATATTTTTTGAGTAATTTCATTGTGAATGCAAAATAGCCGACGAGTCGAGAAGTCTATGGATCGTCGTCACGGACACGTAGTCTACTTGTCTTGTCAGTCAAAACAAAAATTGTTGGCTGTAGTCGTTGTCTTCAGGACTTAACTCGTCTAATATATATTTTTACACATAGGCGTAATCCTATGGGGGGGCAGGGGGAGTGGTGGACACGTCCCCCCAATATTCAAAGAAGGACAATTGGTCCCCCCCATATTGATCATAGGCTACTGTATGATTATGCGGGCAATATCGATGTGACTGCTAAAACATAACATCTCTTTTCAGCACCGAAAATATAAAATCCCGGTCGGTCCATTTCCCAAATCCATTTGACTTGCCTTACACATTAACAAAAGTTATTTCTCCTGAAATCCATGTCATGTTTTCCCTATACCTTTGTATTCTTGTGAGCGCGGAATGAGACAGACATGGCCCATGGATGATATTCAGTATTTGTTGAACATAATCCCTTAGATAACTACTAGGTGCATTTCACTAGAATTTCGAATTGTAGAATTAGTGCGAACTTCGATTGCAATACTATACAGCTTTAATGAATGGGACTTTAAAAAAGCCAGCTGATACCTACTACACAGGGACGGACTGGGATTAAAAACGTAAAAGCACAACATATTTCTTAATATTAGCTACTGCGTGTGGCATTTTAGAGCTAAAATGTTGAAGTTTAGCTGTTTTAAATACATCATACACATGGTCAACTTTAGAATTCAGAAAATAAAATCTAAAGACATAAAATAGCCTCTGGTAGGGGGAATCGAACCGGCGTCGCCCGGTTCCACAGCCGAGCGCACTAACCACAACTCCAAACAGATTAGTGGGAGATATCAAGTGATGACTGTGTGTGATGGAGTACCAAATCACACAGATGGCCAGTCCGCCCCTGATACTACCTATATTACAGGTAGGTTAGCAGCATTTCGCAAACATTCAAACTCAGTCTTTTATTTTCTTTTAGAAAAATCCTGGTTAGGGCACTGCATCCTTCCTCAACTTCTTGGAGTAAGTGCAGTGCCAAAAAAAGGGAAAGAAATTCTACTTTGAGTCTACAAAAAGTACAGTTAGTTTGGAAAGTATCGATGAGTTAGACAAATGTATGCATTCATCTAGCAAATATTTCCTTTTTAGATCTGCAATTGGCCTGGAACCCACAACTGGCAGATGGGCAACAGCGCTGAAACCACAGTGAGCTTGGAGGAGCAGCTCCTAAACACGTGTTTTGAACATCACAAATACTGCATTGACCAGAAAATTCACTTTTAAATTAATGTTATTTGTTTTACCTCCCCTTTTGTCTCTCAGCAGCCCCGTCCAATAAACTGCTTTTATTTTGTAGTTTATCTGAAAGGGGAGATAGAACAAGTGGGGTGATCCTGAGTGCAGCACTTACTGAGACAGATGTCAGCGCTTTTGTGCTGTGGGAGCACGCAAATCTCTCCACAGTCATTAAAGATGTAGGTTCCCATGGTGGGTGGAGAGGGGTGGAGGAGGGGAGGGCCATGACAGAGTTTTAATTTGTCTTAGGAACGTTCCGGTGCCAAGCTGGGGGCTTTAGGGATGAAATGAACGCCAGTCACTGGCAATATAGGCTTGTTAGCAGTGTGAATATCAGGGGAGGCATGGCAAGCACAATACCATGGTTTACATCTGAGTGAACAATATACAGTCAATCAGGATGGAACAGAATTACGTAAGAGAATATACATCACAAATTGCTGTCAAAGGGTCCTGAGGCTCTTCTAAAAGAAAATGTAAATAACCTGTTTTACTTTGACCTATATGAATTGTTGGTCCATTCAGAACTCTCTCCTTTGAAACAAGGCTGAAGTCTATCAAGACCAAACGCTCTCACCCCAAGAACAGTTTCTTCCCCACAGCAGTAGGTTTCAGTGCCCCCGGAACCAAACTGACTATAGCCTGCTCCCCACATTTACATTCACTCTGAACTTTAATTTGGATTTGTTCATTAAGTGTGTATTAAGTGTTGCTGTAACGGGTCAGAACTAATTCCTTGTTTGTTGTAAACAGACTTGGCAAATACACTTGTCTGTGATTTTGGATTGACCCCGGAAAGTGCACGTAATGCCAATCCATATGGACTTGAGATTGATTGTATGTTTAAAAAATACTTTATTGTCCTTGTGTCTCATTTCCACAAGTCTTCAGATGCACAATCAACAAATTAGAATACATTTAAGTTCAACTTTAATCCCAACATGAACCTACTATCAGTTGTTAATCATACACATAAAACAAATTCCCCCAACTACTGGTCTTTAAAGAAAATGTGGAGGAGTTCAAATAGTGCAAATGTCGTTGCCTTGTTAATGTTACTTCCAGAAGTGGCAGGAGAGTCCAGGCAATTTGTCCATTTCCCATAAAACTGTACTTCTGCTTTTTGGGTAGGCCAGAATATGGAGTTAAACAATACAATAGTACCTCATCCAGAACGTGGCCCCAATATTCAGATTTGTCCATATTTCCTTCCTATATAGTTATGTGGATGAATTCCAAATTGAAAGTAAATATACAAATAGTCTATATACTAGTAGTGGCGTCATTCTCTTTATCCTGTAAAAGTACATTTTAATGTGAATTTGAATGTGGTGCTGCTGTTTTGAAAGAACTGTGGTACATTTTTTAAATTCACATCTTGAATAAGCTTCTAGTTTACACTTACCCTGAAACATTACTGAAATGACCACTGTGAAGTTCAATAGACAATTAGATCCACGTGAGTCAGACGTGCAGTATATACAACATACATTTAACTAGAGTGGAACCAACTTCACTATATAAAATAATCACTGGAGCCAAACCTGTGGCTGTGATCACTCTTACAGCTCTCTACAGGCAACTTTTTGAAACACCCGAACCCCCTGCTAATGTTAAATTTGGACTCAGACCAATTCAGAACTGCATGCATAAGTGGTCTCATGGAGGGGAGGGGGGTTGGTAAAAATGTGTGAGGGGTGAGCGGAGAGCGTTTAGCAGGGAGCAGCGACATATTTTACAATAATATATGTACCACATGGAGATCCACTTAGTGATGTGTTTGAAGTGCTGGAGAGGCGGTCAGGCTTGTTGCCCTGCTTCTCTGAGTCTGCGGAAAAAGAGAGAGATCCCAGTGCCTTTGGAAAAGATTCATCCACCTGGGCTGTGTGTGTGTGTCTGTGTCTGTGTCTGTGTGTGTGTGTGGAGGGGGTTAACCCATAGGGGGCCTTTATTTCTGCTCACTTTGCACCAAAGAGTGAAGCTTAATGTCAGACTGGCACTCCCTGAGCCTCCCTGCATCTCCTGTGTGTCGCCACATAATTGCTTTAGCATTTCAACCAAATTAACTTGCATCAATGGATCCTGTTCATGCATATGTAGGGTAAACACGTGCAGACATAACCTATAGACCAGAGCTGTGCTCGAGACCACCTAAAGCGAGACCGAGACGAGACCGAGACCGAAGGGGGCCGAGACCGAGACGAGACCAAGACCGAAGGGGGCCGAGACCGAGACGAGACCGAGACCGAAGGTGGCCGAGACCGAGACGAGACCGATACCAAAGGGGGCCGAGACCGAGACCAGTCATATCAACACTAAATAATATGACATGTTTTTGGTCCAATGACCAATGTAAAAAAAACACTTGACCAACAGCATCAGATCATCTACTGTGTTGTCATCCTGAATTAAATGAATTTTATTAAAAGAGTATGTAGGCCTATTTATTGTCTTATGTAAACATAAAATACGAAAATAAAACCATGATTTTAAAATGCACAGGCTATGATATTAAAATTTCCAAAAATCGAATAAATGAAAATCCATCAAACTGTATGTCCTATGTTGATGTAGTAAATGCTAACACATTTTAGATCACAAGCGACTTGCAATCAAATGATTTGCGCATGATTGGCCGATAAACAAATCTATTTATAATTATTTATCCGTCCACAGGCACGCAGCTTCAGTTGTTTGTCTGCTTGAGCAGGACACGCAAACGAACCGGTTGCACTGCGCACAGTGTTCATTATTGTTCCGAGTGCACATGAGACAGCAGCAAACTAACCCGGTTGAACTGCGCACAGTGTTCATATAGATCAGACCAAAACCCTTCCAGTTTAATAAAGATCGGACCAAAACGGGTTCAGTTTCATATAGATCGGACCATAACCGTTCCAGTTTTATGCTCTTTTTGCCGTATGCCCCCGGACTTATGTATGTCCCACGTCCTTCTGTGTGCATGAGTAATTTCATTTATCGCCCATTTGTAGTTAGCCTATTAATAATTATTGTTTATATTCGTTTAATTTCGATACAAAACAATATTTTGTTGAAGTCTCTTGTAGGCTATATGAATACACTGTGGTTCATTCGTTATTAATTATTGAGTGCAATAGGCGCATGACACATGAATGGGGCTGTATGTATTTGGCGGAATTCGTTCTGTTTATTTAGTGAAACATATTTCTTTATAAACGTACCTCTTTTTTTGTAGTTCAACCAAGCCAATCAGACTATTGTCTATATGTGTTCTCGTAGTATTTGTCTGTGTATCGCCCATTCAACCATTGCCATATAGGCTCAGTGAAGTGTGATCGGTGTCTGGGTACAGGAATTAGGGTACCAACGCCCAGCGGCGTGGGATTTTGGCGACAGGAAGGCAGTTTAGGTATCAAAAAACATGTAAATAGTAGTTTTATATATTGTTCGGTTTGTGATTTTGCAATTCTGAAAACGGGACAAGGTAAAATGCACGTATTTAGGAAAAGTCATGGAAGGACGTCGGCTGTAGCTTTTCAACATTATGTATTTTAATTACTAACCGCTGTGTGTTTTCGGACAAATTATTTATTTGTGCTCAATGTACTGAATATAGGCAAAACGAATATATTGGCTGATTGTGCAGACATGATCGAGCATATGTTTAAGATTGAAGTATTTACGTGAATGGGTGCACGCTCTAGCGACGCTGGGGGTGGGCTTTTCTTCAAAAGTAGATAGCCATTGGCGGGATAAGCCACATCAGAAAAAAACAGTCTGACTCTGGACGAAATACAGCCAATGGAAATACAGCCTCTACATGTCATACTTAAATATTTTTCTAGAAAAAATTGTGGGCGATAATTTCTACGCTGGTCTCGGCTGGTCTCGGAAGAATTTACGAGTCCTTACTGTCCGAGACCGAGTCGAGACCGAGTCCAAATGTAACCGAGACCGAGACGAGACCGAGACCTTAAAAAAGTGGTCTCGAGACCGGTCTCGAGACCGAGACCGGTCTCGAGTACTACAGCTCTGCTATAGACACAATGTATAGACATAACATACAGACATAACATACAGACATAACATACAGAAACAATGTACAGACATAATGAATAGACATAACCTAGACCCAATGTATAAACATAACGTACACACATACACATACAGACATAATGTACAGACACAATGAATAGACATAACCTAGAGACAATGTATAGACATAACTTACAGACATAACATACAGACACAATGTATAGACATAACGTACAGACACAATGTATAGACATAACATACAGACATAACGTACAGACACAATGTATAGACATAACATACAGACACAATGTATAGACATAATGTACAGACATAACGTACAGACACAATGTATAGACATAATGTACAGACATAACGTACAGACACAATGTACAGACCTCACATCCAGACATAACGTACAGACATAACGTACAGACATAATGTACAGACATAACGTACAGACATAATGTACAGACATAACGTACAGACATAATGTACAGACATAACGTACAGACATAACGTACAGACATAATGTACAGACATAACGTACAGACACAATGTACAGACATAACGTACAGACATAACGTACAGACATAACGTACAGACACAATGTATAGACATAACATACAGACATAACGTACAGACACAATGTATAGACATAACGTACAGACACAATGTATAGACATAATGTACAGACATAACGTACAGACACAATGTATAGACATAACATACAGACATAACGTACAGACACAATGTATAGACATAATGTACAGACATAATCTACAGACATAATGTACAGACATAACGTACAGACATAATGTACAGTACGACCAAACGTAGTCAGAGAAACCAAATGATTTGATTTTAAACATCAGTATTTATCATCCGGTTAAATTCCAGGCCCCAAATGGTGAAGTGATATCAGGGATGGCCTCTCTTACCATTGAGTGAATTCAACAGTGTTCTCTTATTACGTCACTCGCTGACAGTCACTCAATCCGCCATGTCAGCTGACGGTCTTCATTTGGTGGTAAGTCTAGCAAACTAACTTAAAGAAGTCATGGCAGATTATCAACTAGCACAAAGGGCTTGGGCCAAGTTCATCTGACTTGTTGGAGGCCCCCAGTGATTTTGTTAGTCCTTCTAACTCTGTTATTTTACTAACATGGTGTAAGTCATTGAAAAATGTATTGACTTGGTCAAGTGTCTTATAAAATTGTTCAACTTTCATACACCTCCCCGGGAATCATCACCTTAACGTGGTGGAGAGGTTTGTGTGCCCCTATGAACCTGAGGGCTGGGTTGTCTGGAGCTTCATGCTCCTGTTAGGGTTTCCCAAGGCAAAGTGGTCTCAGGCGAGGGGCCAGCCTAAGAATGGTTCACCAAGACCCCATGAAAGATAGAGGGAAAAGGAGCGAGACCCTGCCTGGAGGAAGCCCAGGGCCCTCGTCTGGAGCCAGGCCCAGACGGCGGGCTCGAAAGCGAGCGTCTGGTGGCCGGGTTTGCCACGGAGCCCGGCCGGCATCTCTCTCCTCTCCATCCTGTGGGCCCACCACTCACAGGAACAACCGCAGGGGTCGGGTGCGCTGTCATATGGGTGGCAGTGAAGGTGTGGGGCCTTGACGGATCAGACCCGGGCGGCAGAAGCTTGCTTTGGGGACGTGGAACGTCACCTCGCTGGGGGGGAAGGAGCCAGAACTTGTGCGTGAGGTGGAGCGATACCAGTTGGATCTGGTGGGACTTACCTCTACGCACAACCGTGGCTCTGGAACCTTACTCCTGGATAGGGGTTGGACTCTGTTCTTCTCTGGAGTTGCCCAGGGTGAGAGGCGGCGGGCTGGTGTGGGGATACTCACGAGCCCACGTCTGAGCACGGCGGTGTTGGAGTTTACCCCGGTGGATGACAGGTTTGCCTCCCTACGCCTAAGGGTGGTGGGGGGGAAAACTCTGACTGTTGTTTGTGCTTATGCACCAAACAGCAGTTCGGAGTATTCAGCCTTCTTGGAGACCCTGAAGGGAGTCCTATATAGGGCTCCAGTAGGGGACTCCATCATTCTGCTGGGAGACTTCAACGCACATGTGGGCATCGATGGAGACACCTGGAGAGGCGTGATTGGGAGAAACGGCCTCCCTGATCTAAACCCGAGCGGTCGTTTGTTATTGGACTTCTGTGCTAGTCATGGATTGTCTATAACAAACACCATGTTCGAACATAAGGAGGCGCATAAGTGTACATGGTACCAGAGCACCCTAGGCCGAAGGTCAATGATCGATTTTGTGATCGTATCGGCTGATCTAAGGCCGCATGTTTTGGACACTCGGGTGAAGAGAGGGGCAGAGCTGTCAACTGATCACCATCTGGTAGTGAGTTGGATCAGAGGGTGGGGAAAGACTATGGACAGACCAGGTAAGCCCAAACGGGTAGTGCGGGTGAACTGGGAACGTCTGGAGGAGGCCCCTGTCCGAAAGATCTTCAACTCACACCTCCGGCGGAGCTTTTCAGGCATCCCTGTGGAGGTTGGGGGCATTGAACCTGAGTGGGCAATGTTCAAAGCTTCTATTGCTGAAGCTGCGGCGGTGAGCTGTGGTCTCAAGGTCCTAGGTGCCTCAAGGGGTGGTAACCCTAGAACACTGTGGTGGACCACGGTGGTCAGGGAAGCTGTCCGACTGAAGAAGGAGGCCTTCAGGGATATGCAATCCCTGGGGACTCCGGAGGCAGTTGCAGGGTACCGACAGGTCCGAAGGGCTGCAGCCGCTGCCGTGTCAGAGGCAAAGCAGCGGGTGTGGGAGAAGTTTGGAGAAGCCATGGAGAAGGACTTTCGGTCGCCACCAAAATGCTTCTGGAAAACCGTTCGGCACCTCAGGAGGGGAAAACGGGGAACCATCCAAGCTGTGTACAGTAAGGATGGGACACTGTTGACCTCAACTGATGATGTGATCGGGCGCTGGAAAGAGCATTTTGAGGAGCTCCTGAATCCGACCTACACGCCCTCTAGTACAGAGGCAGAGCTGGAGGCTGATGGAGGGTCATCGTCAGTTTCCCTGGGGGAAGTCGCTGAGGTAGTCAAACAACTCCACAGTGGCAAAGCCCCAGGGACTGATGAGATTCGTCCAGAAATGCTAAAAGCTTTGGGTGGGGAAGGGCTGTCTTGGTTGACACGCCTCTTCAACATTGCATGGAAGTCTGGGACAGTGCCAGAGGAGTGGCAGACCGGGGTGGTGGTTCCCCTCTTCAAAAAGGGGGACCAGAGAGTGTGTGCCAATTACAGAGGTTTCACACTCCTCAGCCTCCCTGGTAAAGTGTACTCCAAAGTGCTGGAAAGGAGGGTTCGGCTAATAGTCGAACCTCGGATTGAAGAGGAACAATGCGGTTTTCGTCCTGGCCGGGGAACCACGGACCAGCTCTTTACTCTCGCAAGGATCCTGGAGGGGGCCTGGGAGTATGCCCATCCAGTCTACATGTGTTTTGTGGATCTGGAGAAGGCGTATGACCGGGTAACCCGGGATCTTTTGTGGGAGGTGCTGCGGGAGTATGCGGTGAGGGGGTCTCTTCTCAGGGCCATCCAATCTCTGTACGCTCAAAGCATGAGCTGTGTCCGTGTCCTCGGCAGTAAGTCGGATTCGTTCCCGGTGGGGGTTGGCCTCCGCCAGGGCTGCGCTTTGTCACCAATCCTGTTTGTAATATTCATGGACAGGATATCAAGGCGTAGTCATGGGGGGGAGGGGTTCCCGTTCGGTGGGCTGATGGTCACATCACTGCTTTTTGCGGATGATGTGGTCCTGATGGCCTCATCGGTCGGTGACCTTCAGCACTCACTGGATCGGTTCGCAGCCGAGTGTGAAGCGGCTGGGATGAGGGTTAGCACCTCTAAATCTGAGGCTATGACTCTCAGCAGGAAACCTGTGGAGTGCCTACTCCGGGTAGGGAATGAGTCCTTACTCCAAGTGAAGGAGTTCAAGTACCTCGGGGTCTTGTTCGCGAGCGAGGGAACAATGGAGCGGGAGATTGGTCGGAGGATCGGAGCAGCGGGGGCGGTGTTGCATTCGCTTCACCGCACCGTTGTGATGAAAAGAGAGCTGAGTCGAAAGGCAAAGCTCTCGATCAACCGGTCAATCTTTGTTCCTACCCTCACCTATGGTCATGAAAGCTGGGTCATGACCGAAAGAACGAGATCGCGGGTACAAGCGGCCGAAATGGGTTTTCTCAGAAAGGTGGCTGGCCTCTCCCTTAGGGATAGGGTGAGAAGCTCAGTCATCCGAGAGGAACTCGGAGTAGAGCCGCTGCTCCTTTGCATAGAAAGGAGCCAGTTGAGGTCGTTCGGGCATCTTTTACGAATGCCACCTGGGCGCCTCCCTAGAGAGGTGTTCCAGGCACGTCCAGCTGGGAGGAGACCTCGGGGAAGACCCAGGACTAGGTGGAGAGATTATATCTCCACACTGGCCTGGGAACGCCTCGGGATTCCCCAGTCAGAGCTGGCTAATGTTGCCCGGGAAAGGGAAGTTTGGGGTCCCCTGCTAGAGCTGCTACCCCCGCGACCCGACCCCGGATAAGCGGTTGAAGATGAGATGAGAACTTTCATACATTTGGAGAAACCACACCATCAATTGATTGTGTGGCCATGATGAAAAATACCTCAGTTTGGTATTTCTGTATGTAACTTTTTTGTTGATAACAAATTAAATCAATGGGAAAAACATATTGTCTTTCCTCCAGAGACCTGGAGATCTGAGTGGGATGTGGCCAATAGATTTGACCTCATCTGCTACTTCCATCCAGGAAGTTGAAATGCTGAAGAAATTCCAGCCACTAGCTTTTGTCACGTTCATATTCTGATCGAACCAGAGACTCAGATCCCCCCCCCTCCCTCCCCCCAAGCCCACCTTACACGTCACACACACAGACACACAGATAATGTATCCCCCTTTTTTGGGACGGAGGAATAGGTTGCAGGGGGGAAGGCTTTGGGGTAACAGAAAGGTGCAGGTGGCACCAGGCTGGCGCAGACATCGCCTCGTTGCTCCCTTACCCGCCCTGGCACCATCTGTCTACATGAACATCAGCAAATCCAAGGTGCCCTTGTCAGCCAGTGTTGCAGCGGCAGGTTTGGCGTTTCCATTAGCCGAATCACAGTGCTGCACACTTAACATTAGAGTGGATACAGTGACGTAGCTGGGTGGGACGCCTGCACACTAGGTAGGATCTCCTCAACGCACATCCGTCTGGCCAGCGGGGCTTTAGGCTTCTCTTACTTCATGATTCTTCCAGATTGTTTCCATGACGACCGATCTACAGTAAAACAGGTCTCTCCTGGTTCTCACTTTCCCTCTTTAAAAAGTTACGTAATCAATGAATCTTAAATTCCGTTCGCAAAGTGTAAATGCACGATCTTGCCGTATCAATGATTGTCTCCAATACCAGGTTTTACAGGATTTATCGCAACATCAACTTACATGGTGAATATAACTTTCTAGATATTATCTCCCTGGATAAATATTCTAATCCTGTACACTTTACAATGGAATGCGTTTTTCACAGAGTGAACACCGTGAGATAGACGGGGAGGCGATGGACCCAGAGACCACGTGAGTCGTGTGGCTGAGTGAAGGCCTCTCTCTCCTACAGCATCTGCTGCCGGAGCACTGATCTGGATTACGGCAACAAGATCAAAACAATATGCTCATTGTCCACCCCGCGCGGATATAATCTCGAGGATTACTCCACGATGAGACCGGCGAGCGCCTCGGAATATGATACAGGGAATTATACCAGGATTTTACAGAAGGCTTGGCAGAGAATTTCTTTTTGAGATTTCCGGATTTTTGAGATTTGGAGGGATTTTATTATCTGTACGTGCACATGAAGCTGCGAGACTCAGAACTCTGGGCGAAGCTTACCTCCCACAGCTTCCTCTGAACTAATACGCCCACACACATAAGTGCCCACAGAACATGCTGCTGACTGAGAAATGATGACCCTGTCCAGTCGATCGGTATCAAACAGAACAAACAACCAACAAGCACATCTTCACCAATAGGCACCTTAAGAGTCTGGGTGTCAAACTCTCAAAAGAACCTAATGAAAATTCCAGAGATTTCTTTAGAGTTTGTGTTATTATGGAACGGCACACTCCTCGTTGAGCGATTGATTGTCTCTTTGGCAGGGTTGAGGCCTTCACATTAGCCCCCGGGGTCCTGTGGTTGGCGATGCAATTGTCCAGGGGCCATCTGGGTTTGGGTGTAGTGATGGTATGGGGGTGCTTTGCTTCCTCAGTCTCCAGCCATCTAGTAATGGCTTGGATGTCTCTGAGCTTAGTCTAGATGGAAGTCCGGAGGGTGTGTTTCTTCCAGAACAGTAAGGGTTTTGACTGCCTGGTTCAGCAAGCAGCGCGATATGAGCTGGATTGTCCATTAGTCAGCTGGTATCTGTTGCAATGAAGAAGGAAAATACAAACAAATCAGATATCACTACATTCACGAGAAAAAAAACACAATGGCTACTACTAATTAACCTCACTGTTGACATATCTTTGAGTGTTTTTTGACAGTGTTAAAATGCTCCGTGCTGTAAATAATATAGGCTCCCAAAACAAAGTAGTCCTGCAGGAAGTTCAACATTTATGAACAGCCAAAATGTGGCTGGCAGTTGGACTGCTTTTAAAAAGAGCACCTGGGAGTTGTGCCTTTATAAAAGAAAAGCAAACTTTTTTATGAGTGGTGATCCGTTTGTTCCCACTCCAGGGATTTTAGTGGGATGCACGCTTTATTTCCGGTCTGTTCTCATTGTGCACACCGGGTTTCAGTTTCATTATAAGTGCTATTTAATTCTCTGGGGTTTAGTGCGTTGTATCGTACGTTGTTTGTGTTTAAAAGTGACTTTACGGTGGTGAGTGTTATTGTGGCATTTATCTCTGGTGGTAGTTTAGTAGTAAGTCCCTTTATTTATGCACAACTTTATGTTCCTATTTGTATAGATTTTCCTGTTAGGTGTGTTCTATTGTTTGTTTGGTTTATAATAAACCCCCATACGATTACCAAAGCTCTGCATATGGGCTCATTATTCGCACCACACCCAGAAGAAACGTGAAAACGTTTCCATATACCCGGAAAAAAATGCCACTTGGGTAACGAAAAAAATCTATGGACGAGAAATATTGTTGAAAGAGATACTTCCTATTTACAGAATTTCCAACTCTAATAAGTATCAATTTGTCTCCAGAATTGTTTGTTTTCTGTTGCTTATTTCAGACGTATCTTGGCCCTTATGGGCTCATTAACTCCAGCCTCATGTCAGCAGGTGCAAATCACAGGCCAGAAAATAGAGATATGTACATACAGATGAAAAGCCTTAACTGAGGCTGGCACTACACTTGGAGTTCTACAATACGATTCCATTTCAATTATGCTTTGTTCATAACCGCTGGTATATCACTTACATTTATATTTTCACAAGGGACACATTATCTTCCAATGAATAAGTGAATTTCATCATATTGGAATGTTTTATTTTATGGTGTACTTTGGTCTTGAGTGTGTAAATGGCTGGCTTAGGTGCTTAGGACACATTTCAAGTCACTGGGAGCAAGTTTAAAGGATTCTAGTACAGAACATAAATTTATAGTCTTAACGGTTTCCTGTGTTTGGGGTTGGCAGCAGCATTTTCACAGGTGATTTATTGATGGTGCCTCTATTGAACCAGTGAGAATATTGAAAGTTCGACCAAGGACAACATGAATTTGAGGGTTATGGTATGTGTGCTTTAATATTTTAAATACATTGTACGTGGACGCAACTGTAATTTGTCACTCTTAAACCTGTACTAATCCCATTTTTTGGGCTGCTTGATAACATAATGACAGTGATAAGCTAAATAACTTTAATGTTTACTGTCCATAAAAAAATATTTGAAAAAACACATCATTAGGAGTGTTATGGGTGAAGTGCCTTGCTCAGGGTAGAACAGATTTATCAGATTTAATTCTAACATTCTACTTACCTGCCACACCAAAGGGAATGACTGTATTGTGTTTTGTGGGTTTAGACAGCTGAGTGTGGACATGTGGGTGCAGGCATATTGGTGTAGGCAGATGTGTATGTGCATGTGGGTGTGGGCATGTGGGTGTGGTCATGTGGGTGTGGGCATGTGGGTGTGGACATGTGGGTGTGGGCATGTGAGTGTGGGCATATTGGTGTCGTCATGTGGGTGTGGTCATGTGTGTATGTGGGTGGTGGCATGTGGGTGTGGTCATGTGGGTGTGGTCATGTGGGTGTGGGCATGTGGGTGTGGGTATAAGGGTGTGGTCATGTGGGTGTAGGCATGTGGGTGTAGGCATGTGGGTGTGGTCATGTGGGTGTGGGCATGTGGCTGTGGACATGTGGGTGTGGGCATGTGAGTGTGGGCATATTGGTGTCGTCATGTGGGTGTGGTCATGTGTGTATGTGAATGTGGGTGTGTGCATGTGGGTGTGGTCATGTGGGTGTGGTCATGTGGGTGTGGGCATGTGGGTGTGGGTATAAGGGTGTGGTCATGTGGGTGTAGGCATGTGGGTGTAGGCATGTGGGTGTGGTCATGTGGGTGTGGGCATGTGGGTGTGGGCATGTGGGTGTGGGTATAAGGTGTGGTCATGTGGGTGTAGGCATGTGGGTGTAGGCATGTGGGTGTGGTCATGTGGGTGTAGGCATGTGGGTGTAGGCATGTGGGTGTGGTCATGTGGGTGTGGTCATGTGGGTCTGGGCATGTTGTTGTGTGCAGATGTGTGTGGGCATGTTGGTGTGGGCATGTTTGTGTGTTCTTGTGGGTGTGGTCATGTGGGTGTGGTCACGTGGGTGTGGTCACGTTGGTGTGGTCATGTGGGTGTGGTCATGTGGGTGTGGTCACGTGGGTGTGGTCACGTTGGTGTGGTCATGTGGGTGTCCACCTGCTCACATGGGGGACAGAGGGGACAATGTATTCCTTTGTATTTGCTTTAGCTTTACAGCCAAGTACTTATATAGTGTGAGGCAGACAGGCAAGAGAAGAATGACCCTCACTTGATGATTAGTAAAAAGAGAACAGGCGAAACATGAGGAACAAGAAGAGTCAGGGTTTGTGTGAGGACTGAGAAGCCAGAGAAAAAAAGGGGGGGGGGGTACTTCTTAAACCAGATGGTAATGCTGGATACTGAGTTGTTTCCAAAATCAGTTGGGAGTTGTTCTCCACGTATATAAAGAAGAAGATCCATTACAAAACTCTGTTTCACCTCGTTATGACCAAGCATCACTATGGAATCATAATGGCATGCACCTTTAATATAGAAAAACACAGGAACCATCGTAATGACATGGACTCTATTATGTTAATCACAGAACATTGACCCAGACATTCATAGTAATTATGGCGATTCAGTTATTCATGGTAATGGGATATTGATTCACTCATTCATGTTACAGACAAGAGATAGAATCAGGCATTCATGTTACGGACAAGAGATAGAATCAGGCATTCATGTTACGGACATGAGATAGAATCAGGCATTCATGTTACGGACAAGAGATAGAATCAGGCATTCATGTTACGGACAAGAGATAGAATCAGGCATTCATGTTACAGACAAGAGATAGAATCAGTCATTCATGTTACGGACAAGAGATAGAATCAGGCATTCATGTTACGGACAAGAGATAGAATCAGGCATTCATGTTACGGACAAGATATAGAATCAGGCATTCATGTTACGGACAAGAGATAGAATCAGTCATTCATGTTACAGACAAGACATAGAATCAGTCATTCATGTTACGGACAAGAGATAGAATCAGGCATTCATGTTACGGACAAGAGATAGAATCAGGCATTCATGTTACGGACAAGAGATAGAATCAGGCATTCATGTTACGGACAAGAGATAGAATCAGTCATTCATGTTACAGACAAGACATAGAATCAGTCATTCATGTTACGGAAAAGAGATAGAATCAGGCATTCATGTTACAGACAAGAGATAGAATCAGTCATTCATGTTACAGACAAGAGATAGAATCAGTCATTCATGTTACGGAAAAGAGATAGAATCAGGCATTCATGTTACGGACAAGATATAGAATCAGTCATTCATGTTACGGACAAGAGATAAAATCAGTCATTCATGTTACGGACAAGAGATAGAATCAGTCATTCATGCAGTAGCAAATAGGTCAGATGCTGTGGTAAACAAATGTGTTAAAAGAAATGTGGCCAGTCAGAGTAGATTCTCTTCTGTTTCAATCTATTTGTTTTTTCACTACATTCTGCTACAAACTATATAATACATCAGTTGTCATTAATTAAAGCCGATCATAAAGAGGCGTGAAAATATGTTACTTAATCTATGTATCTAAGTGTTATAAGATTTTTTTGGGCTATTGACTATAAAAAAAGTGCTAGACAAAGTGTATCATTGTATGACAGAACGGATGACCAAATGTTTTTTTTTGTTAATCTTTATTTTTTATTTATCCATTATTTAACCAGGTAGGCCGATTGAGAATAAATTCTAATTTGCAATGGCGACCTGGCCGAGATAAGGCCAAAAAAATATGCAAGACAACATAGATTTACACAAAAAACAAAGGAGGGTCTATATACAGATTGTAAAAAGGTTAAAGTGTATCTAGCAGGTAGGTCATCATTAGTATGCACAAATTATATGACCATGATTTTAATAGGAAGAAAATTTGAGCATGCATGAGCAAATAGAGTAATTTAAGAATGTAAACAGGTCTGACAGCAGTACAGGTGAAAATGATCCACTGTGCAAAATCAGCCTGACAAAAGTAAGTTGGAGTAGATGAAAACCAGACGACAGTACACACGTAGTGATCGGACAAGAGTTCAAACAGGAGAAGTTTGAAGGCAATGGTTGAGATATGGTTTTTCATTTCAGTCTTTGGTGGCTGAAAAGCGAAAGAATTGGCGGCCAAAAGTTGTGCAGGCTTTCGGGTTGACTAAGGTAATGTACCTACTTAAGCATAGAGTGACGGTGGGTAGAGCAATGGTAACTAAAGAGCTTAGGTACAGAGAGATTTAGTGCCAAGCAGAGACTTGTAAATAAGTTGGTACTAGTAAGTTAAACGCAGAGTGTTTAACTATGGCCAGCCGACTAATGCGTACAGAGATTAACACTCTGGTCAACCACATCCAATTTTTTGTGGACAGAGATTGAGCCAGTTCTATAAAGGACATCACCAAAGACAAACATTGGGATAATAGTCATCTTCACCAAGGCAAGTTTGGCAGCATGAGTGAAGGAGGCCCTGTTGCAGAAAAGGAAACCGCTTCTGGAATGCATTTCAGAGTTGAGTTTGTTTATGTGGGGCTGGAAGCTGTCTAACATACACTTAGGTATTTGTATGTATCCGTATATTCTAGTTTTGCCACATCTAGCGTGGCGATGCTAATTAGGCGGGCATGTGTGGGCAGCGATTGGTTGAAAAGCATGCACTTAGTTTTACCAGAGTTTAGTAGTAACTGAAGATTTCGGAAGGCATGCTGAATGGCATTAAAACTCTCCTGGAGATTTGAGAGCACAGTATCTAACCAAGGGCCTGACGTGTACAGGATGGTATCATCTGCATAGAGATGAAGGGCCTGACGTGTACAGGATGGTATCATCTGCATAGAGATGAAGGGCCTGACGTGTACAGGATGGTATCATCTGCATAGAGATGAAGGGCCTGACGTGTACAGGATGGTATCATCTGCATAGAGATGAAGGGCCTGACGTGTACAGGATGGTATCATCTGCATAGAGATGAAGGGCCTGACGTGTACAGGATGGTATCATCTGCATAGAGATGAAGGGCCTGACGTGTACAGGATGGTATCATCTGCATAGAGATGAAGGGCCTGACGTGTACAGGATGGTATCATCTGCATAGAGATGAAGGGCCTGACGTGTACAGGATGGTATCATCTGCATAGAGATGAAGGGCCTGACGTGTACAGGATGGTATCATCTGCATAGAGATGAAGGGCCTGACGTGTACAGGATGGTATCATCTGCATAGAGATGAAGGGCCTGACGTGTACAGGATGGTATCATCTGCATAGAGATGAAGGGCCTGACGTGTACAGGATGGTATCATCTGCATAGAGATGAAGGGCCTGACGTGTACAGGATGGTATCATCTGCATAGAGATGAAGGGCCTGACGTGTACAGGATGGTATCATCTGCATAGAGATGAAGGGCCTGACGTGTACAGGATGGTATCGTCTGCATAGAGATGGATCTGTGAGTCTCCAGCAGCGAGAGCCTCATCGTTAATATATAGAAAGAATAGAGTCGGTCCGAGAATCGAACCCTGTGGTACTCCCATGGAGACAGGCATGGGTTCTGACAGCAGGCCCTCTGAGTTAACACGCTGGACCCTGACAGAGAGATAGTTCGAGAACCAGGCGAGGCAGTCGTGAGAGAAGCCCAGGATATTGAGTCGGCTGATGAGAACACGATGGTTAGTAGAACTAAATGCCTTGGACAGGTCGACGTAGACGGCTGCACAGAAACGCTTTTTATTATTGGCGCCTATGATGTTGTTCAGGACCTCTAGGGTAGCCATCGTGCAGCCATGACCAGCACGAAAACCAGATTGCATAGCGGAAAGGATACAATGAGATTCGAGATGTTTGATCTGTTTGTTTGAACGGGGGAATGACTGCAGCGAATATCCAATCATTCTGGATTTCAGAAGATAAGAGAGAGAGGTTAAACAGTCTGGTAATGGGGGCAGCGATAATATTAGCAGATTATCCAGCCCAGCTGATTTGTACGGGTCCAGCTTCTGCAACTCTCTGAGTACATTGGCTGTCTGGAATAGGGTAACGGAGAAGTGTGGGGAGCAACGTGGGCACGGGGAGTTGTAAAGACTTTAGCTGGGGGGCAGGTATTCAGGAACACATCTGTAGGAACATAAAGACACTTTTTGCACTATACAAGGGTGCCAAGATTTTTTAAATTTACTTGAGATAATCAATTACATAGTCGAACGAATGTAATTGCATTGGCCTGCTAGTATTATCTTGAATATCACACCAATTTTTGTATGTTTATAACAGCAACCGATGACAGTATTTTAATGCAGTGATCTAAAGCCATCAGCAGGGGGCACCAGAGTACTCATTTCC
This sequence comes from Dallia pectoralis, assembly GCA_029465975.1. NCBI lineage: Eukaryota > Metazoa > Chordata > Actinopteri > Esociformes > Umbridae > Dallia > Dallia pectoralis. The sequence goes on along the minus strand of CM055752.1, from coordinate 11,283,661 downwards.
TCCCCCAACATTGGTTGATCCTGCTGCATGTCACGTTTCGTTTGCAACATCACGACCACATCCAGACCCACATCAATACACACATTCTGTTTGGAACAAAGAACAAACACCTGTCGAAACATAGTGTTGCCAGGGCGTTACACGCCTCACCAAACGTTTCTAAACTGAATCAGATAGTTTTCCTTTCACACTTTTTTTTAAAGAGAAACCACAAATCTTCCCAAACATTCACACATAGTTGCTTGTGTGTTTGGGAAGTACATGGAACTGAAATAATTAGTGACAAAGCTGTATTATAGCATTTCTTAATATATTTTAGTAAGAAAGACAGAAAAAGATACAATTTCTCCAGACTATTTCAAGTTATTTCAAGCACTTGTCAGTAGCTTGCTTTGTACATGTTTAAATATATTCTATTTGACATATATACACTGCAGACCAGACCTACTGTAATCTAAACATCTATACACTGCAGACCAGACCTACTGTAATCTAAACATCTATACACTGCAGACAGACCCACTGTAATCTAAACATCTATACACTGCAGACCAGACCTACTGTAATCTAAACATCTATACACTGCAGACCAGACCCACTGTAATCTAAACATATATACACTGCAGACAGACCCACTGTAATCTAAACATCTATACACTGCAGACCAGACCTACTGTAATCTGAACATCTATACACTGCAGACAGACCCACTGTAATCTAAACATCTATACACTGCAGACAGACCCACTGTAATCTAAACATATATACACTGCAGACCAGACCTACTGTAATCTAAACATCTATACACTGCAGACCAGACCCACTGTAATCTAAACATCTATACACTGCAGACCAGACCTACTGTAATCTGAACATCTATACACTGCAGACCAGACCTACTGTAATCTAAACATATATACACTGCAGACCAGACCTACTGTAATCTAAACATCTATACACTGCAGACAGACCCACTGTAATCTAAACATATATACACTGCAGACCAGCATAAACCCCTCCACCCTGACTATGGCCCTGGTTCCAGTTGAAAAAAACAGCCCCAAAGCATGATGCTGTCACCACCATGGTTCACTGTGGCTATGGTATTCTTTGGGTGATGTGCAGTGCTGTTTTTGTGCCAAACATACCTTTTGGAGTAATGACCAAAAAGTTCAACCTTGGTTTCATCAGACCATAACACATTTGTCCACATGCTTTTGGTAGACTGGTTTGTTTTTGCAAACTTCAGACGGGCTTGGATGATTTTCTTTTCAAGAAAAGGCTTCCGTATTGCCACCTTAACCCATAGCCCATACGTATGAAAAATACAGTAGATTGTTGTCACATGTAGCACACTGCCAGACCTGCCAGGAATTCCTGCAGTTCCTTTAATGTTGCTGTAGGCCTCTTGGAAGCATTTGTTTCTCCACTTGTGCTATGAAATGCAATTAAGAAAATGCATGGAACAGCTGACCTTTTTTGTGATGAATCAGAGTCACTTTAAATGATGGCAGGTTTGTAATGACTTCTATGAGTTTGAATGTGATTAATTAATTCTGAACACAGCCATATCCCCAGTTTTAAGAGGGTGTGCACACTTATGCAATCAGGTAATTGTAAGGTTTGTATTGTTTATTTTCCCCCTCAAAGGTTTCAGTTTGTTTTTCAATTGAATTGTTCACATTATAGTGGGTGTGCCAAGAAAAGAGAAGAGCCAATACATGAATCCCACATCAGGGCTCCAATAGCAAAATCAAATTGCCAAAGGACTAATCCGACCAGACACCAAATACTACATTCCATGCATCCATTGGTTTTAATCAGCAATGACCACAAAGGACATTCAAGACAATCCTTAATCCTCAACGGCGCTCTGTGAAAAACTGCACACACGCTCAAATGCATTCCAACTGTCCAGCAGCAGGAAGTGCAGATCACATCCTCCTTCACTGTCAAACCTACAAACAGCAAAGGCAGATGTTCAGAAGAACTATCTCATGCTTGGGTGTAATGCTTTGTCTTCGCATACTCCAAACCCTCCCAGAGCAAACTTTAATTCACTCTGCAATCATTTCCTGCCTACATGTATTTATATTTTACATTTAAATAATTTAACAGCCTCTCTTCCCATGTGTAACTTAAACTAGTGACTGCATACATTTCCATACTGTTCCCCTGGGGGAATTGAACCCACAACTCTGTTTCTTACCATGTGAGCTACAGAAAACCAAAGTTAGCGATTTAACAGACAAGAGTAACTTACAATAATTAAGTGTACTTTCTCTTTGCCCTTTTTTCGTATACTAGGGAATCCATCCCAGAGAGCTGACATTGCTCTAGCAACCAGTCTGTGGGAGCCCTTCGTGTTTAACTTCCACAGTCTTCATAGAAGAGATATTAAACCAAGAACAGTAACTATTTGTCAACCAATCAATGAGGCACAGTTTGAAAAAAATACTTGGGAAGCAGACTCTCCAACTAGACAGGAGAGATTCCGTTTTTGTTTTTCCAATTGCAAATGCAGTTCATAAGATCGTGAAAAGGGGTTGTGTTTTAAATCTGCATTCTATCTTAAAGTAGCTAAAGCTTTGCCCAAGGTTTTCCGAAGTATTTCAATCTGATGTTTTCCATGCTGGTCATTTTGGTGATTACGGGACATAGTAAACAGTGATATCATCTCTCACCAATCAGAGTATCCAAGCCAGTTATTAAATGTCAAAACTTCCCTTAACCAACATGTGTTCTGGCTCTGACACAACCCATTGGTTTTTGGGACAAATATTAACATTGTTTTTGCTATCAAGAAATCATCAAACAGACATGTGTTCATTTAAGATTTTTTTTGATACACCTAATTTAGGTGTATATATAAGATCCTCCCAAAATGTCCCTGTATGAATGGACCTAACCTGGTCTCAGACATCTCACCACCAATCACATTATTGTATAAATGGACCTAACCTGGTCTCAGACATCTCACCACCAATTACAATCATGTATAAATGGACCTAACCTTGTCTCAGACATCTCACCACCAATCACAATCATGTATAAATGGACCTAACCTGGTCTCAGACATCTCACCACCAATCACAATCTTGTATAAATGGACCTAACCTTGTCTCAGACATCTCACCACCAATCACATTATTGTATAAATGGACCTAACCTTGTCTCAGACATCTCACCACCAATCACATTATTGTATAAATGGACCTAACCTTGTCTCAGACATCTCACCACCAATCACATTATTGTATAAATGGACCTAACCTTGTCTCAGACATCTCACCACCAATCACATTATTGTATAAATGGACCTAACCTTGTCTCAGACATCTCACCACCAATCACATTATTGTATAAATGGACCTAACCTTGTCTCAGACATCTCACCACCAATCACATTATTGTATAAATGGACCTAACCTTGTCTCAGACATCTCACCACCAATCACATTATTGTATAAATGGACCTAACCTTGTCTCAGACATCTCACCACCAATCACATTATTGTATAAATGGACCTAACCTTGTCTCAGACATCTCACCACCAATCACATTATTGTATAAATGGACCTAACCTTGTCTCAGACATCTCACCACCAATCACAATCATGTATAAATGGACCTAACCTTGTCTCAGACATCTCACCACCAATCACAATCATGTATAAATGGACCTAACCTTGTCTCAGACATCTCACCACCAATCACAATCATGTATAAATGGACCTAACCTTGTCTCAGACATCTCACCACCAATCACAATCATGTATAAATGGACCTAACCTTGTCTCAGACATCTCACCACCAATCACATTATTGTATAAATGGACCTAACCTTGTCTGAGACATCTCACCACCAATCACATTATTGTATAAATGGACCTAACCTTGTCTCAGACATCTCACCACCAATCACATTATTGTATAAATGGACCTAACCTTGTCTCAGACATCTCACCACCAATCACATTATTGTATAAATGGACCTAACCTTGTCTGAGACATCTCACCACCAATCACATTATTGTATAAATGGACCTAACCTTGTCTCAGACATCTCACCACCAATCACATTATTGTATAAATGGACCTAACCTTGTCTCAGACATCTCACCACCAAACACAATCATGTATAAATGGACCTAACCTTGTCTCAGACATCTCACCACCAATCACATTATTGTATAAATGAACACCTTGTCTCAGACATCTCACCACCAATCACATTATTGTATAAATGGACCTAACCTTGTCTCAGACATCTCACCACCAATCACATTATTGTATAAATGGACCTAACCTTGTCTCAGACATCTCACCACCAATCACATTATTGTATAAATGGACCTAACCTTGTCTCAGACATCTCACCACCAATCACATTATTGTATAAATGGACCTAACCTTGTCTCAGACATCTCACCACCAATCACAATCATGTATAAATGGACCTAACCTTGTCTCAGACATCTCACCACCAATCACAATCATGTATAAATGGACCTAACCTTGTCTCAGACATCTCACCACCAATCACATTATTGTATAAATGGACCTAACCTTGTCTCAGACATCTCACCACCAATCACATTATTGTATAAATGGACCTAACCTTGTCTCAGACATCTCACCACCAATCACATTATTGTATAAATGGACCTAACCTTGTCTCAGACATCTCACCACCAATCACATTATTGTATAAATGGACCTAACCTTGTCTCAGACATCTCACCACCAATCACATTATTGTATAAATGGACCTAACCTTGTCTGAGACATCTCACCACCAATCACATTATTGTATAAATGGACCTAACCTTGTCTCAGACATCTCACCACCAATCACATTATTGTATAAATGGACCTAACCTTGTCTCAGACATCTCACCACCAATCACATTATTGTATAAATGGACCTAACCTTGTCTCAGACATCTCACCACCAATCACATTATTGTATAAATGGACCTAACCTTGTCTCAGACATCTCACCACCAATCACATTATTGTATAAATGGACCTAACCTTGTCTCAGACATCTCACCACCAATCACAATCATGTATAAATGGACCTAACCTTGTCTCAGACATCTCACCACCAATCACATTATTGTATAAATGAACACCTTGTCTCAGACATCTCACCACCAATCACATTATTGTATAAATGGACCTAACCTTGTCTCAGACATCTCACCACCAATCACATTATTGTATAAATGGACCTAACCTTGTCTCAGACATCTCACCACCAATCACATTATTGTATAAATGGACCTAACCTTGTCTCAGACATCTCACCACCAATCACATTATTGTATAAATGGACCTAACCTTGTCTCAGACATCTCACCACCAATCACATTATTGTATAAATGGACCTAACCTTGTCTCAGACATCTCACCACCAATCACATTATTGTATAAATGGACCTAACCTTGTCTCAGACATCTCACCACCAATCACAATCATGTATAAATGGACCTAACCTTGTCTCAGACATCTCACCACCAATCACATTATTGTATAAATGGACCTAACCTTGTCTCAGACATCTCACCACCAATCACATTATTGTATAAATGGACCTAACCTTGTCTCAGACATCTCACCACCAATCACATTATTGTATAAATGGACCTAACCTTGTCTCAGACATCTCACCACCAATCACAATCATGTATAAATGGACCTAACCTTGTCTCAGACATCTCACCACCAATCACAATCATGTATAAATGGACCTAACCTTGTCTCAGACATCTCACCACCAATCACAATCAAGATTCAAAATAGGTCTGGTGAGAAACAGGTTTATTCTGGATTGGGACGATCTCCCACGTCTGTATCAATGGGATCAAAATGTTTTACATATAATTATATGTATATAATACAATGATTGATGTTATTATTGTTCCAGTGAGCAAGTGAACAAAAAACAACATTAATTAAAATATTTATATATGAAATATGTATATTTCTATCTATTGTATATGGATCTATAATTTTAACTGTGCTTATAAAAGCTACGACTGAGGGTATATTAAAGCTGTAAAATGCCAGAGTGAAACTACAACTCTAATGTAGATTGTAACATACTGTGTTTAGTTTGTCTTTATCATATTCAGAAGCTGATCTGATGTTCAATAATCAATTATATTGTATTTGTTTAAGAGGGACTTTTACACAATACTTAACAATTGCAATCAGATGGTCTAATAATTTCATTGCAACATTATAATAAAATAAAAATTAAAATCCTGTCTGAAAGATGTAATATGCTGTATAGTCCTAACAGCATTATAGTAAATAGTCCTAACAGCATTATAGTAAATAGTCCTAACAGCATTATAGTAAATAGTCCTAACAGCATTATAGTAAATAGTCCTAACAGCATTATAGTAAATAGTCCTAACAGCATTATAGTAAACAGTCATAACAGCATTATAGTAAATAGTCCTAACAGCATTATAGTAAATAGTCCTAACAGCATTATAGTAAACAGTCATAACAGCATTATAGTAAATAGTCCTAACAGCATTATAGTAAATAGTCCTAACAGCATTATAGTAAATAGTCCTAACAGCATTATAGTAAACAGTCCTAACAGCATTATAGTAAATAGTCCTAACAGCATTATAGTAAACAGTCATAACAGCATTATAGTAAATAGTCCTAACAGCATTATAGTAAATAGTCCTAACAGCATTATAGTAAACAGTCATAACAGCATTATAGTAAATAGTCCTAACAGCATTATAGTAAATAGTCCTAACAGCATTATAGTAAACAGTCCTAACAGCATTATAGTAAATAGTCCTAACAGCATTATAGTAAATAGTCCTAAAATCATTATAGTAAATAGTCCTAACAGCATTATAGTAAATAGTCCTAACTATAGTAAATTCTCCTAATTTTTTGATGTTGCTTCACCTAAAATTTAGGATTGTCACTGGGGACTGTGTAAAATGTTTTACTAAAATATTATGTTCCTGAAGCTTTACGTTTCTGGTGTAGGTCTACCCGTTTCTGGTGTAGGTCTACCCATTTCTGGTGTAGGTCTACCCGTTTCTGGTGTAGGTCTACCCGTTTCTGGTCTAGGTCTACCCGTTTCTGGTGTAGGTCTACCCGTTTCTGGTGTAGGTCTACCCATTTCTGGTGTAGGTCTACCCGTTTCTTGGCCAGTGTTCTGATTCTGGGTTTATTATGAGTCTGGGTGCTGAGGGGATGCTGGCATCTAACTCGATGTGGCACACAACACACACACACACACACACAAACCCCAACCCCAACAAAGGCTTGCTTTATGAGGTGCCCACCGATGCCATGGTAACCCCCTCGTCCTGGGTGATGTGCCAAACAAACGCCATGGTAAAAATGTTTCTAAAGTCACGTTGCCCAAAACTTCTGAAACCAAATAAGTAAAAGCAGTACACAGACAAATGATCACTGTAGTGTTTGAGGAGAGCGGGGACTAGTGTTGACTTGAACAGTTTGGGGTGTCCTGCTTCTGAAGCATTTAGCTTTGAGAGGAAAAATGTTGTCCTGGGATCAGCAATCAGAAAGTGGTAGGCCATGTAGAGAAGACCAGAGAGTGATGTTTCTCCACTGTTAGACAGTGTGACAGAAACATGTTGTGACACTATTCCAGTCTCAACCTACACACTGCTTTAGTTCTATGTTCTATACTATAGGAAACGAAACAGGTACTGGTGAGTGATTCGATCCTACTACATCATCTGCATCTGTAAGCCCTCAAGCTCTTTGTAAACCACATATCATTAGGGCTCACAGAACTGTAGACCTAATTCGAGACTCCAGAATACGGCAGTGGTGACATATCACCGGTATAGCAACATTTGGAGCGGTTTTGAATGCTGGTCATATGCTGTACATATATGTGGGTTGGTGGGTTATTTTTTTGTGGACGTTATGCCAAATTTCTCAATCTATTTTCATGTTACCTGTGGTCATGATGGCATTGTGCCCAGTCGCTCTGCTTGTAGGCAGCACTGACAGCATTCTCTCATACACATCCTCTCTCTCTCTCATACACATCCTCTCTCTCTCTCATACACATCCTCTCTCTCTCTCTCTCTCTCTCTCTCTCTCTCTCTCTCTCTCTCTCTCTCTCATACATATCCTCTCTCATACACATCCTCTCTCTCTCTCTCTCTCTCTCTCTCTCTCACACACATCCTCTCTCTCTCTCACACACACACACACACATCCTCTCTCTCTCTCTATACAAATCACTTGGGTACATATGGAATTGCGGTTGCTTTCTCCTTCATGGTCTGTCAAATGAGAGCCTGTTTAACGACGGCTATGTGGATCTTGCTTCACGTATGACTATAGTAGACAGACAGTATGTAAGTTAATAGAAATAATTCCCTACATTTGCAAACAATGTTACTAATAGCACTCGTTTCTCTGGAATGTTCATGTAGTCATAGAAAGTGCAAGTACTTTTTTTCTTGGAAAAACTGTAATTCTGTCCACATGTGCAGTGGCTAAATGTTGATACCACAGAGGAACATGACTTACTGTTGTTTTCACCAGTCATCAGCAACAGATTTCCATCCTGTGAGAATTTGCAGGCAGTGTGGAATAGAACCAATACATTGTGTTAGAAGGTGATAGAAACAAAATACGAAGGTAAATAATGTCTAAAGACGTCAGGACAAATAGAAGGTGATGGAAACAAAAGACAGAGGTACATACTGACTCAGGACACAGCAGAGAATAGAATACAGCTCATGTTAAGTTTATTAAATTCACATCAGTCAGTATTACCTCAGAGCTCATTGTAGCATATATCCACCACTGCAACCCCCATCCCTACACACACACATAAACACACACACACACACATAAACACACACACAGAGACCTCTTTATTTGTTCTGAAATGGTGCTTCAGTAAGTCTGCAAATGGCAGGGTACTAGGACTGGCAACACCCGGGCACAGCTGCATGGAGAGGGCTTTTTGTCGTTTTCGTGCCCGACCCCCCCACACACACACACACACAGTTACACTGGCTGCATCCTGGTACCACACTACTCCTGATTGGTGCTCTATCTGTGTTTCCCTTATTTACTTATTTATATATTTATCAGGCATCCTGGGAAGAGGATTTTGGCTGCCGGAGGGTTTGCAGGAATGGCGTTGGACAGACAGTGTGACCCAGGACTCAGGTGGCAGCTGTGCTATGACTTCTCTGCCAGGTCATGGTGGATGGTAGGGAGACTAACACTCTATCTCTCTCTGTCTCTCTCGGTCTCTCTCTCTCTTTCTCTCTCTCTCTCTCTGTATCTCTCTCTCTCTCTCCCTCTCTCTCTCTCTCTCTCTCTCTCTCTCTCTGTCTCACTCTGCTGTTGTGTTTCTTTTTTGGAAATAATATTTTGGTAATTGTTTCAAATTACATTTGAGTGAAGATTTTTGCCCGGTTAGGGAACTGTGTTTTGTTATTCTGGGTGTCTGAAACGGCAGGAGAGGAATTGTTCAATTCAACCTTGAATAACTGCTTTGTGGTGAATGGGTGAATGAATGCCTTTTTGTGCAATAGTGAGTGAAAACTGTAGTGACTGTTAAAAGTCACCCTCATTAGTTGGTAGCGGAATTATCATGAGGTTATTGAAATTCTGTAATCCTTTAGTTTTTTTTCAGGGGTTTTCTTTCTTCTGTTTTTTTATTTAGAAAGTTTGTGGATTGCAAAAGACTATTTTGGTGTGTGTGTGTGTGTGTGGGGGGTCATTTGACTCTACCAATATGGTGACTGATACATTGTTTATATTTAATTCACCACCAACATTTTTCTCATATTTAAGATTACAAATAGTTACAATAAAAATAGTTGCCGGTCGAACGTCATTGTACATAACATTCAATATTTCTAAGTGAATCAGACTAAGAAATAAGGATCGACTGAGCTATAGTGAACAGTAAATAAATAGTAAACCATCTGAAAATGTTTTAAATTGTATACAATATGGTAAAAAAATCTATTTGATTAATAGGCAAAAAAATGCATCTGAAAAATAAGGAAATACTTTATTGGCAGGCCCTTGTCAGGAAAATGGCCCAGATTTTTGTGTTGTCAGCAAACATTGGAAGAGATGTAGCCTTTTTCCATCATACATGTATTTCTTAGATCCTTGATATCCTATGGAATGCCCTCTTGAATTCAATCCATTGGTTATCGATGGGTTTTCAGAAGTTAAATCCACACTAAGTTCATAACGAAACAATGATTTTGTGGATTCTGTGTGGATATCAGCTTGTTCTGCTGTGAATTGCTTTAATTAAGCAGGGCCTAGATATCACCTGATTGGGGAGAAAACCCCGGTAAAGTGTATCAAAACAGACATCTAGAAAGATTTTATTTGTCTAAAATCACTCAACAATTTGATAACACATTAGGAAGAAAGCACAAGGTCATTGTCTTCTGGATGCTGGACTATTAAAAGTAACACAGATGAACTTTTCCTCAGGAGAGCAGACTTGTTACACCGCTTATAAACACTGTGGTTGTCATTGATCCTGCGGGTCAGACAGGATCTATGAACGTTTGTACGCAGGGGAATGATCTGGCCTTTATTGACATGTACTCATGAAATGTCCACCCAATTTTTCCAAAAGAGAAAACTGGCAGACCGGCTCCTCTCTAGGTTTCTTCCTAGGAATAGTGGCTTGGAATACCTTCTTACAAAAGTCCTTCATGGGAGCTAGGCAAAAGGGGATGACTGTCCAATGGTACCAGGTTCCTCAGGATGGTAACAGGTTCCTCAGGATGGTAACAGGTTCCTCAGGATGGTAACAGGTTCCTCAGGATGGTAATAGGTTCCTCAGGACGGTAACAGGTTCCTCGGGATGGTAACAGGTTCCTCAAGATGGTAACAGGTTCCTCAGGATGGTAACCGGTTCCTCAGGATGGTAACAGGTTCCTCAGGAATATTCCTGCTGTATATAAATCCACAACACAACCACCAAGTGAACATTCCAGAGTGGCACAATGTTCTGAGGTGGGTTCAATTAAAAATGTTGCTAATTGATCTTTTCAAAATAATGCAGTGAAAAAAATATATATTTTCTTTTCTATCAGGAATTTCTATCTATCAGGAATGAAGGTATTACAATACATAGAAATAGATATTCTCTGAGAAACACATTTTGAACATACACCGTAATACAGGTCTTTATTCATTTATTTAATACAGTCTTTATTCAAAATGTTATCAACAACGCAAACCATTTTGACATGACAATCACATTTTGTACTTTAGACACATAAAGAAAAGAGCAACAGAACCAGTTGCATGTGACACTTTTATGTTACTTTTTTTTGTTAAATACCACGTTGTGATACCCTTGATTAATCTGCTCTACTCATTTTTGCCTTGCATTGGTTTTCCCTTGTGTGTTGATACACATCTCTGAGGTGTCCTGAGGCATGACACAGATGGAAAACATAGACTTCCCTGCAGTACCAGCCTGCTGCACTCACTGCTATGCAGGGCACAATGTAGAGCACTACGTAGAGCACTATGTAGAGCACTATGTAGGGCACTCTGTAGAGCACTATGTAGGGCACTATGTAGGGCACTATGTAGGGAACTCTGTAGAACACTATGTTGGGCACTCTGTAGGGCACTATGTAGAACACTATGTAGAGCACTATGTAGGGCACTCTGTAGAGCACTCTGTAGAGCACTATGTAGGGCACTCTGTAGGGCACGCTGTAGGGCACTCTGTAGAGCACTATGTAGAGCACTATGTAGGGCATTCTGTAGGGCCCTCTGTAGAGCACTATGTAGGGCACTCTGTAGAGCACTCTGTAGAGCACTATGTAGGGCATTCTGTAGGGCCCTCTGTAGAGCACTATGTAGGGCACTATGTAGGGCACTATGTTGGGCACTCCGTAGAACACTATGTTGGGCATTCTGTAGGGCACTATGTAGAACACTATGTAGGGCACTCTGAAGGGAACTATGTTGGGCACTATGTTGGGCACTCTGTAGGGCACGCTGTAGGGCACTCTGTAGAGCACTATGTAGAGCACTATGTAGGGCATTCTGTAGGGCCCTATGTAGAGCACTATGTAGGGCACTCTGTAGAGCACTCTGTAGAGCACTATGTAGGGCACTATGTTGGGCACTCTGTAGGGCACTATGTTGGGCACTCTTTAGGGCACTCTGTAGAGCACTCTGTAGGGCACTATGTAGGGCACTCTGTAGGGCACTCTGTAGAGCACTATGTAGGGCACTCTGTAGAGCACTCTGTAGAGCACTATGTAGGGCACTCTGTAGAGCACTCTGTAGAGCACTATGTAGGGCACTATGTTGGGCACTCTGTAGGGCACTCTGTAGGGCACTCTGTAGAGCACTATGTAGGGCACTCTGTAGAGCACTCTGTAGGGCACTCTGTAGGGCACTCTGTAGAGCACTATGTAGGGCACTATGTAGAGCACTCTGTAGAGCACTATGTAGGGCACTATGTAGAGCACTCTGTAGAGCACTATGTAGGGCACGCTGTAGAGCACTCTGTAGAGCACTATGTAGGGCACTCTGTAGGGCACGCAGTAGAGCACTATGTAGGGCACTCTGTAGGGCACGCTGTAGAGCACTATGTAGGGCACCCTTATGTTCCCTGACATGTGGTCTAAGGTAGTTCTGCTTCCACATTTATGAATATAACAAGAGCATTTGCTAAACAGTAAATAGAAACATAAAAAGTGTTTCTATAGCTGCTTTGAAGTGCCAATGTAAGTAATAATAATAATAATAATTAATAATAATAATAATTCATTACATTTATATAGCGCTTTTCTTCCTGGGAACTCAAAGCGCTTTTACATGAAAGGGGGAATCTCCTCAACCACCACCAATGTGCAGCATCCACCTGGATGACGTGACGGCAGCCATATCGCGCCAGAACACACAGCACACACCAGCTTACTGGTGGAGAGGAGACGGTAATGATGAAGCCAATTAGTATATATATATAAGTGTAAATGATTTGCATACAGAAAGGAACCAGGAAATTGGGTCAGAATGCAGACACAGTGGACAGACCACTAATTTGTTTTACTATGTGTAAACACTACAAACCACAATCAGGAACTGATCGGATCGTCTTGATCAGATGACAATAACCACATGCTAGTGCCAGGTGGAAACACGGCTAGGCAAAGGGAGAGGAAGGAGGCAAGGCGAATATGGAGGCTGGCCAGAACTGGGGCCCCAGAGAGGGGTGGCAAGGCAAGAGGCGTCTGCAGGGTTCTGGGGCACAGCAGTGGGCAGGCCCATGTCTGATAGACCCTATTGTTACTGCTTGATTCTGTCACTTCATTTGTCGTGTTTTCTTCACTGCTTCTCATTAGGAGGCCAGTGGAATAGCTGGTTTCTTACTGTAGAATTTCATTGACACAGTTTCTCCACTGTTCTTCAATCTGTCCCTCCTTTCCCTCTCCAGACCAGCACTCCAACTGGTACTCCTCTACTATCGCCCTGTCCTGTCCGCTCGTTACCCTGACGCTCCAGACACTGTCCCTGTCCTGTCCGCTCGTTACCCTGACGCTCCAGACACTGTCCCTGTCCTGTCTGCTCGTTACCCTGACGCTCCAGACACTGTCCCTGTCCTTCTGTCTGACGGTCTGTCTTTCCTACTGTCTGGCTGTCTGTTCACATACAGGGCTTGGCCTCAGCCACTGTCTGTCTGTCTGACTGACTGACTCTCCGACTATCTGACTGTCTGTTTGTCTGTCTGTCTGTCTGTCTGTCTGTCTGACTGTCTGTCTGTCTGTCTGTCTGTCTGACAATCTGTTCACACAGATGACCCAGCCATTGCCCAGCTCTGTCTCCATCTCCCACTGCACAGATGCCTGGCTTGGTCTGCAACAGCTGTCCTGCCATGTGCTGCTACCAAGTGTTGCAGCCTGTTGGGGGTGGGGTGGGGGGAATGAATATTCATATTCTCTTGGATCCACTCTACCAAACAGAGCCTGGCACCGCTAAGGAGGCCCCACCCATCAATGGATCAATGGGGAAAAGGGGGGGGACTGGGAATTAGAAAGGAGGAGGAACTGAGATAGAGAGGCAGAAAGGACCAGACTGGACCAGACCAGACTGGATGGCCCGGTTCCACAAAACAAGGCACTTCCCTCAAAGGTGTAAAAGAGCGAACACAGGAAGCAGAATGATTGAGTGATGGGTGAGGGAAAGAAGTGAGGGTGGGTTAATGGACAATACAATATGGGGTGAGGGGTGAGGGTGGGTTAATGGACAATACAATATGGAGCAGGAAATATGATTTTTTTTACCATAAACATCCAATAGCAACTGTGACCACAGATGATGTAAGATTAAAAGATGTTTTGACATATTATAACTTCAGGATTGTTTTTATGTCGTATCCAAATCCAATCTTAATGAAACAACCATGCAACTAGCACCTTACTATGCTCAAGTGAATGGATGTAAATACAGTCATTTTGCTGACAATGGTTAGCATATATTTCATGAAGGAAATCGCATTAACCAACATTTAGATATAGAGATACAAAGAGGTAGAAACTATACATTTAGATATAGAAGCAAAAAGAATTATTGATTAAATTAAGTGTTTACACAAATACATCATTTGTAAAGCAAATGGGTACTGGTGCGCGCTGCAGTAGATCGGAATGGAACGTTCAGTAAATCAACGTCGAAACCACAGAATGTACAAAATAACAGATGTAGTGACGGAATAGAAACTAAACTTAACCCGAATTAGCGTTGGAGAATAATGCTAGAAGGGGAGAGCTGGAGAGAGGTATAAAGAGATAGCAGATGAAGATAGACAGTTGGGGTGGGAGACAGAAGATCTGAGACTGCCAGCCTCTAGTGGGTCTCCTTTTCTCTTTCATAGAGAGCCAGGAAAACAGATTATACCAGTGTTGGTCTCTCCTAGGGGAGGACAACCCCACTCTCCCAGAACCCCTTCCTTTATTACCCCTGCAGGGCCCTGCTCCGTGCTGCTGGCTGGAGCCAGAGTAAATCACATTGATGGAAATGGGTATTTGCAATGGGGCTTTGAGGCACGAATGTGAAACACATATTTTTCAATATTATATGTAATATTTACACACAACAGCAAGATGTTGGTATCTCGGTTTTCAGCTCGTCGACCGAAAAACTCGTTGTGGCTTTGTGTGGAGAGAACCTAGTGCCTCTGAAATGCACAATACTCCGTACTACACTCAACACAGCATTTAATAAGAAAAAGCCTGTGGTCATTTTGAGTGGCTTTGAAAAATAGTGATGGTGAGCTTTGATGAGGCGAGTGTGAGCTGACACGAGTTGAAGTGCGTATCATAATTTTAGCTCTTGTCTTGATTAAAATACTCTCACTAAAACATCACATGAACAAAATTCAAAGAAATCCCAAAGCCATGCACACACAGAAAAAGCAGTTCCCGTTTTGGAACACACACATCTGCAACACACACACAGCGTGCCCTACGCACAAACCCATAAACACACACACAGCGTGCCCTACGCACAAACCCATAAACACACACACACACAGCGTGCCCTACGCACAAACCCATAAACACACACACACACAGCGTGCCCTACACACAAACCCACAAACACACACACACACACAGCGTGCCCTACGCACAAACCCATAAACACACACACACACACACAGCGTGCCCTACGCACAAACCCATAAACACACACACACACAGCGTGCCCTACGCACAAACCCATAAACACACACACACACAGCGTGCCCTACACACAAACCCACAAACACACACACACAGCGTGCCCTACACACAAACCCATAAACACACACACACACACAGCGTGCCTTACACACAAACCCATAAACACACACACACAGCGTGCCCTACACACAAACCCACAAACACACACACAGCGTGCCCTACACACAAACCCACAAACACACACACACACACAGCGTGCCTTACACACAAACCCATAAACACACACACACAGCGTGCCCTACACACAAACCCACAAACACACACACACACACAGCGTGCCTTACACACAAACCCATAAACACACACACACACAGCGTGCCCTACACACAAACCCATAAACAAACAAACAGACACACTGCAGGCACAGTCAATAAGACCACTAAACCCACCTTGCTGGTGGTAGATAAGAGGTGTGCTGGTGGGCATCGGACGGGCAGTGGAAGAGTCTGATAAGACTGGGGAGGGTGGGATAGCCAGGGGGATAGCCAGGGGGAGGGTGGGATAGCCAGGGGGGGATAGCCAGGGGGTGGGATAACCAGGGGGTGGGATAGCCAGGGGGTGGGATAGTCAGGGGAGGGTGGGATAGCCAGGGGGTGGGATAACCAGGGGGAGGTGGGATAACCAGGGGGGGATAGCCAGGGGGTGGGATAGTCAGGGGGTGGGATAACCAGGGGGAGGTGGGATAACCAGGGGGAGGTGGGATAACCAGGGGGGGGGATAGCCAGGGGGAGGGTGGGATAGCCAGGGGGGGTGGGATAGCCAGGGGGTGGGATAACCAGGGGGAGGTGGGATAACCAGGGGAGGGTGGGATAGTCAGGGGGATAGCCAGGGGGGGTGGGATAACCAGGGGGAGGGTGGGATAGCCAGGGGGTGGGATAGCCAGGGGGTGGGATAGCCAGGGGGATAGCCAGGGGGAGGGTGGAATAACCAGGGGAGGGTGGGATAGCCAGGGGGTGGGATAGCCAGGGGAGGGTGGGATAGCCAGGGGGGATAACCAGGGGGAGGGTGGGATAACCAGGGGGAGGGTGGGATAACCAGGGGGAGGTGGGATAACCGGGGGGATAGCCAGGGGGAGGGTGGGATAACCAGGGGGAGGGTGGGATAGCCAGGGGGTGGGATAACCAGGGGGGATAGCCAGGGGGAGGGTGGGATAACCAGGGGGAGGGTGGGATAGCCAGGGGGTGGGATAGCCAGGGGGAGGGTGGGATAGCCAGGGGGAGGTGGGATAACCAGGGGGAGGGTGGGATAGCCAGGGGGAGGGTGGGATAGCCAGGGGGGGGTGGGATAGCCAGGGGGTGGATTGTTTATTTTTTTAACCTTTATTTAACCAGGTAGGCCGATAGAGAGCAAATTCTCATTTGCAATGGCGACGTGGCCAAGATAAGGCGAAATATGTGCAGGACAACATACAGTTACACAATAAATACACAGAACACAAGAGTGCAATGGACAGATAATACAGGATGAGGTATAAGTTGGTCAGTTAAGCAGCATTGATATGGCAATAACATAACAACTATATAAAAATACAATGAGTATCTATATACAGGATGTACAAAGATTCATGTGTGTCAAGCAGGGTTTTGGGGGGAAAAGCTTTTGGGCATACCTGAGCAAAAAGAGTGATTCAAGAATGTAAACAGGTATGACAGTAGTGCAGGTGAGAAAGATCCACTGTACAGAAAAGGGCAGAAATAGCAGTGACCAGGGTGTGTGAACTAAAAAAAACTAAGACATTTTAAAGCACCTTTGATGAATCCTAGATTAAATGCACAATATGTATAGGGACACTTGGATTTATGCCTATAAGATCAACGGTCCTTTGAAAAAATCCATTTAGTTGGCGTAAATACCTTGATATTAATTTATTATTTCTTTGAAGGTATAAACTTTACAGTCCTATGTCCTGACATTTTGATCATAAGGCAACTAGCTCTACATGATAGTATATCTATGTTCAGACATTTGTATCATTAGAGAATTAGATCTACGTAGTATCACTTTGGTTATATATTCTTTATCCAGAATACAAAACAGAAAATAAATTCTGCCTAACTTCCCTTTATCAAACCAGATATACAGCTATTAAACAGTATTAAACAGTGTAGGAACAGCTACTGTAGACACAAACACATTTGGAGGTAAACATAGTTAGAGAGATACACATTTATGATGGTAACAATGTCAATTGCTTATTGTCTATAGATTAACACGTATTTATAAACCTCAGAGACATCAGATGGTTGCGTAGTCTATTGTGGCGGTGTCGGGAGCCTAAATTATGGTCTGTCCGACCAATGCAGGTCCATCTGAGAAAATCTAATTCTGACCGTAACAACTGTGTGATGGATTGTTCAACAATAAAAAGTAAGAGCAGAGAGATAACATGTTAAAAAACAAAATGCACTTTATAGTAAAAACAAATCCGATATTGCCAGAGTGTTGATCATATACAGGCCAAAAAAACATTTAGCATTCGCTATAGGAGTCTACGAGCAAAAACTATTTGTATAGAATTCTATGAACAAAAACTGTTTGTATAGAAGAGAATAAACACATTCACCGAATTTCATCGCCATATTGAGGATGCTAAAATAAATAAATAAAGGTCAATGAAAGGTCAGATATGGGAGGCCTAACTAAGGGAGAAAAACAAGGGGAAGTGATTTGGTCTGTGGTCTGCGGCTCCATTAGCCGTGTGCCCATTCGCCATGCCAATGTCAGCATTCCTCTGCCCGCCGTTGCCTAGTGGAACTTTTGTTTTTTCCAAATGTTGTAAATCTCCAGCAGTTAGGGAAATACTTGTCAAAAGATGGATAAGTGAAAGAGAAGCCAATTAGAGTCCCAGGATAGTGAGATAGAGCAATACTAAATGAAACACTGGCACTGGGGAATTGGGCCTAGATTTAACAATGCTACCTGAAAGTCTATGTTTATTTGATGGGAAATCTGGTATTCAATAGTTACAACGATTGCGTATCTGCACAATATTGGTTCATTAAGCCCCACGATGAAAACGGAAAGAGGGCTAGGACTTGTCTCTCTAATCATCAGTACCTATGTGGAAAAAACGTGGAATTATTTTACTGCGATCAGCCCATCGAAATATACACTGTCTGGCCCCAGACGCGCACAATATAAATCTTTGGTAGGCAGACTACACCTTAGACCACACTTGACCTGCAAGTCAACAACTAATACGACACGACTGCTTTGATCACTTGGCCACCACACTAACAGCATAAAGATAACCTGTGTGCACATGCGCAGATATTATGTGTGGTTGATCAAGTTAATAATGTGTCTTGTTAGATCGAACATTTATTAAATGCCACGCTTTGCGGTAGGGAGCACGATCAACTGAAATCCAGTCACTCAGTACTCGGACACCACTGACTCGATTTTGACCAAGCTTTTATGCACCTTTCCGAGGATCTCCAATATTTACAAAATGACTTTTATTTGTCAAAGGGCATTATAAGTAGGCTACATTAGGCTACAGTGTGTGGTAGACTTGTACTAAATTGTACTTTTGGTATGCTCATAGGAGTTTTCTATTGACCAGATAGAGGTATAAAATAAAGCCTGTTTAAGGCCTCGGTTTGTCCCGATTGATGTAGGCTAATATATTATAATATTTTCGTTGTATTTATAGAATATTTTTTGCTATTAATAACTATTAATTATTTATACTTATTCGTTTTTTTGGTCTGAGAGTCTAGATATCGACACGGTCAATAGTCTTTACGAAAAAGTATATTTTTATATTATAATGGGTAATGTGCTTTTTATCCACATAACTGCGATATTTCAATTAGCTGAAAGGTTTCTTAGGCCTATACTATATGAGTAAAGTGCTCAAATAAAACCAATTAGACATTGAGACATTTAATTTGCAGTAACATACTTCCATTAGGGTTAATATGTTTGGAATATATTTTGCCTGATTGACTGCTCCTCGGATGAATGCACAGTCAGGCTCTACCGTGCCTACTTTTTTTTCTTACATTTTAGTTACTGTAATCTAAACCTTGTGAATGAATTCTCGGGTCATCATCATGGTTTTTAATTTTTGTAAGTCACTAAATATTGCATCTTCAGATATTTGAAGAGTTCTTGTTAATATTTTATTGAAGCTTCCCTGTTGTGGAGGTGAGGCCTAGGTGCGTGGATTTAACAAGATACATTTAATTTTCATGATATTGAGCTGAACAGAGTTCTGTATCTTCAATTAGGTTAACAGGTGCATCAGTTTTGTCAAGAGCCTCTATGCAAATAAATTCAATAATTACTACTTGTCATTATCAATGTTACTATTATCACACTTTTATAAAAATCTGTCATTTGTATGTGTTTAACAATATTTAAATATATTAACTGGAATAAAGTCTGTAGGCCTACTGAAATTCAAACTATAGGCTATACTATACTAAAATATAAAGTAGATATTTATAAGAACAGACACTTTACAACTTCTCAACAGTTAAATTAAATTAAATAGACTAACCATACGTTGCTCATTCAGTTCATCATTAAACTTGGATGTAGCCTATCAATCGACTTTTATGTAATCTGAATGGCCAACTGACAACGTTTCGTAACCATGACTATATATATATATATGTATATATATATATATATATATATATATATATATATGTAATATAACAAAAACTATTGTAGAACTCTTATTGGTTCAATCATTTTAATTATAATGTATACATATGTATACCTACACACACGAGTTATGGGTGAATACTAATAACCAACGTGATCAACGGTGATAATAAAGCTAAATAACGATTATATGATGCTATGTATTTTAATGTATTATGGTCTTATAATAATACAGCAACTATACGAATTGTATTGTTATTGTTGTACAATTACTGTATGATAATCATCATCATCCGAATATGATGGTTTATAGCTGTTAGATCCTCCTCAAGTTGTAAACGCGTGCAGTTTCCATAAAATAGACCGGTCTGTCACTAAATAATAGGGTACATTTCTTCTCTATAAAGGCCTGTAGAAGTGCACACTCTATATGGGAGACCCAGACAGGCTGCAATATCGGAACCCACTGGGCTCTCATACACTCACAGTGTGACCTCTGAACCTCAACTCAGAACCGACTTCGAATAGGTCCTACATGCAGTCAGATTAAATGTCAATTTAATTTCGTTTTCCAATATGAATAATAACCCCGACATTTTAACAGGAAACACGCAAACGATTTAAACCCATCAGTAATTTATTTTCATCGATCCGGTTCTTATAAGTTATCTATTGACTATATGTAATGGCCTATAGGCTGGATCAAAAAAAGTGCCTCAAGATTTGTCTATATATAATAGGCAATTATGTATTAATAATATTTTGAAGATCACAAAACTGGAAGCTTTTAAATCCTCGTTTAATCTAGGCTAATATGTCACTGCCAGTGCAACAACGTAATTGAAACTTTGCACAATATACGTTTGTAATATTCTTTCCATAACAGTCTGCTTACATAACTGCTTGGCCTTTGGGCTACTGTAAAATATATTATATAGCCTATTGTAAAATATCTGGCATGAACAGGATCTGGCAAAAAAATACCGATATTAAGAATCCAAAATAATGAACTGATTGCATATTTGTTTTGGATAATGCTTGAATATTATCCAAACATAATACAGAGAAGAGATGTTTGAAATATATAGCTTATATCATTTACCAATGTTTAAGTGATTTGGATTTGATCATATCACCTCCCCCCCTCTGCCCTCTCCCCTCCCTCGCCGCCTCCCCACTCTGCCTCCACACTGTAGCCGGGTGACTGGTAATCCCCTGCCGTCCACGGTTTACTCTGAGCCGGTATTTAATTCCTCTAAACCCTCAGCTGCCGCCCTGGTTACTCACTGCACGACAGACCGGGAACCGCTCCGGTTATTAATAATTCACCAGAGCTCCACTCCTCCGGGCGCGACCCACTGCTGCTCCCCGCTGTTCTCCGGACCTCCGCGACACTTCTCCTGGGTTTATTACACTATAACAGCCGCTGACCCACTATTGCATGTGTTCGCCATTCGGGAATATAGCGCAGGACGCACACGGGTCCGGCTTGCCGAAGGGTCGCTCCTCTCCCAAACTCAATGAGCGCACGTCCATGGTGCCACATCTGGTGCTTAAACAGGTGAGGACCGAAGACCGAGGACAATTGCACTTTTTATTAGGATGACAGAGGGATAAAACACACAGCTTAATTGAGGCACGCGTTGAGCCGCACAGAAGCAACAGCTTATTTGTAAGCGCGTAAGCGGTCTGCTGTCAGTCTGCTCACTGTCGGTCTGCTTACTGTCGGTCTGCCTACTGTCGGTCTGCTTACTGTCGGTCTAAGACCCAGTAGACCGGAGGGACCGGGCATTAGGTGGCCCCAGGAGACCGGAGGGACCGGGCATTAGGTGGCTCCAGGAGACCGGAGGGACCGCGCATTAGGTGGCACCAGGAGACCGAAGGGACCGGGCATTAGGTGGCCCCAGGAGACCGGAGGGACCGCGCATTGACAGACGTCAACATCAAGTCCGCAAAACTCCGCGCATCGTCGTTGGTTTTTGCATGGAAGTAAGAGGCGGCGAAAGCGGACATAAACACCGCGAATAGAGCCGCGAGAGTGGACTTAGATGGACCGGCTCCTCTCCCCAGTCGAATGAGAGGAGTAAAACTACAATACAAAATGTTCACCGGACCCCACGCGGTCCCGTGTTAGTGGAGCTTCCGGTACCAGAAGAAACCCACTAGTTTGCTCTCTCACACACATTTCTGGAAGCTGAACTTTTGTAGAGTGGAATATGGGTCTTTGAGACTGTTGGCACATTTCCCTGATCCACAATGGTACGTGCTGTGAAAATCAATACTATGCTCTTGTGTGCATCTGCAAGCTTGTAGGCATGTAGACCTGAGCTAAATGTGCGTGTTCAAACTGGAAAACACCCTTCAGTGTTATAGCTACCAGCCTGCACTTAAATACACATCGGTTGTGGAAATCTAAGCGAGTGCATGAAACACAACCTCATGATGATCTAAACGTGTTCATATTGACTGGTTAGGAGTGATACTGGTACAGTTATTAAACCATACATATATGTATATTGGTGTAAATGTAGACTAGGTCTATATCATCCGTCACATATGAATGTGGGTTGTATTTGGAAAACTACTCAACAACATATACAGGGAAGTTGAGCTGCTTCCAGTAGTTAAAGCAACACTTCCACGCAGTCGCCCGCTTATTGACGCAAACAAAGCTCGGTTCTCCACGAATCAGTCGTATAATGAATGCTAAAACTAATCTTAATTGCAGAAGACAACCGGCAAAAGTGATTTTTCTGTGAGTAAACTTCTTGCATAGTGGTGCGTAATTACGCATAGGAGAGACCTATCGTGATGCATGCAATTGGTTGCGTGTTATGGTCCTGTAATGGAGAGTCACTAGAAGTAGATTTATTTTAAGTCCTACAAGGCCTATAAGGCATGTCAATGTAACATGAGATACTGATAAAATAGGTTACACCAAAACTATAATTGAAGTTTGATGACGCAATGTTTCCACAATAGAGTGATCTATGTCCCTGATTCTGGTGTGTAAAACTCAAACGAAAGGGGAGTTTTTATGATAATGTTATTATATTTCAAAAACAATATCTATTATTCTTTCGTTTCAGGGATGTTAGGTGTAACATAACCACTATTTGTCTTAAAATCGGCCCTAGACCAAAAGGGGACCTTGACCTTTATCACATGACACCCCTTTAAATTGTGTATTTGGGTAACATTGCCTATTGAGGATCAAGTAACATATCCAGCCTTGAACTTAATAACAGATCCCAAACATGGG
Organism: Dallia pectoralis; assembly: GCA_029465975.1. Taxonomy (NCBI): domain Eukaryota; kingdom Metazoa; phylum Chordata; class Actinopteri; order Esociformes; family Umbridae; genus Dallia; species Dallia pectoralis. The sequence goes on along the minus strand of CM055752.1, from coordinate 11,259,989 downwards.
ATTATATATATATATATATATATATATATATATATTGCACATTTATTCTGTGTAAAGTGTTTGTTTACTTGCACACTGACATTCATGGCCCTAGTCCAAGTAGCTAATCAGTAACTTCATATCAAAACAAAATCGAGGACATGCCTCACGTGGGATTATGTTGATTTGTTTTTAATTTTAACCTTTTTTAATTGAACGAATGTCGCTGTGAGTACCTGCTCTACATTTTATAAACATTTCAGGAAAAAAATCTGTATTTAAATATCCAGGGCAACCTTTAAGACTTCACTTCCATTATAAAGTAGATGTTAGTTGTTCATCTGTGTGCATATGGTCCACGGTTAGAATGATTTGTATGAGGCGGAGTGCTGTGTTTTAATTATGAGGAGCTGTGTAAATTGTTAGGTAATTGTATATTTCAGGCTGTAGATGTTGATGTGTATGTAAAGTGGGTGCAGCCCACCACAAGATGATCAAACAGGCCGTTTCCAAGCCCCGTATGTTTTCTGCAGCTTTTGGCTGTAACCGCCGGTGATGTCATTTCTCACTGTGAATATTTTTATTTATTTAACCTTTTTTTTGCCGGGGATGTCATGCTCCGACCAAAGGTCTCTGTTGCATATGAGTGGTGTATTTACACAATGACTATATCAATAGAAATGATGCATCCAAAAAAATTAAAACATTCATAAAATAAGATTTATCACATACAAACACATTCTTCATGTGAAAAATCCCCAATCATCCTTTAGAATTGCCCTAGAGGCATCAATTAATTCAATTTAAAATTATCTTAAAATGTATTCCAAATGTAAGTTGCAGATAACGTAAAGCATGTCTACATAACTCAGTGGAAATTGCAAGTGTCTTTAGAGTTCACCATTCTTGAGACGGTGTTTGAAAGTTTGTACATCTGGACGTCAGCAGAGAAGTGTGGTGGTATTTTTTGCCGGAGTGGTTCCAAAACAAAAAGAGTGAAATGCATATAGATCTATGTGACGTCAAAGAGGGCCAGCCTACTTTCTGATACAGTGAGCAATGATGTGTGCTGAAACAATCACCCTTCTTACAAACTGCCTCAAGTTTGGAACAAAGAGGGAGACTCTGGCACAACCGAAGTTCAAACCAACAGAAGTTTCTATATGACCACATCATCCAAGTCCACCGCACAACCTTCCAACCCGGACACTACCCTGTTTATGAGACACTGGAACGTTGCAGGTGCATTCCACAGGCCAAATGGCATAACGTTGTACGAATATAGCCCTGAAGGAGGAATGAAAGCCGCTATCCAAACCAAAAGTAATTATACATCACCAAAAGCCACCAATTAAGTCAAACGCCAACACTTTTCACATACTCTTAAGTATAGCACCCAACTAAACAACTCAACCGTCTCAATTTGCACCTGACTCTCTCAGCTAAACAATCTCAAACAAACTATGCGTCCCCACAACATTTGGGTCCTGACAACCTTCTGCAGCACCGTCCTCTAGTTCTGCAAGAGAGGATAACAGCAAGCAGTGGGCAGGGTCGCCGCACCTGTATTAAGCGAAACACACTTTGATAAACTGTAATAAGAGTTTATAAACCCCAGATGGACACATGTATTTCAACAATTTTGGCAGAATCAATGACAAGCGTGAAAATCAACTGAACAATTTGCTTTATGCTAGATAACGTAAGGCGTGACCTATATTAATATAGAAAGCCAAGTTCACCTATGTTTTTTAAAGAAAAGTTTTGAATCTGTCTTTATGCCCAATTATTTGTATGCAGGGGCACATTCAAACGCCTTCAAGAGTAAAGAAACCCAAATATACAGACAACTTTTTGAGATTTGGGAAATACCATACATGTTTTTTTTCTAAATTTAATATTAACTATAAATCAAAAAGAGATCTCTGAATTGACATTGAATGCCAACTGTATCCTAAAAAGACCAGTTTCTGCATTACCACCCTCAACAGATAAATCGATATCATTTAAGGTAAGGTAAAATTTAATTGGGCCAATAATACATCCATGAGGGACCCCATTTGACATGTTCAAACAAATCTGATTTCAACTCTTCTGTGAGTTCACACTGAGATCTGTCATATATGTACTTTTTGAACCAGCTTGGTATCCTGATCACAGCCCATTGCTGATCATTTCTGTATGAGCAACAAGTGATCAACAGCGATCAAAGGCTTTTGATAGATCAGTAATAGGTGCCGCATTCATTTTTTTCCAATATCTAGATAAATCACCTGGAGGGCCAGAAATTGCATCTATGTAATGACTGGATTTGGCTTTTATAATTGCTACAGTAAATCTATTTCTCAGTTGCCTGATAAGTTGCCAATCAGATACCAAGTCAGCCTTTCTAGTAATTGCCCAGGCCTGATTTCTCTGCCTAAGGTGTTCTGACAGCTCATTTCAGAACTAAGGACTTGCATTATCTTGCGCTCTCTACAGTTATTAGATGATCAACTTTTACACCACAAGGTCTGAACTTGCAACATGGTGAAACTGGTAATCGTGAGGATATGATGGGAAATATAGTATAGAGTCTTATGAGTGACTATTCATTTCCTAAGTGCTGCAGCCATATTCTCAGACAACATTCCTGCACCTCCCTTGTTTGGATGCAAACCATTTTTCTTCCAAAAAATTGGGGTCTTTCCCAGAACAAATGTACACTATGTGGTCCTATTCCAGGAAAATCCAGGAAAGATGCTGGTGATGTGTGGTATTGAGGCTAGCACAACCTTGTGGTGCTGTTTGTCCTAAATAAACAATTGGAAATCAGTGATGACGTTGCCTAGGATACCCTGGTCGTGATGTTTATATAGGGTGCTCAGAAAAGTTTTCTTTCGGTTTGCATCTGAGGTCAGCCTCACATTTCATCTTTCTAGATTTGCGTTTGAGCACATCTTGGATGTCTTTCTGCGTCAGACCACACAGTTCACTGTGTGCAGGTAATCATTATTTAATTCTGTGTTTGATACAGTCCACCTTAATAGCGCGCTATAATCAGTGCTGACAGCGTACCAACATGTAATGACTAGTTTTAATCTGTTTAGTTCAGAACTTTGTTGGGTTCTCTTGTTTAACCAGCTTTATTTGAGTTTAGTTTCCAACAGCTGATGTTACTTTGCTTGTTGTGGATATCCTATTCAGGTTTTCTGGATGTCTTCTACATGTAGAACGAGGTTAAGCAACAAATAGCCAACTGGAATCAAATACAGTATCCAAACATATGACTCAGACCTAAAATTAAATGCAAGAAAAAGAACCCATGGCAAACCCCAGACCCTACAACATAAGCAATCTCCAAACCTCCTGAGATCCAGGTGTAAAATATCACATTTTCCCAGCATTTTTCCCTGAGGTGCTTCTGGCGTGGACTCACAGTTTAATTTCTCCTTTTTTAACGCACACACACACAAACATTCCTTACAAACTAGTTCCCCCTCCCTGTCCTGTGTTTGATGTGTCTGCCACATTTGCCACACAGATTTTCCAGCCTGTTACCTGGGTGAACAATAAAGCCCCATGCAGCAGCTGAGTGGGACTGTAGAACACTAATTGTGCTGGATGAACATGGCTAGCGAGGATTAGCATGGATTTGCATGAAGAGCAATCTGTGATCTCCAATGGAGGAGGTGACTGCTGGGGATGGTTGTGAGGTCAGGAACATTTGTTTGGATATTAGTATGAAATGCCCATTTTTTTATATTCACTTTGTGTGGATGTATGTGGGGAAGTGGAGGTGTTCAGTTTTATTGAAAAAAAGTCCTCTGTAACCTTTGTGGACGTGCTTGAATGCACGTGTGCATTTGTATAATTTAGAGAGAAAATGGTTGAAACAAAAATACAGCAACTATTAGTCTAATGGAAATATGATAATTATCAGTCCCTACTGCAAACTAAACATTGGAATAATCTGGAATTAACAATACTAGGAAACAGAACCATCTAGGTCACTTAATTCCTGAAATCAAGTTTTAAATATTTTGAACTGTTAATTAGGGAAGTCCTTGAGACAATCTCTGCTCAAGGCTGGCCATATGGATTAGGCATATGTTGCATATATAGAAAAAGGCTGGCATTTATAATTCATAGCATGTTCCATATAAAACCATACCGAATAAAGGGGCCAGGACTACGGGGAACTACATCAAACAATCAGTGCCGCCTCAAACACTACATGCTTTTTCTAGTGGGAAAGCGTGCATCCGAGGAAGGTTTCACTCCACCATCACTTCATCCCTCCACCCCTCATCCCTCAATACCTTCATCCCTCCATCCCCTCATCCTATCATCCAGCGTTGGCCACTCCTTCCGGCAAACCAATATATCCGCTTTTATTCTGAAATGACCTCAGGCTTAAGCATACGTCCTTTTCTCTGAGACAACACAAACTCTATTTTTGTTCAAAGTAATAACGTACATTTAACTAGCGGAGCGGCTCCTGTAAATGCTTTTGTTTGGGCGTCATCCCTATCCACCCGGGAGTTTAAAGGACATGTTACAGCTGAACATTGCCCTTTAAACACCTTTGGAGAATCGAGAAAGAACAGACTGTACTGTGCTTTACTGTAGCACCACCAACCATTGATGATGCCGCTGAGTTCGCTGCATATTAATGACGACAGGTGACGATGGTGATGTTGATGCTAAAGGTCATGAATGAACCAATTGAACTCTTTGACTGACTTACTTTATTTTTATTTCATTGACCAAAGGACATCTTAGTTGTGCACAAACATTTCCCCGTTTGTAAATATCCTAACTTCAAGTCCGGATAAGAGCGTCTTCAGAATCACTAAAATGCAAAAAATTATACAAAATTAGCAAATGGTTTAGATTAGGCACACAGGCGCACACACACACACACACACACACACACACAGATACAACTCCAGTGAAAGGAACATTTCAGTGTAACCTGTCATTGGGATGGATATGAATAGACTGTGTTTGTAGCCACAGCTTGGTCAGCCAAACGTCTGGTACTTATTATAGTGCTGTGTGTTTATGCTTGTGTCTGTGTATAAGTATTTGTGTGGTGTTTTCAGTTTGTGCTAATGTCTGTTGTGAGTGTATAATATGTCGGTATACCTGCAAATGCACGCCGTGAACACTGTTTGTTCTTGTTTTGTCCGAGATGAGAAAATCAGAATTTGAGGTTCTGAAAACCAGGATTTCTCCCCGGTTCTTAATATCAAGGTTTCCAACCAGCTGTGTTGTCTGGGCTGGCCTCAACTGAGAGCAGATCTGTAATAGATGCTCATTCAGCGCTCAAGGCCCAGCTGGTGTGTTCCACGGCATACAAATGAACTGTGCTGAATGGAAACAACACTTAGAAAAATACCTTTGCTGCATCGATTAGTAAATGTACGACCCGCGTGAATGATTTGTGCTGAGTCAGTCACGGCTGTGGGAGAGATATCACCAGGTGAAAACCAGGGACAGGAAATGCCTTTGTGTCAGTGTGTTATTGTGTGCTGGGATCCAAAAGCAGCAGAAAACGCTCTGGTCTCCATTGCGGTTCCAGTACCAGAGTTCAGGCCTGCATAGCATATGAGTTGGCCAGTCCACGTTATGAGTCATGTTGGGTGTCAGTGAAAGAGCCATCCTCCCTCAGAGATGATTTGAACATAATGTAGATATTTTATGACCGCAATGAAATTATATAATTATATATATAAATATAACAATAACAGTGCCATTGAGTTGCTGTATACGTATAAAATATATATAATGTTGTGTTCTGTGTTGTGTATCAGTTGAGAGGTTGTTTAATGGGTTGTAAATGCATCGACGCTATCAATGACTTTTGTGTCACATTTCAGGCCAGCGAAAGCTTTCTGGTGAATGAAGACCCGTCCAGAGGAGCCGGAATGCCTGAATGCTTTGTAGTATCAGATTCTTACAGGGTAGGCATTCTTTTTATTATTATTAGCATTATTTAATGTGTTATTTGAGTCATTAGTCATTATTCTGACTGATGGTGTGCTTTCATGCTTTTGGTAATTGCACCACAATCATTATGTCATTCACAGCTCCCACTACTCAGCTGCAAACCATTACAGTCGTTATTTCCACACACACACACACACACACACTTTGAAAAAAGGGCCTTGCAACTCTGCCCAATTGCCCTTCCCTCGTGGGAAAGAAAATTATGACGGTAATGTTATGTGCAGCATGCAGAGTTGTGCGAAATGAAAAAAGGAGTGAAAAATCCAGAGGAAATCTACACACTGTGAAAAAAACACACACAGGCTTTAAAATTCCACCCAGCAAATGCGTTGGATTTACAACGCTAGACCTGAAATAAAAGAGAAATAAGAGAGAGAGAAGCGGGTTCGCTGAAGCGGGAGTCTGCGGACAACTGAACATGTGATTGTGATGAGGTGGGAGCCAGATTTCTACTCTTTGTTTCCAGCTAAATCATTTTGCCAAGTTTCATAGAGAATCTGGGTTTCTCCGATGTATCGTGTGTCTCGGGGTACAGAATGAGCCATAATGGCGGTAATTGAGTATCGTGGTTCGTGGAGAAGTTCGAGAGGGGAGGAGCGTTGGTATGGTTATATTGGATTTCTGGGGCAGTGAGTTCAAGGCAAGTCACAGGGTCCCGGTACTCCCGTTGTCATAGGAACGTTAGGATGCACGTATTTGCATGCTGCAATTACATCATCACCACGCCAGCTACCTCATATCCTCCGTCCGTTCGTCTCTTCTTCATGTGCGAGGAAGTAATTGGTTAGAGAATTGTAATATTTGACCACGAACTTTGACCCTTTTTGTATTACGTGGATAGGTTCTTGTGAGTAGAACAGATCTTTTCATCATATTTTTCTGCAGTTTGAAACTTTAATTGTCTACAGGTCTGCTAGCATTATGCCAGCAAGTGTACCTGTAGACTTTGATTCAGTCCAGATGCTAGAGAAACAATTGCTCCCCACCTTGAACTTTATAGTTGTAAATGCAGTTGTTCTATTTAGCATACTCCCTTGTGGGTACTGATGCCACTACAATACTTACTTTAAAGTAACTGTAGATTCGTTAAGGGTATTTTCACACTGGGGAAGCACAGAATGTCTACATTAGTGTGTGAATAGGGGAGCCACAGACTCAGCAACCAGAACATATGACTCACATTGACCACTAAATGTGTGGCTCATTTAAGGAGCGAACCTGGCTGAGTGTTTGGTTGCGTTTTAATAAATGCTCTATAAAGCAGGAAAACAGTTTTTTTCATCCCTTATGAACCCAGTCTCTGCAACCTTTCCTCTTTGTGGTCCGGTGTGCTTTGAGTGAGTGAATGAGATTGGATAGGGTGAGAAATTAAAGGAATGAGAGCGGTGGATAAAGAGAGAGAGAGAAAGACACACTGAGACAGCAAGGGCATGAACAGAGAACTTTGGATGGATTAGACCCAGACTGAAGTTTGGGAACAGGATTAATTTCACCTGCTGTTACACACCTCTTTGTGTCTATGTGTGTCATAAAAAGTGGGCACTTGTCATAATTTACACAATTTTAAGATATCATATCATAATAGCATTTATCATATCAGTCACATTATCATATGCGTCACATTATCATATCAGTCACATTATCATATGCGGCACATTATCATATCAGTCACATTATCATATGATTCACATTATCGTATCATCATTGCATTTATCATATCAGTCACATTATCATATGATTCACATTATCGTATCATCATAGCATTTATCATATCATCATAGCATTTATCATATCAGTCACATTATCATATCAGTCACATTATCATATCAGTCACATTATCATATGATTCACATTATCATATCATCATTGCATTTATCATATCAGTCACATTATCATATGATTCACATTATAATATCATCATAGCATTTATCATATCATCATAGCATTTATCATATCAGTCACATTATCATATGAGTCACATTATCATATCAGTCACATTATCATGTCAGTCACATTATCATATCATCATTGCATTTATCATATCAGTCACATTATCATATCAGTCACATTATCATATCAGACACATTATCATATCAGTCACATTATCATATCAGTCACATTATCAAATCAGTCACATTATCATATCAGACAGGCTTATCATATCATTCATATTATCATATCAGACACGTTATCATATCAGGCACACTATCATATCAGTGATATCAAAACATCAGTCATATTATCATAACAGTCACTTTATCATAACAGTCACTTTATCATATCAGTCACATTATCATATCAGTCACATTATCATATCAGTCACATTATCATATCAGTCACATTACCAAATCAGTCACATTATCATGTCAGACACATTATCATATCAGACAGGCTTATCATATCATTCATATTATCATATCAGTCACATAATCATATCAGTCATATAATCATATCAGTCACATGATCATATCAGTCACATTATCATATCAGTCACATTATCATGTCATTCACATTATCATATCAGTCACATTATCATATCAGTCACATTATCATATCACTCACATTATCATATCAGTCACATTATCATATCAGTCACATTACCATATCAGTCACATTGTCATATCAGTCTAATTATCATATCAGTCACATTATCATATCATTCACATTATCATGTCAGACACATTATCATATCATTCACATTACCATATCAGTCACATTATCATATCAGACACATTTTCATATCACTCAAATTATCTTATCACTCACATTATCATGTCAGTCACATTATCATATCAGTCACATTATCATATCAGACACATTATCATATCATTCACATTATCATATCAGTCACATTATCATATCAGACACATTATCATATCAGTCACATTATCATGTCATTCACATTATCACATCAGTCACATTATCATATCACTCACATTATCATATCATACACATTATCATATCATTCACATTATCATGTCAGACACATTATCATATCAGTCATATTATCATATCAGTCACATTATCATATCAGTCACATTATCATGTCAGACACATTATCATATCACTCACATTATCATATCACTCACATTATCATATCAGTCACATTATCATGTCAGGAATGAACCACAATGGAATGTTGTAGTCCAGTTCTTATTGGAGAGAAGAGGTGCGGTCCGGTTCTGTGGTCTGAACAGTCTCCTGACCACACACTCTCCTCACACCCACATCCCTCCCTCTGTCCGTGTTTGGCTCCCCTGGATGTGTGCAGTATAATTGGCCACACAGAGCTCAGATCTCTTTGTTTCTCCAGCAGAGGCTTGTGGTGTAAATGCACCAGCAGCAGACCTCATAAATCTACAGTACTCCCGTGTCAGATCCAAACTCCACTGGTCCACAATGACTTCAGCCCCACCAAACCCATACCAGTACCCTTACCACACTTGGGACCTGTTCCAAAACTTTTTTAATAACTTTGTGCAGAACTGCTGCTAGTATGTTGTTGAGTGTTTAAGTGTGTATGAGCAGCCAGAGAACTCGGATGATTATTATACATTTAGTGAGATCCTGTTGCAGTGAATGTTTTTCTGTGAGAAGGTTCGTGCCATTTCATATTGGTCTCACCAAGACCAGGATGGTCCATATTACCTTCCACTTCTCCTTTTAATTGAGCACTATTTTGTATTTGTAATGCAACCTATCTTCTTATCCGGCAGTCCTCAGGTTAGGCATATTTACAATTTATTTTAGTAAATGTTCCAGGACCCAAACAGTGGCATGGAGCTTCCCTCTGGGTTTAATCCAGGTTTCAGTCTGGATCTATTGTCCCATCATGTTATAATCTGAAATACTCTCCCCAATAAAATCAGATTCATTCAATTTCCAACTGTACACGATCAAATGTGCACTGATATTCAGTTAAACATGATTTGACTGTTCAAAAAATATGTTTCCACATTCTGAGGTGGGAAAATAAAATTTCACATAAAACACTTCAGTGTGGAAAACGTGTGAAATTTACCTGGACTTTAAACCTGGGCTTTTTGATTTAAACTTGTGATTTTAAGAAGTCAACCTGGTTATAATAGACCAATGTTAATGTAAGTCAGATGCTTTTGATCTTCATATAAGTAGGTTGGTGTCAGAACATTTCTTCACATGTGTGTATCTCAAGGGTCAACCGGAGGCCCTGTAAAAAACATTAGTAAAATATATGATGGAATTTTATTTTCATAAAAAAACAGTGATTTTATTATTAAATACAAAACGACTGAATGAAAAACGGAAAGAAGGCTACCGTTGTATTGCACAGCTTAAAACCCGTAAAGCATTCGTTTTAGTTTTCTACTAATGTACGTGGTCTCTATGCAAACACAATAGAGAGTTCAGCATTTTATCTAATATTACCGGAATTATCCTTAAGGCAAACGCATACATTTTTACATATTGGGTAAAATATAGGCAAATAAAAATAGCCCAAAATCATGATTTTTTTTGTTTGTTTACAAATTGTATTTGTATTTTTTATGTTATATATTGTTCAAATAAAAACAAATAGCGGTTTTACAATATTTTATTATTAAGCCAATATTTCTACATGTTAGGTGTTGATGACAGCATCTCATTTCATTAATTTCAGCAGGTATGTAGTCTTTACCTTAAAGTAATTATATTAAAATTACATTTGCATTCACTTTTACATACTACTGTTTGATCAACATACATAAAAACGAAATCTCATCGAAGTTATCAAATAGTTGGCCTATACATTTTAACAGGCTCGGTGTAGTGTCGTTCTTTAAAGCATTTACCCTTTCTATTTGAGGCTATAATGAGTAGTATTCATGGTGTGTTAATGGACCTGTGAATATGACATGCATTTAAACTCTTCAAATAGCATTTACTCAGTTACTTTTAATAAGAGCAGCGTATTGTCATTAACCTCACATTAGGTCCGGGTTGGTATCACAAACAGACGGATCAAAGCGAGTTTGTCACCACTCGATTTACAAAATAAAGTTTATGTTAATGAGTACGTGGTTGACTCCACCGGTGTCCCCGGTAATCAACTCATTTCCCACACCGACACGACCGAAGGAAAGTGTAGAGAGGAGAGGGAAGTAAATGAGAAAGTGTCAGGAGGTGGGAGAGAACTTTTCCCCCAAGTTAGTGTGCGCTTTCACTTTCAGCCTTATAGGCGGGGTTACCAGTGGTGCGGGTTACCAGTGCGGGTTATCAGTAGGGGTTACCAGTACCAGTACAGCATGGAGTGAGAGAGACAGGACGGGGAGCGACTGCCATGCAGCACTACTGACAACTTCCATCCCACATCTATAAGCTGTCCAATTTGCATTTCTCACAGTAACCATGTACTCCCCGTACTGCTTGACGCAGGTAATTTGCATTATTCTTTTATTATTCGGTTATTTTGCGGGTTTGCGGGTGTGCTTATAGTGCTCCCACCATTTGCACATATGTCATGGTTGCATTTTTGAGCTCTTTTTCTCTGCTCCTTTCTAACAGTGCTTTTCGGACTTTGCTGGTTTTCTCTTGAATCTCCGAGCCTTTTTTCCTCTTTTGGCTGTCCTCCGCAGGACTTTCTAACGCTTTTCATTGCACATGCGGGTTTGGAGAGAAAATGGCGCTTCTCCCGAATCTATTTAATATAAAAGGAGGGGAAATAGGAGGAGAAAGGAGTCCGTGTGGAAAGACCGAGGTTTACTTTTACATGTGATGATCTTAAATCGTGTAATTTTCCGGAATGTTCACTTCGTAAACGTTTGGCAATAAGAGAGAGGCTGTACGGATCAGCGTGCAGACAGACTGCTTTATCCGGTACCGGTTGAGTTGAGGGCTTTGGGTTGAGGGCTCTGGGTTGAGGGCTTTGGGTTGAGGGCTCTGGGTTGAGGGCTTTGGGTTGAGGGCTCTGGGTTGAGGGCTCTGGGTTGAGGGCTTTGGGTTGAGGGCTCTGGGTTGAGGGCTCTGGGTTGAGGGCTCTGGGTTGAGGGCTCTGGGTTGAGGGCTCTGGGTTGAGGGCTTTGGGTTGAGGGCTCTGGGTTGAGGGCTCTGGGTTGAGGGCTCTGGGTTGAGGGCTTTGGGTTGAGGGCTCTGGGTTGAGGGCTCTGGGTTGAGGGCTCTGGGTTGAGGGCTTTGGGTTGAATCTGGGTTGAGGGCTCTGGGTTGAGGGCTCTAGGTTGGGGGCTCTGGGTTGAATCTGGGTTGGGGGCTCTGGGTGGAGGGCTCTGGGTTGAGGGCTCTGGGTCGTGGGCTCTGGGTTGAGGGCTCTGGGTTGAATCTGGTTTGGGGGCTTTGGGTTGAGGGCTCTGGGTTGAATCTGGGTTGAGGGCCCTATAGGTTGAATCTGGGTTGGGGGCTATGGGTTGAGGGCTCTGGGTCGTGTGCTGCCTGTTTTACAGTAGGATGCATTTGTCAACGCGTCTTCTGCGCGATTCTAATTGATAGAACCAACCTCGGGTGAAATCTAATGTTTAACTGTTACACGCGCGTCTCTCCCTGCACATGATGTGCGTGCGTGTTATTTTATAAGTAGGCCTATATTTAAAGTTATTCTATTCCGCACTGTGCACTTTTTATACTAACTCAAGTCGACTGTACACGAGTGTATTTTTCATATAGATCAAAATCTGCGCTTGTAAAATCCGACATATTCCTTTGATATGTGTTACTTTGAATTTGCTGCTTTTTTTACCGTATAATCTGGTACTTTTAACCAGAGTGCATTGCATGTGCAAACCTTACCAGTTGGTCATTTTTGTTCGCTATATAAATACATGATAAACTGTCCTCTCGTATTCGATAGGGTCTCTGATATTTCCACAAGCCCAATATTCCCAATTTCTGGGGACAGTTGGTCATGAAAAGGGCTTACCTAGATGAAATGTATAGTTTTGTGAAGCAATATATAATCTGACTAAATAAATACCTTTTATATGGTTATTCTTGGACTTTTAATGTAAATAATTGGTTAAAACTGTACTTTATTTAACATTAGTCTCAAAATTGCACGTGATTTAAAAAGTCAAGAATTCAAGCCATGATTTTTACGTTATAAACCACTTCTCATGTCAATATTGTATGAGAAGTCTTGGGTTTGTTAGAGGGTAAAATAATAATTGTAATCTTGGCAATAGTGTCTGTGGAATATTTTGCAAAGATGTGGTTGATGGATTTGAACAATACATGTTATTCTCACAACATAAATATTTCTTTAGGGCAGCCTTTCGTTTGGAATAAACATTTGCATACATAATTGGTCCATATAAGACCAGTTTTTATTCTAAAATGCCCAGATGTGATACAATATTTCTTAACTTGTTTTGTCCCACCAAGAATGGTAAATATATGATGTTCAGTATGAATTAGTTATATGCACTGTCCTTACTCTTCCCTTAGTTTGGCCAAATAACTCGAAGAGAAGCACCGGAAAAAGCTTTGTTTCCAGTTTAGTACAGTAATATACAAAGAAATGTGACAATGATTAGTCTATTTAATGAAAAATACAAAATAAATAATGATCAGTAAAAGCCTAGAATGAACCTTGTTAATGTTACTTGCAGCATAACCTTTTAAAGCTCCCTTCATTTAATTATCTCTGTCAGCATTTTAGTCAATTGTTTGTCCTTTGTATGTATCTATTTGATAATTGTAATGGTCTCTTAAAATAACCTAGACCTCACAGGGCCCAAAGTACAATGTAGAACATTATTAGAAACGCTGGACATCTACTCATATGAAGCAATCTTGTACATCCCAATTGACATCATGGGGAAGCAGACATCCACAACGTGTGTGATGTGTAATCATTTAACAGTGGTTATATTCATAGAGTGAAATAAAACAGGACTTGTCTCTGACTACCGTTCCAAAAGTGTGTTCTTCTCCGTTGAGGGCATAGCCAGCCTGTTAAAACAATTCAACTCTGATCAACAGAAGCAAGACATTTAGAGCTGATTTAATAACATATTCCATTGGATATCTATGTGAGGGGAGTGTACTCACTTTTTTTGTCTAATTTATATACATCTGACAATGCAAATAGGTCAACATATAAAGCACCTGTAGGGAAACTTGGCATGGAAGAGGTCTAAATGACAGATGAACCAAGAAAAATCTATAGGCTCATCTTTTCACCCAAATATCTATTGCATTTATATTTCGGTAGACCTATATACATGTAATATTATAGACTAATAGGCATATGTATACATTTTGTCATTTACTGTATAGAGTTTGTTATGTGGGTTAAATCTTATTATTTCCCTCCAACACATTGGGTCGTTTTCATGTTTGCCCCCGTCAACACGCTTGTTCGCACATTTGGATTCGCAATTTTATTGACTTCATTAAGGTTAAATATTTCAAAAGCAAGTTTTGACATTGGATATGTCGTCGCTTGTGAATAATAAAATACACGATTTACGTCGATAAAAGGGCCTTTTGGTGGGGGCCAAGTGACCAGATGGAGGGGATGAAACAGGAAACCTTCATTATGGGTCGGGATAGACAGTACATGTGGGTTGTTTTTAGGAAGGACAATATAAACCATATATGTACTACAGGCCTAAATGAGAATTACATTAAAATAGACTCTTAGTCACTTTGTTGTGTGGCTGCCTGGTTCATAGCACGAAAATAATAATTTAATATTTTATTGTTACTGTTCATACTATTTATATTGTTAGACATTAATAGACATCGACTATATGAATAGATGCATGCATGGCTTGTTCCTTATCACAGTGAAGCACCCCGGGTCATCAGAATTCTCTTTACATTTTGCATTAGTCTTAACAACGTCATAGCAATGGTCTGGTTAATGCTCGTTGGTTTCTAGTAAATGTGCTGATCACCATATACAAGTCTGACCCATACAACGTTTTAACAACCTCTTCTCTTTGCTCTCCTGCTCGCGGGATGATGACCTCTGCATTTGCCACTTCTTAACGCCACGGTGGCACTTAAGTATTGTACACCTCACCTTCTAAACAATACATTAGTGGTAAGTGTTGCCCCGTTACTTACTTCAGGCCTGTGATTCATTGTGTATTATTGACATTTCTGAACAGGCATTGTTAGACATATAGGTTGTTTCACTGGCCACTTTTTAACAACACCTCAGAAACAGATCACTCACTCAATTAAATTAACCATACAGGTAATTGTGATACGGTGCTTTTGTTAGTCAATGTCTTTCTAGTCCATGCCTTAGTTTAAAAAGGCACAGAGTATAAGCATGACATTTGGAATAAATTCTCTTTCAAGTGTTTTAACACATTTAAGTTGGTTTCTTAAATTGGGCCGTGGCTTCCATATTTTTGAAGACATTTTAAAATGGCTAAATATATTGATTCAGATTAGTGATGTTGAAATAACTGTTTAAGTGTTTTCGTCAAACAAACATTTTGCAGGCTTCAATAATATGTAATTATATTTTAACAGGAACCTGGCTAAAGTGACTATTTGCATTGTGTAGAATACAATAATTACCTTAGGAAATGTATTTAATATTTTGAATAAACAATGTTTTAACATTTTGAATTGCCACTATTGGAGTTAAATTAGTCCAGAAATGTACTCAGTTTACTGAGAACATGGTTCATTTATTGTGAACATTACCTTAGTCTAAAGAGAATCAAAATTAAAGTACAATGTCCTTGTAATACTTCACTTTGTCTAATCAAAGGGGATCAACGGGCCATGCTTGTCTAGGGGCTATTTTTGCTGATTAAGCTTCAACACCATTGTGAATTTTTCCATAAATCCGATATGGCATTTCAAATCCATTATGGCTCCAACAATGCCATTGAATCAAAATGTAGGCTCCTATTTCTTTATTCACAGGACTGATTAAGTGACATAGGTTAGGTTAGTTTTATATATCTATGGCCTTTTGGAATATTTTGGTATAATGCTACTTCGCTGTAAATCCCACAAACCAAATTCTGTGTTTGAAAATTTTCTTAGGAGAAGGACACAACAACAAATATCTTGGTTGCGAAACAAAAAAGCCTGAATTTTCACGTTTTTATTCAAGAAATATTTTTGATAGATGAGAGTAGATTGTAATGACAGAGCGAGTGTGTTTAAGTATAAGTGGACATAATCCATTCCATGATACATTCTTTATGTGTGTAGTAGGGACACTAACTAAGACTGCTAGACCACCCTAGTGCTACCGGTTATCAGATTTGAAGTCTTAATATGATATTCATGTCAACAAAGCAAATGCAACTTATATATATATATACAGTAGAAACAACTGTAACATCATCAAGTCAATGGTCTGTTTAGTAGACAAAGTCTGTTCAAGAATTGTTCAAAACTATATTGTAAGCGCATAGCAACTTGAAAAAGTGTTTAGTTTCAAAATAATGTGTACCATCAATTTGTCCTTTACTGTAAAAGTCTTTTTATACAGAAGCAACAGTATCTCTGTCTTTGTAAAGAAGGATTACAATTTAAAAGCAGATAAGAGAGAACCTATGGGGTCATGTTATTAACCACAGTTGGCCCTTAAAATGTTTCATCTGGGTTATTTAATTATGTATTATAATGTATTTTGTTGTGCTGTACGGAGGGAAACGTTCTGTAGTTACTTGGTGGACTGCACGCGGATATGTTAACTTAATAAATGCAGATTCAGAGGTATGAAATGCAGATTCAGAAATATGAAAAGCAGATTCAGTGATGTATAAAAAGCAGATCCAGAGGTGTGAAAAGCAGATTCAGAGGTGTGAAAAGCAGATTCAGTTGTATAAAAAGCAGATTCAGTGGTATGAAAAGCAGATTCAGAGGTATGAAAAGCAGATTCAGAGGTATGAAAAGCAGATTCAGTGGTATGAAATGCAGATTCAGAAATATGAAAAGCAGATTCAGTGATGTATAAAAAGCAGATTCAGAGGTATGAAAAGCAGATTCAGTGATGTATGAAAAGCAGATTCAGAGGTATGAAAAGCAGATTCAGTGGTATGAAAAGCAGATTCAGAGGTATGAAAAGCAGATTCAGTGGTATGAAAAGCAGATTCAGAGGTATGCAACTTTCAATTGTGAA
This sequence comes from Dallia pectoralis, assembly GCA_029465975.1. Classification (NCBI taxonomy): domain Eukaryota; kingdom Metazoa; phylum Chordata; class Actinopteri; order Esociformes; family Umbridae; genus Dallia; species Dallia pectoralis. The sequence goes on along the minus strand of CM055752.1, from coordinate 11,242,945 downwards.
ACGTATTTCAAAGCATTATTGCAGGATTACGTGCGTATGTAGCTGTAACTATATAAAGTTCAGCATGAACATATCAGCAGTACTAGTTTCTGCAATAAAGTCTTTTTATACAGAAGCAACAGTATCTCTGTCTTTGTAAAGAAGGATTACAATTTAAAAGCAGATAAGAGAGAACCTATGGGGTCATGTTATTAACCACAGTTGGCCCTTAAAATGTTTCATCTGGGTTATTTAATTATGTATTATAATGTATTTTGTTGTGCTGTACGGAGGGAAACGTTCTGTAGTTACTTGGTGGACTGCACGCGGATATGTTAACTTAATAAATGCAGATTCAGAGGTATGAAATGCAGATTCAGAAATATGAAAAGCAGATTCAGTGATGTATAAAAAGCAGATCCAGAGGTGTGAAAAGCAGATTCAGAGGTGTGAAAAGCAGATTCAGTTGTATAAAAAGCAGATTCAGTGTTATGAAAAGCAGATTCAGAGGTATGAAAAGCAGATTCAGTGGTATGAAATGCAGATTCAGAAATATGAAAAGCAGATTCAGTGATGTATAAAAAGCAGATTCAGAGGTATGAAAAGCAGATTCAGTGATGTATGAAAAGCAGATTCAGAGGTATGAAAAGCAGATTCAGTGGTATGAAAAGCAGATTCAGAGGTATGAAAAGCAGATTCAGTGGTATGAAAAGCAGATTCAGTGGTATGAAAAGCAGATTCAGAGGTATGCAACTTTCAATTGTGAAACGTATTTCAAAGCATTATTGCAGGATTACGTGCGTATGTAGCTGTAACTATATAAAGTTCAGCATGAACATATCAGCAGTACTAGTTTGTGCAATAGTAACATATCAAAGTCATATTTTAGCATATGTGACTATAGATCCTGGCCACCAGAGGCAGATTTGATTGGTATCATATTTAAACAGAGTGCCTGTTAGCTGTGGGGTTGTTCACCAGCCCACTGTCACTCCTATGGTTGCAAGTCAGTCCGTCGAGAGGGAACACATTTGTGTTTCGGGGGGAATTGCGCTGTTGCTTTTTAACTTTACCCGTAGCTTTCATCATGTCCCAACCCTCAGCACTGTGATGGACTAAGGACCGACATAATAGCAAAACGTTAAGGAGCTTTGTAATAGCGGAGTCATTAAGCAGCAATAGCACCAATTGCATTGATTTATGTTCGCACCGAACGTAATTGCGGTTCACAAAATAGTTCCATACGAGCGTAATTCCTGAGGAGGTACGGTTGTTGAGGGAAGATAAACGTGTGACTTTGTGAAGTCGAGGGAGGGGGGCTGGGGGCACTTTTACATTAGCCAATAGGAATATCAAAAATGTGCTTTTGTATCCACCCAATGTTGAGTGAATGTTGTGAAACACTGACATTCTACAACGACTGCGGAGGAATGAAATACATTCATCCATTAGAATACAAACGGGATGGAGCCCCGTGACGCTCAACCTGAGGAATATTTCAGGTGAATGTCATGCGTGAATCCTTCTCATCACACTTTTTCACACAAAGTATTCTCGCAGAGGCCTGACATGGCTCACCGACTGGTCTCAGTGCTGCCCACGGACCCGTTCTAGCTGCCTCGTGTGACCCAGGTTCGGTGCCTGCACGCTCTTGTACGGTCCAGACCAAATGTTCCGCCCGGGCTAACCCTGGGATGTGAACGGGGAACACGTGCAGATCGTTTCGCATGTCACCCAATTGAACATTACGAAATGGTTCTCCATTGACTTAATTGGGTTCGTGGCTGGCCTGGGCAAGTCTCTTTACGTTATCCGAAGTGTGGAGGATACTATCTTCCCAGTATATTTATTAACCCAATGCAATTATTTTGATTCGTATATTGCACTGACATAGTAGTGTCGTTGTTTAAACCTCAAATCCCACGGAAACCTCAATTTAGAAATATTTTGTGAGGTGGCCTTCCAACCTGTCATTACCCCTCCTCCACTCCCTATGCTCTCTCTCCCCAGGCCTGGAAAATGAGTTGGGACAGCTGTTTAGAGGATTAAAATCTGATGGAACCACAGTCTGAATAAACAGATATGTGGGGTTTTTAGAATGAAAGGCACACACACAGCCCTGATGTACTCCCCAGTTACATACAAACACACACACACACACAGCCCTGATGTACTCCCCAGTTACATACAAACACACACACACACACAGCCCTGATGTACTCCCCAGTTACATACAAACACACACATTCACACACACACAGCCCTGATGTACTCCCCAGTTACACACTCACACACATTCACACACACAGCCCTGATGTACTCCCCAGCTACATACAAACACACACTCACACACACTCACACACACAGCCCTGATGTACTCCCCAGTTACATACAAACACACACATTCACACACACAGCCCTGATGTACTCACCAGCTACATACACACACATTCACTCACACACACAGCCCTGATGTACTCCCCAGTTATACACAAACACACACTCACACACACAGCCCTGATGTACTCCCCAGCTACCCCCAGCACACACTCACACATACTCACACACACCACTGATGTACTCCCCAGCTTCACACAAACACACACACACACACACAGCCCTGATGTACTCCCCAGTTACATACAAACACACACACACACACAGCCCTGATGTACTCCCCAGTTACATACAAACACACACATTCACACACACAGCCCTGATGTACTCCCCAGTTACACACTCACACACATTCACACACACAGCCCTGATGTACTCCCCAGCTACATACAAACACACACTCACACACACAGCCCTGATGTACTCCCCAGTTACATACAAACACACACATTCACACACACAGCCCTGATGTACTCACCAGCTACATACACACACATTCACTCACACACACAGCCCTGATGTACTCCCCAGTTATACACAAACACACACTCACACACACAGCCCTGATGTACTCCCCACACTACACATACCCAGCACACATGTACTCACAAACATACTCACACACACCACTGATGTACTCCCCAGCTTCACACAAACACACACTCAGACACACAGCCCTGATGTACTCCCCAGCTACCTCCAGCACACACTCACACACACTCACACACACAGAGCCCTGATGTACTCCCCAGTTACATACAAACACACACACACACTTACACACACATTTGTATATGTGTACAGTGACTGGCAGATGAATTCAAACCCCTGACCATTTTTTTGTTTTGTTTTCAAAACACTGACATTTTATTTTCGTAAATATGATCATATATATTACTATGAAATAGTAATAAGTCTTAGAAAAACTGAAATATGTTGCAAACATATTTAACACCTGTGCTGTAGAAGCTCCAAAGGCAAATGAGAAGAAATGTCCAAACATCAACATAAGTACCGTACTATTGGATCGACCTTCAGTTCGGTCCATAATCAGGAAGTGGATGTTGCATCACACCATTAGAGCGCAGTGTCACTGGTAAAGCCACAAATTATTCTGAATGAAAATTTTTATAATAATGACATAGGGAGTTCAGAGAGTAGAGGCAGAAAACTAAATAAGTGTCTCCACTAAATTATTATTTGTATTGAAATTAGATTAAAATATAAATTTACAATTTTTGTTCAGTTTTGTCCAAGGCGATTGAATGCTTTTGCAAGGCACTATATACACTGATGAGCCAAAACATTATGACCACCTGCCTAATACGCTGGCGGGCCTCCGTGTGCCGACCAAATCAGCAGCAACCTGACGAGGCCTGGACTCTACTAGATCCCTGAAGATGTCCTGTGGTATCTAGAACCAAGACATTAATATTAGACCCCTGATGGTGTCCTGTGGTATCTGGCACTGAGACATTAACAGTAGAACCCTGACTGTGCCCTGTGGTATCTGGCACCAAGACATTAACAGTAGAACCCTGATGGTGTCCTGTGGTATCTATCACCAAGACATTACCAGCAGACCGCTGATGGTGCCCTGTGGTATCTGTCACTGAGACATTAACAGTAGAACCCTGAAGGTGTCCTGTGGTATCTGTCACCAAGACATTAATAGTAGACCCCTGAATGTGTCCTGTGGTATTTGCCACCAAGACATTAGCAACAGATCCTTCTGTAAGTTGTGAGGTGGAGCCGCCGTGGATCGGACTTGTTGGTCCCACAGATGTTCAATATCTGGGGAATCTGGAGGCCAGGGTAACACCTTGAAGACTTCATCATGTTCCTCAAACCATTACCGAACACCGTGTGCCGTGTGGCTGGTGCACATGTCATATTGACAGGGTTTCAACAGGGTTTTCCTGCAGAAGGTTGCCCAGGGAATCACACCCTCCGCCGTCTTGTCATCGTCCCATAATGCATCCTGGTGCCATGACATCCCCAGGTAAATGAAACTCGGCTGTCTATGTGATGTAACAGAAACCAGAACTCATTGGACCTGGCTCCAAGGCCCAGTTCCATTGTAGGCACTATTAATGGTGGACATTGGCTCATGTTTTGGCTCATCAGTATATGCACACGTATTATAAGAACTTTCTATCCCTTGTTTTACTGCTGCTAATGCCGCTGTGTGTTTATCACCGGCTAACAGTGTTGATGGATCCACGTCTGTGTGTCTCGCGCAGCAATTACATCCTGTGCAGATTTTAAAAATGCACTCAGCAAGCATTAACTGTGGTTAACTTAAAGTATCAGAGGCCTAAAATAAAAACCCGGCTCCAAAACACTAAATTGCAGTGGGAAAAACTTTAGCCCTTAATGCCTTTCATCGAATTTCTCTGGCGGACATGTCGAATAACAACATCTCCTGCACAGCAAGAAAACCTAGTAGAGTGGCGGAAATAAACCACGTGGCCTGAATGAGTGTGGAATATTGTCATTGGAGTGAGTGAATGAGATAACAGATAAGATTTTGTCTGACTGGTTGGTGAGGCGCTACTGTGTCCAGGTGCCAGGGTGACCCTGGGGCTTCTGTGTCCAGGTACCAGAGTGACCCTGGGGCTTCTGTGTCCAGGTGCCAGAGTGACCCTGGGGCTACTGTGTCCAGGTACCAGAGTGACCCTGGGGCTTCTGTGTCCAGGTGCCAGAGTGACCCTGGGGCTTCTGTGTCCAGGTACCAGAGTGACCCTGGGGCTTCTGTGTCCAGGTGCCAGAGTGACCCTGGGGCTACTGTGTCCAGGTACCAGAGTGACCCTGGGGCTACTGTGTCCAGGTACCAGAGTGACCCTGGGGCTACTGTGTCCAGGTACCAGAGTGACCCTCAGGCTACTGTGTCCAGGTACCAGAGTGACCCTGGCTTGATAGTATGCAATAAATGAATAAAACACATTTACTTTTTGACCGATAACACATTTAAAACAACAACCTGGAGAGAATTAGCATTACGGACCGAATTATTTCACCTGGACACCTCTGGGATTTGATATAGCAACCTGGTTGGTTGATAAATATTGTTGGAACATTTTCCTCCATCAGCCGTTGTTAGTAATTGGGGGGAGAATACATTTCTGTATACATTTTTGTTTAATGTAGAACTCGGCACGCCGAGTCGAGGCAAACACCGGATGAATTTGATGTATTTTGGCAGGAGGGAATATAGATTTGAATTAAGTACCATGTAGTTTTTATCTCAAGCTGCATGCAGAAAATCCCATAGCGACTGCGTCTCATTCAGTATCTGCACAGCTGTCCCAGTATCCGTGGAGAATGGATTCCTATTGATATTGTGTGGGATTCTCCAGCCAAGAAGAATAGGAGGATTTCCAGTGTGTGGACTGAGAGTGGTGTGTGTGAGTGGTGTGTGTGTGTGTGGTGTGTGTGTGTGTGGTGTGTGGTGTGTGTGTGTGAGTGGTGTGTGTGTGTGTGGTGTGTGTGTGTGTGGTGTGTGTGTGTGTGGTGTGTGTGGTGTGTGGTGTGTGTGTGTGAGTGGTGTGTGTGGTGTGTGTGTGTGTGGTGTGTGTGTGTGTGGTGTGTGTGTGTGTGTGGTGTGTGGTGTGTGTGTGTGTGTGTGAGTGGTGTGTGTGTGTGTGGTGTGTGTGAGTGGTGTGTGTGTGTGTGGTGTATGTGGTGTGTGTGTGTGTGAGTTGTGTGTGTGTGTGTGTGTGTGTGTGAGTGGTGTGGGTGTGTGTGGTGTGTGGTGTGTGTGTGTGTGTGTGTGAGTGGTGTGTGTGTGTGTGTGAGTGAGTGGTGTGTGTGTGTGTGTGGTGTGTGTGTGTGTGGTGTGTGTGAGTGGTGTGTGTGAGTGAGTGGTGTGTGTGTGTGTGAGTGGTGTGTGTGAGTGGTGTGTGTGTGTGTGAGTGGTGTGTGTGTGTGCGTGGTGTGTGTGTGTGAGTGGTGTGTGTGTGTGAGTGGTTTGTGTGTGTGAGTGGTGTGTGTGTGTGTGTGTGGTGTGTGTGTGTGTGTGTGTGTGTGTGTGAGTGGTGTGTGTGAGTGTGTTTGTGTGTCTGTCTGTGTGTGTGTGTGGTGTGTGTGAGTGGTGTGTGTGTGTGGTGTGTGTGTGTGAGTGGTGTGTGTGTGTGTGGTGTGTGTGTGAGTGGTGTGTGTGTGAGTGGTGTGTGTGTGTGTGGTGTGTGTGAGTGGTGTGGGTGTGTGTGGTGTGTGTGTGAGTGTGTGTGTGTGAGTGGTGTGTGTGTGTGAGTGGTGTGTGTGTGTGTGGTGTGTGTGTGTGTGTGTGTGGTGTGTGTGGTGTGTGGTGTGTGTGTGTGTGTGGTGTGTGGTGTGTGTGTGTGTGTGTGGTGTGTGTGTGTGTGTGTGGTGTGTGTGGTGTGTGTGTGTGTGGTGTGTGTGGTGTGTGGTGTGTGTGTGTGTGTGTGAGTGGTGTGTGTGTGTGAGTGGTGTGTGGTGTGTGTGAGTGGTGTGTGTGTGTGTGTGTGTGTGTGTGAGTGGTGTGGGTGTGTGTGGTGTGTGGTGTGTGTGTGTGTGAGTGGTGTGTGTGTGAGAGTGGTGTGTGTGAGTGAGTGGTGTGTGTGTGTGTGTGGTGTGTGTGTGTGTGGTGTGTGTGGTGTGTGTGAGTGAGTGGTGTGTGTGTGTGTGTGAGTGGTGTGTGAGTGGTGTGTGTGTGTGTGAGTGGTGTGTGTGTGTGCGTGGTGTGTGTGTGTGAGTGGTGTGTGTGTGTGAGTGGTGGTGTGTGTGTGAGTGGTGTGTGTGTGTGTGTGTGTGTGGTGTGTGTGTGTGTGTGGTGTGTGTGTGTGAGTGGTGTGTGTGAGTGGTGTGTGTGAGTGTGTTTGTGTGTCTGTCTGTGTGTGTGTGTGGTGTGTGTGAGTGGTGTGTGTGTGTGGTGTGAGTGGTGTGTGTGTGTGTGGTGTGTGTGTGAGTGGTGTGTGAGTGGTGTGTGTGGTGTGTGTGAGTGGTGTGGGTGTGTGTGGTGTGTGTGTGAGTGTGTTTGTGTGTCTGTGTGTGTGTGAGTGGTGTGTGTGTGTGAGTGGTGTGTGTGTGTGAGTGGTGAGTGGTGTGTGTGTGTGTGAGTGGTGTGTGTGTGAGTGTGTGTGTGTGTGAGTGGTGTGTGAGTGGTGTGTGTGAGTGGTGTGTGTGTGGTGTGTGTGAGTGCACAGCTCTCTCCTCCCTTACCCGTTGCACATGTCACCCCTGGCGTGGATGATGCCTTGGCAGAGCCTGGCACTGCCCACAGCCCCGGCGCGGTTCTGTGGCCGCTGATATGTTGTGCTGTTGCCACGGTAACGGAACGCACACACATAAGCTGAAATTGCATAATTGGTCTAGAATATTCATAGGCACATAACAATATTTGTCTACAATATGGTGGAGAGATGGGGTTCCAGTCGGACCAGAAGAGAGCATATGCCTTCTTCCTAGCAGGCAGCAGAGGGAGCAGAGCCTGCTGATGACATCGGGGTCTCCAGATGCCTCGCCCTGGGGCAACTGTGGAAGAAATTAGCTTAAAAAGTCAAATGTTCCCTCCGCAGTCGTACACTTGTTTTGCCTTGAGGTGAGATGCTTCCTAACCAAATCTTGGACAGTGGCCCCCACACGGCTAAAGCGGGCCCTGGCAGGGAAGGTCTGAGGGACCCAGCTCTGATGACTGGTGCTCGGGTTGGACTGACACATTCGGACAGTATGTGCTTTTCCCGATTAGTCATGACCTATTATGCAAGTGTTTAGCCCACTGACTGACATCCAGTATGTCTGGGTGTGGTAAATTGGGTGAGTGTGTATTTGTGTTAGAAAAGGTGTGTCGGCCTTAGCGAGATTTGACTCGATGACTTGGTGGGCACCTCTTTTGGTGCGCTTATTTCTGAGGGCATCGATGACTTATTGAAACCACAGCCACCAGCACTTTGTTACACTCTGGTAGTCCAAAGTTAGCAATTGTAGCCAGAGATATAGACAGCCATGTCCATGTAGTACTACTGGGCTCTACCAGCTGAGCTACACGCGACAACCAAGTCAGTAGTAGTGGCAAGGCTAAAGCAATGGCTATGTGAACATTGTTTGTCATTGTTTGTCTCGTCAGGGCCGGCTCTAGCTCTATTTGGGCCCCTGGGCAAAATTTTTATCAGGGCCCCCTCAGCATTCAGAGACCCTGAGCAACCACTTATGTTGCTTATGCATAGAACCAGCCCTGCATCCTGTTGAAATAACTTTCCGGACTGGAAAATATATTTGTCAACGAGTTGTCACTTTTGGTAGAAAAAATATAAATCTGCTTTCTGTTTAGACCCTACATGACATTAATTATGAATTATGTTGGTCCACATCTTTGGAAAAAGCAAGAAGCAGTGCGTGGCAAAAGTAATTTTTTGTCTGCCCCGTTTAACTTTTAGCTCAGGACAGCCGTTGTCGGATCTCATTCTGTTTGTTTTTATTTAATCAGGAATTCTAGACTGGTATCCTTAAACGACAGATATATTTCACTGTCCTTCTACCATTATTGATCTCACATGAGACCATATTGGGCCAAATACCCCACCCCCCAGGGGACCTCTGACCTTTACCACAAACACTGATATGATGCAGCTAACCACAACCCCAACTGAATATATGTGAGGGCAATTTCTGAATAGTAATACATCATCTCGTCTGTCACCTGTTCTCCCATTAAGAAAACATTAGAGATCACATACACTGTTGACCTCTTCTACTTGGACAGATTAGTTGTCACTCCAGGCTGTTATGTGTGACTGCATCCTGCTTTCTTGTCACCTGCTCTTCTAACCTGCCACATTCATTATTTTAACGTGCTATATTCATTATTTTAACGTGCTACATTCATTATTTTAACGTGCTACATTTATTATTTTAACCTGCCACATTCATTATTTTTACCTGCCACATTCATTATTTTAAACTGCCACATTTATTATTTTAACCTGCCACATTAATTATTTTAACATGCTACATTCATTAATTTAACCTGCCACATTTATTATTTTAACCTGCCACATTCATTATTTTAACCTGCCACATTCATTATTTTAACCTGCCACATTAATTATTTTAACCTGACACATTAATTATTTTAACCTGCCACATTAATTATTTAAACCTGCCACATTCATTATTTTAACCTGACACATTAATTATTTTAACCTGCCACATTCATTATTTAAACCTGCCACATTCATTATTTTAACCTGACACATTAATTATTTAAACCTGCCACATTCATTATTTTAACCTGACACATTCATTATTTAAACCTGTCACATTCATTATTTTAACCTGCCACATTCATTATTTTAACCTGCCACATTAATTATTTTAACCTGCCACATTCATTATTTTAACCTGCCACATTCATTATTTTAACCTGCCACATTCATTATTTTAACCTGACACATTCTTTATTTGAACCTGACACATTAATTATTTTAACCTGACACATTAATTATTTTAACCTGCCACATTCATTATTTAAACCTGCCACATTCATTATTTTAACATGCTACATTCATTATTTTAACCTGCCACATTCATTATTTTAACCTGCCACATTCATTATTTTAACCTGACACATTCTTTATTTTAACCTGACACATTAATTATTTTAACCTGACACATTAATTATTTTAACCTGCCACATTCATTATTTAAACCTGCCACATTCATTATTTTAACCTGCCACATTCATTATTTTAACCTGACACATTCATTATTTTAACCTGACACATTCATTATTTTAACCTGCCACATTCTTTATTTTAACCTGACACATTCATTATTTTAACCTGCCACATTCATTATTTTAACCTGCCACATTCTTTATTTTAACCTGCCACATTCATTATTTAAACCTGCCACATTCATTATTTTAACCTGCCACATTCATTATTTTAACCTGCCACATTCATTATTTTAACCTGACACATTCATTATTTTAACCTGCCACATTAATTATTTTAACCTGCCACATTCATTATTTTAACCTGCCACATTCATTATTTTAACCTGACACATTAATTATTTTAACCTGCCACATTCATTATTTAAACCTGCCACATTCATTATTTTAACCTGCCACATTCATTATTTTAACCTGACACATTAATTATTTTAACCTGCCACATTCATTATTTTAACCTGCCACATTCTTTATTTTAACCTGACACATTCATTATTTTAACCTGACACATTCATTATTTTAACCTGCCACATTCATTATTTTAACCTGACACATTCATTCTCCTTACATGAAATGTTTGTTTTTCTAACCTGTCTAGCCTGCTTAGACAAAATAATTAAAGAGAATCAGAAAACAATCTTACTGGTTAGCTGTTAGATTTCTATAGACCCATTTATTTTGAACTGCCACCAATGTCTCCACTTCAATCTCACGGTGGCTGTTGGAGTCCAACATACCTACTGGTGTTGTTCCTTTCATTTGTTCCCCAACGTTCTCTTTGGTACTTCGATATGCAGATACGCTGCCTGAAAGCTAATGAAGCTATTGTGAGAGTTAAGATGAGAGATTTTAATGTGCTTTTAGAAAAATCTCATCCTAATGTATGTTAAATTCATGGTTATGCAAATTCGTTTTAATTAGTAGGGGGAGGGACCACGGCAGAGCAGGAAGTACTCAACCTCAGAGTTGAAGTCTTATAGAAACAGCAAAAAGGTTGACACCTTGTAAATGTAGAAACATATCTGCTGGTAGGAACAGTGCTGAAATAAAACCAATGGCTCTATCAATCATGAACAAGCCCAACTAAAGATATAATGAAATAGTGCGATCAATAGGAATGGGATTGTTTCTACTATAGTACAGTGTAACTCACCACCGGTCTTCACGACCCCCGTCAGTACACTTTTTCATTCCAGGCTCAGCCAAACACACCCGATTCAACTTGTCAACGCATTATTAAGCCCTCATTGAGTTCAACTGGGTGTGTTTGTCCTGAGCTACAACAGAAATGTTTGCAGTTCGGGCTACTGGACCAGTGTTGGGAAACACTGATATAGTAGGAAATATTGAAAAATGAATAATTAATATAGTCATTCACATGGTTAGAAATAATGATTTTAATTGAAATAAAAATTGCCTTTCAACCGTTGGTTTCGTCAAAGAATCCTCCATTTGCAGCAATTACAACCTTGTAGACTTTTGGCATTCTAGTTGTCAGTTATTCTGAGGAAATTTCACCCCATTCTTCCTGAAGCTCATCCCACAAGTTGGCCATCTGATCATCATTAGTTGTTTAGTTGATATTATTGTTTAAATCATTTTTTGAATAATTTTTTGAACATACATATCTCTGGTCAGCACGGGAGCTGCGGTCATAATGGAAGGTCACTCGATTATGGGCCTGTTTTTGTTATGGACCTGAGACTTCACCCACCGATCTAAATATATGGACCTCATCACCTAGCTGCTTGATTCACATGAAATCTGAGAGCTGTTCTCCCCTCGGCCTCCCCTGTAGAAGAATCCAATAGCTCACCTAGCTAGACATACACATACAGACATACAGACACATACAGACATACACATACAAGCACATACAGACATACACATACAGACATACACATACAGACATACACATACTGACATACACATACAGACATACAGACACATACACATACTGACATACACATACAGACATACAGACACATACAGACATACACATACAGACATACACATACAGACATACACATACAGACATACACATACAGACATACACATACTGACATACACATACAGACATACAGACACATACACATACTGACATACACATACAGACATACAGACACATACAGACATACACATACAGACATACACATACAGACATACACATACAGACATACACATACAGACATACACATACAAACATACACATACAGACACACACATACAGACATACACATACAGACATACACATACAGACATACACATACAGACATACACATACAGACATACACATACAGGCACATACAGACATACACATACAGACATACACATACAGGCACATACAGACATACACATACAGGCACATACAGACATACACATACATACAGACCTACACATACAAACATAAACATACAAACATACACATACAGACACACACATACAGACATACACATATAGGCACATACAGACATACACATACAGACATACACATACAAACATACACATACAAACATACACATACAGACATACACATACAGACATACACATACAGACATACACATACAGACATACACATACAAACATACACATACAGACACACACATACAGACATACACATACAGACATACACATACAGACATACACATACAGACATACACATACAGACATACACATACAGGCACATACAGACATACACATACAGACATACACATACAGGCACATACAGACATACGCATACAGGCACATACAGACATACACATACATACAGACATACACATACAAACATAAACATACAAACATACACATACAGACACACACATACAGACATACACATATAGGCACATACAGACATACACATACAGACATACACATACAAACATACACATACAAACATACACATACAGACACACACATACAGACATACACATACAGACATACACATACAGACGCATAAATACAGACACATACAGACATACCCTGTCTGTCAATTAACACAGCCATACAAAACACACAAATATAATATGTGAACTAAAACAGGCAGTCGTAATACACACACACACACACACACACACACATGTTTCTGCACATTCATATTGTCTCGGTCTCCATGCGTCACACAGTCGTAATACACACACACACACACACACATCTTTCTGCACATTCATATTGTCTCGGCCTCCATGCGTCACACAGTTCTAGACACATAAACAGGCACGAACACGGTCCAACACTTCCCACACCTGCACACACTTAAGCATGTGAGACGCAGGTGTGCACCCTCCATTGGCCCATGTCAGTCTGGTGCCGACCATCCAAATCAAGCCCAGCGCCGCTAGAGTGCGGATTGGTGCGAGCGGATTGGTGCGTGCGGATTGGTGAGAGCTGAGGGGGTTGTTGTGTTGCCAGCGGTCCATGTGCGTGTGCCAGCTCTTCCCACTGACTGTTAACCCGGGTGGCACTTCATTCCCTAACCCTCCCTCACCGTGGAAACAGATTGCATTAGAACGTCTCCTCGCACCTGCCACTGGTTACAGAGACATTTATGTACATTAGTGGCCAACGGCGAAAGATTGAGAGTCACCGCATTCAATGTGGCGGTGGGTTTGGGTTAGGGCGGTCGTAAAATGAAGACGTTACGCCGTGGCGTTGTGTTCTTGTCTAATGGGCAGGTAAAGCAAGGAAGAGGTTAATTCATTGTGGTTATTCAATTAATTACACTTTGCATTAGATTGTGTCCTGTTCGCTAGCTTATTAAGTGGTGATCCAGAAACACTTTTGTTTGACTAGCCAAAGCAGAGATAATAGCAGTGGTACCTGAGAGCTGAATAGCAGTGGAGTTGGAACCTGAGAGCTTTAATACAAGATGGCATTCCCAGTTTGAACGGTACGATCCTAAAATGATATACTTAGAGTTGAATCCGGAATGAAAATCGTATTCGTCGGGTCAGATTGAGCCTTTTGATGGGTTAAACTTGAGGGGAAACATTTGTAATTCCGTCTTTGGAGGAGCACCAACTTGAGTTGTGTGTCTAACAGCGACCAGAGCAGAGAGTTGCAGAGGAACAGGAGCCAGTTGAGGGCTGTAGCAGTATTAGTTTGCTGACTTTCTCATTATCACATTTTTCTGTGTGTCGGTGCATCATGTCCGGGTAGAGCTACCCTCCTATTTGGACCTTTGGTTATTACGAGTGTGTGGTTGTGTTGTTTTGTTTTATGCGAACGCTCTCTGGTTTTCTATTGGATTTTGAATTACTTCAACAGTATCGGTGTTTATCTATTTTTCTATCTCTCCGACTGTCGTCGCTGCGCTGAGCTTTTTAACCGTTCTCCGTCCAGCACAGAATCTCTGTCGCCGTAGGAACAAAGCGCTGCAGCTCTCTCCTCAGAGCAGGATGTTGGCCACTAGCCAGCAGTGGAAAATCTATACACTGTTGCGTAATATAACATATCTTTACCTTACATGAACTCAGAGCAGGCCTAGCAGCTGTGAGCAAACACAGTGAGAGAAGGAGGGTGTGTGTGTGTTTGTGTGTGTGTGTGTGTGTGTCTGCCGGTTGTGGCTGCAGCCCTCCGGCTGTAGGCCATACTTAGAGTATCGTGGAGGGCAGGAAAGGGCTCTGGGTAGCAGTCAAATGCAACGAGCTACTGCCTGCTAGTTCTCCATGTGGCCAAGGCATCCAGATAGATCCACATCACCCTGAAGTGAACTTAGAAATGGACGTCAAGCCAGTGTTAGCATTGGGACCATTTGGATTTGGCTTGATATTGTCTTAATGCATGTTTTGGTTTAATGCTAAATTGGCCGTGGCATCAGTTTCAGGGCTTTCTTTAAACAGAATCACGGGGGGTCTTTTGTCCTAACGATTAGGGAACGTGTTAGTCTTTTCATCACAGGATGTGTTTAGAGTAACCTTGTGGAACTCAAACCCATATTGTGTATTTAAAGTGAAACAGGCTTCTTCCACTTGGCCTCCTGCAGCAGGTTATGGGATCTGTTGAATGTGGACACAATCTAATGGTGTTGAATATTTGCATAAAATCATTTCTGTTTGCGTTGTCGTTATTCTCGACATGTATTTTCATCGCCCCAATGACAGTTGTGAGTTACGACTCATGTGGGAACCAACGTTCGGCGTATGGCCTCGTCTCGCTACTTCATCGTCTGTAAGGATAAAGGAAACAAGGAAACAGGACTTTATCTAACCTGTGTTATTTCATTGAGTTGTGTGTATATTTGGCTTCGTATGGGACAGTGCGGAGGAAGAAAATTGCCTCCCGATTCTCTTTACTTTTGCCGAGTTTTGACATTGAAGCAATCATAACGTCTACCTATACCGAATATTAGATAAAGGTAATACGAGTAAACTTAGCAAAGTCTAACACCCCAATGCACTTATGTGAACGTTTATCTCCCATTTCTTCAGCCACTTAACCACTGGTCTCGTCTGTCCATAGAATATAACACATGTTTCCTGTTATGTCAGGTGAAAACACAAACACTAACCTCATTCCAACAGTCAGATATGTTGATACTGTCATGGTCTGGGGGTGATTTACTGCATCAGGACCCGAGGGTTCCTCTGTCATTGGAGAAAACATTAATTTTGCTCAGAATCCGAATTCTACTGGAGGACCTGAGGCCATCTGTCCCTGAGCTGAAGGACTGCTGGGTTATTCAGCGAGACAATTAAAAGCAGTCCCGCCACAGAATGGCCGCACATGCCATTGTTGAATATCAATCAATCAATTAATCTGTAATTATTTCATATGTGCATCAGATACCGCTCAATTAGAAACCTTGAAGGACCAGAGTGTGTATTTAGGCCATAAGGGGGATTAAAGCGCCGGCATGTTATTTTACACAATGTGATTTGTGTGATCTCGCCCCTGTAAATCAACACGGCGCATATTTCATTGAGCTTGATGTCTGTTTAAAAAAAGTATTTATAGCCGTGGCTGCTCGTATTTTGTGCTGAGTGTACTTTCCTTGGAAGCAGAGTTTGATTAACAGGCGATATAGGCATATTGTATTTCCCAAGGGACTGGAAGGAATGAGACCATAATATACTAGTTAGGAACGTTAGAGACATGGGACGGCCTGCCTGACAGTGGCTCTGCTCTGCACAAGGACAAAACCAAACCCAAATGCCAGATTTAGCCAAAAGCCAAGAAAAATCAGTTAGCCTCCTCCGAATTCATTCAATTGCCATTTTTTGTTGTGAGAGAGAGAGAGAGAGAGAGAGAGAGAGAGAGAGAGAGAGAGAGAGAGAGAGAGAGAAGGCCGTCGGCGCTGGGACTTTGGCTGATACAATCCCTCTACTGTTAAAACAATAGAGCTGTTGTTCTCCATAACCTAATTACTCCCTCCAGGGGGAGAAAGGCAACAGCACCAAATCCCAGTTAGGAGCTCTGATGTCCACGCTTAAAGAAAAGCCCTCATTCATTTGCCTTCAGCACACAGACGGCGGGGTTCTCACTGGTCTACGATTGGGTTTAGTTTAGTCACACCGCATCTTAGTGTCGGAGTAAAATCGTTGTTTTATATGAAGTCGTTCCCGTTATCTCTTATGCTTATCTGATATGAGTATCGAGGGCCATCTGTAATGTTACAGTTGGTTTTAACAGAGGGATTGTTTTTTTTACAGGAGATTCCTGATATATTGCTCTGCTTGATTAGAGCAGACAGACACTGTAAGGCTTTCAGACACAACGCATAAGGCCAGGAATCTGCCCCCTGCCCTCAGTCCTACATCACCTCTCATATTTACAGGGAGGTTGCCGAAACTTTGTTACTGTAATTGAACATGAGGAAGTTTCTAGAAAAGGGGAAATGGATGTGGGTATTAGCATTGGCATTAGTAATCGGAAAATGGCGTTACTGCCTCGCAAACACACTCACTCCGCTTGCTCCTTTACTTTTTACAACATTAGGTGTAAAGCACTGCTATATACAGAGATGTGCCACAACATTATGACCACTCAGCTGAGGACAAACCACAACGCTCATCGATGCTTCTTGGCACCAAAGACTATAGGCCATTTGTTTTGTACCTTTAATCTGCACACCGGTTTTCACTTGTACTAACATAATTACATTAGGGGTTTCTAATGATCAGTATGGCTTTTAAATTATTTCCCTGGACTGGCAAACACAATATGCCATTTTTGGAACACAGAAGTGATGATTGCTGATAATGGAGCTCTGTACACCTATGGAGATATTCCATTAACAAATCAGATGTTTTCAGCTACAATTGTCATTTCTAACATTAACAACGTAGGAAATCACCGCTGCTGACTGGGACAGTCAGTGAGACAGTCTGAGGGGGTACAGATATAAAGTGTGAGACAGTTTGAGGGGGTACAGATATAAAGAGTGAGACAGTCTGAGGGGGTACAGATATAAAGTGTGAGACAGTCTGAGGGGGTACAGATATAAAGAGTGAGACAGTCTGAGGGGGTACAGATATAAAGTGTGAGACAGTCTGAGGGGGTACAGATATAAAGAGTGAGACAGTCTGAGGGGGTACAGATATAAAGAGTGAGACATTCTGAGGGGGTACATATATAAAGAGTGAGACAGTCTGAGGGGGTACAGATATAGAGAGTGAGACAGTCTGAGGGGGTACAGATATAAAGAGTGAGACATTCTGAGGGGGTACAGATATAAAGAGTGAGACAGTCTGAGGGGGTACAGATATAGAGAGTGAGACAGTCTGAGGGGGTACAGATATAGAGAGTGAGACAGTCTGAGGGGGTACATATATAAAGAGTGAGACAGTCTGAGGGGGTACAGATATAAAGAGTGAGACAGTCTGCGGGGGTACATATATAAAGAGTGAGACATTCTGAGGGGGTACAGATATAAAGAGTGAGACAGTCTGAGGGGGTACAGATATAAAGAGTGAGACCGTCTGAAGGGGTACATATATAAAGTGTGAGACAGTCTGAGGGGGTACAGATATAAAGAGTGAGACAGTCTGAGGGGGTACAGATATAAAGAGTGAGACAGTCTGCGGGGGTACATATATAAAGAGTGAGACATTCTGAGGGGGTACAGATATAAAGAGTGAGACAGTCTGAGGGGGTACAGATATAAAGAGTGAGACCGTCTGAAGGGGTACATATATAAAGTGTGAGACAGTCTGAGGGGGTACAGATATAAAGAGTGAGATAGTCTGAGGGGGTACAGATATAGAGAGTGAGACAGTCTGAGGGGGTACAGATATAAAGAGTGAGATAGTCTGAGGGGGTACAGATATAGAGAGTGAGACAGTCTGAGGGGGTACAGATATAGAGAGTGAGACAATCTGAGGGGGTACAGATATAGAGGGTGAGACAGTCTAAGGGGGTACAGATATAGAGTTATAAAGAGTGAGACCGTCTGAGGGGGTAAAGATATAAAGAGTGAGACATTGGGGGTTGTGAGTTTGGCAGTAAGGCATTTGCATAAAGGGCAGGGCTGTGTGCCCGACAGTGGAAAGGGGTTGGCATCACGCCTCGCCGACTGGCAAAGGGAAGACTGACGATAGAGAGACAGAGAGAGAAAGACAGAGAGGTGGAGTGAGATGGGGGACATTTAGTCAATAGTACATCCCTTGTTCAGAAAGAGGAGGGCCCTGGCAGTTGGCAGCAGAGCGTGGCTAAATCTGAAATTGTGTGCTAGACTTCCCTTTATTTCTTTGATTGCAGAGTGTTCTACACCCTGCAGAAGTAGTAGAGGTATTTTTGTCAAAGCCATTATGTCCCCCTTCATGTTTCTCAGTTTATATTTATTGTACATGCGATCAGTAGGTCTTGTATTTAAAGTGCCTTGTAAAATGTTAACTCTTGCCAACCCTAGTTATCTAAAGTTTAACCAGGACCTTCGACAGTTTGGCTTCCTTGTCCATCCATACCTAGTACTACCTGTGCAGTATTGTATGCACATATATATATATAGTTGTGGAGAGTGACAGGCACCATTATCCAGTATGGGCTTGTATTTCTGGGCTTGGGTTCATCCAGCTCTATGGTGTGTGTGACCCTGGGTTCATCCAGCTCTATGGTGTGTGTGGCCCTGGGTTCATCCAGCTCTATGGTGTGTGTGGCCCTGGGTTCATCCAGCTCTATGGTGTGTGTGGCCCTGGGTTCATCCAGCTCTATGGTGTGTGTGGCCCTGGGTTCATCCAGCTCTATGGTGTGTGTGGCCCTGGGTTCATCCAGCTCTATGGTGTGTGTGGCCCTGGGTTCATCCAGCTCTATGGTGTGTGTGGCCCTGGGTTCATCCAGCTCTATGGTGTGTGTGGCCCTGGGTTCATCCAGCTCTATGGTGTGTGTGGCCCTGGGTTCATCCAGCTCTATGGTGTGTGTGGTCCTGGGTTCATCCAGCTCTATGGTGTGTGTGGCCCTGGGTTCATCCAGCTCTATGGTGTGTGTGGCCCTGGGTTCATCCAGCTCTATGGTGTGTGTGGCCCTGGGTTCATCCAGCTCTATGGTGTGTGTGGCCCTGGGTTCATCCAGCTCTATGGTGTGTGTGGCCCTGGGTTCATCCAGCTCTATGGTGTGTGTGGCCCTGGGTTCATCCAGCTCTATGGTGTGTGTGGCCCTGGGTTCATCCAGCTCTATGGTGTGTGTGGCCCTGGGTTCATCCAGCTCTATGGTGTGTGTGGCCCTGGGTTCATCCAGCTCTATGGTGTGTGTGGCCCTGGGTTCATCCAGCTCTATGGTGTGTGTGGCCCTGGGTTCATCCAGCTCTATGGTGTGTGTGGCCCTGGGTTCATCCAGCTCTATGGTGTGTGTGGCCCTGGGTTCATCCAGCTCTATGGTGTGTGTGGCCCTGGGTTCATCCAGCTCTATGGTGTGTGTGGCCCTGGGTTCATCCAGCTCTATGGTGTGTGTGGCCCTGGGTTCATCCAGCTCTATGGTGTGTGTGGCCCTGGGTTCATCCAGCTCTATGGTGTGTGTGGCCCTGGGTTCATCCAGCTCTATGGTGTGTGTGGCCCTGGGTTCATCCAGCTCTATGGTGTGTGTGGCCCTGGGTTCATCCAGCTCTATGGTGTGTGTGGCCCTGGGTTCATCCAGCTCTATGGTGTGTGTGGCCCTGGGTTCATCCAGCTCTATGGTGTGTGTGGCCCTGGGTTCATCCAGCTCTATGGTGTGTGTGGCCCTGGGTTCATCCAGCTCTATGGTGTGTGTGGCCCTGGGTTCATCCAGCTCTATGGTGTGTGTGGCCCTGGGTTCATCCAGCCGTATGGTGTGTGTGGCCCTGGGTTCATCCAGCTCTATGGTGTGTGTGACCCTGGGTTCATCCAGCTCTATGGTGTGTGTGGCCCTGGGTTCATCCAGCTCTATGGTGTGTGTGGCCCTGGGTTCATCCAGCCGTATGGTGTGTGTGGCCCTGGGTTCATCCAGCTCTATGGTGTGTGTGACCCTGGGTTCATCCAGCTCTATGGTGTGTGTGGCCCTGGGTTCATCCAGCTCTATGGTGTGTGTGACCCTGGGTTCATCCAGCTCTATGGTGTGTGTGGCCCTGGGTTCATCCAGCTCTACTGTGTGTGTGGCCCTGGGTTCATCCAGCCGTATGGTGTGTGTGACTTTAACAAGGCTGTGGTTTTTGACGGACAACAGAATGATGCGTCACATTCAGCAGAAGTGTGTTTTTAATTACTAGGCATCATTTTTCATTCTGAGTCCTCTCTTTCTGAGCTCTACAGTTTTGTTAAGCAGCAAGTTAAGATCTCTGCTTTTAAACGTTAAAAGCCAAGTGTCGTCAACAATGGGATTTTCCTTTTTCGTGCTCATTTTTTCAGACACTGAAAACTATTTTAATTCTCTGAAATTATGAAAATAATCAAAACGCCCTTATTGCCTAAGAGATGTTATTATGGGATGTTTTGGTTGGACAGCAATTTCCAACATCTATATGATGAACTATTAACTGATATGGGCTATTATCTTTTGAATGGTTGCTATAGTTGCTAATGAAATTGTTATCAGTCATATTTCCAATTTAAATAGCCAATAGCTAACAGGTGCTATTATTTCTTCATTCACAGTTAGTCCATATTCTATATTTTACTGGCTGATATCCCTAATTAGAAAGAAGGATTCAGATTTTTTTTTTCTAGACAGTATTGAAAAGTATCGGTAAAGACTTCTATTAAAAATAGTTTAAAGGGGTTATGCTAAAAAGAGCAAAGTATCCCAGAGCAAAGTACTCATGGTTGTCTCTAGTATGGATGGTTATGGGACTCTGGTATGGATGGTTGGGGGACTCTTGTATGGATGGTTGGGGGACTCTGGTATGGATGGTTGGGGGACTCTGGTATGGATGGTTGGGGGACTCTGGTATGGATGGTGGGGGACTCTGGTATGGATGGTTGGGGGACACTGGTATGGATGTTTGGGGGACTCTGGTATGGTTGGTTGGGGGACTCTGGTATGGATGGTTGGGGGACTCTGGTATGGATGGTTGGGGGACTGGTATGGATGGTTGGGGGACTCTGGTATGGATGGTTGGGGGACTCTGGTATGGATGGTTGGGGGACTCTGGTATGGATGGTTGGGGGACTCTGGTATGGATGGTTGGGGGACTCTGGTATGGATGGTTGGGGTTGTGTGCTTTGTGGCCCTTTTCTGACAACATGCCATCAATTCTCCATAAATTTATTGACCTTTTTTAGCGGACTCTCGTTTACATGTTTTTCCAAGTTTACTGAAAATGTGACTAGTAATGTTTCTACAAAAAAAGTAATTGAATAATCAGTACTAGTTGCTTTTTAAATTATAACTGATTTCAGACAGTACCTCCTTTAGCAACGGTGCACTTGGTTTGTTTTAACAGCTGTAGGTAGTATACAGGTAGATGCAACCCACAGACTGATCTGTGAGCAGATTAACATGATTCTGGGTGCAGTCAGCCAGCCTGTTAGAACACGGCCAGCCGTCGGCGTTGTTATTAAAGGAGGGCGGTTGTTATTTCTCAACGACGAATGTTAATTAGCAGTGAATGAAACATGCTTAAACCACATCTTTATGAGAGGGCCATGAGGAGGTATTCCTTATACTCTTACATCATTATTATTTTATTGTTTTAAGTATTTATTGTGTAATATTTACACTTACTTTTCCAACTAGCTTCAACCGCTACTATAAAATATAATAAATTGAAGATTTATTTGCACATCACGGTAGGAGGGTTTACTATTTGCAACTTTTCCAAATATAAATGTCTAACAACTCTAACTCCCACACATTTTGGCATCAAAACATTTACAACAAAGGCATACTAACACATAAAAAATGGACAAATATGAATTGTCATTCATGCTGAAACCTGCATTAAACTACCTTGATATACCCATAAAGCCTTAAAGTTTCAGAGACATATTAGCTGTTTTTTATTGTATTTTCCATTGAATAAAGCCGCAAAAGAGGCCAGAGACAATTACAGAAAAGGGCTATAATAATGTCTTGTGACATGAACTTCTTTAATACCACCAACATTCTGGTTTACTGGTACATGTTCCTTGCTCTCATATTGACACCCTGCTTTTTGCTCACCAGAATGTATGCCATCCTTTCTTTAGAAGGAGAACAGGTTTCAGCCTGTGTCTATTACATCTTAAACCTACACGACTACAAAACAGAACGGTGAACCTTTACACCAGAACGGTCTAATGTTAATTCGTGCCAGTCCTGTTTGCTTAATGATCTTCGGTTTGATTTGATCTTTCAAGGTCGGGATAATTCTCCCGGGGAGTCTATTGGAGCCAGACCTGGATATCTAACACAGCTCCATGAGTACTCCGGTGAAATATGTCGCATAGCGGTGTGATTTACATGTCAGTGGTGCTTTGCAGTGGTCTGGGCAGAGAGGTGGTGTTGGTACCGCGGCTGTGCGGTGGCGACTGTCTGTGGGCTGGGTATGTGTCGTGCCTCCCCCTGACGACTGTCTGTGGGCTGGGTATGTGTCGTGCCTCCCCCCCGATGACTCGCCGGGCCCACTGCCGGGCTCGTTAGCACGTAGCCACCGCAAATTGCTTGCAGATTTTTCACACATAGTAACGCGCTGGTTTGTAAACGGAGATAATTACATCCAATGCTGTAGCGGTGCACTTCAAAGATCTTTACGCATCACTTGTTTGCCCACAGAGAGCGAGAGTGTGTGTGTGTGTGTGTGTGTGTGTGTGTGTGTGTGTGTGTGTGTGTGTGTGTGTGTGTGTGTGTGTGTGTGTGTGTGTGTGTGTGTGTGTGTGTGTGTGTGTGTGTGTGTGTGTGTGTGTGTGTGGTGTGGTGGGTGGCAATTTGGGTTTTTTGCTCAGCCCATCATTCCCTGGCTTTAATGATTAACAGAAAATATTCTGTGTTGCTGATTACAATGCAGAGTTATAAGCCTGAACTTTCACTCACACTGTAGCCTGGACCTTTCACAATGACAAACACTGGACCTCTATGGGGGCAGCCTGTTTCCAAGCCTATAGTACGAATACATTGGAGGTGACCGCAGTGACTGATTGTAAGAGGCTATGACAATGGAAGTCAAACAGGTTTACTAGAGATGAATCTGTTGAAACATAAGTTTGATAGACCTTCACATGAGAGGAGGTCTATCAACACACGAGTGTGTGTGTGTGTGTGTGTGTGTGTGTGTGTGTGTGTGTGTGTGTGTGTGTGTGTGTGTGTGTGTGTGTGTGTGTGTGTGTGTGTGTGTGTGTGTGTGTGTGTGTGTGTGTCTGTCTGTCTGTGTGTGTGTGTGTGTGTGTGTGTGTCTGTGTGTGTGTGACAAGCTGACTAATGTCAGTGTTGGCACATTAACCCTTTTGTCCCGCCTAACCTGCACCTCAGAGGAGTGACTGAGGAGAGACTGAGGAGAGACAGAGGAGATTGAGGAGAGACTGAGGAGAGCGTGCCATTGGGGGGAGGAGAAGGCCTGAATGCTACATTACCTGCCATAGAAGTTAGGCAAGGACATCTGCTAACCTCTGGAATGGAAATGATTTTGCTTTTGTCTTAGTGGTCGCTTCAATGTGTGTGGCATTCCTGGGATTTGTCCCAACTAATTCACCAAGACATCTCCATTCAGTTTTCACTGAGGCCGCATCGAAATCTTATTATTTCTTTGTCGTCAAATTGGCAAGAGAATATTTTTGTATATTTTTAGGAATTGTTTATGCACCATTAAGTCTTTTTAGCAAGCTAGTGTGCATTATCTACTGAAATCAATTGTCATTAATTTTCTAACTCCGCCCCCACCTCATCTGTATAAGTCCTGTGTACGTTTTATACTTGTTCAAGGCATCATTGGTATATTCTTTATTTTAACATACGTCAGTGCACATCTGTTTAAAATGTAAAAGTGATGTCATACAACTGGGAAGACGGCATGATGCCTCACCCCCACCTCACCCCACCTCACCCCCACCTCACCCCACCTCACTCCCACCTCACCCCCACCCACCTGTCTCTCTGTCCCCTCTGCCTGTCTGTCTCCCTGTCCTCTCTGCCTGTCTGTCTCTCTGTCCCCTCTGCCTGTCTGTCTCTCTGTCCCCTCTGCCTGTCTGTCTGTCTCTCTGTCCCCTCTGCCTGTCTGTCTCTCTGTCCCCTCTGCCTGTCTGTCTCGCTGTCTCCTCTGCCTGTCTGTCTCTCTGTCCCCTCTGCCTGTCTGTCTCTCTGTCCCCTCTGCCTGTCTGTCTCTCTAGCCCCTCTGCCTGTCTGTCTCGCTGTCTCCTCTGCCTGTCTGTCTCTCTGTCCCCTCTGCCTGTCTGTCTCTTTAGCCCCTCTGCCTGTCTGTCTCTATGTCCCCTCTGCCTGTCTGTCTCTCTGCCTGTCTGTCTCTCTGTCACCTCTGCCTGTCTGTCTCTCTGTCACCTCTGCCTGTCTGTCTCTCTGTCCCTCTGCCTGTCTGTCTCTCTGTCCTCTCTGCCTGTCTGTCTCTCTGTCACCTCTGCCTGTCTGTCTCTCTGTCCCCTTTGCCTGTCTGTCTCTCTGTCCCCTCTGCCTGTCTGTCTCTCTAGCCCCTCTGCCTGTCTGTCTCGCTGTCTCCTCTGCCTGTCTGTCTCTCTGTCCCCTCTGCCTGTCTGTCTCTTTAGCCCCTCTGCCTGTCTGTCTCTCTGTCCTCTCTGCCTGTCTGTCTCTCTGTCACCTCTGCCTGTCTGTCTCTCTGTCCCCTCTGCCTGTCTGTCTCTCTGTCCTCTCTGCCTGTCTGTCTCTCTGTCACATCTGCCTGTCTGTCTCTCTGTCCCCTCTGCCTGTCTGTCTCTCTGTCCCCTCTGCCTGTCTGTCTCTCTGTCCCCTCTGCCTGTCTGTCTCGCTGTCTCCTCTGCCTGTCTGTCTCTCTGTCCCCTCTGCCTGTCTGTCTCTTTAGCCCCTCTGCCTGTCTGTCTCTCTGTCCCCTCTGCCTGTCTGTCTCTCTGTCCCCTCTGCCTGTCTGTCTCTCTGTCCCCTCTGCCTGTCTGTCTCTCTGTCTCCTCTGCCTGTCTGTCTCTCTGTCCCCTCTGCCTGTCTGTCTCTCTGTCCCCTCTGCCTGTCTGTCTCTCTGTCCCCTCTGCCTGTCTGTCTCTCTGTCCCCTCTGCCTGTCTGTCTCTCTGTCCCCTCTGCCTGTCTGTCTCTCTGTCCCCTCTGCCTGTCTGTTTCTCTACGCTCTCTGTTCGTCTCTCTCTTTGTCTCTCGCTGACGTGTTGTGTCTACCCCTGGCTTCCTAAACCTCCACCTCTAGTCGTTGCACCCTGCACCCTTCTGGCGCTCCTCTGTGGGGTACCGCAGGGTCAAGGTGGGCCAATTTCTAATGTCAGGGACACTCAGCCAGTCAGGAGAGAACAGCAGTGAGCCGAACCAGATGAGTTGATCTAGTGAGATAACATTAAGGACAATGCCTCAGACCTCTCAAATCTGATTATTGGCGTGTTATTTCAAGGAAAACTATATATATATATTTATGTACAGGAACAGTTTTATGCTTATGCTCCCAAGTCTATTTAGTGGAATTGTTGATAAAATATGAAACATAAAAAAAAAACATAAACATTTAGTATTTCCAACCCTAGCATGGACATCTCCTTGTAGAGCCTTTTAAATGTAATTTTGGCTATTGTCTAATTATTTTATAGACCACTGTTAAGGAAGGTTGACAAAGGCAATTATACCAGAATGTCTTCTAGATTCCAGTCATATAATTGATTTTGCTAAATGGACACACACACACACACACACACACACACAGAGACACATCATAGAACTTCCTTTTTAGGTGACCTTGAGTCATTTGTATTATTTAAAATCCGTTTGAATAATAGAGGATCACAGATTCCTCTTTGATCACTAATAGTTTTACACACAGAGGCCCTTCTCGGAGCTTGTGCTTATCTACATCTGAGAGGCTTTTCATTGGATACATGTCCACCACTGTTATATTGTTTGAGGAAAAAAAAATGTAATTTTCCATGCATCACACTTATCTTATGCAGCAAGAATAGTGCAAGAATGGCAATAGTGACACTAGTGGAGTTCACTAAATGTTCTGCTGCCTGCACCAATTGTCTATTCGTTTCCATTGTCATTTTCGTGGTTGTCTTGGTCTAAATTGCACTTAATCAGTGTGTCACGAATTAAACTGTCACATTTGGACTATGTACGTATAGGGTGTATTACGACATTTGGTTGGAGAATAAACTGGAAATTAATCTGTGTGTTTCGTTTGACTCCTATTCATAACAATAACGATGACGATTATGACAATAAAAAACGAATTCCATATCAGTTGTGTCTCCAAACCCATTCTAAAAACGATTTGATCATAAAGATTAATCTACATTGAATTTGGCTTCACTATGTGTTTTGGCCTATTTGGTCACTACAGATTATCCTTAATATTATTTACAATTTGTAAAAATTCGAGACGAGGCAAAAATATGTTTATTGTATATATTTTTGTTGCTTAAATTGGATTGCTCTATTACAGGCTGTAATAATATTTGGGGTGGATTTTTTTTGGGATGATGTGCGTTTTTTTATAGTCCACTTTTAACCTAAAAATAATTGTGGGGAAAATTAATTTGCTTTACATCAAATTATTTCTTGACTTCGCGTGTTGTTAAAGGCATGCTAGTGAATATGCGTTGAATGTTTTCCTATTATCAGAAACTGCAGTAGACATGTAGGCTAGACATTTAAATTGTATTATTAACCTAAATAACATTGATGAATATCATCCAATAGCACACAGATGTCGATGTTCTTTATCCATGTTATTTTTTTTGAAATGAACAGGCGACACAATTTGATGCAATTTGCTTCACAATGTGCTTGTAGCCTTTCGAAAAAGGGAAACACAAATCGTCCTTATCGACCTAATCTAACAAAATGAAACATGTTATGTAGGGAATTGTGTTTGAAATAAAACTATAGGTACATGTTTGTATTCTTCATGCAGACCAATTCACATAGCAGTATAATTGATCCACTTATTTTGCATATAACCTATAGGCATCCTGCAGACGGACTGAAAGGGTTAATCTGTACTTGGCAGGTCTCTGTTATTCAGACGCGCCAAGAATCGGGAAAGAAAAGGACAAAAGCGTCTCTCTACATAGTCACGTTAAACACGACCCTCCTGTTCATATAATACACATTGTTTTATTTGTTTCATTTACACAATATTTTTGGCAAAAATAGTTGTACGTTTAATTTGCACGGGCAGCAATTAAAGTAGCCTCTATAGAGACAGTAGGGAAAATCTGCATCCTCAGTCCTTACTGTTAAATGTGCATATTTTTGCAATAAATAATAAGATCTACATATTGTATTATGTAGGCTATCGATAAACATAGCAACTCTAATGTATATTTCTAGAGGAGACAATTTTTGTCTTTGATGCAAGGCCGTAGAATCCCTTTTATCCCACATCAGTCTGGTCCTGACCTGGTTTTGTCTACTTACAAATATTAGATCAAGTGAGAATCACTATTTTCCTTTTGATCCTATAAACCGTTATAATGTTAAGCGACATTAGAATGACCAGGACAGAGGAAACACGCTATTCCCAATGTGCTGAATTAACAACTGGCCTGAGAGCACAGTGAAGTATTGGCATCCACTATTCCCAGCACTATTCCCAACATTATTCCCAGCACCATTCCCAACATTATTCCCAGCACTATTCCCAACATTATTCCCAACTGTATTCACAACATTATTCCCGAAATTATTCCCAACATTATTCCTAACATTATTCCCGAAATTATTCCCGACATTATTCCCAGCACAAGCATAGTTTACTAATGAGTTTGGCCATTATTTACGTTTTCCATTTATTGTTGTTTTCTATATGCAAGATACTTCTATATTTATGCAACTCATTTTTTAATATTCGTGTAGATTTTCGCTTGCCATTTGTAATTTTAGAAGCATGTCTTTGTGGTTGTTTTGTTTTCATTCTGTTATTATTAATGGACACTGAATTGTGTGACGGTGACCACCTATTGCACAAATGCCAACCAATCGTTCCAGTCGTTCAATTCCATCCGTCTCCTGGCAGACATAAACAATTATGTCTTCACTATTTTTAAACATTAATATTGCAAGTGCTGCATGAGTCAAACATGGTGGCATCATTTGTAATTGTCTTGGCAGAAGGGTAAACTTCATACTTTCATGTTTATGAGGCCAGACCTGACATGGACCAATGTGAAGAAAGGAGACTGACTACAAATAGTGAGAAAAACACGCTTATACAAGTCTTTTTTATGTATCCTAGACATCAGGGAGAAGGGATAGCCATAGAGTTTTACTTTAATTATAAATTATATTTATTATTTTCACAGATGCATTATATATATATATATGCGTGCTGTAGGCAAGAATCTGCCACACACCGTTTAATGCAGCAGATGGGCTGCGGGTGAAAATAAAAGTAATGATTTTAAAACATTTCTTGACCACAGTCAATCGCCAAAAAATATATTGTATTAAAAACGGTACTATTATATTTTGTTGATTACCAGTTAATAGTTAACAATGAGCAATAAGGCCCAAGTGGTTGGGTGGGGTGTAGGCAGGGCCGTCGCTAGTGGGGTGAAAGGTGGTGACAATTATAGGGGCCCCCACTGCACAAGGGGCCCCACAAAATACACCAGTTATACTATATAGACCCCTATTATGTGAAATTATAATATTAATATTAGTTATACGCCTGAGATTTTAATGAAAACCACAGAAACATGAAATGTGGGTACAGATGTTTTCCAAATATCTGCTCCTCTCCCCTCCCTAAAATGGTTTAGTCCGATCAGAACTATAGTTATTCAGTTAGTGACAAACATCAGATGGACCCAATGAAGTTGTAAGTTCCACCACAGCTCGTCATCTGAGCCAATCAGAGTTGAGACGGCGTATGAAGTTAACGACGAACTTGTTGGAACTCGAGCAGGAGACGTGATTAAATGTCAGGTAAAATAAAACACTAATCAGGGTACCAGAAATGCCATGAAAGGAATGATAGGGTGGGAGGCCAGGAGAGTTGCTGTATCCCAGTCGATCAAGACGTTCTTTTAGACAGATTAGTGTAGGCTATTGTTATTTATGTTGCTTCCCGATTTAATGTAGTGGGAAAAGGAAAAATACCGTCTGCACCTTGATTACTAGCGCGCAGCGACGTCAATATCCAATATATTGTAGCTATCCTGGTGGTGGTGCGACTCGCCCCTCCCAATGTAATAGCTCTATATGGAGCTTTGGGTAGTGCGCTCGGCTGGGGAGCCAGATGGCGCTGGTTCGATTCCCCCCTGGACGCTCTACTACTTTTATGAGTTTACAACATCATCATCTTGATTGATTTTTTGCTATCTATTTGTTTTTATATTAAATGTTATATTTGTGTATTTTGCTTTTGCAGTTCAGTAAAAACCTTTAATTATATTTATTTGTTATCTGTTTAGATATTTTGTAAGAAATCCCTATTAGGTTACATGTTCATGTATTGTGCAGAATATGATGAGGGTGGTGGGGGCCACATCAATATTTTTTAAGGGGGTCCCAAATCCTCTATAGCTACGGCCCTGGGTGTAGGCCTACTGCTAATATATCAAGACAGAGGTTTTTTATAGCCTACAGCCCTTAACGATATTGACCTTATATTACCTTGACATTTCTTGTGCTATTATTATAAAATTGAACTGTTAACATGGTGGCTCATTATATGTGGGTGGGTGTGTGGTATATGTACGGAATAAGGCACATGGGTGTGTGGTATATGTAAGGAGTAAGGCACATGGGTGTGTGGTATATGTAAGGAATAAGGCACATGGGTGTGTGGTATATGTAAGGAATAAGGCACATGGGTGTGTGGTATATGTTAGGAATAAGGCACATGGGTGTGTGGTATATGTAAGGAATAAGGCACATGGGTGTGTGGTATATGTAAGGAATAAGGCACATGGGTGTGTGGTATATGTAAGGAATAAGGCACATGGGTGTGTGGTATATGTTAGGAATAAGGCACATGGTGTTTGGTATATGTTAGGAATAAGGCACATGGTGTGTGGTATATGTAACTAAGGAGTAAGGCACATGGGTGTGTGGTATATGTAAGGAATAAGGCACATGGGTGTGTGGTATATGTAAGGAATAAGGCACATGGGTGTGTGGTATATGTAAGGAATAAGGCACATGGGTGTGTGGTATATGTAAGGAATAAGGCACATGGGTGTGTGGTATATGTAAGGAATAAGGCACATGGGTGTGTGGTATATGTAAGGAATAAGGCACATGGGTGTGTGGTATATGTAAGGAATAAGGCACATGGGTGTGTGGTATATGTAAGGAATAAGGCACATGGGTGTGTGGTATATGTAAGGAATAAGGCACATGGGTGTGTGGTATATGTAAGGAATAAGGCACATGGGTGTGTGGTATATGTAAGGAATAAGGCACATGGGTGTGTGGTATATGTAAGGAATAAGGCACATGGGTGTGTGGTATATGTAAGGAATAAGGCACATGGGTGTGTGGTATATGTAAGGAATAAGGCACATGGGTGTGTGGTATATGTAAGGAATAAGGCACATGGGTGTGTGGTATATGTAAGGAATAAGGCACATGGGTGTGTGGTATATGTAAGGAATAAGGCACATGGGTGTGTGGTATATGTAAGGAATAAGGCACATGGGTGTGTGGTATATGTAAGGAGTAAGGCACATGGGTGTGTGGTATATGTAAGGAGTAAGGCACATGGGTGTGTGGTATATGTAAGGAGTAAGGCACATGGGTGTGTGGTATATGTAAGGAGTAAGGCACATGGGTGTGTGGTATATGTAAGGAATAAGGCACATGGGTGTGTGGTATATTGGCATTACCAACGTATTTAACACTCATATACCACGACTGTTAATCATTTAGCATTCAGAATTTAAACCACCCGGTTAAGGAGGCCGTATATCATGGCTATAACTCACAACACGTTTAAATGTTCTACGTGGGTTTGTTTCCAGTTTATATTGAATGTTTGGGGTATATTTGTGAAGGTTTGATGCATCATGACTAAGAACAGCTTTTCTCATGTTTTCTTGGCGATATACCCCACACCCCATCAGGCCTTATTGCTTGAATATATGTATGGCGTAACATTTGTTTACCAAACAAATTCTGTTTTATACCATTTTATTATCGCCACTGGGCATCTTTGAGGCAGCGTATTTGGCCAACGTACCCCAGTAAATAAGGAAGGGCTGTTTTTTTTATTCTCCATTTTGCCGACCATTACAGTAACTTGTTATTTGTAGTGAAAGCCTGGCAAGATGGAAACGCTTTCATGTGGAAGTTGGGATAGAAAATAAGTAATTGTCCGACAAACCAAGCGTTGCGTTACGCCCAATCCTACGGTTATAATCAATTTCTTCACTCCAACTGAGAATAAAGTCCTACTTGTAATTTCGTTATTTGCCCTGACAATACAACGCTGCCAGTTGGTTATGAATGTGGAGTTTTTGGTTATGAGAGGTTAAAGGCCTATAGCTGCTGGCCTTATGCATAACACAAATCAGTAGTAGTGTGTTATATGTTGACACAATCCTCAGAGGGGAATGAGCTATGACGTGAACAGTTGGTGGTCCCAGAGGAGAGAATTAAGATCCACATTTTCAATTGATACCCGAGTGTCACTGGAGGCAGCAGCTTGGACCAACCTGGACCAACCTGGGCCAACCTGGACCAATATTACTTTACTGAACGGCATAAAACACAACATATAAAACTCCCAGAGCTGTAGGGGACCTGTGTCTCATTATATTCCAACAAGCACACTACGGGTTGCCATTGCAATTACAACATTAACATTTCAGTTATACACTGGTATGCCGTTTAAAATACCCAGGCTGTCGGAAGACCACTCATTAGCATCTACGGTCAAACCACATGGTCAATAGTGATATAGACACGCACGCCTGACATGCTGTTTCAACCAATAAAAAACTAGAATCCAAACCACCATTTTCTATTGTTTTACCATTTCAATATCCGGTGAAGTAATTGTCGCCTGAGATGTCGTAGGGAGCATGTTTGTGCTTGACTCGGTCAGCTCAGAAAGGATCGTTGGACAAATGGGCAGTATGTCCGAGCGGCACAAAGGAAACTGTTAGATACGGGCTGTTAACTTGAGCTCTACATTGAATTCAGTCGGAAGCAGGAAATTCTTCTGTGCGAAGAATAGAGGCTTTAATGATAATTCAAGGGTTAGTACAAGCAGAATTAGACAAGATTTTAAGGAGACTTTCTAACAAAATAATGTCTAATTTGTACCTGCTTCTTCAATTTGTAATTGCTTTTTATGTTATTGTGGATACATATTGTCTGTATATTGTTATATGCTCATGTTGATTTGCAACAATGACTCAACCTTGATATTATATTGTCAATCATTCTAGATATTTAGGACCAACAAACCCAAAGACATGTTATCAATCAACCCAGAGATGTTTGCCAATAAACCCCTTCAGATATATTGTCAATCCACCCAGAAAAATACTGTCAATATATCTAGAAATGTGCTTTAAATCATATTTTCTTATATAGAGGCGTTTTTCAATTTTGCGGCAGTTCTCAAATTTTGCAAAACCCCACCCAAGAACCAATAACACATTCAGTGCTACAGGCCTTTACATAACACTCCAGCGGTATTATACAATATTTCTCACAAACATGGACGACACATTCACAGGAAGCTTTAGAGAAATAATGGTCTGTGTATGATCTGTAGACTTTCCAGTTTTTGACTGTAAAATTGGTTTGAAAGGATTGAAGCAAAAGTTGTACCAATTGGCCACCAATGTAATTGGCCTGTTTTTATAAGTTGCTGTTCCACCTTTCAATGTCCATTGTAGTCATGTTGTGTTCTGTATGTGTTTGGTTCAAAACCCAGACTCATGTTGTGTTCTGTAGTGTTTGGTTTAAAACACCCAGACTCATGTTGTGTTCTGTAGTGTTTGGTTTAAAACACCCAGACTCATGTTGTGTTCTGTAGTGTTTGGTTTAAAACACCCAGACTCATGTTGTGTTCTGTAGTGTTTGGTTTAAAACACCCAGACTCATGTTGTGTTCTGTAGTGTTTGGTTTAAAACACCCAGACTCATGTTGTGTTCTGTAGTGTTTGGTTTAAATCACCCAGACTCATGTTGTGTTCTGTATGTGTTTGGTTTAAAACAACCAGCTCTACCCAGACTCATCTTCTCTGATGGTGGGAAAGGGGTGGGTTTGTTTCTCCGTCTTTGTTCATGTAGTAAATCCAAGACCAGCTGCCGGTTGTGGGGTCTTCTGGGATTTTGGAGCTGTGT
Source organism: Dallia pectoralis (assembly GCA_029465975.1). NCBI lineage: Eukaryota > Metazoa > Chordata > Actinopteri > Esociformes > Umbridae > Dallia > Dallia pectoralis. Next base: position 11,209,068 of record CM055752.1, on the reverse strand, counting down.
GTTTTCTCTTGCCATCCTGTGCCAAGGTGGCGTTACACAAGCAGGGAGATAGAGAGAGGGAGAGTGGCAGGCAGATGAAGGAGGGGTAGAGAGTTAGTGAGATGATGCAATGGCGGTGATATTAGACAGGCAGACTCATGATATCTAGGATTGGTGCACAGGAAATACATTTCCCCTGAACCCGGCCCATGTCATATAGGAACCTGTCCATTTGGCAAATTGTACACTGTCGGACCGTACTGCGTACACCCTATCTCTCCAGCTCTCCCTCTCTCCAGCTCTCCCTCTCTCCAGCTCTCCCTCTCTCCAGCTCTCCCTCTCTCCAGCTCTCCCTCTTTTTGCCACTAACCCCCCCTTTCTCTATTCCCTCCCTTTCAGCTCTTGAAGCGAACGCATTGGCTGGGCTACAGGCGTCTTGTTGCCAAATAGGTGGGCCCTACTCGTGTTGGCAAAAGCTCAAGCAATGGTTAGGGAAAGAACACAGAGAGGACGAGAGACGGCCGGCGAGAAACCGAAATAGAAAGAGAGAGAGTTGGAGAGAGAAGGGGAAAAAAAGAAGCAGCACTCGGCTTTGCCAGCGGTCGTACGCGCTCATCCAACATTGATTCGGTTCTCTATTTTTTGCCCGTTCTGTGCTTTGCACTCCCGCAACCCCACCCCCCATCTCTGTGTGTGTGTCTGACTCTTACGCGCGGCCCACAGATCTGAACAAACACCATCACCAAATACGCTTTGCCAAGGATTGTTTTTGTGCTTTATTCCATCATTTTTTGGGGGGAAAAGCGCAAAAGAAGAGTGTCTATTTTAAATGGCTATGTCTGTTCGCTTGCCATTTTTATTTTTAGTCAATTCCAAAAATTTTCGCGTTTAGTTTTCCGAATTTTTTTAAATTCGGTTATTTAACCCCTTGCGGCCCTTATTTAACCATTGACCCTTTTGCGGTGGCATCACGCAGTAACCACCACTCAGCGACCCAACCTCCCGGGCACCCCCCCATCTCACCCCATACACCCAGGGGGTATCTTGTTTTATCGTACTTTATTCTCCCGCTTGCTTTGGACGACTCGCAATTTCTGAGATCTGCTAATTATTCGTTTTTTCACAAAAGTTTTTTTCCTGCAATTTTCTTCACACCCAGCTATACCAGCCCTCGCTGTTCATTGGGGAGCGAAGAAAAAAAAAAGCTGTGGAAGATTCTTCTTTTCTCATTTTGAACGCTGTGCCAAATTTATGATGAGAGTGCAGAATGGTAACTAGCAGACCGTCCGTCTGTCTGTCTTCCTCTTGTAGTGTGATTTTGTGGTGATATCTGTCCGCTTTCAGTTTGTTGTTCAAATGTAAGTCTGGTTGGATTTTGTTTTCATGGATGCAGGAGAGATAGGAAATGTTATGGCAGATTTTTTAGCCGCACATCTTAACAGCGGTCTGGTTGCGGCAAATATTTCCCATGGCCAGCCGTTGTGTGGCAACCCAGGCTGAGGGACACTATGGCGAGATCTAGGCATTGTGACCGAGCGATTTGTATTGAAGGTATTATGGTACAGCTGAATAACCTCTCCATTACACTGGAACATGTTGGGTTCATCTTGGCATGAATTTGGAAGTCTCTTTTGTCTCCTCCAGTCAATTCAAGTTCTCTAACTTCGGTTTAAAGTCATGTTCAATGTACTTACATTTATTTTGCTGCTTTATTTATCGTACTATATGTCTATTATTATTTTTGCTTTTTGTCAATTTAATATTATTATGACTTTTATTTGTTCATCACATTTTTACTATAATAATGTTTTTAAATATCACTGTTATTAATATTGTTATTATTATTTGTATTGTTATTTGGTTAATGTTATTGTGCGTTACAGTACACCATGGGTTAAAGAACATTTTATTCAAACAGGAATACCTCAGGAAGACATTTGTGTCATATCTATTCTATAGCCAATAACCTACTGGCATGCACACATTATGCAATATGAATAACGTAACTCTGTGTCATATCTATTCTATGGCCAATAACCTACTGGCATGCACACATTATGCAATATGAATAACGTAACTCTGTGTCATATCTATTCTATGGCCAATAACCTACTGGCATGCAGACATTATGCAATATGAATAACGTAACTCTGTGTCATATCTATTCTATGGCCAATAACCTACTGGCATGCAGACATTATGCAATATGAATAACGTAACTCTGTGTCATATCTATTCTATAGCCAATAACCTACTGGCATGCAGACATTATGCAATATGAATAACGTAACTCTGTGTCATATCTATTCTATGGCCAATAACCTACTGGCATGCAGACATTATGCAATATGAATAACGTAACTCTGTGTCATATCTATTCTATAGCCAATAACCTACTGGCATGCAGACATTATGCAATATGAATAACGTAACTCTGTGTCATATCTATTCTATAGCCAATAACCTACTGGCATGCACACATTATGCAATATGAATAACGTAACTCTGTGTCATATCTATTCTATGGCCAATAACCTACTGGCATGCACACATTATGCAATATGAATAACGTAACTCTGTGTCATATCTATTCTATAGCCAATAACCTACTGGCATGCACACATTATGCAATATGAATAACGTAACTCTGTGTCATATCTATTCTATGGCCAATAACCTACTGGCATGCAGACATTATGCAATATGAATAACGTAACTCTGTGTCATATCTATTCTATGGCCAATAACCTACTGGCATGCAGACATTATGCAATATGAATAACGTAACTCTGTGTCATATCTATTCTATGGCCAATAACCTACTGGCATGCAGACATTATGCAATATGAATAACGTAACTCTGTGTCATATCTATTCTATGGCCAATAACCTACTGGCATGCAGACATTATGCAATATGAATAACGTAACTCTGTGTCATATCTATTCTATGGCCAATAACCTACTGGCATGCAGACATTATGCAATATGAATAACGTAACTCTTTCTCCTGTTTTAGGATGAATTTCATCCCTTCATCGAGGCCCTCCTCCCGCATGTCCGAGCCTTCTCTTACACCTGGTTCAACCTGCAGGCCCGCAAGCGCAAGTACTTCAAGAAGCACGAGAAGAGGATGACAAAGGACGAAGAGCGCGCGGTGAAAGACGAGCTGCTCGGCGAGAAGCCCGAGATCAAGCAGAAGTGGGCGTCGCGGCTCCTCGCCAAACTCCGCAAGGACATCCGGCCCGAGTTTCGCGAGGACTTTGTGCTCACCATCACGGGCAAGAAGCCCCCCTGCTGCGTCCTGTCCAACCCCGACCAGAAAGGCAAGATCCGCCGGATCGACTGTCTCCGTCAGGCCGACAAGGTGTGGCGGCTGGACCTGGTGATGGTCATCCTGTTCAAGGGCAGCCCCCTGGAGAGCACGGACGGAGAGCGCCTGGTCAAGTCGCCCCAGTGCTCCAACCATGGCCTGTGCGTCCAGCCCCACCACATCGGGGTGTCCGTGAAGGAGCTGGACCTCTACCTGGCATACTTCGTCCACTCTCCAGGTCAGTTGGGATCACTGGTGCCATGCTGTCTCTGGCTTTTCCCTCTTTCTCACTCACGCGTCACACTCTTTACCCACTTTTCCGTCTCCGATTTCATGGTGTTTTTAACTTTACATTTGTACAATAGTGCACGACTGAAGACAATTGGATACACACATCTCGCTGTCATGTTGTTTTTGAATTGTGAGTGTATGTCTTTAAATGTGCCTTTATTAGGAGATAAGGCCAGACGATTAATGGCTTCAGATGTGTCATTTGACTTCAAATATGAATTCCTGTTTATGTCAGGTTGGGTTTAGGTTTGTTGTCTGTAAACAAACACGACTCCAAATGTCTTTGTCTCTGCCTGGGTTTATGTGCACAGCGACTGTGCGGTGTAAAATGTGTGTGTGTGTGTGTATTTGTTTGTGTGTGTGTTTGTGACTGTGTGAGTCAGTAACAGTTGCATGCCTGTGGGTCTGGTCTGTGTGCGTGTTTATATATGTTGGTAGTATGTGATTTAGTAGCAGTCTGTTGTGTGTTTGTGGGTTGTGTGTGTGTGTGTGTGTGTGTGTGTGTTTGTGCGTGTGTTTGTGCGAGTGGTGGTCTGGAGTGTGGTGACAACTGGCCCACTCCCAGGTAGTTTAGGAGACGTGTGACTGAGGTAGGGAGCGCTGCCCCGTCTACACACACCAACACACACCAACACACACTCTTACAGCATATAGGCACAGACTCTGTTACACTAATGCTTGAACAAACAAGTAGACAGCGTACACACAGCCCTGCTCTATATTAGCTTGCAGGGGTTGACATTGAAACTGATTTTTTTTACTTGTCCAACTGCTGAATGTACCAAAACAAATGTGCTATTCTATACTCACTTAATCTATTTACTACAATTAATTTTAGATTAATATTGATGGGATTATTGTAATGGCTGTCATTTTAATGATGCACAAAATGTAAATTTGAAACATCATGAAAAAATATATATTATTGAGTGTAAAATTACACAAAACCAGTGGCCTTATAATACTTTTATGTAACCGTGACAAAATGCTGTTGTTAGATATTTGCACATTTGGCTAATCGATATAATTTGTTAGTGCCTATATATTGACTATATAGTAGTACATCAGCGTCACTATCAGCTAGTTAGCTGTTTAAACTCATTTTGATTGGCTGACGTGCGTGTCTGCAATTCCGGGGACATCATACACGTTGAGCCGTGCACGATCACCACCCGGTCAGTCTCATGCGGGGGGAAATCCTTCACCAGCCACTACATGAATACCGTGACTAATTCTATTACGTGTATTTCCAAGTGGAAAGTGCGCCACACTTCGCCTCCTTCAGTCAAATTGATTGGAATGATTGGTTGAAACATTTTACTTCAGTTCAGTTCAGTCTCGCTTTTTTCACTTTACCCGGACCAGCAAAACAATTTCCCACATAATTTAAAGTGTGTGAAATGTACTTTACTCAATAATAATAAATAATATGATAAACAGAATTTATTTTAACAATTTATTTTTAAAGCATTTTAATTTGTTTATTGTAATTTGTTATTTCTTTTTGTAACATTCTTTCTATTGTAACTTACTTTAAACACGAATAACAATAGCAGTCAAGACATGTTTACACAGTTTTATTTAAAATATATATTCAATGGCTTTGATAGTGACAAATAGAGAGGAAATTATTTAGTTTTGGTCTTGAAATAACTAGGCTACTTCTAAATGTTTAAGGTTTGACATTTCTGTAACTAACAATTAGTTTCTGATTTGGTCTTGACATTTTTTTTTTGACCAAACATTCAACAGTGTTGGAGCATAAATAGATCTTCGATATGTTTTCTGTATTCCCTATTGTCCACTTGCTATGAATAACAGAAGTGAGAAGTGCAGTTAGGTATTCTTGAGATGTTGACACCACAGGAGCCATCCGTTAGCGTAAGGCTAATGAAATGTATTGTCTTACAGCAGGAAAGCATTCATTTTCAGAGCTTTAATTCCTCTCCTTGGCATAGTGAGGCTGCAGGCCTCTGTAACAAACTGCCCCATGTAGTGGGCATGGTGAGTCTGCAGGCCTCTGTAACAAACTGCCCCATGTAGTGGGCATGGTGAGTCTGCAGGCCTCTGTAACAAACTGCCCCATGTAGTGGGCATGGTGAGTCTGCAGGCCTCTGTAACAAACTGCCCCATGTAGTGGGCATGGTGAGTCTGCAGGCCTCTGTAACAAACTGCCCCATGTAGTGGGCATGGTGAGTCTGCAGGCCTCTGTAACAAACTGCCCCATGTAGTGGGCATGGTGAGTCTGCAGGCCTCTGTAACAAACTGCCCCATGTAGTGGGCATGGTGAGTCTGCAGGCCTCTGTAACAAACTGCCCCATGTAGTGGGCATGGTGAGTCTGCAGGCCTCTGTAACAAACCGCCCCATGTAGTGGGCATGGTGAGTCTGCAGGCCTCTGTAACAAACCGCCCCATGTAGTGGGCATGGTGAGTCTGCAGGCCTCTGTAAAAAACCGCCCCATGTAGCGGGCATGGTGAGTCTGCAGGCCTCTGTAACAAACTGCCCCATGTAGTGGGCATGGTGAGGCAGCAGGCCTCTGTAACAAACTGCAGTGATCTTTTCAACTCAGTATGTAACTCTGCGTCAGTTAGCTGTGCCTCTGCAAGCTTGTCTTCCTGTTTCACAATGCGTTGCAAACCCAGGCTCAGATTAGCTCCCAATGAAGACGCCCCTTACCGCTTTTTGCCAGTATTCAACAGTCATCCCGTTACTGTTTGTGTGTGTGTTTGCCTGTGTGTGTTTGTGTGTTTGCATATGTCAAGATGATTTGATTTTTTCAAACTGAAATGGTAGCTGCAGTTATGAAATGTCATGTTCCTTAGTGCATATATTCATTGGCACGGGACCATGAATAATTCTGTTGACACATTTGTATACCAACAGAACACATGCTTATTTGATGGAACGGTTATTTCTCTATCCGTACAAAAATACATGAAGGATTCAGCTGCCCCTTTTAACTATGACTCTGTACTTGTAGTATGAGATGGACATGCTGTTCTCACTTCTACTGAGACAGCATGCATTTAAATGTTTGACAACTATGGGCCCCACTTGGTTCTGTCCGTAAGAATCACCAGCACCACAGCAACAACAACAGCCCACCCTCCCGCTAAAGTCCGCTGCAAGAAAGAAAAGCACCATGTAACCTTTGTAGTGGAAACGTAACAGTTTTATTCTTAGCTCTCTATCCCGGGCTGTGCGTCATGTTAGGACGTATTGTTGCATCTTAGCCACGGTGTGCTACAGTCCTCCTGCCTGGTGACGTCACCGGAGAGACTCCTCTCCACTTCTGCCAATGTGCCTCGGTCCAATTACAGGCTTAGTCTCATGTGCAGTACTTGTGGGCGTGTGGACTAGCTATTACTGATCAAAGCAGCTTACACTACCACTTCACAGTTGCCAGGGCCCGTATACCAATTATTCTGTTCACCAAGCATAACTCAACTGTATTAAATTCTAGGGTCCGTAACCCGCAATTCCAGATGATGCTGATAATGCTTCAGGAATGTGGAGGAAGAGCAGACCGCTCCTATTTCAAACGTTTAATAAAGCAAGACTCAGCAGCCTAGGCCCAGTTTGGGTCCAGCCTAGGCCCAGCTTGGGTCACACTTAGGCCCAGTTTGGGTCCAGACTAGGCCCAGCTTGGGTCCAGCCTAGGCCCAGTTTGGGTCACACTTAGGCCCAGTTTGGGTCCAGACTAGGCCCAGTTTGGGTCACAGCCTAGGTCCAGCTTGGGTCACACTTAGGCCCAGTTTGGGTCACAGCCTAGGCCCAGTTTGGGTCACAGCCTAGGTCCAGCTTGGGTCACACTTAGGCCCAGTTTGGGTCCAGACTAGGCCCAGTTTGGGTCACAGCCTAGGTCCAGCTTGGGTCACAGCCTAGGCCCAGTTTGGGTCCAACCTAGGCCCAGCTTGGGTCCAGCCTAGGCCCAGTTTGGGTCACAGCCTAGGTCCAGCTTGGGTCACAGCCTAGGCCCAGTTTGGCTCACAGCTTTGTGGGAGAAGTTAATGTTTTTTGTCTGTTGTGGTACATATTTGTCAGTCTGAAGAATACTGCTGTTCAAGCATTAGTTGCATCTGCATCGGCTCCAACTCATACGGCTCTCATTACTTTTCCGTTATGATAGCAATATGTTTGCCCCCATAATCTACCCACAATGCAGTAGAGATCCTATCCAGGAAGGTGCACAGTTGTAAAGCCTGGTTATACTAGCTCTACGGCGCAAGAGTTTTGCAGCTGACCTTCTAGTGAAAAAAATGTAATGATTTATCCGATTTAATCTGGAATAGACAGTATCATAAGATTTATACTTCTCATTCTGGAAGTGTTATGGGACCTCACTGTCAAGGTCATCCTTTAAGTCCGTTCTATGACTTAAAGCCTATGTCATGCTTTGGCCTGGAGACATGCCTCTCATATACATACATGGCGATGAAAGGAAAGCAACAGAATTTAATACTACGAACTGCAGTTTATGCTATGAGTTTTACAGGGGGAAAAATCTGCTATTTTCCTTGGCCAGTTAACAAACAGAACCGCAGAGTTCTGGAAGACGAACAGAACTATGTTCCTCCAGTGTTCTGTCAGGGGCTTTAACCGAGGCCAACAGAGAAATACTGTGAACCGCCGCGATGGGGACCACATTCATCTTGTTGTGGAAACCACCCGCTCGAACGCTCTCAACGGAAAGTTCAGTATGCCGTTGTCATTTAAAGAAATGCACCAATAAAGCTGGAGCTTTGGCGAGCCGTTTATGACAGCGCAGTGTTAATGACACAGTTGGATTACGATCCACATCGGGTGCTGGGCTCTCAAACAGATGAGATGGGCCTGTTTTCCTTCTCTGTGTGTGTTTGAGATCCCTGGTAAACCGGTTATTCCAGTGTAAGAGGAGTTCCCATGAATAGATAATATGAGTGAAACCATTAAAGATGACATGGACAGATCAGCTAGTCTATTAACCTCATTCAGCTACTTTATGCCACCTGCTTACTCACTGGTAATGGCTTGTTCAAACTATACATTAACCTATAGATTTATTAAAGCAATATATTCATAGACTAATATGTGTGATATAACATTTTCATTTTGCCATGGTTTTAGTTGTACCAGGAAGAAAGTGTTCCAAGAAAGTACTTATAATTCACAAATGGTATATTTCTTGACCTTATAAAAAAGTTATTTTTGATATATTATTTAATGTTTTTATTGACTCAAATAAATAAACTTCGATTTGCCCATAATACTGTTTTATCATAATAGACAAGTTGGTTGCCTCAGAACAGAGCAACATGTTCATCTTTAATTAAACCAGAGGCCAAACGAGGATGAATGTGTTTTATTTAGTGTGCGTAATGCTGTGTTATAACATTACTGTAGCGTTAATCTAGCCTTTGTGTACAGATGCCAGGCATGAAATATGGCTGTCCACAGAAACATATACCCACACAGGAGGGGTGGCCTGGCATCTCTGAGCTCCCTCTGCAGAGGAACGAGAGAAAGAGCAGCCCGTCTACATCGCAGCCAAATTCAGTCGGCCCAGTAGAGCAAAGCCACGAAAGGCTGACCTGTAATTGGGTCAGCAGCGCTTACCTTACGTAGATAATATACTCATATGGAACCCTAGGATAGTAAATGCACACGCGTAGATAATATACTCATATGGAACCATAGGATAGTAAATGCACACGCGTAGATAATATACTCATATGGAACCATAGGATAGTAAATGCACACGTGTAGATAATATACTCATATGGAACCCTAGGATAGTAAATGCACACGCGTAGATAATATACTCATATGGAACCATAGGATAGTAAATGCACACGCGTAGATAATATACTCATATGGAACCATAGGATAGTAAATGCACACGCGTAGATAATATACTCATATGGAACCATAGGATAGTAAATGCACATACGTAGATAATATACTCATATGGAACCATAGGATAGTAAATGCACACGCGTAGATAATATACTCATATGGAACCCTAGGATAGTAAATGCACATATATAGAGAATATACTCATATGGAACCCTAGGATAGTAAATGCACATACATAGAGAATATACTCATATGGAACCCTAGGATAGTAAATGCACATATATAGAGAATATACTCATATGGAACCCTATGAGAGTAAATGCACATACGTAGAGACCATACTCATGTGGAACTTACCGTCAGAGAAAATACTCATATGGAACCCTACAATATTATAGCACTTACGGTCAGAGAAAATACTCATATGGAACCCTACAATATTATAGCACTTACGGTCAGAGAAAATACTCATATGGAACCCTACAATATTATAGCACTTATCGTCAGAGAAAATACTCATATGGAACCCTACAATATTATAGCACTTATGGTCAGAGAAAATACTCATATGGAACCCTACAATATTATAGCACTTACGGTCAGAGAAAATACTCATATGGAACCATAGGATAGTAAATGCACATACATAGAGAATATACTCATATGGAACCCTATGAGAGTAAATGCACATATATAGAGAATATACTCATATGGAACCCTAGGATAGTAAATGCACATATATAGAGAATATACTCATATGGAACCCTATGAGAGTAAATGCACATACGTAGAGACCATATTCATGTGGAACTTACCGTCAGAGAAAATACTCATATGGAACCCTACAATATTATAGCACTTACGGTCAGAGAAAATACTCATATGGAACCCTACAATATTATAGCACTTACGGTCAGAGAAAATACTCATATGGAACCCTACAATATTATAGCACTTACGGTCAGAGAAAATACTCATATGGAACCCTACAATATTATAGCACTTACGGTCAGAGAAAATACTCATATGGAACCCTACAATATTATAGCACTTATCGTCAGAGAAAATACTCATATGGAACCCTACAATATTATAGCACTTAACGTCAGAGAAAATACTCATATGGAACCCCACAATATTATAGCACTTACGGTCAGAGAAAATACTCATATGGAACCCCACAATATTATAGCACTTACGGTCAGAGAAAATACTCATATGGAACCCTACAATATTATAGCACTTACAGTCAGAGAAAATACTCATATGGAACCCTACAATATTATAGCACTTAACGTCAGAGAAAATACTCCACTTCAATTAATTGCACTTAAACAGAACTTGGTATCCTGCAACATTCTGTAGCTATTATTAATACCTTATTATTATTAACGTTAATTGCGTTACTAGTATTAATTGTGCTCATATCACTACGGTAATATAAATGGATAGCAAAAATGAAGATGATGCAAAATGCCCGGGTGAAAACAAAGAGGTAGGATTCAGTGTCTGGTTGGCAGCATTTGGCACCAAAAACTGCAGTTCTTTTTGGAAGGTGCCAGCTTTTCAAACCGCCACGCAGTCTGTGCCAGCCTGTCCTTCTGATCCTTTCTTTCTCTCGTTTCTAACCTTTTCCCCCCATATCCTCGGTTTCGATGAACACTTCCCCTCTCCACAGCCTCGTCTCCGTCCGCCATGTTGCCAGCCTACTTAACGTACAGACAAATAATATCAGCGCTAAAATGTTGGTCACATGGATATATTACTTCATATACAGGCCGAATGCTTCATAATCAATAAAACTATTGTTTACATTTTACAGCCATATTTTCTAAGATATTTGTTTTTTATATTGTTTTATGTCTGTGTGATTTTCCTGTTTCGGTACTGGTCCAAAACAAAATGGAGTCTCAGCTTTTTACCAATGAGAATGGAGAATGAATATCAAAATAGCTAAAGGGTATATAGAATTGCAGTAAACTAGAAAACTTTCTTTACACATGTTTTATCTCATGCTGTAACATTTTCTTTACACATGTTTTTATCTCATGCTGTAACATTTTCTTTACACATATTTTTATCTCATGCAGTAGCATTTTTTTTACACATGTTTTTATCTCATGCAGTAGCATGTTTTTATCTCATGCAGTAGCATTTTTTTACACATGTTTTTACCTCATGCTGTATCATTTTCTTTACACATATTTTTATCTCATGCAGTAGCATTTTTTTTACACATGTTTTTATCTCATGCAGTAGCATTTTTTTACACATGTTTTTACCTCATGCTGTATCATTTTCTTTACACATGTTTTTATCTCATGCAGTAGTATTTTTTTTTACACATGTTTTTATCTCATGCAGTAGTATTTTTTTTTACACATGTTTTTATCTCATGCAGTAGCATTTTTTTACACATGTTTTTAAATCATGCTGTATCATTTTCTTTACACATGTTTTTATCTCATGCAGTAGCATTTTCTTTACACATGTTTTTATCTCATGCTGTATCATTTTCTTTACACATGTTTTTATCTCATGCTGTATAATTTTTTTTACACATGTTTTTACCTCATGCTGTAACATTTTCTTTACACATGTTTTTATCTCATGCAGTAGCATTTTCTTTACACATGTTTTTACCTCATGCTGTAACATTTTCTTTACACATCTCACAGTTGAACAGAGCGATGGTACTTTGTAAGCGGGCGGGCTAAGGGTTGGACAGGCGAACCAGAAACGACTAAATAAATCACTTTTCATGTGTGTCTGCGCTTGGGATCAAGCCTCAGATCAGTTTGGGCAGAAATCTGGGCCGACACATACACCATGCAGCTCGGCGTAAATGATGGGAGCACGTAAACCGCCGGGTTTAGGGGTGGAATTACCCAATAATGATCCGAAAATTAGGCCCATTATTGAGGTAGAGTAAACAGGCCTCTTTAAGTGTGAAAGGGCCCCATTCAGCAGGGACCAGGAGCAGTGCTTCTTTCTTCCTTTCATGGATCCACCCATGGCCTGAAGAGCCCCTCTTTTGTTCATTGAAATAACAGGGTGAATATGAGGGGGAAATGAGGGGGAGAGAGGTTAGGGCCTTACTCCCTTTATCCCTTTATGGTTTGGTAGTTCTGACCTACAGTAACGACACAGCAATGTATGCGTGCTTAGGGAATCAGTACATGCAGCCTGCAAGTAAATTACTCAAATAACTGTAGAATGTCTCACTGCATTTACTGTAGAATGTCTCACTGCATTTACTGTAGAATGTCTCACTGCATTTACTGTAGAATGTCTCACTGCATTTACTGTAGAATGTCTCACTGCAAGGACTGTAGAATGTCTCACTGCAAGTACTGTAGAATGTCTCACTGCATTTACTGTAGAATGTCTCACTGCATTTACTGTAGAATGTCTCACTGCATTTACTGTAGAATGTCTCACTGCATTTACTGTAGAATGTCTCACTGCATTTACCGTAGAATGTCTCACTGCATGTACTGTAGAATGTCTCACTGCATTTACTGTAGAATGTCTCACTGCATTTACTGTAGAATGTCTCACTGCATGTACTGTAGAATGTCTCACTGCATGTACTGTAGAATGTCTCACTGCATTTACTGTAGAATGTCTCACTGCATTTACTGTAGAATGTCTCGCTGCATGTACTGTAGAATGTCTCACTGCATGTACTGGTGTATCCCTGAAAACAAACAAACATTTTTAGTACCATATTATTTTTCATGAAACATCATCATAGCTAATGATATAGAATTCTGTATGTGTTGATGAGTTGAGATTCCCTGGCGGTTTCAGGCCCTCAGTTGTTCCCTGTCATTTTACGGCGTGTGCTTTATATGAGCTCTGACCTGACAGAAAGCCAGACAATGACGGGACACCAGTGTAGGCTAGGTGCTAATGCGTCCCTTTGCCTGTTTGTCAGTGCAGATAGTCTAATGAATGGGAATCAATAAATAAATGAACCACTGACCAGCTGAACAACAAATGGAGAGAGAGACAGAAATAAACAGAGAACGAAAGAGAAAAAGAGAGAGACCGAGAGACAAAAATAGAGAAACAGATAGGAACAAAGATGGACAGAGAGAAATTATGAAAAAGAGAGAGTGACAAATGGGGGGAGAGAGACAGCGGGGGAGAGACAGAGGAAGAGAGACTGTCTCTCTTTAAATGGAAGCAGGGCAAAAATTCACCTGACACCTTAATACGTGCTGTCTGTTTGCTTTTCATAGATCTGGGGCTTCATTTCAGTATCATTTAAGATCCCTAATAGAATCATTTGACTTCTTGTTGGCAGGTCCAATACATATATTGAGAAAGAGAAACAAGCTCAAGTTAGGAATGCACGATATTCATTTTAAACTCGTTTTTGGCCGATATTCAATATGCCGATAATTTTAAACTTGTTTTGGCCGAAACTGATATATATACACTTTAATTTTACTGAAGAGAAATCCAAGTCTCACATGTAGACAGACATTCAACTCTGAAAAAAGGGTTAATTATTATGCCAGTGCCACTTTTTATTTTTAAGTTCAGACTTCAAACGTCAGTCCTTAGCAGTAAAATAAATACAAATACATTTTCAAATAATTTACATAATTCACGTGGCACGGCATGCACTCGTTCTTTTTCTATTTTCCATTTCCTAAACATATTATCAAATGCGGATGCAATTGCACTCCTGTTGTCACACAGCAGCTGACAGCTTTTTTTAAGGGTAAAGTCTTCATCTTTGTCGGCTCAACATGCTAACAGGACTGGTAAAGCTAATGTGACTGTCGACAACACTCAGGAGTTCAGGTAATACCACATCAGTAGTGACGGCTAGGCATAGCATACCGCGGCTAAAAGCATAACACGGCTATAGCATACCGCGGCTAATAGCATAACACGGCTATAGCATACCGCGGCAAATAGCATAACACGGCTATAGCATACCGCGGCTAATAGCATAACACGGCTATAGCATACCGCGGCTAATAGCATAACACGGCTATAGCATACCGCGGCTAATAGCATACCGCGGCTATAGCATACCGCGGCTAATAGCGTAACACGGCTATAGCATACCGCGGCTAATAGTATAACACGGCTATAGCATACCGCGGCTAATAGCATAACACGGCTATAGCATACCGTGGCTAATAGCATAACACGACTATAGCATACCGCGGCTAATAGCATAACACGACTATAGCATACCGCGGCTAATAGCATAACACGGCTATAGCATACCACGGCTAATAGGATAACACGGCTATAGCATACCGCGGCTAATAGCATAACACGGCTATAGCATAACACGGCTATAGCATACCACGGCTAATAGCATAACACGGCTATAGCATACCGCGGCTAATAGCATAACACGGCTATAGCATACCGCGGCTAATAGCATAACACGGCTATAGCATACCGCGGCTAATAGCATAACACGGCTATAGCATACCACGGCTAATAGGATAACACGGCTATAGCATACCACGGCTAATAGGATAACACGGCTATAGCATACCGCGGCTAATAGCATAACACGGCTATAGCATACCGCGGCTAATAGCATAACACGGCTATAGCATACCACGGCTAATAGCATAACACGGCTATAGCATACCGCGGCTAATAGCATAACACGGCTATAGCATAACACGGCTATAGCATACCGCGGCTAATAGCATAACACGGCTATAGCATACCGCGGCTAATAGCATAACACGGCTATAGCATACCACGGCTAATAGCATAACACGGCTATAGCATACCGCGGCTAATAGCATAACACGGCTATAGCATAACACGACTATAGCATACCACGGCTAATAGCATAACACGGCTATAGCATACCGCGGCTAATAGCATAACACGGCTATAGCATACCGCGGCTAATAGCATAACACGGCTATAGCATACCGCGGCTAATAGCATAACACGGCTATAGCATACCGCGGCTAATAGCATAACACGGCTATAGCATACCGCGGCTAATAGCATAACACGGCTATAGCATACCGCGGCTAATAGGATAACACGGCTATAGCATACCACGGCTAATAGGATAACACGGCTATAGCATACCGCGGCTAATAGCATAACACGGCTATAGCATACCGCGGCTAATAGCATAACACGGCTATAGCATACCACGGCTAATAGCATAACACGGCTATAGCATAACACGGCTATAGCATACCGCGGCTAATAGCATAACACGGCTATAGCATACCGCGGCTAATAGCATAACACGGCTATAGCATACCGCGGCTAATAGCATAACACGGCTATAGCATACCACGGCTAATAGCATAACACGGCTATAGCATACCGCGGCTAATAGCATAACACGGCTATAGCATAACACGACTATAGCATACCACGGCTAATAGCATAACACGGCTATAGCATACCGCGGCTAATAGCATAACACGGCTATAGCATACCGCGGCTAATAGCATAACACGGCTATAGCATACCGCGGCTAATAGCATAACACGGCTATAGCATACCGCGGCTAATAGCATAACACGGCTATAGCATACCGCGGCTAATAGCATAACACGGCTATAGCATACCGCGGCTAATAGGATAACACGGCTATAGCATACCGCGGCTAATAGCATAACACGGCTATAGCATACCGCGGCTAATAGGATAACACGGCTATAGCATACCGCGGCTAATAGCATAACACGGCTATAGCATACCGCGGCTAATAGCATAACACGGCTATAGCTACGTCATTAGCCTGCTAAGGCCAACATCCTCCACCACGCTGTACGGCTGGTTAACAGGAGCAATACATTCAATGATTTAGTCGTTAAACTCTATTACCTTTTGGATGCTCACTGCTGTATTTTCTAGCTTTGTCACTGAAGTAGTGGCAGCCGATGGGTTTTTGCCAGAGTTTTTTCCTTCTTACTTTTCAAAAAGTCTTGGTGCTGCTCAGAATGACGGCTCATATTTGTATTGTTGAACGAGTGTTGTTTTACGCCTTCTCTCATCACTTGTGCTTTACAACTACTGCTAATAGCGAGTTCGTTATCTATTTTACAGATCTAGAAATACCTCCGACAAGAAGTTTAAGTTGCTGGCGTTCATGCTATGTTCCTGGTCGTCACGTGCGCATAATAAACCCGCCACACAATCGGCAAGTCTCATCGGCAGACATAATAATATCTGCCGATATAGATAATTTTATGCTTTTATCGTCCGATACCGATGTTGTGCCACTATCATCGTGCATCCCTAAACCTAAATAACCCTATAGCTAGAGTAGACCATGACTAATATATATATATATATGTGTCCGAATTCAAGTTGGCCTTCAGTTTGTTTGCTAACATGACCTACATGAATTAATTGAATTGATTGATAAATCAGTGACCTTGGTGCTTCCACGCGTCTCAGTTGTGTCGGCCCAGTTATGGGATCAGTAAAGCGCGGTGCCTCTCATGTGGCACACCTTAATCTTCAGAGAGACACCCTTTGAAGATCTTGTTATCGTTCATTAACAGGAGGCTTTTACCTTACATTCTATCAAAGGCAGGCCATTTCACTTCAGAAACCACGGGGAGATCCCTAACGCCCACTCTCATGGGTAACTCGCTATGTTTGTGTTGTCTTTGTGCACTCCTGCCCTGGGGCTGTTGAGAGCAAGCGTCAACAAGCTGTATCTGTAGCACATCATATGCCTGACCACACCTCTCCGGACTGTCCCTGGGATCCCGCTCTCCCAGTCTGCACCTGAGCCCCAGTCTACACCTAGTGCCTGTGTGTTCTATACACACACACACACACACACACACACACACACACAGCAGTGTAGAGTGTAGGTATAACCAGGATTTGGGATTGTCCTGACTGCTTGGACTGGCTGTCCCTGATGGAGAGTGTGAGGAATGGCTGCTTGCCCTGTAAAAACACTGGACTGGGACACTACATGTGTAAACCTGGTACCTAGCCTGGTACTAAACTGGGTCTAATCTGTCAACACACTGGACTGGGACACTACATGTGTAAACCTGGTACCTAGCCTGGTACTAAACTGGGTGCAATCTGTCAACACACTGGACTGGGACACTACATGTGTAAACCTGGTACCTAGCCTGGTACTAAACTGGGTGCAATCTGTCAACACACTGGACTGGGACACTACATGTGTAAACCTGGTACCTAGCCTGGTACTAAACTGGGTGCAATCTGTCAACACACTGGACTGGGACACTACATGTGTAAACCTGGTACCTAGCCTGGTACTAAACTGGGTGCAATCTGTCAACACACTGGACTGGGACACTACATGTGTAAACCTGGTACCTAGCCTGGTACTAAACTGGGTGCAATCTGTCAACACACTGGACTGGGACACTACATGTGTAAACCTGGTACCTAGCCTGGTACTAAACTGGGTGCAATCTGTCAACACACTGGACTGGGACACTACATGTGTAAACCTGGTACCTAGCCTGGTACTAAACTGGGTGCAATCTGTCAACACACTGGACTGGGACACTACATGTGTAACTGAAGTGTAACTGTCGTTTAGGCAAATAACATATGTCATGTCAGATTACACAGGAAAGTCTGAGTGAAGTATTTTGGCCACAATATGTAAATATATCTATCATAACTCCTATCTTGACTTGTCCTAAACAAACAATAGCACTGTAGATTTGATTTCAGAAACATTTATAAACTTAAAATGACATGTCATTGTTTTTCTCAAGCACCGGAATTATACCTTTTCAAAATTAAAAGTTTAGTGTAATAAAATGGTTATAGCTGCTTGTTAAGTTTAATTTATAATTAAACTTAGAAACAAATTAGTTAATAAAGCAAAGATTCTGCGGTTCCTAAACACGGTTGCCAAATCTGTATAAATCACACTTATTTAATGAATAAACACGTGATCTCCAGACGCGGCCCCTAAGAGCCTACAGAAAAATGACAATGCTAACTAAATGTTTTCAATATCTTATAATATCCGAGTGCACAAACTGGTTGAATCATTGCAGGAATCTGTCATTATATTGCTAAAGTGTAAGTTCGGTGACACCAAACATACACCCAAAATGTTGATGTTAACAAGTCAACAAACTCTATTTTGTTTTTATAACTGTTAGAATAATAATTCTGCTTGTCATTATTGGATTGGAGTTACGCACATGTGAATGGTAAATGTGTTGTTTTTGTTCACCCTGAAACTCACTAGAAACATGTTGTCACAGCCAGGCTATCCAATATTATTTACTGTGACCCTGGAACAACTCACTCAAGAAGAAACAGCCGATTTCCACATTGTTGACTCCGAGATTTGATCCAGCAACCATTTGGTTATTGAGTTTATTCCTAAAGGCTGTTATGTTACTTGGTGTTACCTTTATATTAAAGGGGGTTGAATTATAAAGAGCGGAGAACTCTGATATAACTACCACATTTTGAGCATTTTCACAATCTCTGATTTCATCATTCATTTCCAATCAGCCGTTGATATACGCATACAAACGCCTGGCCTAGTTAGGACATCCTCCTTGCAAATGAAAAATGTCACCCTTCTTGCAAAATCACAGTCTAATAGATATCCCAGTGGGCATATTGTGTCACATACATTTGGGTTTTTTGTTGAGATGTCGATCAAGGTTTCATCATCTCCTCAGGATTCACCCACTTAAATAGACGGCCAGAGGTTTGTAGCAAAGTGACACCAACACATTGGAAATTCAACAAAATGGAACAAAGTTCAAAGAGGACAACAAAGTCAGATGTTGTATTAGTGCAACTACGTTTTGATTATTGTGGTTCTATCTAAGAGCAGAAACAAACGTATTTGATCACCATAAAGTAATTAGTGCCACTTGAGATTTTATAGTGATTGTTATATAGTGGTTATAATAATGTCAAGAGGTCAAGACACCTGGAACTTTTCCATTCTATCTTGGGTGTGTAACTATATCCATATATGTGGTAGTCGATTCAAAACAGGAGAACATATATAGTTACAGTCGATACAAAACAGGAGAACATATATAGTTACAGTCGATACAAAACAGGAGAACATATATAGTTACAGTCGATACAAAACAGGAGAACATATATAGTTACAGTCGATACAAAACAGTAGAAAACATATATAGTTACAGTCGATACAAAACAGGAGAACATATATAGTTACAGTCGATACAAAACAGTAGAAAACATATATAGTTACAGTCGATACAAAACAGTAGAAAACATATATAGTTTCAGTCGATACAAAACAGGAGAACACATATATAGTTACAGTCGATACAAAACAGGAGAAAACATATATAGTTACAGTCGATACAAAACAGGAGAAAACATATATAGTTACAGTCAAAAATGCTGTTACATTTGTTTAAAAATTCGTAAACCTTGGTGGATTACTTTGCAACGGATCATTGTGTTTGTTTGAAGACACAGTCACCTAACATTTAAAGGAGACATATATATATATATAAAATCCTCAGACAGTTTTTTTCTGAGCATTTCTTTGAAATGGTGGAAGGCCCAGTGAAAACACATTCAACAGATAGTATGTGTCGCCCACATGTTTTTAATGCACTTACGTGGTATTTATTGGGACATGTATTACAGTCACTTATGTGGTATTTATTGGGACATGTATTACAGTCACTTACGTGGTATTTATTGGGACATGTATTACAGTCACTTACGTGGTATTTATTGGGACATGTATTACAGTCACTTACGTGGTATTTATTGGGACATGTATTACAGTCACTTACGTGGTATTTATTGGGACATGTATTACAGTCACTTACGTGGTATTTATTGGGACATGTATTACAGTCACTTACGTGGTATTTATTGGGACATGTATTACAGTCACTTACGTGGTATTTATTGGGACATGTATTACAGTCACTTACGTGGTATTTATTGGGACATGTATTACAGTCACTTACATGGTATTTATTGGGACATGTATCACAGTCACTTACGTGGTATTTATTGGGACATGAATTACAGTCACTTACATGGTATTTATTGGGACATGTATTACAGTCACATGGTATTTATTGGGACATGTATTACAGTCACTTACATGGTATTTATTGGGACATGTATTACAGTCACTTACATGGTATTTATTGGGACATGAATTACAGTCACATGGTATTTATTGGGACATGTATTACAGTCACTTACATGGTATTTATTGGGACATGTATTACAGTCACATGGTATTTATTGGGACATGTATTACAGTCACTTACATGGTATTTATTGGGACATGAATTACAGTCACTTACATGGTATTTATTGGGACATGTATTACAGTCACATGGTATTTATTGGGACATGTATTACAGTCACTTACATGGTATTTATTGGGACATGTATTACAGTCACTTACATGGTATTTATTGGGACATGAATTACAGTCACATGGTATTTATTGGGACATGTATTACAGTCACTTACATGGTATTTATTGGGACATGTATTACAGTCACATGGTATTTATTGGGACATGTATTACAGTCACTTACATGGTATTTATTGGGACACGTAATACAGTCACTTACATGGTATTTATTGAGACATTTATTACAGTCACATGGTATTTATTGGGACATGTATTACAGTCACTCACATGGTATTTATTGGGACATGAATTACAGTCACTTACGTGGTATTTATTGGGACATGAATTACAGTCACAAGGTATTTATTGGGACATGTATTACAGTCACTTACATGGTATTTAGTGGGACATGTATTACAGTCACATGGTATTTATTGGGACATGTATTACAGTCACATGGTATTTATTGGGACATGTATTACAGTCACTTACGTGGTATTTATTGGGACATGTATCACAGTCACTTACGTGGTATTTATTGGGACATGAATTACAGTCACTTACATGGTATTTATTGGGACATGTATTACAGTCACATGGTATTTATTGGGACATGTATTACAGTCACTTACATGGTATTTATTGGGACATGTATTACAGTCACTTACATGGTATTTATTGGGACATGTATTACAGTCACATGGTATTTATTGGGACATGTATTACAGTCACTTACATGGTATTTATTGGGACATGTATTACAGTCACATGGTATTTATTGGGACAAGTATTACAGTCACTTACGTGGTATTTATTGGGACATGTATTACAGTCACTTACGTGGTATTTATTGGGACATGTATTACAGTCACTTACATGGTATTTATTGGGACATGTATTACAGTCACATGGTATTTATTGGGACATGTATTACAGTCACTTACATGGTATTTATTGGGACATGTATTACAGTCACTTACATGGTATTTATTGGGACATGAATTACAGTCACATGGTATTTATTGGGACATGTATTACAGTCACTTACATGGTATTTATTGGGACATGTATTACAGTCACATGGTATTTATTGGGACATGTATTACAGTCACTTACATGGTATTTATTGGGACATGTATTACAGTCACTTACATGGTATTTATTGGGACATGTATTACAGTCACATGGTATTTATTGGGACATGTATTACAGTCACTTACATGGTATTTATTGGGACATGTATTACAGTCACTTACATGGTATTTATTGGGACATGTATTACAGTCACATGGTATTTATTGGGACATGTATTACAGTCACTTACATGGTATTTATTGGGACATGTATTACAGTCACTTACATGGTATTTATTGGGACATGTATTACAGTCACATGGTATTTATTGGGACATGTATTACAGTCACTTACATGGTATTTATTGGGACATGTATTACAGTCACATGGTATTTATTGGGACATGTATTACAGTCACTCACATGGTATTTATTGGGACATGTATTACAGTCACTTACATGGTATTTATTGGGACATGAATTACAGTCACATGGTATTTATTGGGACATGTATTACAGTCACTTACATGGTATTTATTGGGACATGTATTACAGTCACATGGTATTTATTGGGACATGTATTACAGTCACATGGTATTTATTGGGACATGTATTACAGTCACTTACGTGGTATTTATTGGGACATGAATTACAGTCACATGGTATTTATTGGGACATGTATTACAGTCACTTACATGGTATTTATTGGGACATGTATTACAGTCACATGGTATTTATTGGGACATGTATTACAGTCACTTACATGGTATTTATTGGGACATGTATTACAGTCACATGGTATTTATTGGGACATGTATTACAGTCACTTACATGGTATTTATTGGGACATGTATTACAGTCACTTACATGGTATTTATTGGGACATGTATTACAGTCACTTACATGGTATTTATTGGGACATGTATTACAGTCACTTACATGGTATTTATTGGGACATGTATTACAGTCACACATGGTATTTATTGGGACATGTATTACAGTCATTTACATGGTATTTATTGGGACATGTATTACAGTCACAACATGGTATTTATTGGGACATGTATTACAGTCACATGTATTACAGTCACTTACATGGTATTTATTGGGACATGTATTACAGTCACATGGTATTTATTGGGACAAGTATTACAGTCACTTACATGGTATTTATTGGGACATGTATTACAGTCACTTACGTGGTATTGATTGGGACATGTATTACAGTCACTTACATGGTATTTATTGGGACATGTATTACAGTCACTTACGTGGTATTCATTGGGACATGTATTACAGTCACTTACATGGTATTTATTGGGACATGTATTACAGTCACTTACATGGTATTTATTGGGACATGTATTACAGTCACTTACATGGTATTTATTGGGACATGTATTACAGTCACTTACATGGTATTTATTGGGACATGTATTACAGTCACTTACGTGGTATTTATTGGGACATGTATTACATTCACTAACGTGGTATTTATTGGGACACGTATTACAGTCACTTACATGGTATTTATTGGGACATGTATTACAGTCACTTACGTGGTATTTATTGGGACATGTATTGCAGTCACTTACATGGTATTTATTGGGACATGTATTACAGTCACTTACATGGTATTCATTGGGACATGTATTACAGTCACTTACATGGTATTTATTGGGACATTTATTACAGTCACATGGTATTTATTTGGACATATATTGCAGTCACTTACATGGTATTTATTGGGACACGTATTACAGTCACTTACATGGTATTTATTGGGACCTGTATTACAGTCACTTACATGGTATTCATTGGGACATGTATTACAGTCACTTACATGGTATTTATTGGGACCTGTATTACAGTCACTTACATGGTATTCATTGGGACATATATTACAGTCACTTACATGGTATTTATTGGGACATTTATTACAGTCATATTGTGGTGCCTGACCTATCCACCGACGGCCTCAGCCTGGGACAAACTGAAATGGACGGTGAAATCAGGAATTCTTGACTGGAAGCAAACCCTGTTCCCTTCTAACATAATATAGTTGTTGTATTATCTAACTGGTAGCCCTAATCAGTGGTACCTGTTCTGTTATCCATCTCTGCTAATTACGGTGGAGTGTTTTCTGCAGCCACCCAAACTCCTGAGGGAATCTCCAAACTGATCACAGCTGAGTTGTGTGGAAACTAACAGGACATGAAGAGGCTAATCATTTAGGAGACGTATTGAATGGAGGACTGCAATAGGTGTGTGTGGACTCTCACTGTCCTGCCCCACACGCAATCCATAGGGCTGTTAAAGGCGGCGGGAAAATGAGGGGTGTTGGGACCAATCAGAGGAACCGGGTTGGTTTCTGGGACCAATCAGATGGTTCCATCATTTGTCATGGCTTAAAGGTCCTTTGGGGGAGGGGGCTTGCGTAGAAGGGGTGGGTGTCCTGTAGCATTTGGCCGGAGCAGGGAGTTTGGGGAGCCCCCCACACCCCCCACTGTGAGAAGGCTGAGATGACTGTGAATTAGAGCAATCTGGCGTCCATTCTGCGGTTAGATTTGTATCTGCGGTTTTGGCCCCAGATACTGAGTGGCTGCTTACTTTTTCTGCTTGTACTTTTATTGTCGTTTCTGCTTATTACATTTCAGTTTATTTTCCCTTCTGCTGTGTGGCGAGAGCTGATTCACATTACAGTCACCCATGCGTTCGACATGCAGCAGAGTCCAACTATTAATCAAAACCCTGGCAAATTCGAACCCGTGTCATACACTGAGAAATGCCATGCTCTGTTGAAAGGCCTGTTTTGATCTTTGGGCAGGCACTCAAATCCACAAGCCAGGCAATCGTACAGGGAAACCCTTCTAGTGAGAGACATGGTTCTTACTCAGACAACTGTGTTTTCTAATTCCAGACACCAGATTATCTGTAATGTATTATATTCTGATCAGACAAATCCATGTGCCCAATATTATGTGGATCAGGTCAAATTGATTGACATTGATTAAAAGCATCTGCTCAGCGTCTTCTAAAAAAATATATTTTTACATGTAAAACAGAACCTGTAAATGTTAAATAAAAAGTCCCGTATATATATATATATATATATATGGGTGTACACTGATGAGCCAAAACATTATGACCGCTCACAGGAGAACATCCGATTGAGCATCTGTGGGAGGTGCTTGGGTGTGGGAGGTGCTTGGGTGTGGGAGGTGCTTGGGTGTGGGAGGTGCTTGGGTGTCGGAGGTGCCTTATACAGGGGTCTTATAGAGTCCAGGCCTTGGTGCCAGATACCACAGGACACCTTCAGGGGTCTTATAGAGTCCAGGCCTTGGTGCCAGATACCACAGGACACCTTCAGGGGTCTTATAGAGTCCAGGCCTTGGTGCCAGATACCACAGGACACCTTCAGGGGTCTTATAGAGTCCAGGCCTTGGTTCCAGATACCACAGGACACCTTCAGGGGTCTTATAGAGTCCAGGCCTTGGTTCCAGATACCACAGGACACCTTCAGGGGTCTTATAGAGTCCAGGCCTTGGTGCCAGATACCACAGGACACCTTCAGGGGTCTTATAGAGTCCAGGCCTTGGTTCCAGATACCACAGGACACCTTCAGGGGTCTTATAGAGTCCAGGCCTTGGTTCCAGATACCACAGGACACCTTCAGGGGTCTTATAGAGTCCAGGCCTCAGCCGGTCGGCGCTGTTTTGGCGGCACACCGAGGAATGCCTGCCTATTAGGTGGTCATAATGATTTGGCTGATCAGTGTATCCAACTTCTTTTTTTTAACTCTTTGAGCCTCATTTATAACACATAACAAACTGTCCCAATTACACAGTCATTATTTTCCCACACAGAATCCTTGAAGACCAAACAGATCTTCCTCTCTCTTTTTCTTCCCTTTTCTCTGTCTTACTTTCTTTTTGTTTCTGAAATTACTTTTTGTGTAGAGACTCTTTTGTGGACACACACACACACACACACACACACACACACACACACACACACACACTGTAAAACACCAGGGGTGTACACGCTTTGCATTTCATTTTGATTTAGTGTTGCTGGGATTGTCTTCCTATGTATTTCCCATTTTCCTTTTCGTATTGTCCCTGGTGTCTGAGCCCCTGCCCTCCATGCCTCCACCGGCCCCCCCTCCCCCACCACCTCGCCGTGATACGTGCCGGACAGCTGCATCGGACACGGCCGGGTCTGGGACATTTCGTGAGAGGACATCTGCTCTCGGCCCATTTTCTGGCCTCCGAGCCGCCGCGTCTCACTTGGCATTCTAGTCGCGGTCGTGTCCATTTCCACGTGAGCTCACCACGGCCAGGGAAACGGCGTGAGGAAAATGGCGAATCCTAGATGAGCTGGAGGCTGAGTAAATGTGAGGAGCTTGTAATGAAAACCGAATGCTTAGCTACTGGTTGTGTGTTCTTTATAAAATCTGAATTTGTGTGTGTGTGTACATCTGTGAATGTGATCTGTTAAATTGGGTAATTTTTCAGCTTTTACAGAAGGGCACACGTGACACACACACGTGACACACACACACACACACACTTCCTCACCCAGTGGGCATGGCAGGCTAGTGCTCTGCTAGGCTGTCATTACTGCAGCCTTTATGTGGTCAGTGAGTGGCACAGAGCCCTGTGATTATTGTGATTCTATGACTCCTGCCCCCTCTCTCCCTTTTCGGGCACCCCCTCGCCTCTCTTCCCCCTCGCCCCTCCTCCCCCCGTGCCCCTCCTCCCCCCTCGCCCTCCCCCGTCCTCCATATCTCCAGCCTCACACCCAGTTCTCTGGATGCAGCGTTAACCACACTGACACACGTCCCCAGGGTGCGTCCCATTGGAAGTGTTTTGGCAAGGGGGGCAGACAATTTGGTCTCAGTTGCACAAGTATGAAACGGGAGACGGGGCCGCGGCATTGTTTCGCAGTTTGACAGCGGCTGACAGTTGCCCGGGTTTAGTTCTGTATAACGGGGGATAGGTCTGATGTGACCGGTTCAGCGTGACGCTTATGTTGTGTCACGCGTTCACACAGGCTAATGCTTTGTGTCGTTAGCGTGGCGCGAGAAGACGCCCTCCGGCAGTTGCTCGCTGTTTATGTTGGACGATTTATTACCTTGTGATTTGTTTATGATACACTGTCGTTTATTATTTTCCCGACTGCAGTTGAATAAAGCGGCTTGATTGAATTACACGTTTCACGCCTTTTCAGAGCTACAGGGTGATTGGGTTTATGGAGCTTTTTTAGAGGAGCCTAAAGTCAGCGATAGACAGGGAGAGAAACAGAGTTAGGGATGGAAGAGCCAAGATTACGCAAGAAGAATGTGGGAACCAAGAGTGACATAGTGAGTGACATAGTGAGTGACATAGTGAGTGACATAGTGAGTGACATAGTGAGTGACATAGTGAGTGACATAGTGAGTGACATAGTGAGTGACATAGTGAGTGACATAGTGAGTGACACAGTGAGTGACACAGTGAGTGACATAGTGAGTGAGTGACATAGTGAGTGAGTGACATGGTGAGTGAGTGACATGGTGAGTGAGTGACAGAGAGAGTGACAGAGAGAGTGACAGAGAGAGTGACAGAGAGAGTGACAGAGTGAGTGACAGAGTGAGTGACATAGTGAGTGACACAGTGAGTGACATAGTGAGTGACACAGTGAGTGACACAGTGAGTGACACAGTGAGTGACACAGTGAGTGACACAGTGAGTGACACAGTGAGTGACACAGTGAGTGACACAGTGAGTGACACAGTGAGTGACACAGTGAGTGAGTGACAGAGAGAGTGACAGAGAGAGTGACAGAGAGAGTGACAGAGAGAGTGACAGAGAGAGTGACAGAGAGAGTGACAGAGTGAGTGACAGAGTGAGTGACAGAGTGAGTGACAGAGTGAGTGACAGAGTGAGTGACAGAGTGAGTGACAGAGTGAGTGACAGAGTGAGTGACAGAGTGAGTGACAGAGTGAGTGACAGAGTGAGTGACAGAGTGAGTGACAGAGTGAGTGAGTGACATGGTGACAGAGTGAGTGAGTGACATGGTGACAGAGTGAGTGAGAGAGTGAGTGACAGAGAAAGAAAGAAAGACTTGAGATACGTATAGAGGGAGAATTGTTTTTGTGTGTGTGTGTCTGTGTGTGCGTGTGTGCGTGTGTGCGTGTTTGTGTGTGTGTGTGTGTGTGATCGGTATGTGAGAGCAGGCTGGTTCATCTGAGGACAGTGCCCTCCCTCACGGTTCCCTGGGTGTTGAAATACCCTCATGTCATACTCCCCTCTTCTAACACAGCCTTCTTCTCCTGACACAGGAGTGATTTAGAAGGGGGGGGGGTCATTCCAGAGGGGTTAGGAGTGTTCCGAAGTTGTTTGGTAGTGTCATGGGGGGAGGAGGTGCTGTCTACAGTGGCATGCACCCAGTGTTGGTAGTGTCATGGGGGAGGAGGTGCTGTCTACAGTGGCATGCACCCAGTGTTGGTAGTGTCATGGGGGGAGGAGGTGCTGTCTACAGTGGGATGCACCCAGTGTTGGTAGTGTCACAGGGGGAGGAGGCGCTGTCTACAGTGGCATGCACCCAGTGTTGTTAGTGTCATGGGGGAGGAGGTGCTGTCTACAGTGGCATGCACCCAGTGTTGGTAGTGTCACAGGGGGAGGAGGCGCTGTCTACAGTGGCATGCACCCAGTGTTGTTAGTGTCATGGGGGGAGGAGGTGCTGTCTACAGTGGCATGCACCCAGTGTTGGTAGTGTCATGGGGGGAGGAGGCACTGTCTACAGTGGCATGCACCCAGTGTTGGTAGTGTCATGGGGGGAGGAGGTGCTGTCTACAGTGGCATGCACCCAGTGTTGGTAGTGTCATGGGGGGAGGAGGTGCTGTCTACAGTGGCATGCACCCAGTGTTGGTAGTGTCACGGGGGGAGGAGGTGCTGTCTACAGTGGCATGCACCCAGTGTTGGTAGTGTCATGGGGGGAGGAGGTGCTGTCTACAGTGGGATGCACCCAGTGTTGGTAGTGTCATGGGGGGAGGAGGTGCTGTCTACAGTGGCATGCACCCAGTGTTGGTAGTGTCACGGGGGGAGGAGGTGCTGTCTACAGTGGCATGCACCCAGTGTTGGTAGTGTCATGGGGGAGGAGGTGCTGTCTACAGTGGCATGCACCCAGTGTTGGTAGTGTCATGGGGGGAGGAGGTGCTGTCTACAGTGGCATGCACCCAGTGTTGTTAGTGTCACGGGGGGAGGAGGCGCTGTCTACAGTGGCATGCACCCAGTGTTGTTAGTGTCATTGGGGGAGGAGGTGCTGTCTACAGTGGCATGCACCCAGTGTTGGTAGTGTCACGGGGGGAGGAGGTGCTGTCTACAGTGGCATGCACCCAGTGTTGGTAGTGTCACGGGGGGAGGAGGCGCTGTCTACAGTGGCATGCACCCAGTGTTGGTAGTGTCACGGGGGGAGGAGGCGCTGTCTACAGTGGCATGCACCCAGTGTTGTTAGTGTCATTGGGGGAGGAGGTGCTGTCTACAGTGGCATGCACCCAGTGTTGGTAGTGTCACGGGGGGAGGAGGTGCTGTCTACAGTGGGATGCACCCAGTGTTGGTAGTGTCACAGGGGGAGGAGGTGCTGTCTACAGTGGGATGCACCCAGTGTTGGTAGTGTCACAGGGGGAGGAGGCGCTGTCTACAGTGGCATGCACCCAGTGTTGGTAGTGTCATGGGGGGGCAGTCTACAGTGTCATGTAACAGGGGGGCAGTCTACAGTGGCATGCACCCAGTGTTGGTAGTGTCACTCACTCACTATGTCACTCACTCACTATGTCACTCACTCACTATGTCACTCACTCACTATGTCACGTCTGTCCCCTATCTGGTTGGTTCCAACATACAGCATGAGGCTAGAATTAGCCCTGGTAATGTTAGAATTCAGTTAGTCTCTGATTTCATTTGGTACAGCCACTCAGGTCCATGACCAGGTCTGCTAATAATGCAAAGAGCTCAGTCAAAAACCTTACGTTATTTTGGACATATTTTAGTTATGAAATACATTATTTTGGAAATAAATGATATCAAATATTGTACAGCAAACTAGTGCACATATCCCAGTAAATCCGCCAAAGCAATAAGACAGTCAATAACAATACAATACAATAACAATTTACGACATTAACAACGTAATTCTGATCAATTTGTTTTTACTTTAATTTCCTTTTTGTGTGTGTGTGTGTGCGTGCGTGTTTCCGTACGACATATTACCTTTATTCTGACCCTGTGATTGTAGGGAATTCCGAAGATGTATCAGGTGGTGGTAGGAAGGCATTTCTGCATCTTTACGATCCGGGTCCAGTCAGAGCTCTGATGGTTGGCTGCAGAGGCTGTCATGGTCCATCTGTGCCCCTCACTGAGCTGGAAATTACAAAGACATGTGGAATGCCAAAACCTCGCCAAAACACACACCCAGCAAGCCTGGCCGACCTGGTCCTCTGCCCCATCTAACTCAGTGCCCTCCAGCCTCTAGCCCAACTCGGTGCCCTCTAGCCTCTAGCCCAACTCAGTGCCCTCCAGCCTCTAGCCCAACTCAGGGCCCTCCAGCCTCTAGCCCAACTCAGGGCCCTCCAGCCTCTAGCCCAACTCAGTGCCCTCCAGCCTCTAGCCCAACTCAGGGCCCTCCAGCCTCTAGCCTAACTCAGTGCCCTCCAGCCTCTAGCCTAACTCAGTGCCCTCCAGCCTCTAGCCCAACTCAGTGCCCTCCAGCCTCTAGCCCAACTCAGTGCCCTCCAGCCTCTAGCCCAACTCAGTGCCCTCCAGCCTCTAGCCCAACTCAGTGCCCTCCAGCCTCTAGCCCAACTCAGTGCCCTCCAGCCTCTAGCCCAACTCAGGGCCCTCCAGCCTCTAGCCCAACTCAGTGCCCTCCACCCTCGAGGCCAACTCAGGGCCATCCAGCCTCGAGGCCAACTCAGGGCCATCCAGCCTCGAGGCCAACTCAGGGCCATCCAGCCTCGAGGCCAACTCAGGGCCATCCAGCCTCGAGGCCAACTCAGGGCCATCCAGCCTCGAGGCCAACTCAGGGCCATCCAGCCTCGAGGCCAACTCAGGGCCATCCAGCCTCGAGGCCAACTCAGGGCCATCCAGCCTCGAGGCCAACTCAGGGCCATCCAGCCTCGAGGCCAACTCAGGGCCATCCAGCCTCGAGGCCAACTCCGGACAGGAAGGGAAAAGGAAGGAAGGGAGGCTGTGGGCTGTGATTTAACAATCTGATTGGTCACCTCAGACTGTTTAACCCAATCACAACACATCCCCTGGTCCACAGCTTCAGAATGATTTTCATGATGTAAGCAGTGTGTTTTTATACTTTGAGGTTCTAGTCACTACATGTAGGGTGCTGTTACTGGACTCCTAGGGCATAAACAGAGTTTCCTAAAAGTCCCTGAAAATCGGACCTCGTAAACATAACAGATGAATTTGAAGTGTTTTAGTATTAATTTGGGCCCAGTTCAAAGGCCTTATGTAACTATAATTAACTGAATTTTGTATAACATGTCTCTGGTTGAAAACAATTCATTATTTGACCTATAAAGCAGCAATACTTAAAAATAAAAGGCCTTTCCCTCTAAAGTGATACATTCATTAATGTCTTTGACGAATTTCTTTCAAAATCCACCTAAATATTCAAGTTTCCTAAACAATGCACACAGTTTTTTTTCCTGATGTCAACTTCAACATACTGACTAAATTAGTAATGGCCTCTAAAACATACATTATACACCATGCTGGTGTACACAGATAATCTATTGGATAGTTACGTTTAGATCCTGTCTATTGTAAATACATTAGTTTGTTATATCACCTGGTAATGATGCTGGATAATGCCTGATGACTGTTGCCGTCTACAGCACAACTGGTTTTGTTGCCATTTTTGTCTCCTGACACTTGGCTGTAAAAGAAAACACTGTTTTACTTTATAAATGTATAACCGGTGTGAATGTATGATTTACAGCTTAGTGGGTGTTATTGTCTCAGTGTTCAACTGAACGTTTGAATGTCTTGATGAACGATTTGGCCTTAAACGGATATTAAAAGGGCACACGAGCTTGTGAGCTAGTCTCAACAATAAACTCTGTTTTAGATCTGGTATTTTTTTATTGAAATACTTATGACTATGGTACCAAAAGAAACGCAACGAGTCCTTTATCTTGGCTGGAGCTGCGTTGTGGTTTCTCGTCAGTGTATGGATATTCCAAACAAAAGACGAAGGCCATCTCGGTCCAACTGAATTTGGTTGGCTTCAACAAACCGAAGGGAGCCGTTTGGTTTATGCTAGGGGAGAAAAAAAGGATTGTTGAATTATGGGTAAAGACAGCTGAAGCTAGCCAGGTTTGGTTGTAGCATACAGTAGGGGGCTTATTGAAAAACACAAGTACATGACTCACACACACACACACACACACACACACACACACACCCTTTCGAGGACACACTTCTGCAAGCTTTTGCCCCTAAACGAAACTTAACGAAAACACATGAGGTGAAATATATAAAGGAGTGCACCTTCAAAAACAGAAAACCCAGGGTTCATTACAGCCAAGCAAATGTTCCACGTAGCCTTCGTGTTAATGCCAGAAGGGGTGGGGGGTTGGGGGGGGCTGGGATCCATCGCCAGAAGGGGTGGGGGGGGGGGGGCTGGGATCCATCGCCAGAAGGGGTGGGGGGTGGGGGGCTGGGATCCATCGCCAGAAGGGGTGGGGGGTGGGGGGCTGGGATCCATCGCCAGAAGGGGTGGGGGTGGGGGGCTGGGATCCATCGCCAGAAGGGGTGGGGGGTGGGGGGCTGGGATCCATCGCCAGAAGGGGTGGGGGGGGGGGGCTGGGATCCATCTTCACATTTGCTATGAATTTACGGAACTGAAAATAAGCACCACGTTTCTCTCTCTCCAGCCGAATGGAGCACAAGGAATGTTTTCCCTGTGAAGAAAATGAATATGGAGAGAGGGAGCTTGGGAGAGGAGGTGAGAATGAGGGAACGCTGGGTGTAGCAAAAGTGAGGATGACGGGGTGAAGGAGGGAAAGAGAGGGCTCCAGATGGGAACAGGTATATGAGAGGCGGCCGTGGAGGTGACTACAGGGTGACCTCGGGGTGACCTTAGGGTGACCTCAGCCAAAACCATTCTCCACCTGCTGGCCACGCATGGCAACAGATGGCCACTCCTCTAGTTGTGACATTATCTAGTCAGAGCGGCTTGTCACCTAGCATTAGGGACGCCAACTCCACTCACACAATCTCCTCCATCTAAATCTTCTCCGGGCGACAACGTGTTGCTCCTGTGTTGGAGAAACAGATGACAGAAGAGGGCTGGACTTAAAGGATGGATGGACGGAGAGCAGGAAATGGACGGGGGAAAGTGAGAGGGAGGGAGTGAAAGTAAGAGAGAGACCAGATGTGTCTTTTGTTTAGATTTGAACGGGGCGGAAAGGAAGAGTGTAGGAGTGGACCCGAGCGGTGGAGGGGTTCTGGGGGAGTGGAATGAAACCAACCCATTGATAGTTGAGCGGCTCGGTGTGGGGAGCTGTACAGTACAGTATTACAGTACAGTATGTGTGTGGTTACCACAGTCATTATCCTAATTGCTACAATGGTCCTGGTGGTCTGGACTGGGAGAGAGTAGACCGGGACCCAGCCAGGATGGGAACATGTGTCTGCCTCACTGACTCGATTCACAGGGGCTGTCTTTACAGACTGTTTAGAGTGGGTCTGTCTTTACAGACTGGTAGGAGTGGGTCTGTCTTTACAGACTGGTAGGAGTGGGTCTGTCTTTACAGACTGGTAGGAGTGGTTCTGTCTTTACAGACTGGCTGGAGTGGGTCTGTCTTTACAGACTGGCAGGAGTGGGTCTGTCTTTACAGACTGGCAGGAGTGGGTCTGTCTTTACAGACTGGCAGGAGTGGGTCTGTCTTTACAGACTGGTAGGAGTGGGTCTCTTTTTACAGACTGGTAGGAGTGGGTCTCTCTTTACAGACTGGTAGGAGTGGGTCTCTCTTTACAGACTAGTAGGAGTGGGTCTCTCTTTACAGACTAGTAGGAGAAGGTCTCTCTTTACAGACTAGTAGGAGTGGGTCTCTCTTTACAGACTTGTAGGAGTGGGTCTCTCTTTACAGACTAGTAGGAGTGGGTCTCTCTTTACAGACTACTAGGTAGGAGTGGGTCTGTCTTTACAGGCAGACTGGTATGGGTGGGTCTGTCTTTACAGGCAGACTGGTATGGGTGGGTCTGTCTTTACAAACTAGTAGGTGTGGGTCTGTCTTTACAGACTGATAGGAGTGGGTCTCTCTTTACAGGCAGACTGATAGGAGTGGGTCTGTCTTTACAGGCAGACTGATAGGAGTGGGTCTGTCTTTACGGGCAGACTGGTAGGAGTGGGTCTGTCTTTACAGGCAGACTGATAGGAGTGGGTCTGTCTTTACAGGCAGACTAGTAGGAGTGGGTCTGTCTTTACAGACTGGTAGGAGTGGGTCTGTCTTTACAGACTGGTAGGAGTGGGTCTGTCTTTACAGACTGGTAGGAGTGGGTCTGTCTTTACAGACTGGTAGGAGTGGGTCTGTCTTTACAGACTGGTAGGAGTGGGTCTGTCTTTACAGACTGGTAGGAGTGGGTCTGTCTTTACAGACTGGTAGGAGTGGGTCTGTCTTCACAGACTGGTAGGAGTGGGTCTGTCTTTACAGACTGGTAGGAGTGGGTGTTCTTCCAGCCTTTGGTTGTATAATAATGAAATCCGATCGGTCAAACCTCTCTGTCAACAGCTCTCTCTGGCTGTGTTTGTGTTGACTTTTTTCTTAAGCTGGATTTTCAGAGTATTTATGAGATAAGATCACTACAGTAATAATATCTTTTCTCTTTTCTCTCTTGGCCCTGACAACATGCATCATGTATTTTTTACGGTTTGGCCAAAGGAGCTCTGCTGAACAGTGCAGGAAGATGTGACCAGGACAGTCTGTTACTAGTTGGTTGGCAGGACCTCTCCCCTTTTCTCTCTCTCTCTCCCCCTCTCTCCCTTTCTATACCCCCCCCTCTCTTCCCCTCTTCCCATCTACCACCTCTCTTTAGCTCTTTTAGCTGCCTTTCTTCTCTCTCTCCCTGTCATTCTCCACATCTCTCTCTCATTCACCCTCTCTCTCTTCTCTCTCTCCAGTGTAAATGAGAACTTTCCTGGCCTCATTTTCTACTTTGGTCAGGTGTGCTGGGAGATGGCTGTAGAGTGAGGAAATGTCCCGTGTCTGAGTAAATGACCGGCGGAGTTTGTAAGTGCTGTCTGTGTATCGAAACATCTCTCCATGCTCACTGTGGTTCTGGTGGCAGGTTATGGCGCCCAGAGGCCACATGCTGATCTATACACACATGCATGTGTGTTGCACTGGATGAGTAGCTTTGTATATCCATGTGTGTGTGTGTTGGTCCAGGAGTAGTGGTGGTGCTATGATAGGAATGGGAGCAGGCTAGCTAGCACTGGAGCGGCGCCACTGCCTCAGGTCCACCAGCCGGAGGTTGTGTCATTCATGCACGATATCACGTTTCTTCATCACATACCCATTGGCTACACCCAGACCACACATTATCCTGGGGTCGCTATGAACCGGCGGGACTTAACCAGACCACACACACACACCCACACACCCACACACCCCCACACACACACACACACACACACACACACACACACAGACAAAGGGGAAGGCTGGGAGACTGAGGGACAAGTATGTTTCATATCCTCAAGCGAGCGTGTCGACTGGTATAGAGAAGCAGAAAAGTAAAATGATTAGGTTCTAAAGAAATGTGGGTCTGGAAAACTCTGGTGGCCCTGGTGAGATCGGAGTGATGAGCTGGGAAGGAGAAATGTGGAGGGGAGCGTGAAGGAGAAATGTGGAGGGGAGCGTGACGGAGCAACCTAATGTTAATGTTGGAATTCAATAATTTTCGTTATATAAGTTCCAATGTGTGTGTATTTGCAGGAGTTGACATAAACCTTTCTATTTCCCACATATATGGACGGTTGGGAGGGTGCGTCTGTGTGTCTAGGATATATGAACAGGGGTGAGTTGGTCCCTTCTGTCTTTTCCTTCTACAGTTTGAGTTCACAAACAGACACACATGAATAGCTACATTAAACAGCAGCAACATGCTTGTCCTTCTATCTCTATGTGCAATTGTGTGGCTGTAATGACAGCTGAGTCCTATCTATTAGTGTCTCACTCCCTCCCTCCCTCTATCTCTCTTTCTTTCATCCTCTCTCTCTCTCTTTCACTCTCTCTCTCTCTTTCTCTCCTACCCTCTCTCTTTATTTCTCACTCCCTCTCTGTGGCACGGAGGCTCCCTGGTGGGCTTTGTTTGAAGTGGCTTCTGGGAGACCATGGAACGTGCTGGAGGTCAGGGGTTACAACAACTGCGCCTCCCAGTTCCCCCCTCCTCCCTGTCCTCCCCCTCTCTCCTCCAATCCCCCTCTGTCCCCCTTTCATGTCACACACAGCCACAGATCAATTCCAGATTCTCCTGACACGTTACAGAGGGGAAAACAACTTCAGCTTTTAGCTCCCTGCTGTTCTGATGAGTTGAGATAAAACTATAAAACCCACCATTATATATGGAGCAGGTTGAGAAGTGACAACACATGTTATAATGCGCTCACATGTCACACACACACACACACATGTACACACATACACACACACACACAAATGTAGACATACACATACTCACACACACACATACGCACACACATACGCACACACAAACACATTCATGCACATACACACATACACACACTTACACACACACACACACATACACCCACACATACATGTACACACATACACAAATGTAGACATACACATACTCACACACACACACACACACACACACACACACATACATGTACACACACACATACATGTACACACATACACACACACACAAATGTAGACATACACATACTCACACACTCACCCACACACACACACATACGCACACACACACATACATGTACACACATACACACACACACACACACAAATGTAGACATACACATACTCACACACTCACACACATACGCACACACACACACACACACATACGCACACACACACACACACACACATACCCACACACACGCACATGCACATACACACACACACACACACTTACACCCACATATACATTCACACCATACACACGCACACTTTCTATGACTATGCCATTGTATCTCATTAAGGTGTATGATGTAACCACAGTTGCTGTGTGTTTTGTGTCTAATCATCTGATCAGCCACAGATTTGATTGAACATCCCTCTTCTCCTTTTCCCTGGTCACTTCTTCTGTACTCTCTCTCTCTCTCTCTAGTCTCTCTCTCTCTCTCTCTAGTCTCTCTAGTCTCTCTCTCTCTCTCTCTCTCTAGTCTCTCTCTCTCTCTCTCTAGTCTCTCTCTCTCTCTCTCTAGTCTCTCTCTCTCTAGTCTCTCTCTCTCTCTCTCTAGTCTCTCTCTCTCTAGTCTCTCTCTCTCTCTCTCTCTAGTCTCTCTCTCTCTAGTCTCTCTCTCTCTCTCTCTCTAGTCTCTCTCTCTCTCTCTCTCTAGTCTCTCTCTCTCTCTAGTCTCTCTCTCTCTCTATCTAGTCTCTCTCTCTCTCTCTGTCTCTCTCTCTCTCTCTCTCTCGTCTCTAGTCTCTCTCTCTCTCTCTCTAGTCTCTCTCCGTTGTGTAGCTCAGTCTCTCTATCCTGTATCTCCATTTTCCCTCCATAACATCTGTTTCCTGTGAGGTAGAGGGATGTAGAAGTATTTACAATTAATTAGTGGGATTCTAAGTGATAAGAGGCCAGACCCGCCTCCTCTCCCAGAGCCGGTAGATCACCCAGGGCAAATGAAAGAGGAAGTGAGGTCAGTGGCCTTCTGTCAGGCTTGATCAGTTGCTGTGTCACCTGACAGGGGCCACACCACCCTTCAGCTCAGCTCTCCACCCCAGGAGCACTAGAAACGTCATGTCTTATGGTACTTAGTCACGCCTCTTATAGCTGCCTGACTTAATGGCCACGCGTTTGCTCCTCAGTTGGTGTGTGTCGGGGGGTGTGTGTGTATGGCTGTGTTTATTTTCACTGATTACATCTCTAACACACAGAAACACCAAAGACTTGGCAGTATTATAAGATCAACTCATCACTGGCCCCAGATACACACGGTTGATCTAAGCTGAGTGAAGGCGGAATCTGCAGTAAATAGGAATGGAGAGTTGCCATTCATGTCCAGATTCTGCTTTGTTCCAATGTATTTGCTGCTAGTCTGTTAATCCGGTGAATATGTGCCAGTAGACGGAGAGATTGAGAATATGTCATGTGAATGTGTAGAATAAAATGTCCCCCTTTAAATGTATTTATTATGAAGCAACATATACTGTTTAACATATTTTTTTCCCAAAAGGGTTTCTCTGGCTGTTTCTCCGTGGGAAACATTTCAATAACAGGTTTCTGGTTCCATGAAAAGTCTATTTTTTAAGTAGAATTCTTGCGACATAGAGTTGTAAATGAGACCCAAAAGGGATCTGGAATAAAAAAGGTTTTATTTAGAAAAATAAATGGTTCTTTAACCGGGTCCTCAGAAGTGAGGACACAGTTGGTGCTGCCAGTTACACATGACTGTTTCTGAAGCCAAAAACCATGTCAAGGAAAAAAGAATCATCTCAAAGTGACAGTAGGTCTCCTAGGAGTTGTTTGTGAATCCCTAATGAAGCTCTAAGCACCAGTTTTCTACAAGCACAGTGTCTATACTATATGTGTCCATTCAGAGACAGAATAACATTAATCACAGTCTCTCTCTCTCTCTCCTGTTCTCCCATGCTGTTCCTGTGACCCCACAACTGCAGGTAAGATACGTTTGCTTGTCCCAAATACTGTACTGAGACCTTCAACTCTCCCCTCCTGCACTCCAACGGTCCATATTCATAGTTATCACAGTCTCTGTAAAAATAATGTTGGGATTAAAGGAAAGCAACCAAATTGGTTTCAGTCATCAGTTACTTTCAGCAGCCTAGAGATTTAGAATCAGAATCACGTTTATTCGGCCAGTAGAGTTAAAGCGTTATCATTAACGGGGACTCCAGAGTAGCTCCAGCCCTCCTGTCCTTCAGTCACAGACAAACTCAATACATATTCTGTACTCCCTGTGTTAGAGGGGTACTGTAGGGCTCACTGTACACCTCCCAAATTCTCCTCCCTCTGTCAGTCTTCATAACGCGTTTCTTTGGCCTCCTTCTTTTCCTCCACCTCCTCCGCCTTCTTCACCTCCTCCTCTACCTCCTCCTTTTCCTCCACCTCCTGCTTTTCTCCACTTCCTCTTCTACCTCCTTCTTTTCATCCACCTCCTTCGCCTTCTCCACCTCCTCCTCTACTTCCTCCTTTTCTCCACCTCCTCCATTTCCTCCACCTCCTTCTCTTCCTCCACCTCCTCCTCTACTTCCTCCTTTTCTCCACCTCCTCCACCTCCTTCTCTTCCTCCACCTCCTCCTCTACTTCCTCCTTTTCTCCACCTCCTCCATTTCATCCACCTCCTTCTCTTCCTCCACCTCCTCCTCTACTTCCTCCTTTTCTCCACCTCCTCCATTTCATCCACCTCCTTCTCTTCCTCCACCTCCTCCTCTACTTCCTCCTTTTCTCCACCTCCTCCATTTCCTCCACCTCCTTCTCTTCCTCCACCTCCTCCTCTACTTCCTCCTTTTCTCCACCTCCTCCATTTCCTCCACCTCCTTCTCTTCCTCCACCTCCTCCTCTACTTCCTCCTTTTCTCCACCTCCTCCATTTCCTCCACCTCCTTCTCTTCCTCCACCTCCTCCTCTACTTCCTCCTTTTCTCCACCTCCTCCATTTCCTCCACCTCCTTCTCTTCCTCCACCTCCTCCTCTACCTCCTCCTTCTCGTCAGCCCAGCTCTGTTTGTACATGTTTACCTATAGCTCTGCACCAGATGGCTTCTGTTAAGACTGTACCCTTGACAGCTAGGACCTTTTAAATAATATTATTCTAAGTGGTAACAACTGTTTAGTAAGTAAATAAGGTTCGCTTTAACCTAACGTTGACGGAAAGGTGGGGAGGTAAACGGAAATTGAAGGAATGAAATAAAATCTCCAACCTATTTGAAACAATTATTCCATCATGTGATGAGCCCAACTTCTAGAGCGTATGGTCCTCTATGTTTATTAAAATAATAATAAAATCCATATATTGTAATATTAACTGAAATCACATCTGTTAGGATGGTTTCATCTACCCCTACTCCCTGAGTTGAATGTCTCTTAGAAAGGAGCTGGGGTTGCAAGAACAGACCAGGAGCTGGAGCTGCCAGAAATAATTGCTTGTTTGCTGCTATTTACTTCAAATCTGTCTAAGTCTGTGATAAAAGTGTGTAATGTGGCAGTTGTAGTCCAACGTAGCTCAGTCATTATCTCCTGGTGGCTTTCCTGCCCACTTCAAAGAGCTGGACAACCTGTGTGTGTGTTTTTGGTTGTGTGTGTGAATGTGGTTGTGTGAGGATGTGTGTGTATGGATGTGTGCGCGTGTGTGTGTGTGCGTGTGTGGTGTTTCTGTACAGTTCACACATGTTATCCTGATGGACGGCAGTACGTAATAACTGCTAATACATGACAGATGCACAGGAGGCTGTGTTTTGGTCTGAGGGCGTTTACGTCTGTTTCTGGACGTGACCTCCTTAGTTCAACGTGCTTTATTTAGTACCACTGCAGTTCTGTTTCTTCTTCTGGCTTGTTCTTCACCAGAGAGATTCTGGTGCTGCTGTTTGCTGGGCGGAGAGTCTGGAGTCTGGCTGAGCTCCGTACCCGGCCACTGTTCTCAGTGTCTCCCAATGAATCACAAACAATAAACCCTCTGTTACTTTAACGTCCTCACAGGGTTTTTACACTCTCATTCACACACTCCCTCATTTCCTCGGTGTTCGGCTCCTCTTGTAACACGTGTGGTTTTAA
Organism: Dallia pectoralis; assembly: GCA_029465975.1. Lineage (NCBI taxonomy): Eukaryota > Metazoa > Chordata > Actinopteri > Esociformes > Umbridae > Dallia > Dallia pectoralis. The sequence continues at coordinate 11,168,208 of CM055752.1, read as the reverse complement.
ACATTCCGGTGGTTGGGTCTTCTGTGATTGTGTCCTACTCCAGGATGGAGGCAAACTGTACACAAACTGCCACATCCAGACTCCTGCATCACGCCTGCTAGGCCTGACATAAATGATCCAGTCAGCTCCTTCCTTTCTAACACCAATACTTGGGTTAGTGACACTGATAATATCATCACGGCGCCGTGAGAGCGTGTGTGAGGAGAGCCGTGTGTGTTGCTGTTGTCGTCTGCCACCACCTCCTCACGACAGCCAACAGATGCTGCCCTAATCTTTCCCTAATGAGATTTGTCTCTCGGACCGCCACCTTGCTGCACACTTCCCTACGCTGTGTGGCCCAAGCACTGACTCAGGTTCAGGTCAGGGGCCAGGGACAGCATGCCTGTAGTGTAGAGGAACATGTTATTACTCCAGTCATGAAGAATCACGGCATACAGGACAGGATACAGCCGTACACATCAAATGTTAATTGCCTCGGCTGGGCATCACTTCAGGTGAATGTGTTTAGGTGAATGCGTTCAGGTGAATGCGTTCAGGTGAATGCGTTCAGGTGAATGCGTTCAGGTGAATGTGTTCAGGTGAATGCGTTCAGGTGAATGTGTTCAGGTGAATGTGTTCAGTTGAATATGTTCAGGTGAATGTGTTATGGGTTGTTTTCAGGGATCAGTTCCAACTGTTGAAGCTGAAGTTGGTTTTCATTTGAATGGGAGATATGAGGATGTGTCACTTTGTCTGATTGTATTAGAGACAGTGTAACCTGGCAGTGTAGAAACAGTGTAACCTGGCAGTGTAGAAACAGTGTAACCTGGCAGTGTAGAAACAGTGTAACCTGGCAGTGTAGAAACAGTGTAACCTGGCAGTGTAGAAACAGTGTAACCTGGCAGTGTAGAAACAGTGTAACCTGGCAGTGTAGAAACAGTGTAACCTGGCAGTGTAGAAACAGTGTAACCTGGCAGTGGAGTAACGTTGACTGTCCTTTATTTGCTGTAAAATCTCGACCGGTCTTATTACAGCCTGGTGAGATTATACTTGTGTCCAGACTCTGTACGACATCACACATGAGCCTGACCCCCCCAATTAGGCAGGGGTTCTATTGTTACTGACGTTAACAATTCATTTCCACTGATATGTACATTGTGGCTGGGGGGGGTGAAGGAACCAGAACAGCAAGAAGAGGGGAAAAACAAGGCTGCATATAATCACTTCTACGCATGATTTATTAACATGCAGACTCTTCAGTTTATCCATATCAGACTGCATAAATAAATGACATGCAGACGCTATACATTCATATCTTTGTACATATGACACACGGACTGTCTTTGGGCCTGCTCGTAAGTGTATGATGGATTGATTGTGAGCTGCCTGGGCCAACCTCTCCACACAGTGGGCCACACAGGGGGACACACAGGGGGCCACACAGGGGGCCACACAGGGGGCCACACAGGGGAACACACAGGGGAACACACAGGGACACACACAGGGGAACACACAGGGACACACACAGGGGAACACACAGGGGGACACACAGGGGAACACACAGGGGAACACACAGGGGAACACACAGGGGAACACACAGGGACACACACAGGGACACACACAGGGGGACACACACAGGGGGACACACACAGGGGGACACACACAGGGGGACACACACAGGGGGACACACAGGGCGCCACACAGGGGACACACACAGGGGACACACACAGGGGGCCACACAGGGGACACACACAGGGGACACACACAGGGGGCCACACAGGGGGCCACACAGGGGGCCACACAGGGGGACACACACAGACACACACACACAGGGGGCCACACAGGGGGCCACACAGGGGGACACACACAGACACACACACACAGGGGGACACACACAGGGGGACACACACAGGGGACACACACAGGGGCCACACAGGGGCCACACAGGGGGCCACACAGGGGCCACACAGGGGGACACACACAGACACACACACACAGGGGGACACACACAGGGGGACACACACAGGGGGACACACACAGGGGGACACACTCAGGGGGACACACTCAGGGGAACACACTCAGGGGAACACACAGGGGGACACACACAGGGGGACACACACAGGGGGACACACACAGGGGGACACACACAGGGGGACACACTCGGGGGACACACTCAGGGGGACACACACAGGGGGACACACAGGGACACACACAGGGACACACACAGGGACACACACAGACACACACACAGGGGGACACACAGGGACACACACAGGGACACACACAGACACACACACAGGGACACACACAGGGACACACACAGACACACACACAGGGACACACACAGGGACACACACAGGGACACACACAGGGACACACACAGGGACACACACAGGGACACACACAGGGACACACACAGGGACACACACAGGGACACACACACAGGGACACACACAGGGACACACACACAGGGACACACACAGGGGGACACACAGGGACACACACAGGGACACACACAGGGGACACACACAGGGACACACACAGGGACACACACAGGGACACACACAGGGACACACACAGGGACACACACAGGGGGACACACACAGGGACACACACAGGGACACACACAGGGACACACACAGGGACACACACAGGGGACACACACAGGGACACACACAGGGACACACACAGGGACACACACAGGGACACACACAGGGACACACACAGGGACACACACAGTTCACTCCTCTCTCTTAATGACCTTCTTATTTCTGTTGTTATTGTTATTAAGTCAGAGGCGACGCTACGCCGGTACAGTCCCAGCATAATAAATCACAGCATCACAATTATTCAAACTGAAATACTAAAGGCAATTAGACCATGTTTTTCACATTAGCGCCTGTCAGCTGAATGCAAATATGCAAACTATATTCATTCCCGTCCACGTATTGTGGTGGTGCCAAGTGGCGGATACGCTCTCATAGAGACGTACGACATCCGTCAGTTTAGGGCAGGCGAGTCTAATGGCGGTCGCCAAATGTCATTACGCGTATTGTGTTTTTTACGAACAGACGTCTCTTTCCATTGGTCAAATGGCAGGGGCGCCATGCCCATGTTTGCACGCACGTGTGATATTTTGGACGGAGCGTACACGGGCAACCTGAAGGAGTGCCTTTTAAAATGACCGACCTTTTAAAACATAATTGTTAGGCATGTTTATGACACAGTACAGTTATAACATGATAAAACATTGACAAGTATATCACTTTAACACCTAACAACACAAGTATAGGTAAACCCAGCCACTAAGACACTGTTGAAGGAAATGGGTGCTTTTTGTATTGCACGCACGCACACACACACCCACACACCCACACCCACACACACACACACACACACACACACACACACACACACACACACCCACCCACACCCACACACACACACACACACACACACACACATAATGTCAGGCTGGGACTGTGCAGGGAATATATATCCCACTCTACTAGGCAGTGTTTGTACAGAATGCTAGCATATGTGTTACTTACATACTTTATTGAACTTAGACCACAGCCTGTAACTCCCTGAAGTTTCACGCTGAGCCACAGAAGACCAAAAAAGGCTCAGAGCGGAAAAAAGTGGGGTTACTTGGTGCACTCTCTAAAGAATAGCCTCGCTTAAGACATTAGAAGCTGTAACCGGAATGAAAAGCAGACTTCTAGCTCTGTTTTGATGCAGTGTCGAAAGACAGAATGGAGTGAGAAACACAAAGAGGAGTGAGATACAGAGAGGAGTGAGATACAGAGAGGAGTGAGATACAGAGAGGAGTGAGATACAGAGAGGAGTGAGATACAGAGAGGAGTGAGATACAGAGAGGAGTGAGATACAGAGAGGAGTGAGATACAGAGAGGAGTGAGATACAGAGAGGAGTGAGATACAGAGAGGAGTGAGATACAGAGAGGAGTGAGATACAGAGAGGAGTGAGATACAGAGAGGAGTGAGATACAGAGAGGAGTGAGATACAGAGAGAGGAGTGAGATACAGAGAGAGGAGTGAGATACAGAGAGAGGAGTGAGATACAGAGAGAGGAGTGAGATACAGAGAGAGGAGTGAGATACAGAGAGAGGAGTGAGATACACAGAGAGGAGTGAGATACACAGAGAGGAGTGAGATACACAGAGAGGAGTGAGATACACAGAGAGGAGTGAGATACACAGAGAGGAGTGAGATACACAGAGAGGAGTGAGATACACAGAGAGGAATGAGAAAAACAGGGATATGGAGACAGAGACACAGGGGACTGAAAACATGTAATAATTTTCATGTTACTTGACAAGTTTAAGAACCAGCACTCATTTACTGTACACCAGTGACTTAGCTAGAAGACGTATGACATAGAGATGCCAAATCTTTATTTAATGTTTATTCCCAGCATGATATACAATCTTGTAGTGAATTCAAAGTTTAAAACAAGCCTCTTAAGTTTTTTTCACTTAGGATGTCCAAATTGGTTTGGCCTAACAAAATATGTATATCAACCCTCACAACAACATGTGTATCAACCCTTATAACAATATATGTATCAACCCTTATAACAATATATGTATATCAACCCTTATAACAGTATATGTATCAACCCTTATAACAATATATGTATCAACCCTTATAACAGTATATGTATATCAACCCTTATAACAGTATATGTATCAACCCCTATAACAATATATGTATCAACCCTTATAACAATATATGTATCAACCCTTATAACAATATATGTATATCAACCCTTATAACAATAAATGTATCAACCCCTATAACAATATATGTATATCAACCCTTATAACAGTATATGTATCAACCCCTATAACAATATATGTATCAACCCTTATAACAATATATGTAACAACCCTTATAACAATATATGTATATCAACCCTTATAACAATATATGTATATCAACCCTTATAACAGTATATGTATCAACCCTTATAACAATATATGTATCAACCCTTATAACAATATGTGTTTAAGTAAAGATCCGTCCTTATTGCCATCCGTAACTTTTCCGGATATTTATAACTATCTCGCGCATACAGTATCCGCATACACTTCACAGGAGCTGAAAGCCTTCAAGTCACTTGAGTCATACAACAACCTTCTTTCTTTTGTTTCAACAACCACATCGTCAAACATTGTCGTGATCGCAGAGCTATGTAAATGTTTTATTTTTTTATGTGATGCTTAACGTTAACTTACTTGCATAACCTGATGATGATTACTATAGCTAACGTTAGCATACCAGCACGGGGTTGCATTAGCTGTGTGTGATTTATATCTTAGTCAACACTAGAGGCTTAGTAACAGTTAAATAACTTAATACTTAGGTTGTAACTACATTAGCTAACTTACTATAAATATTTATTTACTACAATAAATGTGGTCTCTACTGGATTACTGACGTGCAAAACAACATGCAGGGAATAAAAACGTGTTTAAGATTAGTGAGTATAATGTTATGATGTACACAGACAGAGACCCTAGTTGTTACTCAGTGTAATGTTGTAACTTATCTCCGTGGTGCAACATTTTATTTTAGTGAAGCATAAATCACAACTCATATAGCATATATCCCTAACATTACCTGTGGCAAAATGATGAAAACAGACTTTGCTGTGGCTCAACTCCTGTCTCCTTCCCTTCACATTTTCTTACAGTTGGTATCCCATAAAAACTCACTCCTGGGTTCTTATTACTGTTGTTAGAACAGCCGTGTATTACACAACACACCATCGCGCCAGTAAAAAATAAATAAATACAGCGATAATACCGACGATGCTTTGCTTTTCAATTGACAGACTGACCGTTGCCGTGGTTTCTATGTCAACAATATGGCCGCCGCGAACATTCATGACATAGATCGAATAAGCCCTATGTATCAACCCTTATAACAATATATGTATCAACCCTTACAACAATATATGTATCAACCCTTACAACAATATATGTATCAACCCTTACAACAATATATGTATCAACCCTTACAACAATATATGTATCAACTCTTATAACAATATATGTATCAACTCTTATAACAATATATGTATATCAACCCTTATAACAATATATGTATCAACCCTTACAACAATATATGTATCAACTCTTATAACAATATATTTATCAACTCTTATAACAATATATGTATCAACCCTTACAACAATATATGTATCAACCCTTATAACAATATATGTATCAACCCTTATAACAATATATGTATCAACCCTTATAACAATATATGTATCAACTCTTATAACAATATATGTATCAACCCTTATAACAATATATGTATCAACCCTTATAACAATATATGTATCAACTCTTATAACAATATATGTATCAACCATTATAACAATATATGTATCAACCATTATAACAATATATGTATCAACTCTTATAACAATATATGTATCAACTCTTATAACAATATATGTATCAACCCTTATAACAAAGGATTTTCATAAAATACAATATACATAATGATTAGCATTTACGGTGAAGTTCTTCTTCTATTGTGAAATTGGAAACATCTGTAGCACATGTAAGTGGTGGGCCATGAGCTTAGTGTCTGTGTACTCATAGTGTCTGTGTACTCATAGTGTCAGTGTACTCATAGTGTCTGTGTACTCATAGTGTCTGTGTACTCATAGTGTCTGTGTACTCATAGTGTCTGTGCACTCATAGTGTCTGTGCACTCATAGTGTCTGTGCACTCATAGTGTCTGTGCACTCATAGTGTCTGTGTACTCATAGTGTCTGTGTACTCATAGTGTCTGTGTACTCATAGTGTCTGTGTACTCATAGTGTCTGTGTACTCATAGTGTCTGTGCACTCATAGTGTCTGTGCACTCATAGTGTCTGTGTACTCATAGTGTCTGTGTACTCATAGTGTCTGTGTACTCATAGTGTCTGTGCACTCATAGTGTCTGTGTACTCATAGTGTCTGTGTACTCATAGTGTCTGTGTACTCATAGTGTCTGTGTACTCATAGTGTCTGTGTACTCATAGTGTCTGTGTACTCATAGTGTCTGTGCACTCATAGTGTCTGTGCACTCATAGTGTCTGTGCACTCATAGTGTCTGTGAGTCTTCAGCTGACTCCAGATCTGCAGATAGATACAGATGCAGGTACACCAGATGCCCAGTGTGGGGTAATGATCCCCAGATAACAACCACCCCTGAACCATTTTACACACCATTTCACTCCACTAACACACTTAACCAAATGATAGTGCTGCTCTTAAGGATGGAGGGTGTGTGTGGGTAAGGCCACACCCTATAACTGCCTGGGTTGAGTCTCGAAATTAAGTCTCTGAATCCCTGAATTTACTTTCTTAAATATTCCACAAAACAAGGGAATTATCTGCATGGAATACGACTGAACCATGCTTTTAGGAAAGGGTAGATTTCTAGTCTCAGTTGGTTACTAAACATCATTGGTCCTTCCCTTTAATATGTGTGCACCTGTAGACAGAAACCTAGACCACCAGCAATATGCGTGCACCTGTAGACAGCGGCCTAGACCACCAGCAATATGTGTGCACCTGTAGACAGCGGCCTAGACCACCAGCAATATGTGTGCACCTGTAGACAGCGGCCTAGACCACCAGCAATATGTGTGCACCTGTAGACAGCGGCCTAGACCACCAGCAATATGTGTGCACCTGTAGACAGCGGCCTAGACCACCAGCAATATGTGAGCACCTGTAGACAGCGGCCTAGACCACCAGCAATATGTGTGCACCTGTAGACAGCGGCCTAGACCACCAGCAATATGTGAGCACCTGTAGACAGCGGCCTAGACCACCAGCAATATGTGTGCACCTGTAGACAGCGGCCTAGACCACCAGCAATATGTGAGCACCTGTAGACAGCGGCCTAGACCACCAGCAATATGTGTGCACCTGTAGACAGCGGCCTAGACCACCAGCAATATGTGAGCACCTGTAGACAGCGGCCTAGACCACCAGCAATATGTGTGCACCTGTAGACAGCGGCCTAGACCACCAGCAATATGTGAGCACCTGTAGACAGCGGCCTAGACCACCAGCAATATGTGTGCACCTGTAGACAGCGGCCTAGACCAACAGCAATATGTGTGCACCTGTAGACAGCGGCCTAGACCAACAGCAATATGTGTGCACCTGTAGACAGCGGCCTAGACCACCAGCAATATGTGAGCACCTGTAGACAGCGGCCTAGACCACCAGCAATATGTGAGCACCTGTAGACAGCGGCCTAGACCACCAGCAATATGTGTGCACCTGTAGACAGCGGCCTAGACCACCAGCAATATGTGAGCACCTGTAGACAGCGGCCTAGACCAACAGCAATATGTGTGCACCTGTAGACCCCTGGACCACTGCACCAGGTCTCAAACTGTATGTAGTGAATCAGTTACCAGTAGAATCATAAGCGTCAGTTAGGTTTTCCTGACAGATCACAGATTTTCTCGTTCACATTTGTCACTTAAATATGTGAGGCAACAAGTGGGGGTGCGCTCTTTGGAAAGAAACATCTCGAAAAATGAACCACAGTGTGTTTGCATGTGTCAGACAGGATTACAGAGCACCTGCTGCTCCACTCCTGATTCTTCGCGATAACTTACCAGTGGGAGGTGAGCTAGGTACATTAAGCCACGGAGTGGGTAAATGAATGGCATAAATGCTCCTTTAAAAACATATGTCAGGAGAAGATACACTAGATCAGCCCACTTCCCTTTAAAAAGCCTCAATGAGACATGTGTTTCTTTTCACTCCCAGTAAATAGGAGATTTCCACCTCGTCGTACATTATAACTACGGTTTATAATAATCTGTGTGAACGTGTGGGTACGGCTGCTGAACGTGCTGCTAGCGGATGTGACTTTTAGCATGTAGTGACAGTCCCCCTGTTTATATATTCAACATATTTATGTGTGTTTCATGAAACCCAAAAGCACAACTTCAGAGGTACTGTTTAATTATTATTATGATGATTTATTGTCCAGAGGCGTCTGTTGGTACTAAACAGTTACAGAGACGACTCTAACGCTGCAATCCAATCTGGTCACATGACAACTCATCAGAGGCAGTCGCTGGAATTAACATTAGCATCAGAGGCAGTCGCTGGAATTAACATTAGCATCAGAGGCAGTCGCTGGAATTAACAATAGCATCAGAGGCAGTCGCTGGAATTAACATTAGCATCAGAGGCAGTCGCTGGAATTAACAATAGCATCAGAGGCAGTCGCTGGAATTAACAATAGCATCAGAGGCAGTCGCTGGAATTAACATTAGCATCAGAGGCAGTCGCTGGAATTAACAATAGCATCAGAGGCAGTCGCTGGAATTAACATTCGCATCAGAGGCAGTCGCTGGAATTAACATTCGCATCATAGGCAGTCGCTGGAATTAACATTAGCATCAGAGGCAGTCGCTGGAATTAACATTAGCATCAGAGGCAGTCGCTGGAATTAACATTAGCATCAGAGGCAGTCGCTGGAATTAACAATAGCATCAGAGGCAGTCGCTGGAATTAACATTAGCATCAGAGGCAGTCGCTGGAATTAACATTCGCATCAGAGGCAGTCGCTGGAATTAACATTAGCATCAGAGGCAGTCGCTGGAATTAACATTAGCATCAGAGGCAGTCGCTGGAATTAACATTAGCATCAGAGGCAGTTGCTGGAATTAACATTAGCATCAGAGGCAGTCGCTGGAATTAACAATAGCATCAGAGGCAGTCGCTGGAATTAACATTAGCATCAGAGGCAGTCGCTGGAATTAACATTCGCATCAGAGGCAGTCGCTGGAATTAACATTAGCATCAGAGGCAGTCGCTGGAATTAACATTAGCATCAGAGGCAGTCGCTGGAATTAACATTAGCATCAGAGGCAGTCGCTGGAATTAACATTAGCATCAGAGGCAGTCGCTGGAATTAACATTCGCATCAGAGGCAGTCGCTGGAATTAACATTCGCATCAGAGGCAGTCGCTGGATTTAACATTCGCATCAGAGGCAGTCGCTGGATTTAACATTCGCATCAGAGGCAGTCGCTGGAATTAACATTCGCATCAGAGGCAGTCGCTGGAATTAACATTCGCATCAGAGGCAGTCGCTGGAATTAACATTAGCATCAGAGGCAGTCGCTGGAATTAACATTAGTATCAGAGGCAGTCGCTGGAATTAACATTAGCATCAGAGGCAGTCGCTGGAATTAACATTAGCATCAGAGGCAGTCGCTGGAATTAACATTAGCATAAGAGGCAGTCGCTGGAATTAACATTAGCATCAGAGGCAGTCGCTGGAATTAACAATAGCATCAGAGGCAGTCGCTGAAATTAACATTAGCATCAGAGACAGTCGATGGAATTAACATTAGTATTAGAGGCAGTCGCTGGAATTAACATTAGTATTAGAGGCAGTTGCTGGAATTAACATTAATATTAGAGGCAGTCGCTGGAATTAACATTAGCATCAGAGGCCAGTCTCACCAGGCTCAATTGTCCAGTTTCCATTGGCCTTTCTCCTGAAGTCCAGGAAGTTGTCCTCAGTGTCTGTGGCCAGTGGAACCTTCCTTCTCGGTAAAACCCGACGTGCACACACACACACACACACACCGCAAACTAAACCTGTGTGGCCCAGTGCAAGGATACAGAGAGAAGCCGGAAATGTGTGAGCCATGAAGGCATGTGTTTATGCTGGCTACAGCCGGCCTGAGGGAAAACAGACAGTATAGCAGCGTTCAGTCAGACCGGTTCCCTCTCTCTTCATATTAACGTCTCTCTTCTCTACATTAAATCGAGGCCATCTGGTTCTGGTATACTCTATAGAGATACGTAGCTGCATGGTCAGAACAGGTTACTGACCATGTAGTCATTATTGTACTCAACTATCATGTAAACTTGGCTCAGTTACCTCAGGCACTAGTTAAAAACACGACACTTTCATGATGTCTCGCTAAACAGTTGGATGCTTATCACGCTTTCTCTGCAGCTATTTGCAGTATTTCCCAACACATCCTCTGTGTAGCGTCCTGACCTCGGGCTAGTGGTGGTGTGAGATGTGTCTGACGGAGGTGGAGGAGGAGAATGTGTGTTGGGGAGGCAGGGTAAGAAAGGCATGGAGGGGAGCTGGGTGGAGCCCGAGTGGAGCAGGGTGGAGCTCGAGTGGAGCAGGGTGGAGATGGGTGGAGCCCGGGTGGAGATGGGTGGAGCCCGGGTGGAGATGGGTGGAGCAGGGTGGAGCCCGGATGGAGCCTGGTTGGAGCAGGGTGGAGATGGGTGGAGCCCGGGTGGAGATGGGTGGAGCAGGGTGGAGCCCGGATGGAGCCTGGTTGGAGCTGGGTGGAGCCTGGGTGGAGCCTGGGTGGAGCCCGGTGGGAGCTGGGTGGAGCCTGGGTGGAGCAGGGGGGAGCTGGGTGGAGATAGGTGGAGCCCAGGTGGAGCCCAGGTGGAGCCCGGGTGGAGCCCGGGTGGAGCCCGGGTGGAGCCCGGGTGGAGCCCGGGTGGAGCCCGGGTGGAGCCTGGGTGGTGGTGGGATTGAGGGGCAGCGGGGGCCAGCTGGAAGTGTCCAGTCAGCACAATGTGGTTTTCCAGTTCAGCTCAGTCTGGAAAAATACATTGCTCTGTTTCTCGTTTAGTCACTGAACGAACAGTGCTCAGAGCCGGCCCTAGCCTTTTGTGGCTCCTAGGTAAGATTTGATCGGGGGGGCCTCAGAGCCATGTAAGTAAAATAACATCCTGCAATTCTACACATTTTAACACAATTTTATGCATCTATACATTTTACCAGAGGGAAGAGCGGGCAGTTCTACACATTTTGAAATAATAATTTTTATGTTTTACTTTATAGCAAATTCTTAGCAATTCTACACATTTTAAATTGGTCTGGAGGTAGGGTTCTTTTATTAAATCTTAAATAAAAGATATGACTGTTAAAAAACGACTTGATGGCCCCCAATAACACAAACACATGCACGCTTTATCCCAAGTCACCCCCAGTTCTCATCAGAAGCGCTAACGAGCTGCTTTTTCAATACACAACGTCAAAGCAACACACTTTAATGTGCGGTCACTTGCTTTCATCGAATCCTAGTTTGGCAGTCACTGTTGAATCAGTCAATATGCCAGAGCTGGCCCTTTGGAAAGCCGAAAGATTATAGATGTGCGGTTGTGGTCTATTCATGGTCATTGCGGTCAGTGTCTGTAGGACCTTTATGTCTCAGTGAGTGTTTGGGTCTGTGTGACTGAGCGTTTACTGTTTAAGACCACGCTCACAGCCCCAACACGTTAATCCTCCACTTCCGGGCAGAATAGGGCACAGCTAGGAGGATTTCCGTGGCGATTGGTCAAAAAGCTCCTTAATGATTTAATCAGTTGAGATTGCTGTAATACACAGGCTCTGTACACATGGTGCTGTGGGTCGGTCAGCCGGGCTGACGGACGATCCCTGATTACGGTGCTGGATTAAATGAGCGGTTATGCTTTTCCCATCGGGGTCAGGATCTGTGGTGGAGGTCAGCGGCGACTGTTGGGAATGTGATGATCCATTGGGTTTGACGGGGGATCCGCTCACCAGTCGCCCAGCCCGTGACAACACGAAACATCTCGTAATATCCTGTAACATCACGTAACATCCTGTAACATCACGTAACATCTAACATCACGTAACATCTAACATCACGTAACATCACGTAACATCTTACATCACGTAACATCTAACATCACGTAACATCTAACATCACGTAACATCTAACATCACGTAACATCACGTAACATCTTACATCACGTAACATCTTACATCACGTAACATCTAACATCACGTAACATCATGTAACATCACGTAACATCTAACATCACATAACATCACGTAACATCTTACATCACGTAACATCTTACATCACGTAACATCTTACATCACGTAACTTCACGTGACATCACGTGACATCGCATAGCATCACGTAGCATCACGCAACATCACGTAACATCACGTAACATCACCTAACATCACGTGACATCACGTATAACCCTCGTATTTCTGCAACGGTGGAAACATCCGCTTGCTGTTATTTCTGGCGTCAATGTGTGGAAATGTTCCCATATGTTGTAATCCTGTATTGCTCAGTCACACGGCCCCGCCCTCATTCACGCTCTCTCTTAAATACACACTCATTAGATCAGCTGTTTGCGCTCTGCTAGCTGGTCAGAAATCCTCTCTAAACCCTGTGTGTCCTGTCGCCAACTCTGGGTAGGTGGGCATTAGGGCCCAGTAAGCTCGCTGATCTCACCAATCTGGTCTCTAATGCCACTGGTTTTAAAGGTGCTCATCACCCCGTGGCCTCTGTGTTTCTATCTCTGATTCCAGGTCACACACACACACGCGCACACACACACACACACTGAGAGACTGGCCTCTGGAGCTCAGCCACCTCCACAAACGATGTTTGCTTTGGCCTGGATCATAAAACCATGACATGACTATGTGAGCAGGTTTTGGCAAATGTTTTAGTTGACTCAAAATCTTGTGATGTTGGTCAGCAGTGTAAAACAACCTCTGTCCACAAACGACCAACTTATGATCCGGTTGGTCAAGATTAAAATGGCTCCGTTAACATTTCGGAGATGCATTTCCACTTATTCAGAGGATGAAGTGAGCGCTACGAAAACGACGATCACCGGTCTTCTTTCAGGCGGTGAACGAGTCTGCATGGAAAGATCCAGCTTTTCGTATCACATCAATTAAAGGAACTTCAGGAGCTGATTTCTCCTGAAAGCATTTCCAGACCTTCCTGTCCTATTTCCCAATTCATCTTACAATCCCAGTGGGGTGACTATCGGTGAGGTATTTCCTGCCGTAAGTTTTCTTTGCTCGCTCTCCCATACTGAGCTGTGAACCAGTACAGACGGCCAGACCGCTTGAGGAGCGGAGTCTCCAGCTTGGAGAAACACCAGCTCTATTCACTCACATCCCGAGCACTCCCCTCTGTAATCAGACTGGTCTTCTCTCGTGTGAGGTGACATGGTCCTTCTCGGTTTGTAGATTTGGGACGTGTCCAACCTCTTCTGTTTCCATGTAATTACTTGTGCAAAATCATCTCCCACTGATCCGAGACCAGTCGGTACCAAGCCCCTGTTTGACCTGTGACTCATAGATGTATGGATGGTCCAGATCTTCCAATCGTTTCCTTTTTTTCCCAGGACATGCCGGGTTTACTGTACTTTTGAAGAGATACTGTCTGATCCATCTCCCTCCACATCTCTCCCTCCACATCTCTCTCTCCACATCTCTCTCCACATCTCTCTCCACTTCTCTCTCCACTTCTCTCCCCCATCTCTCTCCACATCTCTCTCCACATCTCTCTCCACATCTCTCTCCACATCTCTCTCCACTTCTCTCTCCACTTCTCTCTCCACATCTCTCTCCACTTCTCTCTCCACTTCTCTCCCCATCTCTCTCCACATCTCTCTCTCCATCTCTCTCTCCACTTCTCTCTCCACTTCTCTCTCCACTTCTCTCTCCACTTCTCTCTCCACATCTCTCTCCCCATCTCTCTCCCCATCTCTCTCCCCATCTCTCTCCATCTCTCTCTCCACTTCTCTCTCCACATCTCTCTCCACTTCTCTCTCCACATCTCTCTCCACATCTCTCTCCACATCTCTCTCCACATCTCTCTCCACATCTCTCTCCAGATCTCTCTCCCCATCTCTTTCCAGATCTCTCGCCCCATCTCTCTCCACATCTCAGGGTTGAGGTAGAACACCTGATTAGCTAACCGTCATCTGTTCTCAGCCGCCATGTATTTAGTTTTCCAGGACTGTCGGTTTCAGCTCTGTCGCTCCTCTCCTCCCCAGACAGCGAGAGGTAGAAAGAGGCAGAAAAAGCCACTATTTGGCCGTAGCCCGTCCTGTGTTTACACGAGATGGAAACAGTTTTGGATTATTTTCATCCTTTTCTTTTTCAGCTCCAGCATTTTTGCGTAGGTGTGGCGAGGAGCCCACATCTGCAGTGTTGAGCGGTGGAATTTGAAACTGAAGTAAAATATACAGGAGGGTTCTTTTCATCAGAAGCGCTGCCACAGAGAGGAAAGAGGGAGAGACAGGAGTGGACTGTTAGTCTGTTCCTTCATTTCACTGGGAGATGGGTGCAATCACATGTCAGCAGTGGTTAGGGAATGAAAATACAAGGAAAGCACGAGGAGGAGGACAAGACGAATGAGAGGAAGTAGAAGTGGTGGTGGGGAGCAGGGGTCCAACCATGAGTTCACCTCATTTCATCACTGTCACCATTATGTAGGCCCTGTTCATACCTGCTGGTTGGCATCTGATTGGCTGTCATCTGATTGGCTGTCATCTGATTGGCTGTCATCTGATTGGCTGGCATCTGATTGGCTGTCATCTGATTGGCTGGCATCTGATTGGCTGGCATCTGATTGGCTGGCATCTGATTGGCTGGCATCTGATTGGCTGGCATCTGATTGCCTGTCATCTGATTGGCTGGCATCTGATTGGCTGTCATCTGATTGGCTGGCTGGTCCACAGTGCAGCACCACTTTTGACATCTCATGTTAAGTGTGAAGACGTATACAATTGATATCATCCGGTCGATTATATCATCCCTCTCATCCATCTAGGGTATAATATCATCCCTCTCATCCATCCAGGGTATAATATCATCCCTCTCATCCATCCAGGGTATAATATCATCCCTCTCATCCATCCAGGGTATAATATCATCCCTCTCATCCATCTAGGGTATAATATCATCCCTCTCATCCATCTAGGGTATAATATCATCCCTCTCATCCATCTAGGGTATGATATCATCCCTCTCATCCATCTAGGGTATAATATCATCCCTCTCATCCATCTAGGGTATGATATCATCCCTCTCATCCATCTAGATGTATGATATCATCCCTCTCATCCATCTAGGGTATAATATCATCCCTCTCATCCATCTAGGGTATAATATCATCCCTCTCATCCATCTAGGGTATAATATCATCCCTCTCATCCATCCAGGGTATAATATCATCCCTAACATCCATCCAGGGTATAATATCATCCCTCTCATCCATCTAGGGTATAATATCATCCCTCTCATCCATCTAGGGTATAATATCATCCCTCTCATCCATCCAGGGTATAATATCATCCCTAACATCCATCCAGGGTATAATATCATCCCTCTCATCCATCTAGGGTATAATATCATCCCTCTCATCCATCCAGGGTATAATATCATCCCTCTCATCCATCCAGGGTATAATATCATCCCTCTCATCCATCTAGGGTATGATATCATCCCTCTCATCCATCTAGGGTATAATATCATCCCTCTCATCAATCTAGGGTATAATATCATCCCTCTCATCCATCCAGGGTATAATATCATCCCTAACATCCATCCAGGGTATAATATCATCCCTCTCATCCATCTAGGGTATAATATCATCCCTCTCATCCATCCAGGGTATAATATCATCCCTCTCATCAATCTAGGGTATAATATCATCCCTCTCATCCATCCAGGGTATAATATCATCCCTAACATCCATCCAGGGTATAATATCATCCCTCTCATCCATCTAGGGTATAATATCATCCCTCTCATCCATCCAGGGTATAATATCATCCATCTCATCCATCTAGGGTATAATATCATCCCTCTCATCCATCCAGGGTATAATATCATCCCTCTCATCCATCCAGGGTATGATATCATCCCTCTCATCCATCTAGGGTATGATATCATCCCTCTCACCCATCTAGGGTATAATATCATCCCTCTCATCCATCCAGGGTATAATATCATCCCTCTCATCCATCTAGGGTATAATATCATCCCTCTCATCCATCTAGGGTATAATATCATCCCTCTCATCCATCCAGGGTATAATATCGTCCCTCATCCATCCAGGGTATAATATCATCCCTCTCATCCATCCAGGGTATAATATCATCCCTCTCATCCATCTAGGGTATAAAATCATCCCTCTCATCCATCTAGGGTATAATATCATCCCTCTCATCCATCTAGGGTATGATATCATCCCTCTCATCCATCCAGGGTATAATATCATCCCTCTCATCCATCTAGGGTATAATATCATCCCTCTCATCCATCCAGGGTATAATATCATCCCTCTCATCCATCTAGGGTATAATATCATCCCTCTCATCCATCCAGGGTATAATATCATCCCTCTCATCCATCCAGGGTATAATATCATCCCTCTCATCCATCCAGGGTATAATATCATCCCTCTCATCCATCTAGGGTATAATATCATCCCTCTCATCAATCTAGGGTATGATATCATCCCTCTCATCCATCTAGGGTATAATATCATCCCTCTCATCCATCCAGGGTATACTATCATCCCTCTCATCCTTCTAGGGTATAATATCATCCCTCTCATCCATCCAGGGTATGATATCATCCCTCTCATCCATCTAGGGTATGATATCATCCCTCTCATCCATCTAGGGTATAATATCATCCCTCTCATCCATCCAGGGTATAATATCATCCCTCTCATCCATCTAGGGTATAATATCATCCCTCTCATCCATCCAGGGTATGATATCATCCCTCTCATCCATCTAGGGTATAATATCATCCCTCTCATCCATCTAGGGTATGATATCATCCCTCTCATCCATCTAGGGTATGATATCATCCCTCTCATCCATCTAGGGTATGATATCATCCCTCTCATCCATCTAGGGTATAATATCATCCCTCTCATCCATCTAGGGTATAATATCATCCCTCTCATCCATCCAGGGTATAATATCATCCCTAACATCCATCCAGGGTATAATATCATCCCTCTCATCCATCTAGGGTATAATATCATCCCTCTCATCCATCCAGGGTATAATATCATCCCTCTCATCCATCCAGGGTATACTATCATCCCTCTCATCCATCCAGGGTATAATATCATCCATCTCATCCATCCAGGGTATAATATCATCCCTCTCATCCATCCAGGGTATAATATCATCCCTCTCATCCATCCAGGGTATAATATCATCCCTCTCATCCATCCAGGGTATAATATCATCCCTCTCATCCATCCAGGGTATAATATCATCCCTCTCATCCATCTAGGGTATGATATCATCCCTCTCATCCATCCAGGGTATAATATCATCCCTCTCATCCATCCAGGGTATAATATCATCCCTCTCATCCATCCAGGGTATAATATCATCCCTCTCATCCATCCAGGGTATAATATCATCCCTCTCATCCATCCAGGGTATGATATCATCCCTCTCATCCATCTAGGGTATGATATCATCCCTAACATCCATCTAGGGTATAATATCATCCCTCTCATCCATCTAGGGTATGATATCATCCCTCTCATCCATCCAGGGTATAATATCATCCCTCTCATCCATCCAGGGTATAATATCATCCCTCTCATCCATCTAGGGTATAATATCATCCCTCTCATCCATCTAGGGTATAATATCATCCCTCTCATCCATCTAGGGTATAATATCATCCCTCTCATCCATCTAGGGTATAATATCATCCCTCTCATCCATCTAGGGTATGATATCATCCCTACTTTCACCAGGCAATTGTTGTCAGCCACTATTTGGCCGGCAGCCAATGGAAGCGATGAGGTGGTCTCCGGCCACAACGAGAGGGAGGGAGGGGTTAACCACCACCGATGAGTGGCAGCCTGCATGCCCGCCCCTCTCTCGCTGTCGCCCATCCATCGTGGAGCGTTCCCTGCAGACGGCCCTCTAATCCAGAGCCAGCAGTAATCCGGCCACTGGTGCCAGTGGTAATGAAGTCCTGATTTGCACACACACATGCACACACACACATGCTACACGCACACACGCGCACACATGCGCACACACGCGCACACACACGCACGCACACATGCTACACACACAAACATGCACACACGCACATACACATGCACACCCACACTCACACATGCACACACACATGCTACACACACGCACACACACAAGCACACACGCACACACACACGCGCGCACAGCCGCACACACACACACACACACACACACAACCACCCAGTGTTGTTTGGAATGTTTTGAGCTGTAGACTCTGGACTGTAGTGTTCAGACTGTGGACACATGTGTTAGTGGGTTTGTGTGTTATGGTGCTCCTACCTTATTATGTTTGTTTGTGGGCTCAGGGGCTCATTCCTGGTTAACATGAAGGACATGCTAATAAACAAATGATCCATCTAGAGGAGGTATTGGATGTCCTGGATCCTGGGCCTTTTCTTGGGTCCTGGGCCTTTTCCTGGATCCTGGGCCTTTTCCTGGATCCTGGGCCTTTTCCTGGATCCTGGGCCTTTTCCTGGATCCTGGGCCTTTTCCTGGGTCCTGGGCCCTGACTTATGTCTCAATAATCTTGGTCAACACCACCTCTACAGAGATGTAATCGGCACCGACCGGCGTGCCACTGAAACATTGCTCTCCTTCCCCAGCATCCACATTCACCTCCACCTCCATCATTTCCTTTCTTCTCTCCATCCCGCTTTTCTCGCAGGAACATTTTGTCTGTTTTCCTTTGCCCTCCGTATTATATATTTTCTCTTCATTTGCAATTACAGTAATATGTAACATCAGGCGCGGTGAGATTTACGGCTTTACCTTACATAACCCGCGGATTTAAGCTGCAGGGCTTTAAGGCTCCTCTGAGCTGTTCAGCCGGCGGCCAATCGAGCCTCTTTAAAATATTTTGAAACAACTGAAATCCCCAAAGTGCCCGTGAGCTTGAGGGATGGGAAGTGTTTGAGAGCCAAGATACAGCGGCCATGGTTATATTGTATTACCACCTAACCCGACCCCCCCGCTCTGAAATGGAGTGTTCCTACATTACATCCATGTTTACTCACACAACCTTCTAAACAGCCGTGATTGATGAGTGGCAGTGAGCACGGCTAGCTAGCCGTCAGATTCACCAGCCCGTCTGTATTTACATTCTCCTCCCCTCTCGGTCTCATGAACAGGCATACATTCGCGCACACCTGCCAGGCTCGCCAAGCTGGGTGTACAGTCGTGCGCGTGGAATATCTTTCGCTGGTGTATAGCGGTTGGCACTGACAGAGCTTTTTTATTCATTACATTTAATTTGATATGACTTAATGTACAACTGAAGTTGGGAAGCAGAGCTCAGGCTTGGCTCGGGATCGCCACGCCAACCAAAGCTCGTTTTTATCCCTCCATGAGGGAGGCCAAACCAGACAGGCTGTAAATTAGAAATAATGAAGCGCAGGAAAAACACAGACATTCAGGTTGGGAGGATCCATGATGAATGATGTAGAGAGAAAAGGATGTAGAAAGAGATAAGGTTAGAGAGATATATAGAGGGAGATGTGGAGGGAGATGTGGAGGGAGATGTGGAGGGAGATGTGGAGGGAGATGTGGAGGGAGATGTGGAGGGAGATGTGGAGGGAGATGTGGAGGGAGATGTGGAGGGAGATGTGGAGGGAGATGTGGAGGGAGATGTGGAGGGAGATGTGGAGGGAGATGTGGAGGGAGATGTGGAGGGAGATGTGGAGGGAGATGTGGAGAGAGATGTGGAGGGAGATGTGGAGGGAGATGTGGAGGGAGATGTGGAGGGAGATGTGGAGGGAGATGTGGAGGGAGATGTGGAGGGAGATGTGGAGGGAGATGTGGAGGGAGATGTAGATGTAGAGGGAGATGTAGAGGGAGATGTAGATGTAGAGGGAGATGTAGAGGGAGATGTAGATGTAGAGGGAGATGTAGAGGGAGATGTAGATGTAGAGGGAGATGTAGATGTGGAGGGAGATGTAGATGTGGAGGGAGATGTAGATGTGGAGGGAGATGTAGATGTGGAGGGAGATGTAGATGTGGAGGGAGATGTAGATGTGGAGGGAGATGTAGATGTGGAGGGAGATGTAGATGTGGAGGGAGATGTAGATGTGGAGGGAGATGTAGATGTAGAGGGAGATGTAGATGTAGAGGGAGATGTAGATGTAGAGGGAGATGTAGATGTAGAGGGAGATGTAGATGTGGAGGGAGATGTAGATGTGGAGGGAGATGTAGATGTGGAGGGAGATGTAGATGTGGAGGGAGATGTAGATGTGGAGGGAGATGTAGATGTGGAGGGAGATGTAGATGTGGAGGGAGATGTAGATGTGGAGGGAGATGTAGATGTGGAGGGAGATGTAGATGTGGAGGGAGATGTAGATGTGGAGGGAGATGTAGATGTGGAGGGAGATGTAGATGTGGAGGGAGATGTAGATGTGGAGGGAGATGTAGATGTGGAGGGAGATGTAGATGTGGAGGGAGATGTAGATGTGGA
This sequence comes from Dallia pectoralis, assembly GCA_029465975.1. Lineage (NCBI taxonomy): Eukaryota > Metazoa > Chordata > Actinopteri > Esociformes > Umbridae > Dallia > Dallia pectoralis. The sequence goes on along the minus strand of CM055752.1, from coordinate 11,146,858 downwards.
GGGAGATGTAGATGTGGAGGGAGATGTAGATGTGGAGGGAGATGTAGATGTGGAGGGAGATGTAGATGTGGAGGGAGATGTAGATGTGGAGGGAGATGTAGATGTGGAGGGAGATGTAGATGTGGAGGGAGATGTAGATGTGGAGGGAGATGTAGATGTGGAGGGAGATGTAGATGTGGAGGGAGATGTAGATGTGGAGGGAGATGTAGATGTGGAGGGAGATGTAGATGTAGAGGGAGATGTAGAGGGAGATGTAGATGTGGAGGGAGATGTAGATGTAGAGGGAGATGTAGATGTAGAGGGAGATGTAGATGTAGAGGGAGATGTAGATGTAGAGGGAGATGTAGATGTAGAGGGAGATGTAGATGTAGAGGGAGATGTAGATGTAGAGGGAGATGTAGATGTAGTGGTAGATAGAGAGAGAGATATAGAGGAGATAAATATCCCAGTGTGCTGTAATGGGCTTGTGTGATGTGGGCTGTACTCACTTATTACATGGGAGAGATACTCAGAACTGCGTGTTAGAGGGAATGTTACGCTGGGTTATGGTTGTTTAGCCGGTAAACACTCCATCTTTAGGATCATTACCAGTGATGTGAGGTCCTGAGCTGTGGAAAGTTTTAAGAAGTAAATCCATAGTGATTAAGTCTGTAAGAGGGACAAGACACAGGGAGAGGGGATGAGATTTGCCCTCAGAGATGACCCAGTTTAGCGGGGGGCAACAAGGGGAACGCTGTGTTTAAGTTTCAGTACACGCAACAGGAAGATGAAGTGGAGATTACAGCAGCTGAAGCACTGGGCAGAAGAGCTAGGCAGACCAGAGCGTCATGAGCCAGAGTCTGAGAACCAACCTCTGTTCTGCTCAGGACTCCTGGTGGGGGAGCCTCCCAGGTCTGTTACAATAGCGCTGGACTGATTAAGACTAGAAACCATATTGTCTATCAGACAGTAGCGAGCAGTTTGTACAGAATAAGTAGGCTTGCTAGTGCAATAAGACTACGCACGTATCACATTATCTGATCGTTCTTTCTGAAGGTCATGGGCTGTTTTTGTTCTGGTTTTGTATAATGAATTCCACTTCTCTTGCATCCATCAAGCCCATTCCCTCCCACTAGGAACAGACTGTGACATTGAAAAATCTTTATTCCCAAAAATTAGTCAACCAGTAATGTTTTCATCTAATTGCAACCTGTCTCGTCTTTCCCAGCACTGGGCTTTTAAGGAATTCGGGCTACATTTCAATTTTCATTTACATTTTTTGACAATAACTTTTATATACCGGTGTTTTTTTTTAACAAACTCAACATTAATTGCGTTTGGTTGTCAACAAATATTCCCGTTTGAATCTGTTTTTAGCCTGGATAGTTCCATCTGTGCACTGGTTTTAATGACGGTTTCCCTGCAGATTTACATGTATTTGTATGTGTTGGATTGACTCAGAAAATCTAATTAAAGATAATGATAACTCAATCAAATCAAACTGCAAGTAAAGAAGGATTTGACTTTGTACTATTCTTTTAATTGAATATTTTGTTTGAAATGGGGACATGAATTCAACGTAGCAAATATTCATTTTTACACAAACTGAAATTAAATCCTCTCAATGTCAGTTGCATCAAATATACAAGATGAATGTTAATGTCGATATTTGACTATTTTAAAAACTGTACACAAAACAGTTTCCCTTTCCTCCACTTTACTGCAGAACATTGTATAATTTCTGTACATCTATGCAGGTAATATAACCATCTATATGAGCTTGTTGGACATCCCATTCCTATAGAGTTGCCCCCCCTGTTTGCTAGCGAAAACAGTCACCAATCTTCTGGGATTTTTGAAAATATATTTTGATATGTGTCTGTCTGTGGGAATTCAGGCCATTACAGCCAAAGTGCGTTTGTGAGTTTTGGCCCTGATGTTCAATGGGGTTGAGGTCTGGGTTCTGATGTTCAATGGGGTTGAGGTCTGGGTTCTGATGTTCAATGGGGTTGAGGTCTGGGTTCTGATGTTCAATGGGGTTGAGGTCTGGGCTCTGATGTTCAATGGGGTTGAGGTCTGGGCTCTGATGTTCAATGGGGTTGAGGTCTGGGCTCTGATGTTCAATGGGGTTGAGGTCTGGGTTCTGATGTTCAATGGGGTTGAGGTCTGGGCTCTGATGTTCAATGGGGTTGAGGTCTGGGCTCTGATGTTCAATGGGGTTGAGGTCTGGGCTCTGATGTTCAATGGGGTTGAGGTCTGGGTTCTGATGTTCAATGGGGTTGAGGTCTGGGTTCTGATGTTCAATGGGGTTGAGGTCTGGGTTCTGATGTTCAATGGGGTTGAGGTCTGGGCTCTGATGTTCAATGGGGTTGAGGTCTGGGCTCTGATGTTCAATGGGGTTGAGGTCTGGGCTCTGATGTTCAATGGGGTTGAGGTCTGGGCTCTGATGTTCAATGGGGTTGAGGTCTGGGTTCTGATGTTCAATGGGGTTGAGGTCTGGGTTCTGATGTTCAATGGGGTTGAGGTCTGGGCTCTGATGTTCATTGGGGTTGAGGTCTGGGCTCTGATGTTCAATGGGGTTGAGGTCTGGGCTCTGATGTTCAATGGGGTTGAGGTCTGGGTTCTGATGTTCAATGGGGTTGAGGTCTGGGTTCTGATGTTCAATGGGGTTGAGGTCTGGGTTCTGATGTTCAATGGGGTTGAGGTCTGGGCTCTGATGTTCAATGGGGTTGAGGTCTGGGCTCTGATGTTCAATGGGGTTGAGGTCTGGGCTCTGATGTTCAATGGGGTTGAGGTCTGGGCTCTGATGTTCAATGGGGTTGAGGTCTGGGTTCTGATGTTCAATGGGGTTGAGGTCTGGGCTCTGATGTTCAATGGGGTTGAGGTCTGGGTTCTGATGTTCAATGGGGTTGAGGTCTGGGTTCTGTGCAGGGCCACTCCAGTTCCTTCACACCAACATGGAACCATGTCTTTATAGGCCCCACTGTGTGCACTGGGGAACAGGAAAGGGCCTTCCTCAAACGGTTCCCACAAAGTTGGAAATGCACAGTTATCTCCAACGTTGCTCAACATCTCACCCAAGTATGGGCCTCTCCTCCATGTTCAAATGACTTGGTGTCCACTGGCTCCTACTGGCTCTAATGCTCGTCCTGTGTTTCAGCAGGCTTGTGTAGCTCCACAGCTGCAGACTAGAACAAGGGAGGCAGAGGGGTAGTTATAGAGGCAGGCAGGAGGAGAGGGAGGGGGAGAGGGAGGGGGAGAGGGAGGGGGAGGGGGAGAGGGAGGGCAAAGGGAGGGGGCAGGAATTGAATCATGAAATGAGGACCACATTTCTATACTGAGTTGAAATGTGGATTCCATTTCTTATAGTTCTGGTGCACTCTCCCTCTCTCTCTCTCTCTCTCTCTCACTTTCACTCACTCTCTCTCCCTCTCTCTCCATCTCTCTCCCTCTCTGTCGATTTCTTTCTCTTCTCTCTCTATTATAGTGAAGTGCTCCATGCAGCTGTTAGCCAGTATTTTTCTGTTTGTTTGTCTCTTCCCCAGTCCCCTGGCTCTCCGTCTCTCTCTGCCATTAGCTCATGTAAACTTTGCTTTTCGTCATGCTTTTTTCCAGAGAAGCGTCTCTGCTTTTGATTAAAGTCAAGAAAGCGGATCCTTTTTCACCGTGCAGAGCGAACGCCATTTTACCTCTTTTCCTTCCCCGCTGGTCTGAGAGCCACGGTGTCCCTGAGAGGTTTGTTTTCTGTTCACGTGGCCCCGCCAGCGTTTGTTGAGCTTTACGGCACGAGCATGTTGATTGGTGGTGCTCCCTGTGTGTCGGCCATTGTGACACTCCCTCTCACCGTACGCGTGTGTGTGCGTGTGCGTGTGCGTGCACGCGTGTGTGTGTAGGGCTGCAACAACGAATCGATAAAAATCGAGATAAAAGCAATTGAGTTGAGTGCGGTTGCGGAGCTGTAACGTTGTTTTGATGGCGGAGTTGGCAAAATCTGTTCGACCGAAGTCATCCAAAGTGTGGGAGCATTTCACACTAAGTAAATACGTCAAAAAAGTGTGTTAATTGCAAGATATGCAAAAGCGACATGACATATGGCAGGGGAGCACCACGGTGATGATACAGCACCTTAAACGGAAACACGTTTCCTTGATGCGGAGAGTTTGTGTCTGTGAGTGAGAGTTTTGTGACTGTGTACGTCTGTGAGTGTAGAGAATAAGTACTGAGGTTCAAACAAATGATTTTAAGTTTTCTGAATTGTATTTTCAATTTCAACGCACATGTGGGCAACAATGGAGACACCTGGAGAGGCGTGATTGGGAGGAACGGCCTCCCTGATCTAAACCCGAGCGGTCGTTTGTTATTGGACTTCTGTGCTAGTCATGGATTGTCTATAACAAACACCATGTTCGAACATAAGGAGGCGCATAAGTGTACATGGTACCAGAGCACCCTAGGCCGAAGGTCAATGATCGATTTTGTGATCGTATCGGCTGATCTAAGGCCGCATGTTTTGGACACTCGGGTGAAGAGAGGGGCAGAGCTGTCAACTGATCACCATCTGGTAGTGAGTTGGATCAGAGGGTGGGGAAAGACTTTGGACAGACCAGGTAAGCCCAAACGGGTAGTGCGGGTGAACTGGGAACGTCTGGAGGAGGCCTCTGTCCGAAAGATCTTCAACTCACACCTCCGGCGGAGCTTTTCAGGCATCCCTGTGGAGGTTGGGGGCAATGAACCTGAGTGGGCAATGTTCAAAGCTTCTATTGCTGAAGCTGCGGCGGTGAGCTGTGGTCTCAAGGTCCTAGGTGCCTCAAGGGGTGGTAACCCTAGAACACCGTGGTGGACCACGGTGGTCAGGGAAGCTGTCCGACTGAAGAAGGAGGCCTTCAGGGATATGCTAGCCCTGGGGACTCCGGAGGCAGTTGCAGGGTACCGACAGGCCCGAAGGGCTGCAGCCGCTGCCGTGTCAGAGGCAAAGCAGCGGGTGTGGGAGAAGTTTGGAGAAGCTATGGAGAAGGACTTTCGGTCGGCACCAAAATGCTTCTGGAAAACCGTTCGGCACCTCAGAAGGGGAAAACGGGGAACCATCCAAGCTGTGTACAGTAAGGATGGGACACTGTTGACCTCAACTGATGATGTGATCGGGCGCTGGAAAGAGCATTTTGAGGAGCTCCTGAATCCGACCTACACGCCCTCTAGTACAGAGGCAGAGCTGTGTCCGTGTCCTCGGCAGTAAGTCGGATTCGTTCCAGGTGGGGGTTGGCCTCCGCCAGGGCTGCGCTTTGTCACCAATCCTGTTTGTAATATTCATGGACAGGATATCAAGGCGTAGTCATGGGGGGGAGGGGTTCCCGTTCGGTGGGCTGATGGTCACATCACTGCTTTTTGCGGATGAGGTGGTCCTGATGGCCTCATCGGTCGGTGACCTTCAGCACTCACTGGATCGGTTCGCAGCCGAGTGTGAAGCGGCTGGGATGAGGGTTAGCACCTCTAAATCTGAGGCCATGACTCTCAGCAGGAAACCGGTGGAGTGCCTACTCCGGGTAGGGAATGAGTCCTTACTCCAAGTGAAGGAGTTCAAGTACCTCGGGGTCTTGTTCGCGAGTGAGGGAACAATGGAGCGGGAGATTGGTCGGAGGATCGGAGCAGCGGGGGCGGTGTTGCATTCGCTTCACCGCACCGTTGTGACGAAAAGAGAGCTGAGCCGAAAGGCAAAGCTCTCGATCTACCGGTCAATCTTTGTTCCTACCCTCACCTATGGTCATGAAAGCTGGGTCATGACCGAAAGAACGAGATCGCGGGTACAAGCGGCCGAAATGGGTTTTCTCAGAAAGGTGGCTGGCCTCTCCCTTAGGGATAGGGTGAGAAGCTCAGTCATCCGAGAGGAACTCGGAGTAGAGCCGCTGCTCCTTTGCATAGAAAGGAGCCAGTTGAGGTGGTTCGGGCATCTTGTACGAATGCCACCTGGGCGCCTCCCTAGAGAGGTGTTCCAGGCACGTCCAGCTGGGAGGAGACCTCGGGGAAGACCCAGGACTAGGTGGAGAGATTATATCTCCACACTGGCCTGGGAACGCCTCGGGATTCCCCAGTCAGAGCTGGCTAATGTTGCCCGGGAAAGGGAAGTTTGGGGTCCCCTGCTAGAGCTGCTACCCCCGCGACCCGACCCCGGATAAGCGGTTGAAGATGAGATGAGATGAGAATTGTATTTTTCTTTATAGGTCCTTAATAAAAATAAACATTGTTGTGCACTTTTTATTATTCATTAGCTCAGGGATGTTCATGGAGCAACCTGTTTGTGCACTTTCTGAACTTTTTTTGCACTGTGAATTGCACTGTCAGTTCTGTTTATCAGTAAAGGGTTGGATATTAATGCTTTTTAGTTTTTATCCAATTCATCTATTAATCGAAAAATAATCGACAGATTAATCGATTATAAAAATAATCGTTAGTTGCAGCCCTATGTGTGTGTGTGTGTGTGTGTGTTCTGCGTATAGATAAGGCTGCTAAGATGTGGCCCACAGAAACAACCGGCCGGCTGCCACCCTCGGTTCGGTCCCTCTGTTGGTCTCACTCTGGCCCAGATCGTACTTGTCTCTGTTCTGGACTATACAGTCCTGTCCTTTTCATGTACTGTCTAGTTCCATCCCTATTATGTACTATCTAGTTCTGGGCCTGTCCTTAATTGTAAGGCAAGGCAGACTTTGAATTTGAGGCGCCCTAAAAAACATGCATACAAACAGACAGACATACAAACACACAGACATACAAACACACACATACAAACACACACATACAAACACACACACATGCAAACAAACACACAGACATACAAACACACACACACAGGTAATTGTGTAAAGTGGGGACCTGGTGGAGGTTGTGTGCAGTGCTCCATTGCACCTGCTCCTAACCTCAATTAACTGACAGCCTCAGAGGACCTCACATTGGCCCTCAGGAGACACTAAAGACACACACCAGGCAGAATGCACATTGTGTTTTCATAAAGTGTTCGTGGTTTCTTTAACTGTCTCTTCCTCTTTCTATTTCTTATGACCTTCTGCTGTCATTTTGTATTATCCATTGTGTCTTCCCTGCTTTCTCCGCCTTTATCTTGTGCTTTTCCTGTTCTCCATGTTCTCCCACTCCCACTCTCTCCCTTCATATAACGTTTTTTATAAAATCCCGGCAGCAAGAGAGATTCCAGAGGCGTAGTGTGAAACTCTAGACATTTCTGAGCCGCTGCCAAACAGATGCTCGCTCCTCAGGTCGTCACTAGATGGTCCTTCATAGTTCTCCATTTTACATTTTGGTTTAACTTACATAGAGCTGCCAGTAAACCTCCTCCCCTGCCCTCTCTCATGTCCAGTACTGTTAAATATCCCTGTTATCTCTCATGTCCAGTACTGTTAAATATCTCCTGTTATCTCTCATGTCCAGTTCTGTTAAATATCCTCTGTTATCTCTCATGTCCAGTAATGTTAAATATCCTCTGTTATCTCTCATGTCCAGTACTGTTAAATATCCTCTGTTATCTCTCAGGTCCAGTACTGTTAAATATCCCCTGTTATCTCTCAGGTCCAGTTCTGTTAAATATCCTCTGTTATCTCTCATGTCCAGTAATGTTAAATATCCTCTGTTATCTCTCATGTCCAGTACTGTTAAATATCCTCTGTTATCTCTCAGGTCCAGTACTGTTAAATATCCTCTGTTATCTCTCAGGTCCAGTACTGTTAAATATCCCTGTTATCTCTCATGTCCAGTACTGTTAAATATCCTCTGTTATCTCTCATGTCCAGTACTGTTAAATATCTCATGTTATCTCTCATGTCCAGTACTGTGAAATATCTCATGTTATCTCTCATGTCCAGTACTGTTAAACATCTCATGTTATCTCTCATGTCCAGTACTGTTAAATATCTCCTGTTATCTCTCATGTCCAGTACTGTTAAATATCTCCTGTTATCTCTCATGTCCAGTACTGTTAAATATCTCCTGTTATCTCTCATGTCCAGTACTGTTAAATATCTCCTGTTATCTCTCATGTCCAGTACTGTTAAATATCCCTGTTATCTCTCATGTCCAGTACTGTTAAATATCCCTGTTATCTCTCATGTCCAGTACTGTGAAATATCTCATGTTATCTCTCATGTCCAGTACTGTTAAATATCTCATGTTATCTCTCATGTCCAGTACTGTTAAATATCTCCTGTTATCTCTCATGTCCAGTACTGTTAAATATCTCCTGTTATCTCTCATGTCCAGTACTGTTAAATATCTCCTGTTATCTCTCATGTCCAGTACTGTTAAATATCTCCTGTTATCTCTCATGTCCAGTACTGTTAAATATCCCCTGTTATCTCTCATGTCCAGTACTGTTAAATATCCCTGTTATCTCTCATGTCCAGTACTGTTAAATATCTCCTGTTATCTCTCATGTCCAGTACTGTTAAATATCCCCTGTTATCTCTCAGGTCCAGTACTGTTAAATATCCCTGTTATCTCTCAGGTCCAGTACTGTTAAATATCTCCTGTTATCTCTCATGTCCAGTATCGTTAAATATCCCTGTTATTTCTCATGTCCAGTACTGTTAAATATCTCCTGTTATCTCTCATGTCCAGTACTGTTAAATATCCCCTGCCCCTTCAATTGTAGTTTTTCTACCATTTTTTTCTTTTTGTTTCTACAAATATGGCTTGAATAATCACTATTTTAATGGGTAATGATTTTCATACTTAATAGAAGGTGGGTCGCTGTGCTTTGCTGATTCGGGACCGAGTCTTCATGTGTGGGCAGTGGTCCTGGCCATCTGTCTTTGTCTCTAGGCTACACTAGGCTACACTAGTCTGGCCTGGCTGGCCCACATATTCTCCCCAGCAGAAAGTCTAGACAGATTGTTTCTTCACCTTATCTCAGAAGCAGTAGATAGAGCCAGCATGAACACAGATAGCAGCAGCATGTGCAGCAGAAACCCCCAGCCGGCCTCCCTCTGACGGGAAGCCAACCACTCCGAGGTGGTCAGTTGAATACACTGCTAATTGGGGTGCCGGGACTCGGGTTCAGACTGGCTTGTGGTCAGGAGACGACTCACTATCGTTGCCCTCATGTGTCTGTTGGATTCATTCCACTGGGCTCATATATTCGTCTGCTGCTCTACTAGATACACTTCTCTCCATGTCTCCAGAAAGGCCTTTATAATGGGAACGTGAGTTCATTACATCAGCATTCAGTGTTTGGCCACTGTTTGTAACGGACGTTTGTGTGTGTGTGTGTGTGTGTGTGTGTGTGTGTGTGTGTGTGTGTGTGTGTGTGTGTGTGTGTGTGTGTGTGTGTGTGTGTGTGTGTGTGTGTGTGTGTGTGTGTGTGTGTGTGTGTGTGTGTGTGTGTGTGTGTGTGTGTGTGTGTGTGTGTGTGTGTGTGTGTGTGTGTGTGTGTGTGTGTGTGTGTGTGTGTGTGTGTGTGTGTGTGTGTGTGTGTGTGTGTGTGTGTGTGTGTGTGTGTGTGTGTGTGTGTGTGTGTGTGTGTGTGTGTGTGTGTGTGTGTGTGTGTGTGGAGGAGATAAGGTGCTTTTATTAGTATCTGTTCTACAGTGAGCTGGCATCTACTCAGAAAAGCTCCACCAAGCTACCTAATTCAACACTTTCCTATGATCTGCTACATCCACTCACAGGCACAGCACACACTTGTGCAAATTAACGTATCTCTGTCTTCCAGGGATATTGACATAAACACACACTCTTCCAGGGATATTGACATAAACACACACTCTTCCAGGGATATTGACATAAACACACACTCTTCCAGTGATATTGACATAAACACACAGACTTCCAGTGATATTGATGTAATCACACACTCTTCCAGTGATATTGACATAAACACACACTCTTCCAGTGATATTGACATAAACACACACTCTTCCAGTGATATTGACATAAACACAACACTCTTCCAGTGATATTGACATAAACACACACTCTTCCAGTGATATTGACATAAACACACACTCTTCCAGTGATATTGACATAAACACACACTCTTCCAGTGATATTGACATAAACACACACTCTTCCAGTGATATTGACATAAACACACACTCTTCCAGTGATATTGACATGAACACACATACCTCCAGTAATATTGACATAAATACACACTCTTCCAGTTATATTGGCTTGTACACACAGTCTTCCAGTGATATTAAAATAAACACACAGTCTTCCACAAAAAACAGCTGCACCGGGGCCAAAAGGGTTTTCTAATAATCAATTAGCCTTTTAAAATGATAAAGTTGGATTAGCAAACACAACGTGCCATTGGAACACCACACTGTTTCACACACTCTTCTACACACTCTCCTACACACTCTTTCACACACTCTTTCCACACACTCTTTTACACACTCTTTCACACACTCTTTCACACACTCTTTCACACACTCTTCTCACACTCTTCTACACACTCTTCTACACACTCTTTCACACACTCTTCTACACACTCTTCTACACACACTTTCCTCACACACTCTTCTACACACTCTTCTACACACTCTTTCACACACTCTTCTACACACTCTTTCTACACACTCTTCCACACACTCTTCTACACACTCTTTCACACACACACTATTTCACACACTCTTCTACACACTCTTTCACACACTCTTCTACACACTCTTTTACACAGATGTCCACACACACAGTCTTCTACACACACTCACAGATCTTCTACACACTCTTCTACACACACACACAGATGTCCACACACACTCTTCTACACACTCTTCTACACACTCTTTCACACACTCTTTCACACAGATGTCCACACACACTCTTCTTTCTACACACACATTTCACACACACTCTTCTACACTCTTTCACACAGATGTCCACACACACTCTTCTTCTTTCACACACACACACAGATCTTTCACACACTCTTCTACACACACACACACTCTTCTACACACACACATCTTCCACACACACTCTTCTACACACACACACAGATGTCCACACACACTCTTCTACACACACACAGATGTCCACACACACTCTTCTACACACACACAGATGTCCACACACACTCTTCTACACACACACACACATGTCCACACACACTCTTCTACACACTCTTTCACACAGATGTCCACACACACACACTCTTCTACACACTCTTTCACACACTCTTCTACACACTCTTCTACACACATCTTCTACACACTCTTTCACACACTCTTCTACACACTCTTTCACACACTTTACAGGCGCTTTTATGTGTTTGTGCAGAGTTTTACTGGCCTCGTTAAACCACGTTCTCCAGGCCGACAGCCATTAGGGAGCATTTATTTGCATAGTTCACAAACCCAAAAATAAATGGTTGATGTTCTTTGGCCTGCTGTCTAGCTGTATTAATCTAAGGGCCAGTGGTGTCAAGTGGGATGTAACAGGCGCCTATAAGAGCGGAAGGTTATTATCTAGTCTTAGTCAAACAACCTGGCACCAAATAACTGGGTTAATTGCAGTCATTCCAACTCCTCTGTTCATTTATTGTGGCCAACACTTCGTCATGCACTTTCCTTCTGGCAGAGCTGCACCGTGAGGCCCTACACATTAACAGGAACTGGTCCTCTGGCAGAGCTGCACTGTGAGGCCCTACACATTAACATGTACTGGTCCTCTGGCAGAGCTGCACTGTGAGGCCCTACACATTAACAGGAACTGGTCCTCTGGCAGAGCTGCACTGTGAGGCCCTACACATTAACATGTACTGGTCCTCTGGCAGAGCTGCACTGTGAGGCCCTACACATTAACAGGGACTGGTCCTCTGGCAGAGCTGCACTGTGAGGCCCTACACATTAACAGGAACTGGTCCTCTGGCAGAGCTGCACTGTGAGGCCCTACACATTAACAGGGACTGGTCCTCTGGCAGAGCTGCACATTTTCACACAATCAAATGCCTCTGCTGGATGTGATATTGTGTCCTCATGCTTGTTGTTCCACTGGTCAGACTTTGCCCTGTGCCCAGACTGGTGTAGATGGCACTGGGCCACTGTGATCTCTGTGTGACTACTCTAATCTACACAAACACACACATTTTACATTTGTTTCTACTTGTGGGGACCCAAAAACATTTCCATAACAAACTCGTATTGTTCTAACAATAACCCACATATTTGCCTTAGGCTGATATATACAATACTCTACTGCATGTGGCCCCAGGTTCAGGTTCAGAACTGGCAGACTTCGGCACTGTCTCCTGGTTGCGTGTGTGTGTGTATGTTCACCCCCTCTCCTCTCACCTGCATAGAAAGTTTTGATCATGGCCTCTGGAGCTTTGTCGTGCCCGTGTCCACTGGGCACTAACCCCCCCCCCATGCCAGCCCCCTCCTCAGCCAGCCCACGCCCCTCTGCCAGCACCCTCGTTCCTATGCCCCCCTGCCAGCTCACTCGTCTGCCAGCCCCCCATGCCAGCCCCTCCCCTCTGCCACCACCCTCGTTCCTCTGCCCCCCGCCAGCTCGCTCCTCTGCCCCCCCCATGCCAGCCCCTCCCCTCTGCCAGCCCCCTCCTCAGCCAGCCCCCTCCCCTCTGCCAGTACCCTCGTTCCTCTGCCCCCTCCTCCCCCCGCCAGCTCGCTCCTCTGCCAGCCCCCTTCCCCAACTTTCTGCCAACAACCCCCTCTTTCTTTCTCATTGTCTTTATTCTCTCTACTCTCTTCTTTTTTGGCAAAGCCTGGCGTTCCCACAGCTCTCCAAACCCCTCTACCTCCCTTCTCTCTCTCTCTCTCTCTCTCGCTCTTTCTTTCTCTCTCTCTCTCTTTCTGGCACAGAGCAATATCACATGACCCATATACCCACTAGCAACACACATGAAGGCTATGCACACACTACACACACACACTTTTCCACACACACATTCACACACCACTTCCCTGTAAACCACACACACACACCACACACACATGCACCACACACACACTTACACACACATGCACCACACACACACACACGCACACCACACACTCACACAAGCACACCACACACACACACCACGTCCCCATAACCCACATGGTCTCTGGTTCATGTCTGTCAGATAGGCCAGCTGTTTCCTTTCTCAATACCTTACTCAGGGTCCAGGACTCATGTATTCTGTACACTATCTATATCTATCTATATGTGTAGGAGTGTGTGGGTCCTCCTATCTCGCTTGTTTCAGTGTATGGCATGTGCCCACTGCCAGAAAGTGACACCTGGTGGCCAAACACAGTCATTACACTAATTACAGCTTTTGAAGATGGAGAGCACATTCATTGACACATAAAATACATTGAAACACACACATTTATACCAAAAAACGTGTTGGTAATTTTTTCCTTTTGTGGACCTGAGACCCAAACCTACGAGTAAAACTAACCTTAACTTCAATGGCAGTGGCTCAGGTGGGGTGAGTCGGTTATCTATCAATCGGAAGGTTGGTGGTTCGATCCCCGGTTCCTCCTGGGAAATCGTCGAGGTGTCCATGAGCAAGACACCTAACCCCAGCTACTCCTGGCGAGCCTGCAGTCGCCTTGCATGGTAGATGCGGTTGTCAGTGTATGAGTGAGTGAATGAATGGGTGAATGTGACGCAGGATCTGTAAAGCGCTTTGGATAAAAGCGCTATATAAAAGCGCAGCATTTACCATTTACCATAATGTTTATGACTAAACTTAAGCGACCCTTACTAAACACTAAGTGCGTGTTAATAGGGAAGGTTCGGGATATTTGAAGTTACCCCAATTACATATATATATTTATCAGTTTGTGTTTCTGAAAACCAGCACATCAGCCAGTCCGGTTCTCCTGACTTGTGAGTCAGTATCTATTGGTGTCCCAATGTATTGAGGTGGATCAGTGGAGAGTCAGATGAAAGATGAAATTGGCATCGAGAGAAAAGGAGAGCAGGGCACATCATGGGCAGGATGCCAGTCCCCCCCAACCCCCCCTCTGCCCTGAACTCTCCCATGGTTGAGTCCCCTCAGGCCTCGCCCCCTCTCGCCACACCCCTCCTCCCCTCGCCCCTCTTCTTGGTCCTCTCCTCACCCCTGCTCCTCTTGCCCATCTCCTCACCCATTCTCCCCTCGTCCCTGCTCTCCTCTCCTCACCCCTGCGCCCCTCACCCCTGCTCCCCTCTCTGTGGGCGGCTGGCACAGCCTAGGCACAGGCGGGCAGGCAGATGGGTAGCGGGCTACACAGGGCAGCCTCCACACACCTGCTCCTAGTTGGCACGGGATGGGGCTGCCATGCAAAACAACACACACACACACACACACATAGGCACACAAACACACACGCACACACACGCACACACACACACATAGGCACACAAACACACACGCGCACACACACACGCACACACACACACATAGGCACACAAACACACACGCACACACACACAAACACACACACACACACACACACACACACACACACAAACACACACACACACATACACACACACACACACACACACACACACACAGTGCTCGCTTGAAGTCACACCCACACACACACACACACTCGTGCTGAATTCACACGCTTATCTCCCACAATGCATCTGTCCGTGTAGCGCGACCGGGGCATATTTTTGCTGTACATCTGTACATATTGCCACACACGCTAACGTTCTCTCACACAGTTCCAGTTTTAGCCGCGTGTTTGATTGCTCCTAATACCGACGCCATGTAAGGTCAGAGTATCTATCAACACCGGCTCACTGCGAACCACATGTCCCACTGGTCCCAATGCGGCTGAGACCGAAGGACCCACCAAACGGGTGGCCAATGACAACGCTGAAATATGGAGCGATAAACGGGAAGCATGGTATATGTCGGGGGGGGGGCACTCAGAGGATGAACAAGAGCTTTATATGAGAGGAAATGAATAAATAAGTAATAATAAATAATAAAGTCCAATAAAAGAGCTGGGTGAACATCTGTGTGCGATGGCCGTGCGGATTAGGCGGGCTAGGAACATTTTAAGCGCATTAGGGATTTAAAAAAGGTCAGAATGTTTAGCAACATGCCCATAAACCTCTTAAGTGAAACCCAATTGGGGAAGCTGTACTGTACTGCGTCTTTATCCAGGGGTGGGGGAGGGGAGGGTGAGGTGGGGGAGGGAAGGAATGAAGGGTGAGGTGGGGGAGGTGGGGGAGGGAAGGAATGAAGGGTGAGGTGGGAGGAGGGAGGGGAGGGTGAGGTGGGGGAGGGAAGGAATGAAGGGTGAGGTGGGGGAGGGTGAGGTGGGGGAGGGAAGGAATGAAGGGTGAGGTGGGGGAGGGGGAGGTGGGGGAGGGTGAGGTGGGGGAGGGAAGGAATGAAGGGTGAGGTGGGGGAGGTGGGGGAGGGAAGGAATGAAGGGTGAGGTGGGAGGAGGGAGGGGAGGGTGAGGTGGGGGAGGGAAGGAATGAAGGGTGACCAGTCCAAACTTTAGAGTGGGAGTTACGGGGGGGGCAGAGGAACATGGAGAGAAGGGGAAAGGGTCAGGGAAGAGAGGCAGATGAACCAACTAGGAGGGAGAGGTGGTGGGGGGGATATCATTTCACTGTCAACTGAACCGTGTTTCTTGTCCTTATGACACAACGCCCAGGAGGGAGAGTCTGAATGCTCTGTATGACACACACACACACACTGCTCTGTATGACACACACACACACACTGCTCTGTATGACACACACACACTGCTCTGTATGACACACACACACACACACACACTGCTCTGTATGACACACACACACACACACACACTGCTCTGTATGACACACACACACACACACACACTGCTCTGTATGACACACACACACACACACACACACTGCTCTGTATGACACACACACACTGCTCTGTATGACACACACACACACACACACACTGCTCTGTATGACACACACACACACACACACACTGCTCTGTATGACACACACACACACACACACTGCTCTGTATGACACACACACACACACACACACTGCTCTGTATGACACACACACACACACACACTGCTCTGTATGACACACACACACACACACACTGCTCTGTATGACACACACACACACACACACTGCTCTGTATCACACACACACACACACACACTGCTCTGTATGACACACACACACACACACACACTGCTCTGTATGACACACACACACTGCTCTGTATGACACACACACACTGCTCTGTATGACACACACACACACACACACTGCTCTGTATGACACACACACACTGCTCTGTATGACACACACACACTGCTCTGTATGACACACACACACACACACACACACTGCTCTATATGACACAGACACACACACACACCACACACACACACACACTGCTCTGTATGACACACACACACACACTGCTCTGTATGACACACACACACACACACACACACTGCTCTGTATGACACACACACACTGCTCTGTATGACACACACACACTGCTCTGTATGACACACACACACTGCTCTGTATGACACACACACACACACACTGCTCTGTATGACACACACACACACACACTGCTCTGTATGACACAGACACACACACACCACACACACACACACACACACTGCTCTGTATGACACACACACACACTGCTCTATATGACACAGACACACACACACACACACACACCACACACACACACACACACACACACACACACACTGCTCTGTATGACACACACACACACTGCTCTGTATGACACACACACACACACACACTGCTCTGTATGACACACACACACACACACACACACACACACTGCTCTGTATGACACACACACACACACACACACACACACACACACTGCTCTACATGACACAGACACACACCACACACACACACACTGCTCTGTATGACACACACACACACACACACTGCTCTGTATGACACACACACACACACACACACTGCTCTATATGACACAGACACACACACACACACACCACACACACACACACACTGCTCTGTATGAGTATGACACACACACACACACACACACACTGCTCTGTATGACACACACACACACACACTGCTCTATATGACACAGACACACACACACACCACACACACACACACTGCTCTGTATGACACACACACACACACACACACACACACACACACACACTGCTCTGTATGACACACATACACACACACACTGCTCTGTATGACACACACACACACACACACACACACTGCTCTGTATGACACAGACACACACACGATGTTCTGTATGACACACACACACACACACACTGCTCTGTATGAGACACACACACACACACATTGGCCTTAATTGTAGCACACACTTGCAGTTAGGTTGCCATTGCACCATAGAGTCCAACAGTAGCACATTAGTGGTATTTATAGTAGTGTGTTAGCTGTACTTTGTATTACTCCTCTCTTCAGTCCGTGTCACCTCAGCCATTCCCAGCTGTCACCACACACATCTGGTCAGCTGTTGTGTGTTTTTGCATGTGTACCCTACCCTGTCATCATTCTGGCTATAAATATCTGCGTGTGTGTGTGTGTGTGTGTGTGTGTGTGTGTGTGTGTGTGTGTGTGTGTGTGTGTGTGTGTCTGTGTGTGTGTGTGTGTGTGTGTGTGTGTGTCTGTGTGTGTGTGTGTGTGTGTGTGTGTGTGTGTGTGTGTGTGTGTGTGTGTGTGTGTGTGTGTGTGTGCGTGCGTGGTTCTCTAGGAAGTTTTAAATAATTTGAGCTAATCCTTTGTGAAAGACAGTTGCAGATCATTTGATGGAATACAATCCATGTTTTGAGTTCTTTGTTTTAATTCTTCCCAATCTTAGGAGATTTTAAAAGCATCTTGATGGACCCAATGTCTGTCTGGATTCCAAAAGGAAATGCATTGTTGTTTCAAGCAGAAATATAGGGGTCAATATATACTGTATATAAATATATATATATATATATATATATATATATATATGTAATGTGCATTGGTCCACCATCAAAGAATATTAGACACATTTATCCTGAGATGAGCACGTATTGCCAGTATCAAATAATGCAACAAAATACTTATTGTTATTTATTACTGGACCACCAATGGCTGTGAGAACAGTTATATTGAGCCAGGCTTGCTAGACCACCAAGCCAGTATTTGAGGTGGCCTTTTGGTTCAGGCATCTGGCTAGTGTCTCATATCCCAGTTCACCAACGTATTAGGTATGCTGTTCTGTCTCTGAGGTGTTAGGTATGCTGTTCTGTCTCAGGTGTTAGGTATGCTGTTCTGTCTCAGGTGTTAGATATGCTGTTCTGTCTCTGAGGTGTTAGGTACGCTGTTCTGTCTCTGAGGTGTTAGGTATGCTGTTCTGTCTCTGAGGTGTTAGGTATGCTGTTCCACCTTAACATTAACCTGGGATGTTGCTGTAAATAAGAATTCCTTCTCAATCAACTTCGTGAAGAAAACATGCTTTCCTGAACAACACTGTGTTCTACCAGGTCCTCAAATAAAGGACTTATATAATGTTCTATGATATTTGATTGTTCTTTTGAATACAGGTGCACACTCGGTTAAGTAAGACCTTTACATGTAGGCAGAGAGAGGGGGATGGGGCAGAGCGAGAGGGAGAGAGAGGTTGAGTAGATGTGAAGGCAAAGAGAGACAAGAAGTAAACAGGCCTGTGTGATATTAGTACCCTGCCTACATCTCACTGTATGGTTATCACACCTGGTAGAGGTAGAAAGAGATATAGAGACAGGGCCAGGTGAGGTGAAGAGACGGAAAGAGAGAAAGGTGAAAATGGAGTGAAGAGAGAGGGAGGTAGCTGAGCCATGTGTGAGATTTGTGCAGCTAGATAAAGCTTCCCCCGTCTGTTATGAACTTTGACTGTGGAACCATTCTCCTGTTATTCACTGTTGTTTGACCCTATGTTGATTCTGTGCTGTGCCACGGGAAATAGATGAAAATATGCTGTTTGCTGTAATGCATAAATAAACGCTCTAAGCTGACTGGTAAATAGGGAGTAGGGGAGTATTTCTGTTTGTGACTGCATTCATTTATGAATATGCGCATGGCTAATTAGTCTATTAGACCTGGCAGAATAAGAGGTTTTGTTTTTAGGTTAGACCGTATTTATCATATATTGTTGTTTCTGTGCATCCGGATGACATGTGTTTGATTAAAATGATCATTACACCTACTGTTGTCCTACTGTTGACCTACTGTTGTCCTACTGCTGACCTACTGTTGACCTACTGTTGTCCTACTGTTGTCCTACTGATGTCCTACCGTTGACCTACTGCTGACCTACTGCTGACCTACTGTTGATCTACTGTTGACCTACTGCTGACCTACTGTTGACCTACTGTTGACCTACTGCTGACCTACCGTTGATCTACTGCTGACCTACTGTTGTCCTACCGTTGTCCTACTGCTGACCTACTGGTGTCCTACCGTTGACCTGCTGTTGTCCTACTGATGACCTACTGCTGACCTACTGTTGACCTACTGCTGACCTACCGTTGATCTACTGCTGACCTACTGTTGACCTACTGCTGACCTACTGTTGATCTACTGTTGACCTACTGCTGACCTACTGTTGACCTACTGTTGACCTACTGCTGACCTACCGTTGATCTACTGCTGACCTACTGTTGTCCTACCGTTGTCCTACTGCTGACCTACTGGTGTCCTACCGTTGACCTGCTGTTGTCCTACTGATGACCTACTGCTGACCTACTGTTGACCTACTGCTGACCTACCGTTGATCTACTGCTGACCTACTGTTGACCTACTGCTGACCTACTGTTGATCTACTGTTGACCTACTGCTGACCTACTGTTGACCTACTGCTGACCTACCGTTGATCTACTGCTGACCTACTGTTGTCCTACTGCTGACCTACTGGTGTCCTACCGTTGACCTGCTGTTGTCCTACTGATGACCTACTGCTGACCTACTGTTGCATCTGGTAGACCAGCACACTATAATTGGCATGTAGACCAGCACACTATAATGGGCATGTAGACCAGCACACTAGAATGGGCATGTAGACCAGCACACTATAATGGGCATGTAGACCGGCACACTATAATGGGCATGTAGACCGGCACACTATAATGGGCATGTAGACCAGCACACTATAATGGGCATGTAGACCAGCACACTATAATGGGCATGTAGACCGGCACACTATAATGGGCATGTAGACCGGCACACTATAATGGGCATGTAGACCAGCACACTATAATGGGCATGTAGACCAGCACACTATAATGGGCATGTAGACCAGCACACTATAATGGGCATGTAGACCGGCACACTATAATGGGCATGTAGACCAGCACACTATAATGGGCATGTAGACCAGCACACTATAATGGGCATGTAGACCAGCACACTATAATGGGCATGTAGACCGGCACACTATAATGGGCATGTAGACCAGCACACTATAATGGGCATGTAGACCGGCACACTATGATGGGCATGTAGACCGGCACACTATGATGGGCATGTAGACCGGCACACTATAATGGGCATGTAGGCCGGCACACTATGATGGGCATGTAGACCGGCACACTATAATGGGCATGTAGACCGGCACACTATAATAGGCATGTAGACCGGCACACTATGATGGGCATGTAGACCGGCACACTATAATGGGCATGTAGGCCGGCACACTATGATGGGCATGTAGACCGGCACACTATAATGGGCATGTAGACCGGCACACTATAATAGGCATGTAGACCGGCACACTATGATGGGCATGTAGACCGGCACACTATGATGGGCATGTAGACCGGCACACTATAATGGGCATGTAGGCCGGCACACTATGATGGGCATGTAGACCGGCACACTATAATGGGCATGTAGACCGGCACACTATAATAGGCATGTAGACCGGCACACTATGATGGGCATGTAGACCGGCACACTATGATGGGCATGTAGACCGGCACACTATAATGGGCATGTAGACCGGCACACTATAATGGGCATCCTCTCTATTGTGTTAGAGTACCGCTTCTATATGATGTGCTTCCTCTGCTTATCCACTTTTCATCCCTCCAGTCTTCTTCCTTTGTTCTCCTCCAGCACACTCAGGTCCAGTTGCAGGAAACAAACCCTTCTAATATTGCGATGCCAAAAAATTGGATACAGCATCTATAATGGATGGACCAAAGCTGTTATCACCACTCCAGGCCACCGGGGGGCCTGAGTAATATTACACTGGTGTACGGCGTAGTCCGGAAACCCCTCAGTCTGATAGTGTGTGTAACGAGTGTGTAACGTGTGTGTGTGTGTGTGTGTGTGTAACGTCCAGGCCCCAGGTGGTCAGCAGGTGAAGAGCACATCTGGTCATCTTTCAGGAGAGAGAATGAGGTTGCAGCTTTGGACTGTCAGTTTCTATTTCAGTCAGGGTGTCAGCCCAGGTTATCCTGCCCTCTCATTGGCCAGTGAACGGATGCCTCGTCGTTGTTGTCTTGACAACCCAGACTTTTTTTTAATAACCATGAAATAGTTTAACAGGTTTAAGTTGAAAAATATATATTTCCATACTGGAAGTTTGCCCTGCATTAGCGGCTATAATTCTCAATGTAAAATACCTCCACCAGATTATTTTCCCTTCGTACATCAAGCAACAGTTACAATGTGGGCTGCTTTCCACATCACCTTATTTAACTTGAACAGGAATGTGCCCTAGACAGTTAATCGTAGTCTCTGCCGGGATGTTTTCCTGATGTTTCCTTCTATCATCCTCAGCTGCAGTTATTCAGACTAGCTGTTTATTCAGCAGCCTGTAGTGGTCCAGCAGCTCCACGTACAGTCCACCAGAAACAGTCACCCCAGTGCTGTTATTTTCCCTCCATTCACATACATGTTCCTCTGTAGATCATTTCATCTTTAAGGCCCGCGTGTGTGTGTGCGTGTGCGTGAGAGAACGTGTGTGCTTCTAGTGTATGTGGGTGCGCCGTCAGCTAGCTGGAATGTATCGGTACCGCCAGAGCTAAGATGGCTGCCAAACGCTAAAATGGCTGCCAGGATTCCACAGAGCAACAGGGAGAAGCACAAAGAGAGAGTGGGGCCCCGAGACTTCTGAGGGGAAGGGAACGACAGACTCCATCTTTCGCTTCTCCCTCCTTTCAGATGGAAGTGATGTGGCGATTCTGCTGTCCTTTTGTTTGCTTGTCTGTGGTGGCTGGGTGAATGGTGTTGGCTGGCACACTGAGGAGGTGTGGGGCGGAGGAGGTGTGGGGCGGAGGAGGAGTGGGGCGGAGGAGGAGTGGGGCGGAGGAGGAGTGGGGCGGAGGAGGAGGGGGCGGAGGAGTAGTGGGGCGGAGGAGTAGTGGGGCGGAGGAGGAGTGGGGCGGAGGAGGAGTGGGGCGGAGGAGGAGTGGGGCGGAGGAGGAGTGGGGCGGAGGAGGTGTGGGGCGGAGGAGGTGTGGGGCGGAGGAGGAGTGGGGCGGAGGAGGAGTGGGGCGGAGGAGGAGTGGGGCGGAGGAGGAGTGGGGCGGAGGAGGAGTGGTGCGGAGGAGTAGTGGGGCGGGGGAGTAGTGGGGCGGGGGAGTAGTGGGGCGGAGGAGGAGGGGGCGGAGGAGGAGGGGGCGGAGGAGGAGGGGGCGGAGGAGGAGTGGGCGGAGGAGGAGGGGGGGCGGAGGAGGAGTGGTGCGGAGGAGGAGTGGTGCGGAGGAGTAGTGGGGCGGGGGAGTAGTGGGGCGGGGGAGTAGTGGGGCGGGGGAGTAGTGGGGCGGGGGAGGAGGGGGCGGAGGAGGAGTGGGGCGGAGGAGGAGGGGGCGGAGGAGGAGGGGGCGGAGGAGGAGTGGGGCGGAGGAGGAGGGGGCGGAGGAGGAGTGGGGCGGAGGAGTAGTGGGGCGGAGGAGTAGTGGGGCGGAGGAGGAGTGGGGCGGAGGAGTAGTGGGGCGGAGGAGTAGTGGGGCGGAGGAGTAGTGGGGCGGAGGAGGAGTGGGGCGGAGGACAGGTCTAGTGTTCCCTGTGATTAGGATGCTGAGGGGTTTAGAGGGAGCATTGGGAGGGTGACGGGGACACTTGACTCTCACTCTGCCTTGGTCCCTGGTGCTCTGGGGGTAATTGTCCTGACTGGTGTATACGGTCCAACCGTAAAGCTCCACACGTTTGCATTATACAACCCAGGAAGAATGGCACCGAGCGGGGCCAAACCAAACTGCAGCAGGGCCCCTCTGCACGGTCGTTTGGGCAGAGAGCTGCGTGAGACGCCGTCGCAATGACGCCATGTGGACACACACGTTCACACTCCTCGGCATACACCAGTCATCAGCGTGGAGGGACAGGGAGATTCACCTGGCCGAAAGGGTTAGGGGAGGGGAAGGAGAGAGGGGAGGGGAAGGAGAGAGGGGAGGGGAAGGAGAGAGGGGAGGGGAAGGAGAGAGGGGAGGGGAAGGAGAGAGGGAGGGGAAGGAGAGAGGGGAGGGGAAGGAGAGAGGGGAGGGGAAGTAGAGAGGGGAGGGGAAGTAGAGAGGTGGAGGGGAAGGAGAGAGGGAGGGGAAGTAGAGAGGGAGGGGAAGTAGAGAGGGAAGGGGAAGGAGAGAGGGAGGGGAAGGAGAGAGGGGGAGGGGAAGGAGAGAGGGGAGGGGAAGGAGAGAGGGGGAGGGGAAGGAGAGAGGGGGAGGGGAAGGAGAGAGGGGGAGGGGAAGGAGAGAGGGGGGGAAGGAGAGAGGGGGAGTGAGAGAGAGAGACACAAATAAGTAGAGACTTCAGTAACACCTAATCATTGCTCGCTGATACTTGGTTCTCTGGTCCGGATATTAGCAGGGATTCTTTATAGCAGAATGACTCCAGAAGGCAAACTCTGATTTCTCTTCTATGACCCTAATTTCCAACCTGAGCTTTAATAGCGAGCCTTTAATCTGAGACCCGATTCTGCTTTTGGAAGAGAAGAGGAGAATTCTAGAAGACTTTCCAAAGTGTTCCTATGTTATTCTCGGTCCACCGCCCCCTCACCTTGGATATGATCCAGTCATCTGTCTCCTGTCTAACTTCCATCTATCTCTCTCTCCTTCTCTCATTCCCTCCCTCTCTCTCTCGCTATCTCTTTTTTCTACAGAATCTGGACAATCAGACAGCTCAAACCAGCAAGGAGACGCAGATATCAAGCCACCGCCCAATGGTCAGTTTATAGTGCACACACACACACACACACACACACACACACACACACACATAGAATATCCTGCTCATTATGCACACACACACACACACACACATCACTTTCCCCAAAACACAGAAACTATTAAATGCCCATGCATACTGTCATTTATATATCCAAATGCATGCTCAGACTCATTCAATCTTACACACACACACACACACACACACACACACACACACACACACACACACACACACCAAGCAGGCTAGTAAATAGTGAGTCCCAGTGGATTTGGGCCTGAGTTTATTATAGTAAGACGAGCTGATGTTGCTGAGCCTGGCTGTGAACGTTGCGGCCCACACATAAATCACCCTGACGTTATTGGATGATAGAAACCACATGGCCCCACTGCCGACTGGAGCGATGACCTCATACAGCTCGCCTGCGCTGTTCTGAACACTAACTAACTAGAGGAGAGAGTGTGGAGCACCAAACCGGGGTATCCTATATACTGCTAGATATCGGGAAGGGACCTATAGTGACTGGTGCACACACACACACACACACACTACACACACACACTACATACACACACACACACACACACACACACACACACACACTACATACACACACACACACACACACTACACACACACTACATACACACACACACACACACACTACATACACACACACACACACACACACTACATACACACTACATACACACACACACACACTACATACACACACACACACACACACACACACACACACACACACACTACATACACACACACACACACTACATACACACACACACACACACTACACACACTACACACACACACTACACACACCACACACACACACACACACTACATACACACACACACTACACACACACACACACACACTACACACACACACTACACACACACACTACACAGACACACACACACACACTACACACACACTCACACACACACTACACACACACACACACACTACACACACACACACACACACCACACACACCACACACACTACACACCAGAGCATTACAACATTGGTCACCTTACACAGTGACAAGAAGAACTGCCCCACTGGATCACCTCAGATCCCGACTGGATACTTCCTGGACACCTTGCCAACATGTATGGTGTATGTTTGTGCTTACATGTATGGTGTATGTTTGTGCTTACATGTATGGTGTATGTTTGTGCTTACATGTATGGTGTATGTTTGTGCTTACATGTATGGTGTATGTTTGTGCTTACATGTATGGTGTATGTTTGTGCTTACATGTATGGTGTATGTTTGTGCTTACATGTATGGTGTATGTTTGTGCTTACATGTATGGTGTATGTTTGTGCTTACATGTATGGTGTATGTTTGTGCTTACATGTATGGTGTATGTTTGTGCTTACATGTATGGTGTATGTTTGTGCTTACATGTATGGTGTATGTTTGTGCTTACATGTATGGTGTATGTTTGTGCTTACATGTATGGTGTATGTTTGTGCTTACATGTATGGTGTATGTTTGTGCTTACATGTATGGTGTATGTTTGTGCTTACATGTATGGTGTATGTTTGTGCTTACATGTATGGTGTATGTTTGTGCTTACTGTGCACACAGGAGAACATTATATCACTCATGCAGGACCCTGTCTGTGGAGCACATTTGGCCTCCTGCTGGTCATCATTTTGACAGGCTTGACGGCCAATAGACTAGTTACTTTCCATAGGGTTGCTGGGATGGGACCATGTGTGTGTGTGTGAGCGTGTGTGTGTGTGTGTGTGCGTGTGTGTGTGTGTGTGTCTGTGTGTGTGTCTGTGTGTAGTGTGTGTGTGTGTGTGTGTGCGTGTGTGTGTGTGTGAGCGTGTGTGTGTGCGTCTTCACACCCTCATCTCTCCTTCATCTTCCTCTCTCTAGGGAACTTGAGTTTCCAGGACTGCTTCGTGACATCAGGAGTGTGGAACGTGGCTGAGCTGGTCCGCGTGTCACAGAGTGAGTCTCTGTCTATCTATCTGTCTGTCTATCTGTCTATCAGACTGTCTATCTATCTGTCTGTCTATCTGTCTATCAGACTGTCTATCTATCTGTCTGTCTATCTGTCTATCAGACTGTCTATCTGTTTGTCTCACTGGGAGACGGTTTGTTTCTCCTCAGCTCCAGTGGCTACCGCGTCCGGCCCCAACTTCTCCCTGGCGGACTTGGAGAGTCCTGGCTACTACAACATTAATCAGGTGGCCCTGGGACGACGCTCCATCACCTCCACCCCCTCCACCAGGTACACAACCTTACGTTCAGGGAACCTCCATCAACTAGCTTCTGTACTCTTCAGTCTATTCTATAGAGCTGTTGGTAATGCTTTACTCACTCCGCTGTGTCAATGGGCCTGCTCATTTGGTTCTCTCCTCCCACCCTCTCCTCTTCATCATCTGTCTATCCTTCACCCTGTCTGGTTGTGTTTTTCTGTTACTGTTTTTCTTTCCCCTTTCTCATTCTGCATTTCGTTTGTCTTTATTTATATCTCTCTCCTTCCATATTTCTTTCTCTCACGCTGCAGGACTGAAATGGAGCTTTATTCAAGTCTCCCACGGAGGTAGTTAAATCCACTCCCAGATATTTTCCCTTATACAACTTGAATACAGCGTGTTGATTGCAGCCTCCTGTGGACCTCTGTGTCAGGCTGTCTGCTCCATGATGCTGCCTCCTCACCCCAAACAAACAGCACCTCCCTCTCTCTGTCCTCTACCAGCTCCAACAAGCGTAAGTCCATTGACGACAGTGAGATGGAGAGTCCAGTGGATGATGTCTTCTACTCACGCTCCCCGGCGGCTGGCAGCAGCTCCCAGTCCAGTGGCTGGCCCAATGACGTGGATGCAGGTGAGACACCGGGTGACCTGCCTCACCTGCCTCACCCCCAAATAACTCCTCCTCCTCACATCCTCCTTCTCTGAAGCGCAACCCCAAAGACCATATAGAACGTTTGTATGCCTGGCCAGAGGTCATGCCATCATATGCAGTCTAATAAGTAGAGTAGGGTAGAGTATTATAGAGAGTGTTATAGAGAGTGTTATAGAGAGTGTTATAGAGAGTATAATAGAGAGTGTTATAGAGTGTTATAGAGAGTGTTATAGAGAGTGTTATAGAGAGTGTTATAGAGAGTGTTATAGAGAGTGTTATAGAGAGTGTTATAGAGAGTGTTATAGAGAGTATTATAGAGAGTGTTATAGAGAGTATTATAGAGAGTGTTATAGAGAGTGTTATAGAGAGTATAATAGAGAGTGTTATAGAGAGTGTAATAGAGAGTGTTATAGAGAGTGTTATAGAGAGTATAATAGAGAGTGTTATAGAGTGTTATAGAGAGTGTTATAGAGAGTGTTATAGAGAGTGTTATAGAGAGTGTTATAGAGAGTGTTATAGAGAGTATAATAGAGAGTGTTATAGAGAGTATTATAGAGAGTGTTATAGAGAGTGTTATAGAGAGTGTTATAGAGAGTGTTATAGAGAGTATAATAGAGAGTGTTATAGAGAGTGTTATAGAGAGTATAATAGAGAGTTTTATAGAGAGTTTTATAGAGAGTGTTATAGAGAGTGTTATAGAGAGTGTTATAGAGAGTGTTATAGAGAGTGTTATAGAGAGTGTTATAGAGAGTGTCATAGAGAGTGTCATAGAGAGTGTCATAGAGAGTGTCATAGAGAGTGTCATAGAGAGTGTCATAGAGAGTGTTATAGAGAGTATTATAGAGAGTATTATAAGAAGACATTTTTCAGACATTCTCTACAGTGGTAGTATAGCTGTCACTTTACAGTGGCAGTATAGCTGTCACTTTACAGTGGCAGTATAGCTGTCACTTTACAGTGGCAGTATAACTGTCGCTCTACAGTGGTAGTATGACTGTCGCTCTACAGTGGTAGTATGACTGTCGCTCTACAGTGGCGTATGACTGTCGCTCTACAGTGGTAGTATGACTGTCGCTCTACAGTGGTAGTATGACTGTCGCTCTACACTGGTAGTATGACTGTCGCTCTACAGTGGTAGTATGACTGTCGCTCTACACTGGTAGTATGACTGTCGCTCTACACTGGTAGTATGACTGTCGCTCTACACTGGTAGTATGACTGTCGCTCTACACTGGTAGTATGACTGTCGCTCTACAGTGGCGTATGACTGTCGCTCTACAGTGGTAGTATGACTGTCGCTCTACAGCGGTAGTATGACTGTCGCTCTACACTGGTAGTATGACTGTCGCTCTACAGTGGTAGTATGACTGTCGCTCTACAGTGGTAGTATGACTGTCGCTCTACACTGGTAGTTTGACTGTCGCTCTACAGTGGTAGTATGACTGTCGCTCTACAGTGGTAGTATGACTGTCGCTCTACAGCGGTAGTATGACTGTTGCTCTACAGCGGTAGTATGACTGTTGCTCTACAGCGGTAGTATGACTGTCGCTCTACAGCGGTAGTATGACTGTCGCTCTACACTGGTAGTATGACTGTCGCTCTACAGTGGTAGTATGACTGTCGCTCTACAGCGGTAGTATGACTGTCGCTCTACACTGGTAGTATGACTGTCGCTCTACACTGGTAGTATGACTGTCGCTCTACAGCGGTAGTATGACTGTCGCTCTACAGCGGTAGTATGACTGTCGCTCTACACTGGTAGTATGACTGTCGCTCTACAGTGGTAGTATGACTGTCGCTCTACAGTGGTATGAGTGGTACTTACAGATATTATTTGGATTGAGCTGCCCTGTCGTCTTCCTGACGGTCTGTACTTAAGCCTCTGTCAAGAGCTATGTACTAAATATGTACACCATGGGAATAGCTTTCTGTTTATTAAGTATTTAACGATAATCAGACATTTTCCTTTCAAATCTCTGTAATCCCGAATATTTTCCAAGTTCTCGCCCTAGCCTGGCTACATTGACTCTGTATCTTCTGCTGTTCAAAAATAACTGTTGAACATGTTTCATATTGATTATGTCAATGTGTTCATTCCTTTCCACCACAACACTGTCAGAACCGTCCTGTTCTAACAGTGAATGTATTTGTTAAATGTGTGTGATATAATGTGGCCTCTTCATGGATGCCGTTTATGACACATGGATAATGAGTGGCGTTTAACACACGTGACCCTTCTTCAACTATTAACCCTTCCCTTCTCCCCTGTTTGGACTTCCAGTGCAGCACCATTTGGCCAGTGTGCAGGAGAGGAAGATTAAGCATGAAAATGATGGCGTGCAGTTTCCTTACCATGGTTAGAAAACATTCATATACACGTTACAAGTATATATGTGCCCAACCTGAACTCTCTCAGCTAGCCTCCCTCTCTCTCTCTCTCTGTCTCTCTCTCTCCCTCTCTCGCTCCTCTGTTGGTGTCTTTCTCCACATTATCCAGCTGGAGACCTCTCTCTCTCTCCCTCTCTCTCTCCCTCTCTCTCTCTCCTCTCTCTCTCCTCTCTCCTCTCTCTCTCTTCCATCTCCCTCTCTCTCCTCTCTCTCTCCTCTCTCTCTCCTCTCTCTCTCCCTCTCTCTCTCCATCACCGCTGTGGTTGGATTGGGCTTTTTGTGTTGTGGATTCACCAAAGCCTTTTGGTAAAGCCGTCGCTCCTCTTCTGCATTTTTCTATACGTGGTGTCCAAGGTGTCCAGACTGCCCAGAAACTGTGTCTGTATGTTGTTAAAGAGGAGCTCAACGCATCCACTCTGCATGTTTTACTGGGCACGTCTCAATGCCTGTGCCATTAGACAGACAGCAGACCAAACCAATCACCACAGATATACGTACCATGTTCATGGGGCAATAGATTGTCTCATCCCATACACTGTATTGTTTGTGCTGTGCGTTGTCACATAAACCTCAGATTTCATGACCAAAGCTATCCTATTCACTACATATTTACAATTTTGACGTTGACACCAGAATAAAATGTATCTGTACCATATTGAATTCCTAATGGGCCAGTGCCAAGGAGATAAGTAGATCTGTTTGGTTTGTTTGGTTCATCCATAATTGTCCTAAATTGATTTTAATATATTTTTCACCGCATGTTTGCGTTTGCTCGTTCAGTTTTAGACGTCAGTTTGTCTGCAACACAGGCGTCAGTGTTCTGGTGTGTTGTATCGCTGGAGGGCTGCTGGAGTGGTTCAGTCCCAGTCTGCTGTCGAGTAGCTGTGAGATTCTTCATCCAGTCAGTTATGAGGCGGCTCTGTTCTGTAGTCCCCCCCTTCCCCCCAGCCCCCCACCTGTCATAGCCTCCACTCAACGGAGGACACCTCCAACAGACATGACAGGAAGTGGAACACAACATAAACAAACAAGACTAAATGTACTCAGGTGTCCTGTCAAGG
Source organism: Dallia pectoralis (assembly GCA_029465975.1). Classification (NCBI taxonomy): domain Eukaryota; kingdom Metazoa; phylum Chordata; class Actinopteri; order Esociformes; family Umbridae; genus Dallia; species Dallia pectoralis. Next base: position 11,116,375 of record CM055752.1, on the reverse strand, counting down.
CACAAGGCACCCCTCTGTCTAACCCGCCCTCCATAATACACACACACACATACGCTCGCCCATTCAAACACCTACACACAGTCACACACACACACGCCTGTTCGAACAGATACACACACGAACGCACACACGAACGCACACACTCCCAATCTGGAGAGTAGCAACATTCCGGTCCAGATGGTGCCTCCATGTGTCTATAGCAATGGGAGCTACTGGGTTAGTGCCGACATCTGTTCTGTGGTGTAGGGGGAAGGGAACGGGAAGGGAACGGGGACGCGTAAGGGGACGGGGCCGGGTAGGGGAAGGGAACGGGAAGGGAACGGGGACGCGTAGGGGGACGCGTAGGGGGACGCGGCGGAAATGGGGAAGGGAACGGGGAAGGGGCCGGGGACGGGGAAGGGAACGAGGAAGGGATGGGTAAGAGACGCTCGATTGCCCCTCCCAAGGTGATTCACTACCTGAATGGAAGTCTCTGAGGCAGCATACCAGGTGATGATATAAGTCATCATCACTTCCTATGTCTCCTGCTCTGCTTCCTGGTTGTCTGCAGGCAGCATACCAGGTGATGATATAAGTCATCATCACTTCCTATGTCTCCTGCTCTGCTTCCTGGTTGTCTGCAGGCAGCATACCAGGTGATGATATAAGTCATCATCACTTCCTATGTCTCCTGCTCTGCTTCCTGGTTGTCTGCAGGCAGCATACCAGGTGATGATATAAGTCATCATCACTTCCTCTGTCTCCTGCTCTGCTTCCTGGTTGTCTGCAGGCGGGATCTTGAAACACCCAGGTCATCCATTTCATTGGCTGTTCCTGTCGCCTCCTCATTTTGAACTCAGCTCACCAATAGCTTCTGGTCCGCTGGTATTACTTAGGTTGTCGTCTTATTGGACGTGAGAGTCGTATGTTGAACGGATGGACGTCTGTGACCGTGTGAGCGGTTGTGATCCTCTGGAAGTTCAGGTTTGTGCTGGGGGGGTCACGGTCCTCTGGGTTTTGTGTGGCAGCCAGCTTGTTAGCATGGAGAGGCTAGAGGGTCATGGGAGCAGTTGATTGTCTGCCAGTCTGCCCAAGCGATGTGCCAGGAGTTTGACAGAGAAAAAATGCACACACACACACACAAACACACACACACTCAGAGAGAAACAAAGAGATCAGATGAAATCCCGTCAGCTCTGACGGACAGCGCTTTCCTTGGGCATCTGGTCCTAGTCCACCAGCCCAGCACTTCCCTCAGACCTTACATTTGTTAAGATATTAACTAAACAAAATCCATCACAGACTGTCAATCCACCTTTGGCCTAGTCGTTTTTTTCCCAGCATGTTTAGTTGAGCCGGCCCACATCCAGTGCCTCTAGTACGCGCTTCTGTGGAAATGTCACATTTCTTGTTCCCCTTTTTAATATTTCACTGGTCGTGGTGTGGAGAGTGTTTAGAGACTGGGACATGTGGCTGGGATGGGTTCATTATCATTATTGCCATGACATCAAATGGATCCTCACACACACACACATACACATCCTCACACACACACACACACACACACACACACACACACACACACACACACATCCACACACACACACACACACACATACACACACACACACACACACATCCTCACACACACACACACACACATCCTCACACACACACACACATCCTCACACACACACACACACACACATCCTCACACACACATCCTCACACACACACATACACACACACACACACACACACACATCCTCACACACACACACACACATCCTCACACACACACATACACACACAAATCCTCTCACACACACACACACACACACACACACACACACACACCTCTCACACACACACACACACATCCTCACACACACACACACATCTTCACACACACACACACACACACACACATCCTCTCTCTCACACACACACACACACACACATCCTCTCTCACACACACACATCCTTACACACACACACACACATCCTCTCACACACACACACACACACACATCCTTACACACACACACATCCTCACACACACACATCCTCACACACACACACACACACATCCTCACACACACACACACACATCCTCACACACACACACACACACACACACACATTCTCACACACACACACACACATCCTCACACACACACACACACATCCTCACACACACACACACACACACACACACACACATCCTCACTCACACACACACACACATCCTCACACACACACACACACACACACACACAATACATCCTCACACACACACACACACACACATCCTCGCACAAACACACACTCATCCTCACACACACATCCTCACACACACACACACATCCTCACACACACACACACACACACACTCATCCTCACATACACACACACACACACTCCCACTGGGTGTCACACATTGCTGCCTAGCAGAACGCCAGTGCCCGCTCCACCCCCCCACCCCCGTTTCTATACTTACCGATGCCCACACAAGCCCAGCTGCAATCCTGCAGTCAAGGAATTATGGGTAATTGTTGTGATAAAATGTTTCCCGAAGTAACACTTCAAAAAGGTCTTTCAGAACGACTGGCCCGTTAGACTTTATATGCTTTGCTTGTAAAAGCTATTTCAACGGCTCTCGGGGCCATACTGAAATGGTCTCGGTTTTATTTGCTGTGTTGGTTTTATTTGTGTGAATGTATGTCGTTTACTGGTTTATGGGACTTTTTGTTAGTCAGGGTGTTGTTTCGCTGATGAGGAATTTGTTCAATTGAATTTTAATGTGAGTGTGTGTGTGTGTGTGTGCGTGTGTGCGTGTGCGTGTGCGTGTGCACCGATTCACAAACTGTGCAGTGGAAGTTGGAGTTTTAAGACATGCATGTGAGCTTTTTTATAATGACAACTATTCTCTCGAATACTTAATTAGATCTTTTATAGCGTGCCCATAGTTGCCTAAGTTCAAACACCATTTAGCATCGGTCACAAAACCCGAAATGCTAAATTGTGTGTTTCTGATACCCTGATACGTGAAAATAAGTCCCCTCAAACCTAGCCACATGAGTGCTTGATCATAAAACAGGGTTTATTTCCTTTGAACCAGTTTGGCCATGTGTCTAGCCTGGCCTGACTGCTTTAACCAAACATGACATTTATGTATAAGTAGGAGGAAACACACTTATATATAAATGCCATATATAGTGTCTAACTCCTCCACTTATCTTCTCATCCTTCATTTGTATTGGTCCGTCTGCTTGTCACTTTGATTAAATAGCTTGTGGGTGTGTGTATTCTCTATCTGAGGGAGACAAATTACCACAATGCATCAGAGCTGCCCACCAACCAGCGCAGAGTTTCATACAACTGACAGACAGTCTAAGCAGTAGGCTACTAAATCAAATGACATATTGATATTTCGGTTGGCAGGTTGCCTCCATATCTGAATATAGCCATGCTCAGTCAATGTGCCATAACAACACAGTCTGCCCTAGTTGTGCAGCCGTCCAACATCACACTCCTTGTAAACAGACATGTTGATGAGTGCAGTCTGGAGCGAGAGTGCTGGTGTGGGTGGACGTGTTCACAATGCTGTCTTATAGCTGTAGGCCCTGCTGTCTGTAAGGATGCCCGGTGCTTAGTGCTCTTCTGTGGTGGTGTGGTGGTGAGGTGGTGGTGGTGAGGTGGTGGTGGTGAGGTGGTGGTGGTGAGGTGGTGGTGGTGAGGTGGTGAGGTGGTGAGGTGGAGGTGAAGTGGTGGTGGTTGTGAGGTGGAGGTGAAGTGGTGGTGAGGTGGAGGTGAAGTGGTGGTGGTGGTGAGGTGGAGGTGAAGTGGTGGTAGTGGTGAGGTGGAGGTGGTGAGGTGGAGGTGAAGTGGTGAGGTGGAGGTGAAGTGGTGGTAGTGGTGAGGTGGAGGTGGTGAGGTGGAGGTGAAGTGGTGGCGGTGAGGTGGAGGTGAAGTGGTGGTGGTGGTGGGGAGGTGGTGGTGGTGAGGTGGAGGTGAAGTGGTGGCGGTGAGGTGGAGGTGAAGTGGTGGTGGTGGTGGGGAGGTGGTGGTGAGGTGGTGGTGGTGTGGTGGTGAGATGGTGGTGGTGTTGATGTGGTGGTGGTGAGGTGGTGGTGAGGTGGTGGTGAGGTGGTGGTGAGGTGGTGGTAAGGTGGTGGTAAGGTGGTGGTGATGTGGTGGTGGTGTGGTGGTGTGTTTTTTTACTAGATTTTTCATTGTCCTATTTAAAACCAGCAGTTCCAGCAGTAGGAGGGGACAGACTACACAACAAAGGACCAGCTCCTATAAGACAGACTGAGGACCAGCTCCTATAAGACAGACTGAGGACCAGCTCCTATAAGACAGACTGAGGACCAGCTCCTATAAGACAGACTGAGGACCAGCTCCTATAAGACAGACTGAGGACCAGCTCCTATAAGACAGACTGAGGACCAGCTCCTATAAGACAGACTGAGGACCAGCTCTTATAGCGAGGCAGATCAAATGGACCCCCAGTGATCAGAATCATGCCTGTCATTCATGGTGGATCAGTTATTATAAACCGTAACTCCTCCCAGTCCTACAAGCCCCCCCCCATCCATGTTTAATCACCTGATCTATTGATTTCAGTAGATCACAGTCAGAAAACCTCCCAAAGACCTACAGTTCAGTTGACCTTTTCAGAGCAAATCGCCTCCAGCCCAGCTTGTTCATTAAACCCCCGTCTCTGTTCTGCCATTCTGTTGATCCCATTTTTGCCAGGACTCTCCTCGCCTGGTTCTCTTAAGAAGCCGGGGAAATTCGATTTCAGCTCCCTGTCGCAGCAGACGAGGTCGCCCCGCATGCCGTTCACCCACCACCCGCTGCCAATGTTGGCGGGCGTGAGACCAGGTGAGACCCGACCCCCCCCTGCCCCGCGACCCCCCCCGCGCCCCGGCCGGAAGACCCAGTTGTGGGGCGGCAGTGAGAGGTGTCTGTAGGGCAAGGCCGTGCTACGCCGCCCTGTTAAGAACGACGGGGGAACCCGGGAAAGAACCCTGACGTGCCGGATATCAACCCTAGTTTACATGACAATGTTCCTGTCTGTTCCCTGTGAGGAGTGTGTCTGTCTGTGCTTAGTGCTTCCGGGCGAAAGACCCCATTCTGTACCTGCATTCATCTGACCGGTCGTAACCCCCGTCACACCGGACTCCAACACCTCTGTGTTCCTAAAAGCGACCCACGTGGTTCGTGGGCTTCGGACTCGTTTCGGCAGACGCCCCTACATTCTCATGAGTCTCGTCTGGTGTTCTGTTGTTTTTTTTACGACAAACGTTTGTTCCTGTGGTCTTGTTGTTTCTCCTGGATCACGTCTGAACAATGTCTTGCCATTTTTCTTTAACATGTGCTATTCTTGTGCCAACGACAATCATTCTAGCCGTCTGTCTCTCTCTCTCTCTCTCTCAATTCTCTCTCTCTCTACTCTTATAGCCATGGTAACACAGCTTACTGTTATGTTACTGTGTCAGCCAGTGGTTATTTGAAACCCGGGATCTTGTGGAACTCCTGATCAAATCTGACACCAGCCGTTACCACGGGACACTAACTGGGTCATTCTGAACCATATCGGCACTCTATAAGCTGACATTCATTTCTAAGTAACAGACAGCAGTTCACTGTGAACGGTTTCCGTGGACAGTTCACCATAGACAAGGAGCATTTAAACGTATCTGAACCCTGAACTCAAAGTCACTGATTGACTCATCTGAAGCTTGTAACGCAGAACTCAAAAACACCAAGCCTGCTTAGAGAAAGCGAGGTAGACCATTGCATCACGACATCTCCCTCAGAGACGGTGACATGATCTGCACAGCCTCTTGACCACACTCGTCCTGATGAAGTCCTGTAGCTGGTTGCAGACTCATCAGCGAACTAGTTATGTATGCAATTCCCATAACTGTGTGAAAGTGTTTACTGCATTGCTGTTTTGTCTGCTGGATCCACGGGGTTCAGGGTCGTAGTTGAGTCCCCTCCAGAGAGCTTGGTCCTAGCCCAGACTCTAATGGGATTAACAGGGAACTAAAGAAGCAGACAGACAGATCTAGCAGCCTAGCAGGGGGCGTACAGAGACAGACAGACAGACAGACCGGTACTAACTGAGAGACAGACAGACTAACATACTGATAGACAGACAGACAGACAGACAGACAGACAGAGAGACATACAGATAGTCAAACAGATAGGCAGACAGACAGACTAACAGTTAGACAGACTAACTGACAAACATACTAACTTACAGACAGACAGTTAGACAGACTAACAGACAGACAGACCGATAGACAGACAGACTAACAGACCGATAGACAGACAGACTAACAGTTAGACAGACAGACAGATAGATAGACAGACTAACAGACAGAGTGTTTCTGGGCTGGGGGGCACCGGGTCCAGTCTCAGGGTACCACACTGGAGTTGGCAGCCTCACACGGGCAGCTGGGGCCCCTGCTGGGTGGGGCCACACTAAAGGGGTCTAGACTGGCAGAGCAGAAGAGAAAGGGAGGGGGTGCATCCAGCTAAATACAAATCAAGGAGATGTAGTAATGGATCTACGTCTGACAGAGAGGGCTTTGTGTCCGGCTCAAACGTTCGTTCACACCTTCATCTCCGTGTTAAGCTCTGCTGGGTGACTTACAGCAACATACTCTCTCAGCCAATGCACCCTGCCCCCCACCCCCGCCCCCCACCCCCGCCCCCACCCCGATCCAGGCACAGAAGTGCACTTTTGTACTCCGGCCACAGCTACCGGCGTCCATCTAAACCCCCGCACCTGCACACAGCCAACGAGATATCATGCAAATGTAGACCGTTGACACGATCACGTGAACTCACACATACAGTGTGAACATACAGATTAGTCCTGTCAGAGAGGATGTTTAGAAGGCAGCTTGCCTGTTTCAATGCCAAATCGCTGTGGCAAATCGCACCCTGAGAACAGCACACAGGCGTGCAGACAGTCCAATATAAGACAGGGCTCAACAATCTCTTTGTGCTTTTTTTGTTTAGTTTTTGTTTGATTCAGGGCCTGTTTTGTGATGTAGTTCATTGGGTGTGTGTGTGTCTGTGTGTCTGTGTGTCTGTGTGTCTGTGTGTCTGTGTGTCTGTGTGTCTGTGTGTCTGTGTGTCTGTGCGTGCGTGCGTGTGTCAGTGTGTGTGTGTGTGTGTGTGTGTTTTGAGTCAGTGAGTCTGTGTCAGTGTGTGCTATGTATTGGGCTGCCTTATTGAACCTGTACACATTTAATGGAGTTATCATTACATACTCAGGCCAAAACTGGTCATACAGTAAAAACCAAACAGCTTTCTATCTTGTAACTTGTATCTTCCTTGTCAGCCTCTAACTCTACGATAATTAAATCTTCTGATCTCACTGAGGGCTCACTGGGGTGAATGGTTCCCTCTGTCATTCCATTTGTTTTTAGGCACTCTGCTTTGTTCGTGTGTTTAACTGCAGCTATCTAACGTGTTTAACTGCATCTATCTAACGTGTGTGTGTGTGTCTCTCCTCAGGGAGCCCCCGTGCTTCAGCCTCCGCCCTCCACTTTCCATCTCCCTCCATCATCCAGCAGTCCAGCCCGTACTTCACCCACCCCACCATCCGCTATCACCATCACCCAGGACAGGACCCCCTGAAGGAGTTTGTGCAGTTTGTGTGTGCTGATGGCTCGGGCCAGTCCAGCAGCCAGGTAAGGTTCCGTAAAGAGGAGCGTTGTGTGGTCTAATTGACTCCGCCCAGTTTGTATGTGAATGTGGCCACACCCCCAACACTCGTTAGAATCACATGACCGTGTAATGTTTGGCCATTCACACGGCACACCTGGCTGAATGACACTCGGAAGACACGCCCCTGTGGAAACACGGCACTGACTGCTGTACTGAGGTAGACGCGCGCGCGTGTGCGTGTGCGTGTGCGTGTGCGTGTGCGCGTGTGTGTCGTTACCTGATGGCACAGCATGAGTATACAGTGTGGTAATACACAGGACAACTGGAGAAGTGAATGAATGTGAATTCCATTAGTGACGTTGTAAACAAGGTAAGGTAACCAGGTGAACATATAATGAACCAGAGTCTGTCTGCCTTCCATCTGTCCTTTCACCCAAAGCCAAGTGCTGCACCAGTGAGGAGAAAAGCCAATCAACCACAGTTTCCTGTTGGTCCTCTGTGCTTAATGTTTCTTTCTTCTTATTTGCCCTCTGCTCTTTCAGACCCGACGGTTCCCTTTTTTTCTTTTGCTCCGCCCACCCCCTCAGATATCGTAATCATCAGCACGACAGCCGACAATCAAAGCATACTTCAACCGAACATACATGTTCTCTGTTCCGTGTTGATTCTGGTTATTATTTTTGGGTGTCGTTGGTGTCGTGTTTTGGTGGTAGAATTTTATTTTCCCATGTCTGATTTGTTGCCATGTTATGGACAAACCCCAACTCCAACTGTGCTCGACCCTCCCCCCTCCCACTCACCCTTCACTACAGACCACCCCAGACCCTGTGGTGATTATAATTTGTGTTCACACCTCCATAAACGACGCAGTGCACATATATCATCCGTTTCCCGCACCCTCACCTCTCCCACCTCCATCATGGATCTTATTTTGACCTCTGGAGCTGCCTCCTCATGCCGTGTGCGGGTTGTCACATGTTGCCCTCCTGACCCTGTTTGTGTTGTCCGCAGCCAAACGGGAGCGGTCAAAGCAAAATGCCGGGCACCTTCTTGCTGCCTCCACCTCCCCCAGTGGCCCGCCCTGTGCCCCTCCCCATGTCCGACTCTAAATCCAGCAACACGCCCCCAGACGGCGGACTGACCTCGCCCACATCTCCGTGTAAGTGACCCCACAGACCGAGTCAGTGCCAAAAACCACCCCAGAAAAACGAAAACAAGCCGAAGCCGCGGTTAGAGGCCCCTGGCCCTCCATCTTCTGCCCGCCCCAAAGTCAGCTCCCCGCCTGGGATCATACTGATCGTACTCTTGACAGAAGTATGGTTCGTGCCACTGCTACTCCCCCATTGTGGGGTTCCTCACAGCTATATGTTGGGCCCATTCCTTTGTTCTTAGAAGGCAGGTTTTTGGCCTGGCCTTCAGGGACCGTACCAGTTTCCTCTGCGCTCCCACAGGTTGACGCAGCAGAGTGCCATCCTGGTAACCCTTTGTTTAGACCAGTCATTTTCTCATCATGGCGAGTCCTCTGCACTGCCAGTTACAGTCAAAGTTGAGGGCTCATATTTGTGACACTTTATGTGAACTCAAAAATGTTTTGCTAACGTCATCCTGCTCGTTAATCTGTAATTTCCCCATAATCAAGGGAACATGGAAGACATATTCTGATTTATTTTGCTTTTTGAAAGTTTATTTATATTTCTTGTACTGAGTTGGTGTTGTAGCATTGAAGGTCAGACATTAAGTTCTGCTAGAGTACAGATTTAGGCTAAAGGTGTGTGTCCAGTAAAAGGGTGTGTCTAGCAATTAGGGGTGTGTCTGTCAAAAAGGAGTATTTATTACCTATGAAAGGAGGGGCACTGGACGGAGCATTTATCATTTTCTTTTAGATTAATTTCTTTTTTACCTATATTTCTGAGTTTTGTTCTATTTTTTTACCCTGCCCCCCATTCTTCCCCCAATCAATGTCTCATAGTCTTTTATGTCTTTTATCTGTGTTACTGATTATTAAACATAAGCGAGTAAACTTAACTTAATACACTGATGAGCCAAAACATTATGACCACCTGCCTAATATGCTGTTGGTGCTTTGCGTACTGCCACAACAGTTTTGACCCGTTGAGGCCTGGACTTTACAAGACTCATGAAGGTGTCCTGTGGTATCTGGCACCAGGACATGGACTTTTCAAGACCCATGAAGGTGTCCAGTGGTATCTGGTACCAGGACATGGACTTTTCAAGACCTATGAAGGTGTCCTGTGGTATCTGGCACCAGGACATGGACATTTCAAGACCCATGAAGGTGTCCTGTGCTATCTGGCACCAGGGAATTTGCTGCAGATCCCTCAAGTCATGTACGTCGTGAGGTGGAGCCGCCGTGGATCGGACATGTTGGTCCAGCACGTCCCACAGATGCTCAATCATATTAAGATCTGAAGAATTTGAAGGCCAGAGCAACACCTTGAACTCTACATTATGTTCCTGAAAACATTCCTAAACAACGTGTGCAGTGTGGCAGGTACATGGTCCTGCTGAAAGAGGCCACTGCCATCAGGGAATACTGTTAACATGCAGGGCTGGATCTGGTCTGCAACCATGTTCAGGCAGGGGGCACGTGTCAAAATGACGTCCACATGAGTGCCTGGACCCAGGCTTTTCCAGCAGAACGTTGCCCATAGCAAAACTCCCTCCATTGGCTTTTCGGTTTTACAAAGTACATCATAGTGCCATCACTTCACCAGGTAAATAATGCAGTATTAGTAACAGGGTTAGTATCAGTATTAGTAACAGGGTTAGTATCAGTATTAGTAACAGGGTTAGTATCAGTATTAGTAACAGGGTTAGTATCAGTATTAGTAACAGGGTTAGTATCAGTATTAGTAACAGGGTTAGTATCAGTATTAGTAACAGGGTTAGTATCAGTATTAGTAACAGGGTTAGTATCAGTATTAGTAACAGGGTTAGTATCAGTATTAGTAACAGGGTTAGTATCAGTATTAGTAACAGGGTTAGTATCAGTATTAGTAACAGGGTTAGTATCAGTATTAGTAACAGGGTTAGTATCAGTATTAGTAACAGGGTTAGTATCAGTATTAGTAACAGGGTTAGTATCAGTATTAGTAACAGGGTTAGTATCAGTATTAGTAACAGGGTTAGTATCAGTATTAGTAACAGGGTTAGTATCAGTATTAGTAACAGGGTTAGTATCAGTATTAGTAACAGGGTTAGTATCAGTATTAGTAACAGGGTTAGTATCAGTATTAGTAACAGGGTTAGTATCAGTATTAGTAACAGGGTTAGTATCAGTATTAGTAACAGGGTTAGTATCAGTATTAGTAACAGGGTTAGTATCAGTATTAGTAACAGGGTTAGTATCAGTATTAGTAACAGGGTTAGTATCAGTATTAGTAACAGGGTTAGTATCAGTATTAGTAACAGGGTTAGTATCAGTATTAGTAACAGGGTTAGTATCAGTATTAGTAACAGGGTTAGTATCAGTATTAGTAACAGGGTTAGGGTTGCAGCTCCATACTCGGTAGGATGTGCAACACAAATGTCAAATGACATCGCCTTCGTGGCGCTCGCGCATCGATGGCCCTTGGACGCCCAACACCCTGTTGCTGGTTTGTGATTTGTCCCCCCTTGGACCCCTGTTGGTAGGTACTCACCGCTGCTGACCGGGAGCCCCTCACAAGCCTTGTGGTTTCAGAGACACTCTGACCCAGTCGAATGGCCGTAAAAATTTGACCCGTGTAAAATTAAGGTCTTTACTCCTGCCCATTTCTCCTGCATCCAACACGTTGACCAATTGTGTGTATGTTTTTGCTATTATTCATACTTTATATCGCGTAGATGTTATGTGCCGTGTCACTAGAAAGTCACTGTTCACAATAACGCTATGTTATCGGGTGCATTTGATAAATAAAATACTTTTTCTTTGAGAACTGATTGTTTGCTTAGCATCTAATCTGCACACACCTTGACATGTGTCGTTGTCTGGAGTTCACCTGTCAGTGGTCATAATGTTTTGGCTCGTTAGTGTGTGCATGTTGCTGAATAATACAGATTTACCCAGACTAACTGAAGTATCTATCAGGTATCAGATTACTCCCATATTAGAAGGGTTATATAATACCTACCTGTGTTGGAGTCATATTGGCCACAAACTGCCCTACTTTTGCCGCAACCTTTAACCCGAATGGGATATGGTCGAGCTCATTTCATAATAATCCTTGGTTCTTAGAGGGACATACAGTAAACATCTAATGTGAGTTGTATTTCTTCATCTGCAGCATACTCCTCGTCAGGGGCCACAGCTCCCAACAGGTTTGTCAGCATCGGATCACGGGACAACAACTTTCTGAACATCCCGCAGCAGGCGCAGGTGATGATACAACATGTCCACTACATTATCTCCTACATGTCCACTACATTATCTCCTACATGTCCACTACATTATCTCCTACATGTCCACTACATTATCTCCTTACATGTCCACTACATTATCTCCTACATGTCCACTACATTATCTCCTTACATGTCCACTACATTATCTCCTACATGTCCACTACATTATCTCCTTACATGTCCACTACATTATCTCCTACATGTCCACTACATTATCTCCTTACATGTCCACTACATTATCTCCTACATGTCCACTACATTATCTCCTACATGTCCACTACATTATCTCCTTACATGTCCACTACATTATCTCCTACATGTCCACTACATTATCTCCTACATGTCCACTACATTATCTCCTGCAACATGTCCACTACATTATCTCCTTACATGTCCACTACATTATCTCCTACATGTCCACTACATTATCTCCTGCAACATGTCCACTACATTATCTCCTTACATGTCCACTACATTATCTCCTACAACACGTCCACTAAATTATCTCCTACATGTCCACTACATTATCTCCTACAACCTGTCCACTACATTATCTCTTACAACATGTCCACTACATTATCTCCTACAACACGTCCACTACATTATCTCCTACATGTCTACTACATTATCTCCTACATGTCCACTACATTATCTCCTACATGTCCACTACATTATCTCCTACATGTCCACTACATTATCTCCTACAACATGTCCACTACATTATCTCCTACAACACATCCACTACATTATCTCTTACAACATGTCCACTACATTATCTCTTACAACATGTCCACTACATTATTTCCTACAACATGTCCACTACATTATCTCCTACAACACATCCACTACATTATCTCCTACAACACGTCCACTACATTATCTTTTACAACATGTCCACTACATTATCTCCTACAACATGTCCACTACATTATCTACAACACGTCCACTACATTATCTACAACACGTCCACTACTTTATCTCCTACAACATGTCCACTACATTATCTCCTACATGTCCACTACATTATCTCCTACAACATGTCCACTACATTATCTCTTACAACATGTCCACTACATTATCTCCTACAACATGTCCACTAAATTATCTCCTACATGTCCACTACATTATCTCCTACAACACGTCCACTACATTATCTCCTACAACACGTCCACTACATTATCTCCTACAACATGTCCACTACATTATCACATCTTCCTGATGAGGATGTGTGCTGTATCCTACTCTCCTACAACACGTCCACTACATTATCACATCTTCCTGATGAGGAACGGCCAGCTCATACATGTGCATATTTCACATATGTACGACCACAGTGTTTACAGTGAGATTATGTTCCTAACTCAAGAAACATACATAAACTGTAGGTGAATGGACGCACGCCAAAATATCCCAAACTGCCTTAGTACTCTAAAATAAACATACTGGTGTGTTTCCCGTCTTCATCCCATGATTTGTTGTGATTGTGTGTGTGTGTGTGTGTGTGTGTGTGTTATACCATGTGTGTGTGTGTGTATATGTGTTATACCATGTGTGTGTGTGTGTGTGTGTGTTATACCATGTGTGTGTGCGTGTGTGGGTAGTGTGTGTTATACCATGTGTGGGTGTGTGGTGTGTGTGTGTTATACTGTGTGTGTGTGTGTGTGGTGTTTTACTGTGTGTTTGTTATACCATGTGTGTGTGTGTGTTTTACTGTGTGTTTGTGTGTGTTATACCATGTGTGTGTGTGCGTGTGTGTGTGGTGTGTGTTATACCATGTGTGTGGTGTGTGTTATACTGTGTGTGTGTGTGTTATACCGTGTGTGTGTGTGTGTGTTACACCATGTGTGTGTGGTGTGTGTGTTATACCATGTGTGTGTGGTGTGTGTGTTATACCATATGTGTGTGGTGTGTGTGTTATACCATATGTGTGTGTGTTATACCGTGTGTGGTGTGTGTGTTATACCATATGTGTGTGTTATACTGTGTGTGGTGTGTGTGTGTTATACCGTGTGTGTGTGTTATACCGTGTGTGTTAGACCATATGTGTGTTATACCGTGTGTGGTGTGTGTGTTATACCATATGTGTGTTATACCGTGTGTGGTGTGTGTGTTATACCATATGTGTGTAATACTGTGTGTGGTGTGTTATACTGTGTGTGTGTGTGTTATACCGTGTGTGTGTGTGTGTTATACCGTGTGTGTGTGTTATACCATGTGTGTGTGTTATACCGTGTGTGTGTGTGTTATACCGTGTGTGGTGTGTGTGTTATACCGTGTGTGTGTGTTATACCGTGTGTGTGTGTGTGTTATACCATGTGTGTGTGTTATACCGTATGTGTGTGTTATACCGTGTGTGTGTGTTATACCGTGTGTGGTGTGTGTGTTATACCGTGTGTGTGTGTTATACCATGTTTGTGTGTTATACCGTGTGTGTGTGTTATACCGTGTGTGTGTGTTATACCGTGTGTGTGTGTTATACCGTGTGTGTGTGTTATACCGTGTGTGTGTGTTATACCGTGTGTGTGTGTTATACCGTGTGTGTGCTGTGTGTTATACCGTGTGTGTTATACCGTGTGTGTGCTGTGTGTTATACCGTGTGTGTGTGTTATACCGTGTGTGTGTGTTATACCGTGTGTGTGTGTTATACCGTGTGTGTGGTGTGTGTGTGTTATACCGTGTGTGTGTGTTATACCGTGTGTGTGTGTTATACCGTGTGTGTGTGTTATACCGTGTGTGGTGTGTGTGTTATACCGTGTGTGTATGTTATACCGTGTGTGTGTGTTATACCGTGTGTGTGTGTTATACCGTGTGTGTGTGTTATACCGTGTGTGTGTGTTATACCGTGTGTGTGTGTTATACCGTGTGTGTGTGTTATCCCGTGTGTGTGCTGTGTGTGTGTTATACCGTGTGTGTGTGTTATACCGTGTGTGTGTGTTATACCGTGTGTGTGTGTTATACCGTGTGTGTGTGTTATACCGTGTGTGTGCTGTGTGTTCAACTGGCTCCCCGTGTTTATTTGGCCCATCTGGATTGTACCTCTTGGGCAGCGGCCTGCTCCCTCTCTCCACCACACTGCCTCTCACTCATATGCCTCCTCCATTACCCACTGCACTTTTCTCATTAGTTCCCAACCACACCCGCCTCGAGCCAACTCAGCTCCGCGCTGCTCCGCGCCACATGGAAACCATCTAAAGCCTCCCCCTGTCTCCCCCTCTCTCCCTGGGATCGCTCTCTCCCTCTTACGGCCCCCTATCCGTTCTCTCCAGCTCTCTAACCCTGTTTGACTAACCCACCCTCCTCACGAGGCTCACCTTACACCACTAACTCTACACCGGTTTGTTTCTCATTCACTCTCTGTTTCTGAATAAACTCTGAACTTCTCGGATACGTTAACATGTGCAAATAAGGGCGCGCATATACACACACACACACACACATACTTTCTGTTCAACTCTCCAGTACCTTATGCTCATGGGACGTTTTAGAATGAAGAAATGTATTTGTATATGTGGCAGTAATTGGTTGCATATGTACCTCAGAAATGACATTGTAATAGTAATGCTTTATAAAACAGTATTTAACGCACAAAGGTCTTGTGAAAAGTCAGTGTGATGTGACAGCTTTCAGGGTCTGTGTAAAAACCCCTCAGAGCCCCGGTACGAAGGCTCCAAGTGACACCTGGTGGCTGCACGGCCATACTGCACCCAGACAGAAGGGGAAACTGGAGAACAAGAGAGTTGTGGACAAACAATATATATAAATGGAAAGAGAGACCGATAGATTCACAACAGCCTTCCTCTGAGAATTCATGTCCCAACCGTCTGGTAACCCAAAGCAACGAGACATGATGTCATATTCAGTTGAACTTGAACTTGAGAGTGGTTGCTAGGGAGAGGCCGGCAAAAAAAGAAGTTGGTTACTACTGCCAAGGATAGAGAGAGGGAGGGAGAGAGAGAGAGAGAGAGAGAGGGAGGGAGGGAGAGAGAGAGAGAGAGAGAGGAGAGGGAGGGAGAGGGAGAGAGAGAGAGATAGAGGGAGGGAGAGGGAGGGAGGGAGGGAGAGAGAGAGAAATGGAGGGAGAGAGATAGAGGGAGGGGGAGGGAGGGAGGGAGGGAGGGGGAGGGAGGGAGAGGGAGGGAGGGAGGGAGAGAGATAGAAGGAGAGGGAGGGAGGGAGGGAGGGAGGGAGGGGGAGGGAGGGAGGGAGGGAGGGAGAGGGAGGGAGGGAGGGAGGGAGGGAGGGAGGGAGAGAGATGGAGGGAGAGAGATGGAGGGAGAGAGATGGAGGGAGAGAGGGAGAGAGGGAGAGAGAGGGAGACAGACAGAGAGAGTGTATCTGAGATGGGAAGTAACCAAGCCCATAAGCATGCTGTTACAGAGCCCGGGGCAAAGCATGGAGGGGGAGGGGTGCATTCATACAACCTGTTAGAGTCAAACAAAAGGCACCTCCCACAAAGACCAGGGTTTCCAAGGCTCCCCTCCCAGAATGTTAGCTTGTGTTGACTGATGCCAGACCTTGGCAGGTGACCCACTTCTGCTCTCTTCTCAAGCTGAGAAGGCCAATCTGCAGACAGGGAGTATCGGCCGTCTCCCTGCACACTGACTGGCCACGCAGACACCCACCAATAGGATAGGAGCAGGGCTGGCTCTTACTCCCACATACAGTAGAGGACAGTAATGTCACTGTCTATTCTGCCTGTAGGGGAATTTGGAGGTCTACTGAGAAAGGTGTTGTTACATTTAGTTGTAAAAGTGTCATACTGAATCTGATACCGTCCTCCTCTTTCTGTTTCAGTCTTGGTTCCTCTGACATGACCTGTCTGCAAACCAGCAACTAGAATTATTTCTTTACAATCGGGAGTTGAAACGGAGAGATAACCCACAGGAAATTGCCCTCAGAAACAAACAAACCAGGAAATCTAGTAGAGGAGCTCTGGACACCAGTACTTAAACAGAGGGACCCCCCCCCACCCCTGTTTAAGGAGAGAGGATGATGTGATTTGGGCGGGGAAGAGGACACGCAGTCATCTCTCAAAACCACCAAACCAGCAAAACACAGCAAGAGATAACAGAAGAGAAAAATGTCCAAACAGGGATGCGTTGTGCAATGGCTGGGAAAGAGGTCAGCGGATCAACAGCAAACCTTTTCACCCACGACAGAAAAAATAACACATAAGTTTGAAGGCAAACAGAATATTAATGAGGTACTCTCCCCACTGTCATTTACCCACAAACCCATTTGGTTCCAGTGAAATACAGTTTGTGTTACCGTGACGTCGCCCTGTCACTCAAAACAATGACCAGTCTTTCTCAGTATTATAACCATGAATCTGATCAGCCGCACCACTACAGAGACAGGAACCATGCCAAAAACATATCCTAAATGTTGCACTACAAGTTGAATTAACACTAATCTCACGTGCACTGTCCCCCTGTGGCATGGCTGGGAAACAGGTTTTCACCATGACATGAGTAGTTTCAACCCGCGTCTCCCCAGCATCACGGCCTTCACTCTAACCAGCATCCCAGTAGAAGAACCAGAGCCCAGAAAAGCGAAATGCTAGTTCCATGTTCACACACAGCATTAGCAAACGTAGCGCTACTACAAGTGCCACACACATCCACTTTCAATTGAATGACCAGTTTCACCATACACACACACAGTGTCATATGACATGCTATTCTGACATGCTAAAATATGTTTGCCCCCTTGTAGTAGACACAGGACCACATACTTTATTTTATTCGTAGTCGTCTGCATCAGTAAGCTTAAACACACTGCGGCAGTGTAGTAAGATTCACTTTTGTGCAGAATTATATTTTATTTTTGCTTTCTTCTCTTTTTGAAATTCCACTTTTTTACACGTTTTGTTTGATTGACAGCACCTTATTTACGAAATAAAGCAGCTGGGAGCGACACCTAGATTGGTATTGTCAGGAAGGATGACCCGATCAGTGTTTAGTAGCGTGCAGTCAAACAGTGACATTAGGTTGCTGAGGCCCTAGACTCCACCTCCTCCCGTCTCCCTGAGGCCCTAGACTCCACCTCCTCCCGTCTCCCTGAGGCCCTAGACTCCACCTCCTCCCGTCTCCCTGAGGCCCTAGACTCCACCTCCTCCCGTCCCCCTGAGGCCCTAGACTCCACCTCCTCCCGTCTCCCTGAGGCCCTAGACTCCACCTCCTCCCGTCTCCCTGAGGCCCTAGACTCCACCTCCTCCCGTCTCCCTGAGGCCCTAGACTCCACCTCCTCCAGTCTCCCTGAGGGCCTAGACCCCACCTCCTCCCGTCTCCCTGAGGGCCTAGACTCCGCCTCCTCCCGTCTCCCTGAAGTTGACCCTTTCTGTTTACACTCCCAGACTGCCCCTGTTCCAAGAACAGAGAGCCACGCTGTGGAGCAAAATGATGATGTGACATATCTGTTTCCATGGTTGTGGAGGAAAGCCTGGGTTTCAGGCCATATTGAGATGGTCGGTCAGGGTTGTATGTTCTCCTCTATTCCCTGACACTTGCAGTTCCCCACGTCACCCATGCTGTATGCAAACTGTCTCTACAATCAGCCGTTATAGAGCCAACTGCACTAAACATAGCTCACCAGTCAAACGTTATGAACCTTTTCAAATCAATAGGGACAGCTGACATCACCTTAACCCCCCCCCCAACTCAAAAACTCACACACACGCACACACACACACAATCACATGCAAACCTAAGCAACAATCCCAACCACCAGCCCAAGCAAACAGACAGTAAGTGGAACTCCTTACATATACGCTAAGGAAACCTTGTCTGTTCAAATCTCTAGTCATAAGAACTCCTGCCAATACTCTCAGTATCAACACGTTTTCTTTAGTATTGCTGAATAACATCAGCTCATGTCACCAACCTCACTAAATAACTGGACTGCCTGACCATGTGCTTCGCTGCAGGGTGTTGCCAGCCGGTAGTGATGTCATCAGCTTGTTAGAGGAGCAGCTCTGCTGGGTAAACATGATGATGGCCGTGGTGGTCTCTCTCCTGATCTATGGAAGTGCCTCTGTATTCCCTTTATGCAATTTGTTAAACATGAATTCAGGTTATTTTTCTCACATATAAGCTATTACGGTGGAGACGTGATATCTCTGGGGAGTAAAACAGCGACAGATCACTAGGTAATTGCAATTATCTTTATATACACATATATATTTATAGATATATACATTTTTATTTGCAAAATTTGCTCTGTGGCAGTCTAGTTATTTTTTGAAGCATGGCACTGTCAATAGACACATCTGCAGCGGATGATTAGTGCTAAAGTCTTGGTCCCCACATACACCTACAAACAAAAGTCCTCCACAAACACAGTAGATGAATGATTTATATAGCAAACAGTCAAGTGATATTGTAGTCAAAGAAAAGAACAGATTTGATTTTGGTTGTTCTTTCTCGTTTGGTTGGGAAGTATTGTTGTCGGGGAAAAAATGTATGTATGTTGATTGAGCCATGTGCAATGGGTAGATAACTATTGTGTCTAATATGGTGTTAGGAGAAAAGTGAGGGTAAACCTCGATTTAGTTTATGTTTTAAGTCCACACGCTCCGGGACTCTAAACTCAAGGGTCGAGAGACATAAAAGTCCCAGTCTTTGTAACTTTTGGGAATTCGTTTTAAAATGTTTTCCTTATTGCTTTTATAATTTTTATTTTTAATGGTTTGTTTATAAAATGTGGGAAGGCTGAAAGAACAATTTTGCAAAATACAAAAATATATATCACTAAATGAAACTGGTGCTTTTTATGAAATAAAGTACATTCAAACTCTATTATACATAAATAGTAATAAACGAAATTAAGTGTTATCATAAAGCAAATTTTAGGAAACACGCATTATTCTATTTCTCTTTTTGTATTAACCAAGTGGGGAAGGGTTTCAATATATGAAAAGGTTGTGACAAAAGGCATTTTTCTTCAACCTTGATCCCATAGCAGAAAGACAGCTATTTACAGATCCTTTAGATCGATATTCTTTCGATGGGATGGTGAGGACTGAAAGGATGAACTGTTTAACAGATTTCTGTCTTGTATCCAAGCTGTGGACCCATTTAAAACGCCATGTCATCATGCTTAAGACAAGGTCTTCCCCACTTTGGGGGGTGCATCAGAAATGTTTTTAAACTGTGTGCTCAACCACAAGGCGAAAGTAGTGTTTGGCGAGATGGGAGGTGTAATGTGAAATCAATTTTGGTAGACTTAGTTGATTAGTAGACTCCTATCTCAACCCAAACGAAAGGTAGGGGAGTGTAAGGTGGAGGGTATTTTGAGCACTAGTTTTAAGTATCAAATCGAACCCTTCCCCCCTTCAGTGCCCCCTCTCAATCCCCAGTGTAAATGACTCAATAAGTGTGTAGTGTTAGACTCAGAGCATCTTAAAGGTTGTACCCTAAAAAGTGCCTTTTGTTCACAGACTCCATCTTGTAATCCCGAGTGCCCGTTTCAAAAAAGTTCCCTCCTTCATACTTCTATATCCTCCTCTTCATGCTTTTCAAAGCAGTATACAGTATATTGTACTAAAGGAAATTGGTGTGATTTAGTTCTTTTCATTGTTGAAAAATTAAGCTATAAAAGCTAAAAAAAAATATGTCTTGCTTCTCTTCCTCTGTATCTTGTCTTCTGTCTCTCTTGGACACTGGAGTAGTCTTTAGCCTTGTAACCCGGTCCTTACTCTTCCCCAAATCCCCTTTTTTCTGAATGGAAACTTTACAAAAACGTTGTCTGAGCAGAATGCAGTAAAGCTCACATGTTATTCCTGTCTGTATGCTTCACATTGTATATCATACCGATCTCTCTCTTCAGCTTATCCATTGAACAGCTAATGTAAGTGAACAAGTTAAACCGCTGGGCTCTTGGGGTGTGGCGAGGAGAGGGCCTGTGTGGGTGTCTAGTTGTTTCACTGGGATGCTTTTGATGAAATCTCACTGCACGGGGGTCATTGGATTTTCCCATTTAATGGGCACCAGAGTTGCATGGCCACTGGGACAGATCAGGCAGGTTCGTTTGGAAATTCTAATTGTAACACTTTTTATAACTAAATTAGAATTTGCTTTGATCTTCGTGCCATTGTTGCATATCTTGTTGCATATCCTAGATCTCTAATGATGGATCTTAGTGGTTGTATGAGACCAGCTATTTAAACATGAAAAAATGTACCTGAAATGACTAAGCACCTTATAACGGACTGACAGGATCAGATTCACAATCTAAACAATCCGGAAAACCAAGTCACAATACTCATGTACTCATAAAGTATGAACTCATATATAGTTAGAAAAATTC
Source organism: Dallia pectoralis (assembly GCA_029465975.1). Taxonomy (NCBI): domain Eukaryota; kingdom Metazoa; phylum Chordata; class Actinopteri; order Esociformes; family Umbridae; genus Dallia; species Dallia pectoralis. Next base: position 11,094,994 of record CM055752.1, on the reverse strand, counting down.
CCAAACTATTGATTTGGTTTAACACCTGCTGTGTAGAGACACCTGGCCTTGGCAGCATCTTAAAATGTCACCAGCAGAATTAAGAACAGATTGGATAGCAGGCTGACTTGTTACCTACCTATATGCACATTCTTACTCTAAGTGATTGACGCCAGCAATAGTATTAGCTTTGACACAGAAAGCGCCAGTTTTGAAGCCATAGTGACGAACAGGTTTGTAATGTGCTTTGCTTGGACAGTATGTTTGTCCCGGTCCATATTGGCCGGCAGTACCAGAGCGCTCCATCTCTGGGCCTTGGACATCTGTCTTTTTCCTTTGCTGTGTTTGCTGTTATTATGTATGGCATTGGGCCGTGTTAAGTGATGTGTAGTGAGCGCCCAGCTGGCCATGCCCCCCCCAACCCCTTCCCCCTGGACCTCTGTACAGCTGCCCTCCCTCTGGAATACACCTGCCAGAGCCCATGGTGAAATGCATGTGTTAATTACAGTTTCTTTTCCATAATAAGAAAAACAGTTTAAAAAAGAGCAACACCTTTAACGGATTGAATAAAAGGATGTTCTTGACTGTAACACACCGTTTCTGTGTCTGTTTATTTTCCTACTACTGTTTGATGAGTAGGTGGTGTTTCTGCATTAGGAATAAGTGGGTGGTGTTTCTGCATTAGGAATAAGTGGGTGGTGTTTCTGCATTAGGGATAAGTGGGTGGTGTTTCTGCATTAGGAATAAGTGGGTGGTGTTTCTGCATTAGGGACTAGTGGGTGGTGTTTCTGCATTAGGAATAAGTGGGTGGTGTTTCTGCATTAGGAATAAGTGGGTGGTGTTTCTGCATTAGGAATAAGTGGGTGGTGTTTCTGCATTAGGAATAAGTGGGTGGTGTTTCTGCATTAGGAATAAGTGGGTGGTGTTTCTGCATTAGGAATAAGTGGGTGGTGTTTCTGCATTAGGAATAAGTGGGTGGTGTTTCTGCATTAGGAATAAGTGGGTGGTGTTTCTGCATTAGGAATAAGTGGGTGGTGTTTCTGCATTAGGAATATGGGTGGTGTTTCTAGTGGGTGGTGTTTCTGCATTAGGGACTAGTGGGTGGTGTTTCTGCATTAGGAATGGGTGGTGTTTCTGCAAGTAAGGGTGGTGTTTCTGCATTAGGAATAAGTGGGTGGTGTTTCTGCATTAGGAATAAGTGGGTGGTGTTTCTGCATTAGGAATAAGTGGGTGGTGTTTCTGCATTAGGAATAAGTGGGTGGTGTTTCTGCATTAGGAATTAGTGGGTGGTGTTTTTGCATTAGGAATAAGTGGGTGGTGTTTCTGCATTAGGAATAAGTGGGTGGTGTTTCTGCATTAGGAATAAGTGGGTGGTGTTTCTGCATTAGGAATAAGTGGGTGGTGTTTCTGCATCAGGGATAAGTGGGTGGTGTTTCTGCATTAGGGATTAGTGGGTGGTGTTTCTGCATTAGGGATTAGTGGGTGGTGTTTCTGCATTAGGGATTAGTGGGTGGTGTTTCTGCATTAGGGATTAGTGGGTGGTGTTTCTGCATTAGGGATTAGTGGGTGGTGTTTCTGCATTAGGGATTAGTGGGTGGTGTTTCTGCATCAGGGATTAGTGGGTGGTGTTTCTGCATCAGGGATTAGTGGGTGGTGTTTCTACATTAGGGATTAGTGGGTGGTGTTTCTGCATCAGGAATAAGTGGGTGGTGTTTCTGCATTAGGGATTAGTGGGTGGTGTTTCTGCATTAGGAATAAGTGGGTGGTGTTTCTGCATCAGGGATTAGTGGGTGGTGTTTCTGCATTAGGGATTAGTGGGTGGTGTTTCTGCATCAGGGATAAGTGGGTGGTGTTTCTGCATCAGGGATTAGTGGGTGGTGTTTCTGCATCAGGGATTAGTGGATGGTGTTTCTGCATCAGTGGGTGGTGTTTCTGCATTAGGGATTAGTGGGTGGTGTTTCTGCATCAGGGATTAGTGGGTGGTGTTTCTGCATTAGGGATTAGTGGGTGGTGTTTCTGCATTAGGGACTAGTGGGTGGTGTTTCTGCATTAGGAATAAGTGGGTGGTGTTTTTGCATTAGGAATAAGTGGGTGGTGTTTCTGCATTAGGGATAAGTGGGTGGTGTTTCTGCATCAGGGATAAGTGGGTGGTGTTTCTGCATTAGGGATTAGTGGGTGGTGTTTCTGCATTAGGGATTAGTGGGTGGTGTTTCTGCATTAGGAATAAGTGGGTGGTGTTTCTGCATCAGGGATTAGTGGGTGGTGTTTCTGCATTAGGGATTAGTGGGTGGTGTTTCTGCATCAGGGATAAGTGGGTGGTGTTTCTGCATCAGGGATAAGTGGGTGGTGTTTCTGCATCAGGGATTAGTGGGTGGTGTTTCTGCATCAGGGATTAGTGGGTGGTGTTTCTACATTAGGGATTAGTGGGTGGTGTTTCTGCATCAGGAATAAGTGGGTGGTGTTTCTGCATTAGGGATTAGTGGGTGGTGTTTCTGCATTAGGAATAAGTGGGTGGTGTTTCTGCATCAGGGATTAGTGGGTGGTGTTTCTGCATTAGGGATTAGTGGGTGGTGTTTCTGCATCAGGGATAAGTGGGTGGTGTTTCTGCATCAGGGATTAGTGGGTGGTGTTTCTGCATCAGGGATTAGTGGATGGTGTTTCTGCATCAGTGGGTGGTGTTTCTGCATTAGGGATTAGTGGGTGGTGTTTCTGCATCAGGGATTAGTGGGTGGTGTTTCTGCATTAGGGATTAGTGGGTGGTGTTTCTGCATTAGGGACTAGTGGGTGGTGTTTCTGCATTAGGAATAAGTGGGTGGTGTTTCTGCATCAGGGATTAGTGGGTGGTGTTTCTGCATTAGGGATTAGTGGGTGGTGTTTCTGCATCAGGGATTAGTGGGTGGTGTTTCTGCATCAGGGATTAGTGGGTGGTGTTTCTGCATTAGGGATTAGTGGGTGGTGTTTCTGCATCAGGGATTAGTGGGTGGTGTTTCTGCATTAGGGACTAGTGGGTGGTGTTTCTCTGTTTGGGATAAATCTGTGGTAATCAGAGTTGGGATGAGTCACCCCTGGGAATTCATCATTCTAAGTGTTGCATCGTGTTTAAGTTGAGGATGAGGGCAAGAGTATTTCACTGTCTGTTGTAGTAACCATTCTTATCAGAACATCAACTTCCCAATACAGATAAGAGAAGTATAAAGTATATATCTGTATTGCTAGTCTTTATTATTGATACTGATGGACATATGGAGAATAACCCATTTAACTTAATTGGCTGTGTACTCTGATATATGACCAAGAACCTGGAGTGTGACTTTTCAGAAATAGCAGCCAGTAGTGGATTTAGCTTACAAGACAAAAGTACCCATTAGATATTGCTAATGTTTAATGAAGCTGAGCCATTGTCTAAGATCATGTTGATGTAAAATGCTAGTTTCAGTGAGACACATATTCACACACACAGATGCAGTCAAAATAAGTTGAACCTGGAAATTAATTAAAATACATATGATGGGAAGCATGTGATTCTCAACCATCGTAATTAATACAGACAGACGTGTTAGATCCTTGAGCACACAAGCAATGTCATTTTAAATAGAACATTTCATTCTCCACATGTGACTGATCGTCAGTAAGGTGATCAGACAAATGGTGTTGTAAGGCCCACCCAGTTACTCCACACAAATGGCGTAAGCCCCACCCAGTTACTCCACACAAATGGCATAAGCCCCACCCAGTTACTCCACACAAATGGCATAACCCCCACCCAGTTACTCCACACAAATGGCATTAGCCCCGCCCAGTCACTCCACACAAATGTCGTAAGCCCCACCCAGTTACTCCACACAAATGTCGTAAGCCCCACCCAGTCACTCCACACAAATGTCGTAAGCCCCGCCCATTCACTCCACACAAATGGCATTAGCCCCGCCCAGTCACTCCACACTAATGTTGTAAGCCCCGCCCAGTCACTCCACACCAATGTCGTAAGCCCCGCCCAGTTACTCCACACAAATAGTGTAAGCCTTGAAATACACTGGGGCTCCACATCAGGCCTCCGTCTGTCTCTTAATGCTAGGCTGCTCACTACAGGCTGGAACACCAGTTAAATACATTTCTCCGTAGTCCAACAGCGTCAATATACCTAAGAACAACTGTTCAAAACCACACAGAAACGCTTGTAATGTCTTTTCACTCTATTAAATTAGGAATCACAATATACCTTGATGACAGGTGTATTCATACAAACGTATTTCATTGAAACCACCGGTTCCCTAAGAAAATCCAGAAAAGCAACTCATCTCAAAACTGAGAATCCATACAGGCATGGATCAAAAAAATAGTCTCAAGTTGATCAACACTGTCTGTCCTGCTCTCTGTGGCAGTTGTGTCCATAATGTTCAAGCTAGAGGACAGCCAGGTTGAACTCACCACTGACTGTGAATGATGACAATGTTTGGCCATGCCATTCTGGTAAAAATATGGCGAGCTGACATGTTTGCGCACTTGCTGGGAATAAAGATTGTCAAGAGACTCGCTGACACAGGCCTATTTGAGCAGCGTAGGAGAAAGATCTCCATGTCTCATCCTCAGGTAAGTGTGATCAACATAGGCCTCTCTCTGAAAAGGATTGTGGGTAAAGGTAAGGGCAGTATTGCTGAGACATACCACTAGAGGACTGTGGGTAAGGGCAGTGTTGCTGAGACATACCACTAGAGGACTGTGGGTAAGGGCAGTGTTGCTGAGACATACCACTAGAGGACTGTGGGTAAGGGCAGTGTTGCTGAGACATACCACTAGAGGACTGTGGGTAAGGGCAGTGTTGCTGAGACATACCACTAGAGGACTGTGGGTAAGGGCAGTGTTGCTGAGACATACCACTAGAGGACTGTGGGTAAGGGCAGTGTTGCTGAGACATACCACTAGAGGACTGTGGGTAAGGGCAGTGTTGCTGAGACATACCACTAGAGGACTGTGGGTAAGGACAGTGTTGCTAAGACTTAACACTAGATGACTGTTTATGCAGTAATGTAAAATGCACACACACAGAGTAAACAAAAAATTGTTTAGGTAAAATTACAGGGTCTGATTAATGGCTATTGGTGTAATGTTCTTGCCTGTGTGAAAATAGCACAAAAAACATTTCCTATTGTGTAATTTAATAGGAAATGGGATGCTCTCCTCCCTACCAGGAAATGAGGGACTACCAGAAATCAAGTGAACAAACCACAACCAGGTTTACTGTTCATGATAACAGTTTAGTTCACTCTCCCATCTGCCCAAATACACCCTAGAAATGTGTCACCTCACACAACTATAACCCAAACCCTTGGTCACACACGCTTCCATTAGAACCAGCTACTGCATTAACAACCATGGGATATACATTTCAAATACTTTATGCCTTAATTGAACATCATCTACCTGCAAAGACAGACAGGCACAAACACACTCTCCGAACCCCCCCTATCCCCGTCCCCGCTCCCGTTGCCACTGCTCTTCTAAAAACTTTATATATATTTACCCTGAACAAATCCCACACATTCCATTGGAATTCAAGTGGATTTCATTATTCTTATTTATACACAGTCCCCACACAACCCCGTCCTTATACCCCACCCTCCATACAGTCACGCCCAGCCCCCATCTGAAATGACCCCAGGATTGTTGCTCTACAGCGGGGTGCAGTCCTTGTGCTTGGCCAGAAGGAGGGCAGGACCGCTCATCATTCGTCCTCAAAACCCTGGTTGAGGAGAAAGTTGGCAGCTAGGTTCTCATTCTTCTCACAGGCAAAGTAGGCCTGGATCACCAACGCCTCCGGGAAACCCAACGCTTTTAACTAAAACAGAGAGGAAGAAATTATTATCAATATTTCCAGAGGTCACACATTAACCTGTATGAAACCAAACATTTCCACTTCCTCTCACCCTCTCGATGGCTTCCTTCTCCTGGGGCGTGACCTGGATGTAATTGACGGGCGCTTCTTCCTCCCCTGCAGCACCCAGTTCTCCTCCTTCAGACACGTCTGCTCCCTCCCCAGCCGGCTCGTTCAGCATCTGGATGAACAGCTCCTGGTACTGGCTGATTTGCTATCATTCAAGACAGGTAAGACAGCAGTCAGCTGACTGACCATGGCGCCATGACACCCAATGAGGTGGAACTGTGTTGGGGAGTGCTTGTGTTACCTGGAGGAGCTGTGGGTTCTCCTGGCCCAGCTGTTGGAGTAAAGCCGGCAGCAGTGAGGGGTTCTGCCGGATCACCTGCCTCATGCTTTGGAACTGCGGCTGGGAACGAAGGAACTCCAGAGGGTTCTCTCCTGTGACACAAAAGAAAGAAATTAAAACAGCCCAAAACATACAGTATGACTGACGTTGAACTAGGATCTGTGAAACACGTGATTCTGCCATTAATGACTTCATATCCAACATTTGTTCTATCGGTTTCAACCCATTTTCTCACTTGGTGACATGAGATTAGACAACCGTCAAGCTCCACTACATGTGGATTTTCTGTGACTAAAAACATCAGTCAAGTTAAAATGTCAATGAACATGTTAAAATAGGTTAATTCTGTTAAAGTGGCAAACTATCAGAGATCTTAACGACCTTCAAAAACAAAGACAATTAAAAATATGACACATCTAAAGTCTCACTATGGCAATTGACTGTTTCACACAGTTCCAATCAGAAGATTAAGGTAACCTTGTTAACATGTTAGTCAGCACATTTTTAGCAGGTGGTGCCTATGTACATGGTAAGCTGTCTGGAGTGATACTCGCGCAAATATGTGTTTTACAAACTAAATTTAACTACTAAACAATAAATCTGAACACATGTCATGAACCTACATAGCAATTCAATATTTTTTCTCAAAAGGTTAGAATCCTAGATCACAGGATTGTGTGAAACACTTCCATCTGACCAATAGCCTGGTCACATGTACACAGTTGCTGTAACGCCGGGGGCAGACAGACTCACCCTCAGCTACAGCAGGGATGCTCGTTGTGACAGATGCAGGAAGTGGCGCTGAGGAATTAGTCTCCTGCACCGGACTGCTGGGAATACCCTTAAAGACAGACCAGTGCGCACACACACACACACACACCGCCACCCACCCATCAGTGTCACACAGGGTGTGTAGACTTGGTAACCAGGGTGTTTACCTGAACACTATGGTAGTGAGGCTAACTCATGGTGTGTTTCAGGAAACATGCCCTGTTCATTGTGTTCATTCACAGTGTTACGGGTTGCTGTACAGAACAGCGTATCCCTGGTAGCAACATGGAGTTGGTTTGGAGCTTCTTACGGTGAGGAGGTACTCCACGGCCCGATGGGGGTTGTTGAAGCTGGCTCGAAGAGCAGCCACCACTCTCTCCCTCTCATAGCCCATGGACATTATTTCTGTCAGCATGTCCTCGTACTCTGCTCCTGTCACTGAAATATACAAATACATGTACTTTTAAATGAGTCCTGCGTCCACAGACATGGTCATTTCAAGGCTGAAAGTGAGTTTGTGGAATACATTTTCTCTTCTTAAACAACGCCCATAAAGTACTACCTAGTGAAGGGTGGGTCAGGGAGGGAAGGATAGTACTGCAACTGTCACAAGAGAGTATGAGGAGATAACAAGTCAATGCAAAATGACAAGGAAAGTAGACAACAAGAGCTCAGCATATGTGCAACCTCTTACCCAAGATTGTTGTAAAAGCATTCCTGGTGAGTACCTCCCTGGAGTACCTCATGAGTAGGGGGTGAAGAGGTGGGCATGGGGCCGGTCAGAGGTGGGCATGGGGCAGGTCATAGAGGTGGGCATGGGGCAGGTCAAAGAGGTGGGCATGGGCACCAACAAAGGGGTTGGAGAGGTGGGCATAGGTCCGGTCATAGAGGTGGGCATGGGCACCAACAGAGGGGGTTGGAGAGGTGGGCATGGGAACCCAATGTTACAATCTTCTCTAAGCAAGTTTGCTGAAATGCTTGTAGAGGATGTTTTCATTGATCACAACCTGATTACACAGGATAGATGTTACAGTAAGGAATTGTAGTCCAGTCTGCAACTCACCCAAGGCTGAAGATGCATCACCCCCCAGGAGCTCCACACAGGGATCTGAACTGAAAATAGAATGACCAAGTCAATCCTCTGGTCAAGTCATTGCAATAATTACAGTGGTTTTATAATGCAGTATATTGCCGGTAGACAGGAACCTTTAGGGCATTCTGTTGCAGATATGCAATATCATTTTAGTTCCCAGCCTCAGTAACACTACAGGTGTGTTATTTTATAGTTTGTCTATTTATTCAAGTTTTTTTCAGCATTTCGTCACATGACCAGTGAGAACATTTTCCTTGTTCTCTCTTGACTAAGATGTGCAATACATATCAACACCCCAGAATCATGATCGTATTTTATAGTGAGCTTCCTGACTATTCCATTGTGTTGCTGAAGACACTTGATCCCAAATGTCCTACGTCACATGTTTATGGGAAGAGGTCTGTAACACTCCAGCTACCTGAACACACCTCAGGTTTACCTCAAGACTCTTTCCAATATGGCAGACAATCTACCAAACCATAGGCCAGTTGTATGGTGGTTCATCGGTCTTTCTACCTGGCTGGAGCCACAGGCTCAGTGACTTCTGGTGTGGGCTCCTCATGGGCCTCTTCTGGGGGGATGGGAAGGGCTGCATGGGCTGGGACAGGGGCCTTGGGTGCCTCTGGTGGTGGTGAAGCAGCGGGGGCAGACTTGCCCTGAATTCAGACGAGATTCAAATCATTCGGACACCATGTAAGCTTATGTATCCGTCGTTGATGAAAGATAATCACGCCAAAGAGAAAAATCATCCAATAAGTGCCAAACTCACCTTTGATACCATAACGACCACAAAATTCTTCTCATCAATTTTGTAGTCTTTAATAGGCGTGTCATCTTGCAAGATTTTGCCAGCATATATGAGCTTCTGTCCAGACACTGGGAAGTTATCTTTTCCCCTCTCCGCTTCTATCTTCTCCTTCAGCGCCTTCACCTGTTAACCATTGAGAGTTTCACCAGGGTTGGCATTACAGCATGTACATTGGTATTGCTTGCTGGGTCGATGTGAGCCTTCGATTGCAAAACACACTGTAACCCTGACAAATTTTTAAGCTAAAACAATTAGCATTCTGATGGTTAATGAAGCTAGCCAATGAGCCAAACAAATTTCTCATTAATTAGTATAACCAAAGTTACCGTTAAGCGCAGCAGGTTAGTAAGCTAGCTGTGTTGCCATTAGAAATGGAAATACAGTTTAGTTAATGTGTTTTTCATCACCCTTCAAAAGTTTGCGTCACTGAAAAACCTGCTTGTTTTCAATGAAAACATACATAAAAATTACAATTTTAAATTGAAAGAATAAATGGGTCCTTGAAACTTCGATTTTGTCAAAGAACCCTCCATTTGCTGTATTTACAGCTTTGTAGACCTTTGGCATTCTAGTTGTCAATTCGTTGAGTTAATCTTAACAGATTTCACTCCATGCTTCTTGGTGCACCTCCCACAAGTTGTATTGGCTTAAAGAGACACTTACGTACCATACGGTCAAGCTGCTCCCAAAACAGCTCTGTACGGTTGAGATCAGTTTCTGCTTCTCTCAAACTTGACACTTTATGTATGTGTCCCTTACTCCCTTATGCTCAATTGAATTGAATGTGAAACAGGGCCTCCCACTCCTCTTTCTATTCTGGTCAGTGACAGTTTGCTCTGTTCTGTGACGAGTGTAACACTCTTGTAAGATATCTTATTCAAAACTATTTCACACAATTTCTCACATCAGGCTGCATTTCTTAGGACAAGAACAAACTAATGAGTTTTTAAACAAAGTGATTTGTTTCGGGGCCCTTTTGAGCCAATAAAGAAATCCACAATTTCTGATGCTCCAGATACTCAACTAATCTCAAGGCCAGTTTAATTGCTTCTTTTATCTGCATCAGTTTTCAGCTGTGCTGACGTAACGTTTTTTTTCGATTAAATTTGCCTAAAATTATAAACTAAAATTAACAAACATAACGTGCCATCTTCGGAACAGAGGAGTGATGACTGCTGATAATGAGCCACTATATGCATATGGATAATCCATTAAAATCTGCCGTTTCCAGCCAGCTACAGCAATCATTTACGACATTAACAGTATTTACATTGTATTTATGATCCTTTATGTAATCATTTAGCCGTAAGAAAAAAGTGTTCCTTTCGAAAACATGGACAATTCCAAGTGACCCCAAACGTCTGAACGGTAGCACATGTCGACCATACTGTATCTTTGTAATGTATGTAAAAGGACTAACTACCTAGTAGTGTAGTTTGTCACGTAGAGCACTGTAACGTGCTACATTAATGAGACTAACTACCTAGTAGTGTAGCTTGTCATGTAGAGCACTGTAACTGGCTACATTAATGAGACTAACTACCTAGTAGAGTAGCTTGTCACGTAGAGCACTGTAACTGGCTACATTAATGAGACTAACTACCTAGTAGTGTAGCTTGTCATGTAGAGCACTGTAGCTGGCTACATTAATGAGACTAACTACCTAGTAGAGTAGCTTGTCACGTAGAGCACTGTAACTGGCTACATTAATGAGACTAACTACCTAGTAGAGTAGCTTGTCACGTAGAGCACTGTAGCTGGCTACATTAATGAGACTAACTACCTAGTAGTGTAGCTTGTCACGTAGAGCACTGTAACTGGCTACATTAATGAGACTAACTACCTAGTAGTGTAGCTTGTCATGTAGAGTACTGTAACTGGCTACATTAATGAGACTAACTACCTAGTAGTGTAGCTTGTCACGTAGAGCACTGTAGCTGGCTACATTAATGAGACTAACTACCTAGTAGAGTAGCTTGTCACGTAGAGCACTGTAACTGGCTACATTAATGAGACTAACTACCTAGTAGTGTAGCTTGTCATGTAGAGTACTGTAACTGGCTACATTAATGAGACTAACTACCTAGTAGTGTAGCTTGTCATGTAGAGCACTGTAACTGGCTACATTAATGAGACTAACTACCTAGTAGAGTAGCTTGTCACGTAGAGCACTGTAACTGGCTACATTAATGAGACTAACTACCTAGTAGTGTAGCTTGTCATGTAGAGTACTGTAACTGGCTACATTAATGAGACTAACTACCTAGTAGTGTAGCTTGTCATGTAGAGCACTGTAACTGGCTACATTAATGAGACTAACTACCTAGTAGTGTAGCTTGTCATGTAGAGCACTGTAACTGGCTACATTAATGAGACTAACTACCTAGTAGTGTAGCTTGTCATGTAGAGCACTGTAACTGGCTACATTAATGAGACTAACTACCTAGTAGTGTAGCTTGTCACGTAGAGTACTGTAGCTAGCTACATTAATGAGACTAACTACCTAGTAGTGTAGCTTGTCATGTAGAGCACTGTAACTGGCTACATTAATGAGACTAACTACCTAGTAGTGTAGCTTGTCACGTAGAGTACTGTAGCTAGCTACATTAATGAGACTAACTACCTAGTAGTGTAGCTTGTCACGTAGAGCACTGTAACTGGCTACATTAATGAGACTAACTACCTAGTAGTGTAGCTTGTCACGTAGAGTACTGTAACTGGCTACATTAATGAGACTAACTACCTAGTAGAGTAGCTTGTCACGTAGAGCACTGTAGCTAGCTACGTAAATGAGGCTAACATTGCCATTGGATTAGCCAACTGGCACACATGCAATATAGCCTGCGAGCAACACGAGTCATTTGGCTTCAGCCATGTCATGCTGGAATTGCTCAAACTTGCTAGTTAGCTTGGTGTTGTTACTTGTAATCCGAATGTACAATAACATTGTGACAATTCGTTTGGTATTTTGTGTTGTTGCATAAAAGCAACGTTAGCTAACTGTCCAAAATAAGCGGGCTAATCTTAACGTATTTAAACTCACCGCTGGCATCATATGTTTGAACAAATATTTACTTACCGTTTGATCAGGGTCTATTTCGATTTGAATGGTCTGCTGTTGCAGTGTTTTTAGCGTGATTTGCATTGTAGTGGTGACTGACGCGACTTTCTAGTTTCCAGTTTACTACCAGTAGTTGTTTCAAAATCTTTCTGAGTAAAAAAGAAGTGACAGTAAAATCCAATAGAAGCACACGTTTAGGCGAGAGCATATGCATCCATGATGAGAAGTGTCCATGGGCACTCAGCAAATCGCCATCTTTGATGACAGACAAGTTGGTGCAATGAAAAGGTAAATGATCCCAACCTCACTACAGCAGCTTTTCTGTCTGTCTCGTTTATATGGATGGGTTACACGAGCACTAACTCCGCATAAAACTGATCAACTATATGGATCCGTTGGGTGGAGCCTATTCATTACACCAATTGTGCTCAAAACGGTTTGTCAAACATTTCATTGGTGCAACGCAAGTAGGTCCCTCCCAGTTTAATTATGTTTAGTCAGTTTTTTCCATTTTAAAATGTTTGGCCTAATGAATAACCCGTCTGGGGACCTGTTTATGTACGTAGTTTAACATTTGAACTTGCGAGAAACAAATGATGTCATGAATAAAATATATAATGAAAATGTAAAATGAAATGTGACTTTGTTTTACTGTACAGAACAACTAACACAAGTCAGCACACTTCAATCAAAGCCACATTCACAATAATCTCCCTTAACTGTTAGTAGCAACATATATAATTTAGAGACTCTGATGAAGCAGGTACAATCAAGCAGAAGAACCAGAAAGATGGAACTTGGGAGAGTTAAGAGTTTTAGCATTTAAACGTAATATGAAATCGGACAAACTATGAATACATACATTCAAATTAATTATTTTCAAATTGAGATATGTCGTTTTTAGCTGGTAACTAGGCAAGCGTGATCAATCAATGTGTGCAAAATCTCAAACGGAAACAAAAGTTGTTTTTGTTCGTATAATGACTTCACAATATGAAATAAGATATATTATGTGCAAAACGAGCCACATTGTTCAGAAACACTACGATGGGAGCCTTATGCTGCTGTATGAAGGTAAATGCTTGTATTTTAACTAATTCTTACCTCCACAGTTAACCGTGTTTTTTCATTATGTATATTTGTGACCCGACTGTAAATTTTACTGTAACTATAATGTATCTGTAACTCTTAAGTGCTGTAACTTTGACCAGAAACATATTGACTAATGGGCCATAATGGTATAACTGAATGGTTTCATTTTAATGAAAATGTTGTTTTGCTATTTGTTAGAAGAACAATGCTGGACATTAGTTATTTATTTTAATGTTTAGATCATAGTTTGACCTTCGCTGCTAGTTACAAAAACAAGCATTAATATAATAAAAAAAAATGGCTTAATTCTTTTGTAATATTCTACAACGTTTTTTCAAACAGATAAACCAAATTGAAGTTTGCTCAACAATTCCACCTAAACTGCTGCCAGTGGATGGAAGTTTGTTGTCTGCGACTGTTTTTGAAAACCAGAAGAAGGAAGACACTAATCAACTCCATGATGATTCGTGTTTCCTTTCTTCCTTATTGGGTCCAACTACAGCATCATTGACACCACTTGCCCAGTCGTCTGGCCACACTCCTCCCCCCTCATGCCAATGAACTTTCCAGTCTCACCTCCAGCTTCATCTTTTTCCATCACCTCTTTTCAGAGGAGGTGAATTCACTTCTCCCCATCTTCCCCCCGGTGGTCTTCACCCAAACCCCTGGACAACCAAGTGACCCCTCTGAAGACATTGAGAACGTCAGGTACAGTCTGATTTAACTCTTCCTGCCAACAACATTGAATTTAGAAAGTCAAATATAAGGCTTATTTAATGCTTATGTCTGTGTTTTTATAATAATCTCACGCCTGACAAAGAGGTGGAAGCAGTTCTTGCACAGGACAAGACAACTCTGCCTCAACTTGCTGTCTCCCTGGAGAGGTAGATATTTAGACAATAGCAATCTCAAGGATAACATGTAGGAAACATATTTGCTGGTAATACTGTGGGACTTAAATGATTAATGTTCAGCTACTGCTCATGTCATCTCTTCCTTTTCAATCCTTTCTTTAGGCCATATGTCAGATCTTGGGGGCCCCTGGCGCATTTACGCAATCTATTTATCGGGACAAACACCCAGATCGAGATGCAAAGATGCACAGGCAAAGCGAACACCAAGTACCTTGGGTAAAACACACACAATTATCACAATTATCTGTACCTCAACCTTTTATGTGGTATTAGGAGGTATTCTGGCTTCATGCCTCACAAGTTATTTTTTTCTTCCAGGTTGCCTAACATTGGTAACACATGCTCAGTGGCGGCTCCAGAGATGTTCGGCTGCAGGTGCTATGGGGATGCTCAACACTTAAGAGAAGGTGCTTCGATTTTGGGGTGTTTCATTATGTAGGTTGCATCGGACCACCCTTGGTAGACACATATAATAATATATATTAAAGTATTCAACTCAAGGGCTATATATAAAACATACATACGCCTGCCAATGTTAACCTCTGTAAATAATGTTTCACACAATTCTGTCACAGTCGAGCCAATACAATGGAGCAGCAACAGAAGGCTGCACGCTTTGGCCTAAAATGCTCAGATCAGGAAATCACACAGCCAGTTACCAACACGAGTCTAATGATGAATCAGCAGTGTTCCTATTATTGGAGCATCATAAATGTAACTAAAGCCAATATTTGTGCTTCAACCACCACATTAATTACATTAGGGGGAAATTAGGGGGGAATCAAGCACTAACCATAGATGTCTTCACAACAAAACAACATGTCCGTTGCTGTGATTGAGTGTGAAGGCATCAATCAGGGCCTGAATTTCATTTTTTAAACTGGGGGGGAATTCCCCCCTTACATGGGTCACATGGGGGGGGTCTAAATATTATGGGGGAGAGAATACATTTTGATGCATCTGTCTAATTAAATCATCTTCATTTATTAATATGTACAGATGTGTATGCATGAATTGTGCATTTCCAGTTGTGCCACATGTGGGTGGCCCCTGCAGAATATCTGAAAGTGGTTTGAGGTTAAAAGGTAACTGCACAAAAAAACTAATGAGATTTCCAGTATTTAAATTTATTTTTAAAACTTAAAATGTTTTATTTTGAAAAAACAAATTCTGTGCAATATGTGAAAGACCTTTTTTGTAGACAATATGAAAGTAAATTGAGGTTTTCAAGTGATTTCACAAAAAAATATACATTTTTACAATTTTTAAATGTTTATTAAACGTCTCTTACACCATTTCCTTTTAAAAACAAAGCTGTGCAAAATGTGAGTGTCCTCTATAAAACAATCTTAAAGTGGTTTGAAGTTTCAAGGGCAAATGGTTAAACAGCTATTGAATTAATAACGTTGAGACTTGTACTTTATTGACGGTCCCTAACTATAAACACACTGAGGTTTCTGTCGGTCGATCACCCAGGATTAGTGTGGCTGCTTGCGGGAAAACCGGACCTGATCTCGGGCTCCGAATATCTGTTAAATACCCAATATCGTTTATCCAACCAACTTTACCTTGGTCTGAGATGAAGCAAATATATTTGTGCTGGAATTTCTCGCACTATAAAAACTAACCTTGCAGGAATGGTTTAAATTATGCGCATCCCGCACCGAAATTCAAGCCCTGATCAATGATGTTGTCGCAGTCAAGGGTCCTCGTTCTCTCCGTGTCTATAGCCAAAAGTGCCAGATTACTTCCCATCCTTCTTTATCTTTATTTACAGTACTATCTTTAATTAGGGTTCCTCCGTCAGGAGGAAACCTATTGTTATTGGTAGTATTCTTCTTATTATTATTCTATTGCCGTTATTAAGAAATAGCATAGTCAGGAATCGGTTGAATGGTCCTTATTTTGTGTATCTTGTTCACATGACAAATTATGCCTAAAACTTAGCATTAAGAATTTGAATGAAATTACCGATCATTTGTTTTCTCTGCCAAAAATGTAAGCACACATTTAATGATTTCCTTACTTCCTTCACAGCTGCTTTGCTAATTTACATCTGGCAAGGATTTCTGATGGCACATCTAAGCAACAGGATAAAAGGAAGATCCTTAAAAAGGTCAAAAGCTGCCTGTCTATTGAACATGAGGACTACAAGGATAACTCTGAGCAGGTACAATACTATACAATACTGTCCAATACTATAGTCTAAATAGTGTACAATACTATAGTCTAAATACTATACAATACTGTCCAATACTATAGTCTAAATATTGTACAATACTATAGTCTAAATACTATACAATGCTGTACAATACTATAGTCTAAATATTGTACAATACTATAGTCTAAATACTATACAATACTGTCCAATACTTTAGTCTAAATAGTGTACAATACTATAGTCTAAATACTATACAATACTGTCCAATACTATAGTCTAAATATTGTACAATACTATAGTCTAAATACTATACAATACTGTCCAATACTATAGACTAAATATTATACAATACTATAGTCTAAATACTATACAATATTGTCCAATACTATAGTCTAAATATTGTACAATACTATAGTCTAAATACTATACAATACTGTCCAATATTATAGTCTAAATATTGTACAATACTATAGTCTAAATACTATACAATACTGTCCAATACTTTAGTCTAAATAGTGTACAATACTATAGTCTAAATACTATACAATACTGTCCAATACTTTAGTCTAAATAGTGTACACTACTATAGTCTAAATACTATACAATACTGTCCAATACTATAGTCTAAATATTGTACAATACTATAGTCTAAATACTATACAATACTGTCCAATACTTTAGTCTAAATAGTGTACAATACTATAGTCTAAATACTATACAATACTGTCCAATACTTTAGTCTAAATAGTGTACACTACTATAGTCTAAATACTATACAATACTGTCCAATACTTTAGTCTAAATAGCATACAATACTATCGTATAAATAGTGTACTATAGACTGAATACTGTACAATGCTATAGTCTAAATACTATACAATGTTATAGCCTAAATACTGTACGATACTCAAGTCTATATACTATACAATACTATAGTCTACTATACAATGCTATAGTCTATATACTGTACGATATTTTACAGTACTATAATCCTAATACTGTACGATACTCTATAGTTTAAATACTGAAGGGTACTCTAGTCTAAATACTAAAAATACTATAGTCTAAATTGTGTACAATACTCTAGTTTAAATACTGTAAAATTCAGACTATTAAAACATATATATTCCCAGTATTGAAACTCTAGATTACGACCAAATGTATCAATTCAAGTTCACTCATTTACTTTAATGGACTGTATTTAATATCTTTAAAATTACTGCATGTTGCATATTAATTTTGTTCACTATGTTTTCTATTTCGTCTCTTTCTGCAGGATGCCCATGAATTTGTGTTGCACCTCATCTGTCGGCTGAAGGAGGAGGGTCTGGCACTGAAGGGCTCACCAGAGCCTTACATCTATCCGGTGGAGCAACTAGAGTTCATGCTAAACACAACACGCACCTGTACCAGGTAACAAATGAACACTACACATACCTGTACCAGGTAACATATGAACACTACACATACCTGTACCAGGTAACATATGAACACTACACATACCTGTACCAGGTAACATATGAACACTACACATACCTGTACCAGGTAACATATGAACACTACACATACCTGTACCAGGTAACATATGAACACTACACATACCTGTACCAGATAACAAATGAACACCACACATACCTGTACCAGGTAACAAATGAACACTACACATATCTGTACCAGGTAACAAATGAACACTACACATACTTGTACCAGGTAACAAATGAACACCACACATACCTGTACCAGGTAACATATGAACACTACACATACCTGTACCAGGTAACATATGAACACTACACATACCTGTACCAGGTAACAAATGAACACCACACATACCTGTACCAGGTAACAAATGAACACCACACATACCTGTACCAGGTAACAAATGAACACTACACATACCTGTACCAGATAACAAATGAACACTACACATACCTGTACCAGGTAACAAATGAACACTACACATACCTGTACCAGGTAACAAATGAACACTACACATACCTGTACCAGGTAACAAATGAACACTACACATACCTGTACCAGGAAACAAATAAACACTACACATACCTGTACCAAATAACAAATGAACACTACACATATCTGTACCAGGTAACAAATGAACACTACACATATCTGTACCAGGTAACATATGAACACTACACATATCTGTACCAGGTAACAAATAAACTAGGGCTGGGATATTTAACGTGTTAATCTGATGCGTTAATTTCAAATGTTTAACGCGTTAAAATAATTTAACGCAATTAACGCATCACTTTATTAAGTTTCGGTTTCGGTTTGCAAAGCCGAATTCAAATACCATAGAACCAGCTCTTTAGTTTATCATATAAAAGCAAAACACAGGGTCATTATTTACGTTACTAGAGAGTATCTTTGACATTGATGGTTTCACCTCACACTTTGTCATTTTGTTTTTGAAAATGTTTTATTTCATTTGGACTATTGCCAAGATGACCCAGTATTTTTGATAACCTTCAGGATTTAAATATATAACTTGCACTTCAACACTTTGTTTATAAAGTTGCTATATTTGATAAGAATGACTATTCTGTATTGTTCACAGGAGAGACTATCATAAAATAATGTATTTAAAATATACTTCATTGTGTTAATTGATTTATTTCAGTGTTTCAAACAACTTGGGGAAAATGCGATTAACCGCGATTAATCACAGGATTGTGCGATTAATTAGTTAATTTTTTAAAATAAATTCCAGGCCCTAAAATAAACACAACACGAACCTGTACCAGGTAACAAATGAACACTACACATATCTGTACCAGGTAACAATCATGTCTGCATACAAAACTCTGATTGGGATGTCTTTTATGATGCAGCCTTACTGAGGTTTAATGTATAAAGAAAATGAAAGATGCATAAGGTAATGCAGATATAGCATTAGTGTGTGTGAGAACTGATGCATTTCCATCCCTCCGTCTGCCTCTAAAGCTGTGGAGCTGTTGTGAATAGTCAGGACAACCTGACATTACAACCACCTGTCCGAGTCTGATCAGTTGCTTGAAACATAGCCTGGAACATTACTTCATGGTAAGCACTTAAAAACTAAAGTATGTCTGTATCTGTCTGTGTGAATGTCTGTATGTATGAATGTCTGTCTGTGTGAATGTCTGTCTATGTGAATGTCTGTCTGTGTGAATGTCTGTATGTGTGAATGTCTGTCTGTGTGAATTTCTGTCTGTGTGAATGTCTGTCTGTGTGAATGTCTGTCTGTGTGAATGTCTGTCTGTGTGAATGTCTGTCTGTATGAATGTCTGTCTGTGTGAATGTCTGTCTGTGTGAAAGTCTGTCTGTATGAATGTCTGTCTGTGTGAATGTCTGTCTGTGTGAATGTCTGTCTGTGTGAATGCCTGTCTGTGTGAATGTCTGTCTGTGTGAATGTCTGTCTGTGTGAATGTCTGTCTATGTGAATGTCTGTCTGTATGAATGTCTGTCTGTGTGAATGCCTGTCTGTATGAATGTCTGTCTGTGTGAATGTCTGTCTGTGTGAATGTCTGTCTGTGTGAATGTCTGTCTATGTGAATGTCTGTCTGTATGAATGTCTGTCTGTGTGAATGCCTGTCTGTATGAATGTCTGTCTGTGTGAATGTCTGTCTGTGTGAATGTCTGTCTGTATGAATGTCTGTCTATGTGAATGCCTGTATGTATGAATGTCTGTCTGTGTGAATGTCTGTCTGTATGAATGTCTGTCTGTGTGAATGCCTGTATGTATGAATGTCTGTCTGTGTGAATGTCTGTCTGTATGAATGTCTGTCTATGTGAATGTCTGTCTGTATGAATGTCTGTCTGTGTGAATGCCTGTATGTATGAATGTCTGTCTGTGTGAATGTCTGTCTGTATGAATGTCTGTCTATGTGAATGTCTGTCTGTATGAATGTCTGTCTGTGTGAATGTCTGTCTGTGTGAATGTCTGTCTGTGTGAATGTCTGTCTGTGTGAATGTCTGTCTGTGTGAATGTCTGTCTGTGTGAATGTCTGTCTGTGTGAATGTCTGTCTGTGTGAATGTCTGTCTGTGTGAATGTCTGTCTGTGTGAATGTCTGTCTGTGTGAATGTCTGTCTGCTTGTCTGAGCAGGGTCCTAATGCTTCATGTGAAGCGGTTTTGTGCAATAGACAGGGAGCTAATAAAGATCGAGGAGCTCATGTCTATTCCTCAAGAACTGAGCCTTTGTGAGGAAACTGTCCAGCTTGGTTGCAGGTAGGTTTACAATGGATTTGCATAGATTTATGACCATGTATAAAATTGGAGCACTTTTGGTGTCAAATAAACTTGAAAAGTAGCTATATTTGGCAAATAGAAATGGTTTCAATAAATTTTCATTTTCATATTTAGGAATGAGCTATGGCTTTGATGTAAGCCTGGTAAACCTATTCTTTGATAATAATTCTGTTACTGGCTGTTCATTCACTTCACTTTTTGTAGTTTAGTAACTAATCTAAACAACTCGTATTAATGTATTATTCTTTGCAGCTTAGATTTATTTGTCAATATGTGGTGACATGAACAAGTTAAGGATATGTAACTGTCATTCTGTTTTAGAAACATACATCTGCACTTTTTGTCTAAGTAAACATGTATTTGTAAAGTGTTAGTATTAATAGTTAAAATTATTGTGCCTAGAGTTTTATGATTTGTTTAGTTTCTCAGTGCAGGTTTTTTGATTGGCATACTCACAACACTAAACATATCTGAAATGTATTTCAATGCCATCGATTCACACAGGGTGAGCACACTGGAAACAAATGATGTGGACAGAACACCTCCATACTGCCCTTCTAGTTCAGGTATCTTGTTTCTGACATCTCATAAATCCCCCTCTCATCAAAAAAGAGGACTGTTGCGCAAAGAATAGAGTATAGAGTAAAGAATTTGATATAGATATGTAAATTTATGTATGTACATTGGAATTATTCTATATTTCAAATACCTACAACAGCTTCAAATGCATCAGACCAGCATGTGACACCAGCTGACAGTGAGGAAAAGCAGCAGACAGCCACTGTGGTGAGGACAGAAACAATAGAGGTCAAGTGCCAGATGAGCCAGTTATGTAATGTAACAATCCTAACTTTAAATGTGTTTTCTTTCAGAGACACCAGCCAGAAAACATCTACCGGTTGTTAAGTGTGATCTCACACCTAGGAGACAGCATGAATACAGGTACAATATAGTGCAAGTACATCTGGGAGACAGCATGTATACAGGTACAATATAGTGCAAATACGTCTGGGAGACAGCATGTATACAGGTACAATATTGTGCAAATACATCTGGGCGACAGCATGTATACAGATACAATATTGTGCAAATACATCTGGGCGACAGCATGTATACAGATACAATATAGTGCAATTACATCTGGGAGACAGCTTGTATACAGATACAATATAGGGCAAATACATCTGGGCAACAGCATGTATACAGATACAATATTGTGCAAATACATCTGGGCGACAGCATGTATACAGATACAATATTGTGCAAATACATCTGGGCGACAGCATGTATACAGATACAATATTGTGCAAATACATCTGGGCGACAGCATGTATACAGATACAATATTGTGCAAATACATCTGGGCGACAGCATGTATACAGATACAATATTGTGCAAATACATCTGGGCGACAGCATGTATGCAGATACAATATTGTGCAAATACATCTGGGCGACAGCATGTATACAGATACAATATTGTGCAAATACATCTGGGAGACGGCATGTATACAGGTTAGGGATGCACCGAAATGAAAATTCTTGGCCGAAACCGAAAAAGAGGAAACCAAGACCGAAACACCAAATAAATTATGCCAATTATTAGTACCATTGCATTTATGTATATGAGGCACCACGGGCGTAGGTTTGGTCTCAGCTTTGGTGGGGACATCTCCCCCCCCCCCCTCCGGCAAGTGAACTTTTACTGAGAATGATGTGATTATTTTTGCGTTTAGTTGAGACAATAGCCTGTTGCTTTTACACTACTCTAAAGTTAAACTAGCATATCCATGTGCAGACAAAAATCATTATGTAGTACCTGGCGTTCAACTTTTAGATGGTAATGCTGTTTGTCAGATTCAATATATTGTAGCGACCCTGGTGGTGCCACTACTCCGCCCCTACTAATGGGATATCCCAAATAGGCCACATTACATAAGCAAAATATACACAGGAAACATTTCCACTGTTTATTGTGACTGCAAGATTCTAACATATGGGGTATGTATTAACAGAAAGCACTGGTAACTTTACCGTTGTCTTCAGTCACTCGCTACACAGTAGTACACACACCCAGTGATTTCACTCTCCTGTGTACTTATAGCGTGTCAGATAACTCCTCCCCCCTAGGTTTTTTAGCCAATCAAATTACGGCGTTTCTAGTACCATCCTCCTGGCGCTGCGGTCGGAATTGACCCAAATCGCTTCACAAACTCATAACGCAGTTTGCTAAAATATTGGTGGGGGACAATTTAGTCATGTTAAAATGTTGGTGGGGACATGTCCCCAGCGTCCCCCCCTAAACCTACGCCCATGTGAGGCACTTTCTTGCAGGATTTCACTGAACATATCAGACAACGAGGGTGCATGCCCCTCATCTGGTGCAGAGAGACAAGTCTTTTTTTCTGCGCTCTGATCTCCGTGCGCTGCTCCGTGCGCTTGCTCCGTCTCCACGCGGGTTCTCCGCATCCATTGCCGCCTGGATCATTTCTCGTGCGCGGTGCTTTATTTCTGCATCCAAGTAATGGTCTTTATAACGCGGATCAAGTACAGTCGCGATGAAGTGCAGAGGATCCGAATAGATCACAACATTTCGGCCATATTGTTTCAGTGATAAAAGTATTTTATTATTATAAAAATTCGGTGGCCGAATATTCGGTGCATCCCTAATACAGGTACAATATAGGGCAAATACATCTGGGCGACAGCATGTATACAGGTACAATATAGTGCAAGTACATCTAGGAGACAGCATGTATACAGGTACAATATAGGGCAAATACATCTGGGATACAGCTTGTATACAGGTAAAGGATGTCACAGAATTATTATTACATTACATTATTTTTGTTTATTACTTATGTTTACTAAAGTGAGAAAGATGATTTGTTGGTCACATAGCGTTTTCTCTTTCAACTGTAATACTTCTATATATGTTATTATAAAGACATTGTCAATAAGCTCGGTCTCTTCCTTCTCATGTAGTGGAGCCAGTTAGGGGGACCAGGCACATGCAGAGCTCCCTAAAGGGAATAGACTGACCCTAGACCACCAGGATAAACAGACTGCCATAGACCATCAGGAGCAACAGTCTGTCCCAGACCACCAGGAGATACAGACTGACCCTAGACCACCAGGAGCATCAGTCTGTCCCAGACCACCGGGAGATACACACTGACCCTACACCACCAGGAGATACTGTCTGCTCATAGACCACCAGGATAAACAGACTGCCATAGACCATCAGGAGCAACAGTCTGTCCCAGACCACCGGGAGATACTGTCTGCGCATAGACCACCAGGATAAACAGACTGCCATAGAAAATCAGGAGCAACAGTCTGTCCCAGACCACCAGGAGATACAGACTGACCCTAGACCACCAGGAGCATCAGTCTGTCCCAGACCACCGGGAGATACTGTCTGCTCATAGACCACCAGGAGTATCAGACTGTCCAAGACCACCGGGATAATCAGACTGCCCTAGACCACCAGGGGCAATAGTCTGTTCCTAGACCACCAGAAGTATCAGTCTGCACCTAGACCACCAGGAGTATGGCTCCTATAACCAGGTGTAGTGGCTCCTATAACCAGGTGTAGTAGCTCCTATAACCAGGTGTAGTAGCTCCTATAACCAGCTGTAGTACCTCCTATAACCAGGTGTAGTAGCTCCTATAAACAGGTGTAGTAGATCCTATAACCAGGTGTAGTGGCTCCTATAACCAGGTGTAGTGGCTCCTATAATCAGGTGTAGTGGCTCCTATAACCAGGTGTAGTGGCTCCTATAACCAGGTGTAGTGTCTCCTATAACCAGGTGTAGTGTCTCCTATAACCAGGTGTAATGGCTCCTATAACCAGGTGTAGTGTCTCCTATAACCAGGTGTAGTGTCTCCTATAACCAGGTGTAGTGTCTCCTATAACCAGGTGTAGTGTCTCCTATAACCAGGTGTAGTGGCTTCTATAACCAGGTGTAGTGGCTCCTATAACCAGGTGTAGTGTCTCCTATAACCAGGTGTAGTAGCTCCTATAACCAGGTGTAGTGGCTCCTATAACCAGGTGTAGTGTCTCCTATAACCAGGTGTAGTAGCTCCTATAACCAGGTGTAGTGGCTCCTATAACCAGGTGTAGTGGCTCCTATAACCAGGTGTAGTGTCTCCTATAACCAGGTGTAGTGTCTCCTATAACCAGGTGTAGTGTCTCCTATAACCAGGTGTAGTGTCTCCTATAACCAGGTGTCGTGTCTCCTATAACCAGGTGTAGTGTCTCCTATAACCAGGTGTAGTGTCTCCTATAACCAGGTGTAGTGTCTCCTATAACCAGGTGTAGTGGCTTCTATAACCAGGTGTAGTGGCTCCTATAACCAGGTGTAGTGTCTCCTATAACCAGGTGTAGTAGCTCCTATAACCAGGTGTAGTGGCTCCTATAACCAGGTGTAGTGGCTCCTATAACCAGGTGTAGTGTCTCCTATAACCAGGTGTAGTGTCTCCTATAACCAGGTGTAGTGTCTCCTATAACCAGGTGTAGTGTCTCCTATAACCAGGTGTCGTGTCTCCTATAACCAGGTGTAGTGGCTCCTATAACCAGGTGTAGTAGCTCCTATAACCAGGTGTAGTGGCTCCTATAACCAGGTGTAGTGTCTCCTATAACCAGGTGTAGTAGCTCCTATAACAAGGTGTAGTGGCCCCTACAGCCAGGTTGCAACGGGTGAGGAGAACGCAGTATATATAACACACAAACACATGATGAGACTGTATGTGGAATGGGACAGTGGTGTCAGTAGGCAGTATTCAAGTTGACCACTAAAACAGTTGTGCACCAGGAGGGGGCGCTGGTGCAGCTGGAGACGTGACACTCCTACAGATGGACACCAAACACAAAGTAGGCTGTCTCTAAACACTTGGAAAAGCCACTTTCACTCTGGGATTTCCCAATTAAATCCAGATATCATTTTAGACCTGGTATTTTTTTTTAGACCTGGTATCCCATGCACTTTTATTTTTTTGACAAAAAAAAAACAAATTTGCTTACTTGCAGGATTTCCAATTTTCAACAAATAAATTTTGTCATTATCATAATGGTGTATTTTATGCCGAGTGATAGCAAAATGATTTCTATTAATTCCGAAACAAGCCTTGAAAATAAAATCTAGAAAGGGGTCTGAAAACGTTCTGATGGAACTGTAAACATGCGTATACACCTGTGCAACTGGTTGCTGGATGCTGTTGTTGCCATGTGTCGTTTACTTTACTGGTCTGAGCCCCTGTGTCCCACAATGCTTTCACTGGTTGGTTGTCCAGGTAACAGCTCACCATGTATCGTTTACCAATCAGTCCAATTGGTTTTGATTCCTGATGGGGTGCTACTATCTTCCACAGAAGCCCTCTTCCCCTATTCAGTAATGAATGACGCTAGGTCAGTGAAGTATTGACTTACGTCATTTTCATCCTCTATTCCATCCAGCACTCCTTCAGCCATTTTAATAAGCACCCTCCTGGGGCAATTCCGGGGTTCTCCTTTTTCTAGTCCATCCCACTTCAGGTACTTGCAAACTTAGAAAAGGTAATCCTTCCCCAACAGGGCTGCACTCACTTCATCACGAAGGTGCAACACATTTTTTTCTGTTAGAAATATGAAATCACAGTATCAATCAGATGCGCTCTCATTCATGTGTGTACACATCTGCATTCTATTTTACTAATAGTGATCACCCAACTTACTGTATTTTACAGACATTACAGGTAAGTGACAGGTTCAACTTAAGAATTACTCATCTTTATAGTACAGAACTGTAGCCACTGACAAACTATAACTAGATGTAAATAACATTGATTTAGCGTGTAAAATAACATGCACTTGTCTTATTATCACATTGAAAACGTATGCTTATATGAACTAAACATCTCTAATTTAACTAAGATTTGATATCAACCACAACTGTAATTCTCTTTCTCAATGTATTCACAAACAGAACAATCAAACCATCATTAGTAAATATTGTGTTAATAACTCTTATTTTGAAACGTCCGTAGTTAAAACAGCTTTTGAGCAGCAGCAGGATAAGTCGACAGTAGTTTTAGCCTCCTGGCAACGATTACCATTAGCCTGACAATCGGCATAACTATTAATTATCTAGTCTAACTACTTACTTCTTTGCTGTGAACTTTCCCTCTCTTCAGTCAGCTGTCCCATATTCTATTAACAACACAAATCTCTCAACCTAATAATCATACATTTATGAACTAACTTTCAGGAATATATTATAGAAAATTTAGCCAACCGTCATTTTAGCCCGCCACTTTTCCCACAGAAGCTAAGTAGAACCAATTTAATGACTCTGCATTTAACCAATTGTGAACGAATGCTTTACTTAAATATACCAGAATGGTAAATTAACAGCTTTCGTTTTAAAATCATTTTACCAGTTGGAAATATGAAATCACAGTATCAATTAGGCGCGCGCTCCATCATTTGCGTATATGAACTGACGACTTCTACTACACTACTGACGTCAGCTACTGATGTCCTAATGTTACCATAGAGCGCCACCTGCTGGCAATACTGTGCATCCAAGAAATACCAAGGAGCTTATGACTGAATCATATAAGTACGCGGCAAAGTAATAATTATGTTTTGTTTTACCTTGGTTTTCTGTGAATTCCCAAAAATTAGGAGGAGCTACTACTTTCCTAACTTTTCAAACACCCACTGCTACATAAACACCATACCTACCTGTACCAGGTAACAAATTAACACTACATGTAGCTGATGCTACCTCAGTTTCAGCTTTCAATCTTCCAAACCCTCAGCCCTCCCGGTTGTCCCTTTCTGACTGTATTTGACTTGGACTATTTTATAAGACTAAACTATTATATGCTCACCCAGCACAACCAGAACAGGACTGGCCACCCCTCAGAGCCAGATTCCTTTCTAGGTATCTTCCTAAATTCGACCCATCAGAGTTTTTCCTAGCCGCTTTGTGTCAACTAGTTGATGTGTACTCTGTCGGGTTCAGGCTGAGAGTTTGTAAAAGCAATTTGTGACAACTTGATTGTAAAAGTTAATCAGTTATACTGTCATGGCATTTCAGTAATGGCTGTCAGTAGATGAGATTTGATCCCATATCATGGCCGACATGGATGTAAGTAATACCTAGAGTTAAACCAATGTGTTTTGGTTACAAGCTACTGAGCCTCATCCAGTGGGTACATGTATTACATGGAACCATAGAGTGGATGCCAGACTCTTAGACTGGGTTGGATCAGAGACTCAGTGTCGTAGTCACTCTTGCAGAGCAGAGTCCTTTCATGACCACCTTTTTTTACTTTGCTTGCAGTCCTTAACGAAACTACAGAAAGAAGATATGGTAGCTCTGGAACTATGAGGCAGAATTGTCTGTTGGATGTCCCATTCAAACCACGGAAGGACTTCATTGAGTTACCCTGGAGAACCTCTGAGGTTCTGACCAATTGGGGATTAACTGGGTTAAGATAAATGTAGCACATGAAATTGTGGATTTCTTTCGATTTTTGATATTTATTGATTGTTAACAAAAAGCCTAGAAATAAACTAATCTAAAAAAATAAAAGGAGATAATGAATATCTAGTTGTCAACAGCCAGTCCATTAATAGTAACACATTTTAAAGCTTTTAAACCAATGAACTCCCTCATTGTTCCTGACAGACAGAGAGTTCTGTTCATTATTCAGTTATAATGTAAATCACCGGTTAACATCAACATGACAGAAAAGGTTCATGGTGTCCATCAAAACAATTATCTACATCTAAATTTAAATAATTAATTGAGAATTTTTTGTCTTTTTTATTTGCTGAAAATGAACAATGAATGCCTCAAATATGTGTCACTGTTCATTTGCAAAAACAAAAGAATAGTTTACTGTAACCTTAACATGTAACAGTCAAGCCATCCAAACAAGTGAGTTAAAACCAATATTCTGACAGTCAAAATTTCAATAAAACATGTATTACCCGACTGTAAATCATGCTCATAATATTCAGGCATTTGTTAAGTGTCGATAAATGTCAAAGAATCCTTATGCATTTTGAGTTAAGCATTCGTACATAATATAGAAGACAACTGAAGAAGCTAAAATATACAGAGCATTGGTATGTCAAGCACATATTTGGGTTATCATTCTCCATTAGGACCATTGCTCATACACCAGTTAATGTAGATAGATACATGGTAATAATAAGATAACAATGGTAAAATAATCTGAATATTTTGCTGGTCATAGTGCTTAGGCATCATGGTGTGGTACAATCTCGTTCACTACACAACTGCTACCATGGATTGCAATTTCTCTATGACAATGTTTTCCATTTCTAAACAATAAAATAAAGTGGGATCATGGTTTAGGCTACTACTTTATTTTCAGTCTCTTGCTTATGCTGTGCTTTGTTGTACCAGATCCCGGTACAATTCAGTATAATCATAGAAGAAACATGTTTTTACAGACTACTGATATGACAGTGGTTTTATTTGACCTAGCTTGTTATTTCATTTCTTTAAGTGCCCCCTACTCTATATAGTTTGTGGGCCTACGCACTAGTGTAATGGCTCCTATAACCAGGTGTAGTGGCTCCTATAACCAGGTGTAGTAGCTCCTATAACCAGGTGTAGTGGCTCCTATAACCAGGTGTAGTGGCTCCTATAACCAGGTGTAGTGGCTCCTATAACCAGGTGTAGTGGCTCCTATAACCAGGTGTAGTGGCTCCTATAACCAGGTGTAATGGCTCCTATAACCAGGTGTAATGGCTCCTATAACCAGGTGTAGTGGCTCCTATAACACGGTGTCGTGTCTCCTATAACCAGGTGTAGTGTCTCCTATGACCAGGTGTAATGGCTCCTATAACCAGGTGTAGTGGCTCCTATAACCAGGTGTAGTGGCTCCTATAACCAGGTGTAGTAGCTCCTATAACCAGGTGTAGTGGCTCCTATAACCAGGTGTAGTGGCTCCTATAACCAGGTGTAGTAGCTCCTATAACCAGGTGTAGTGGCTCCTATAACCAGGTGTAGTGTCTCCTATAACCAGGTGTAGTAGCTCCTATAACCAGGTGTAGTGGCTCCTATAACCAGGTGTAGTAGCTCCTATAACCAGGTGTAGTGGCTCCTATAACCAGGTGTAGTGGCTCCTATAACCAGGTGTAGTAGCTCCTATAACCAGGTGTAGTGGCTCCTATAACCAGGTGTAGTAGCTCCTATAACCAGGTGTAGTGGCTCCTATAACCAGGTGTAGTGGCTCCTATAACCAGGTGTAGTAGCTCCTATAACCAGGTGTAGGATTCCCGTGCTGATGTTGGCACATGCTGCACGTGAGTTGGTGAGCCAGATTCTACTCTGGCTGGGGTGTTGCTGGTGTCTCATTGGCGTTAGCATCAGTGGGCTTGTTCTCCACATCGTCGTCAGAGAGGAGGTCTAGAGATGATCCCTCCACCTGCAGCTGACGCCTGCCGGACCTGCTGGAAGAGTAACTGATGGGGCCTCCACGTCTGCAGGGAACAGAGTGTGCAAGGAGAGGTGGGAAGGATTTAGTGCTGCGAGCTAACGTGTTTACGTGAGAAACATATCACAGCTAGTACCTGTGTGTGTTGTGTTGTTTGTGTGTTATTGACCTGGATGACAGTGTGTACACTTCACATTGCAGCTCTTAAACCACAGGACAGCAGATAGTGCCATATTACTTTGTGTCAGCATTATCAGGATGTGTTTCTACGACCCATTAGGGTAGGGGAGGCCAACAGGGGAGGGCAGCAGGGGAGGGCAGCAGAGGAGGGCAACAGAGGAGAGCAGCAGGGGAGGGCAACAGGAGAGGGCAGCAGAGGAGGGCAACAGAGGAGAGCAGCAAGGGAGGGCAACAGGGGAGGGAAGCAGGGGAGGGCAACAGGGGAGGGCAACTTTTTCATCTCAGGGGCTACATCAGGACTTTGAAATAAAATGGAGGGCCACATTTGTTTGTTCATCGTAAATGATTTGTGGGCCAGAAAAGGGCAATAATTAAATGTATGAATGTATATACAACATTTACGCTGTATGTCTAATATCAAATAAAAATCATTTTAATTCAGATTCAAATACATAACAATTGGACTGGCAAGTTATTTTGTACTTTCCCTCAAAACTGTTTCAACACCTAACATTTGCCTGCACTAGGGCTTAACAAACATTGAACTTGATTTTATTTAAATATTTTTGATAATAATGTGATTATATTATTGTATGAAAAAAAATTGATTGTGTGGTATGTTTGTGTCCTGTGCAAGTACAAGTAATGTGTTTACTGTATGTCAGTACTGTATGTATGTACTGTATGTCTGTACTGTATGTCTGTACTGTATGTCTGTACTGTATGTCTGTACTGTATGTCTGTATTGTATGTCATAACTGTATGTCTGTACTGTTTGTCTGTACTGTATGTCTGTATTGTATGTCATAACTGTATGTCAGGCGACTCTCAGACCTGAGGCGGCTCTTGAGTGTGTTGACCTCACGACTGAGGCCCTCGCTGGCCTCTGTGGCGTCGTCCAGCTCTCTCTGCAGTTTCCTGCGGTAGGCATTGGCCCGGGTTGACTCCTCCTCCGCCTCCTCCAACTGCCTCTTCAGCTGCTTCATACGCGAGTTGGCCTTCTCCATCTGACTCAAGCATAATGGACACCCACCAACTGTGATATAGCACTCATATGAGAAGATACAGCAGTGATGCGCCCTGTTGAACATCACAAACCAACTGTCAGATAGGGTCCAAACTCCTCACCTGTTCCTTGAACTGATCGGCATGGCGACGCTCGTCCTCCACCTGCATACAGACCTCCTTCAGCTTCTTCTCGGTTCGTCTCAAAATCTTATTGGCTGCTGCTCGCTCCCTGTGATGGGACAGAGGAATACGATCAGTACACTGTACAGGAACAATATTGTACCAATGTCTGACTGACACAACGTTGCTATCTTCCTCTGGAATCATCTCCTGGTGAGGTTTGGAGGTGCTATCAGAACAGCGGCTTTGAGTCTCACTTCGCTTCCTGTTCCAGCTGTTCCTCCAGCTGCAGTATCTTGGCCTCCAGGGCGATGATGGAGGCCCTGAAACGGTTCTTCACAGAACCCTCCAGTTCGCCCAGTTTTGCACGCAGCTCCTTGTTCTGCCTCTCCAGCTGCTGCCGTGCATTCTCACTTTTCTGGGCCACACTGCGCTCTGACACCAGCTCCAATGTCAGGCTGTCGGCCTGCGAGAGAGAGGAAAAATGAGAGAGGAATCATTAATAAAGAGCAAGAGGGATGAACAAACAGGTTGGCAGTTGCATATATGTAATATGATTATGATAAGTAGGTATTTACCACCGGGCCGATTGGGCCAGTGCCCAGGGGCCTCCGACCACTAGGGGCCTCCAAGATCCCACTAACTCTGTGGGCTTTTTATTATTATTAATTAAATTAAAATGAATTAATGAATGTGTGTTTGTGTGTATGTGTGTTAATAATAATTTATTTAAAGAAGTATCATGATCAGTTTTTGTCTGTCGGCTGTGTCTGATGATGACAATGAGTTACCGCGTAAACTGTTGATAGCGGCAAGCAAGACAGAAGATAGTGATGGTGAGGGAAAAAAGAGAGACATCGAACAAACATGGATAAAAAACGGTGGAGCCACAAAACGAAAGGCCAAAAGGGAGAAGGATAGCAGAGAGGATGTAATTATCAGAAATATTCCAACCATCTCCACTTTTTTAAAAAGTCGGCTTGTCGTCGCTAATAAAAAGCCTGGCGGCGCCTGCTGTGCCTGTGATGCTAGCAACGAGGAGTTCAGCATCACAGCATCCAGCCTATTTCGGATGAACCTGAACCTGACTTACTTGAGCATCAGCACCAGCACGACAAGAAGACAGAGAACAACAGCCCGGCTGGAGTGACAGACACATGTCCAAGTGCCCCCTACCAACACAGTCCCCGACTCCCAGTGAGAACGAAACCGAAGCACCTAAGCCACTGAAGGCGGCAGAGACCCGGTAGGTTAACAAACGTAGGCAGGAGGCTACATTACAGGTTTGACAGCCTCAAAATGTAGGCGAATCTATTACTTTTCCCACTTATTAAAAACCCTGGTTATTATAGATACCCCTATCGGCGTCAGCCTTCCGAATCTGCGTCCACCAACCCACCTTTATAAATATTTTTTTCTGATTTAGCTAGAGCCCAGCTCCTCTGATCTGTCAATGTCTGTCTGACTATGATATGTTGCTTTTTAAATCATGTAACGTTGTTGTATTAATGTGGACTGTTCATTTTTATTATCAGATACGCGGTCTAGGCTTATTAATACATAATCAGAATCAGCTTTATTGGCCAAGTTTGCGTAAGCAAACAAGGAATTTGACTCCGGTAAACTTAACTCTCTAAGTACAACAATGTACAACATTCACTTTACAAAAAAAGCTAAAAAAAACACAATAAGAGAATAAAAACAGAAATGACAGTAAGAAATATAAAAAAATACTGTAAGAAATATAGATTTGTATACAAATAAATAAATATAGTGCAAAGTGGAACATAATATGTGGGACTCATTCACTAGTTGAGTTGAGTAATATTTCACCTAATATTTTAAAAGTAGCCTATATATTTTGTCTTTTTCCTTCAGTTCACTGCAGAGAAGTATCACTAGTTGCGGTTTTTCGCACAGGCGAAGCAGACACACGGGGTTCGGCCCGAGCTGTGTGTTTGCGTGTGCGTGTGTCAGTGTGAGCCCGTCCTACCAAAGCAGAGAATTAGCTACACACATAGTTCATTATAGGCTATGCTAAGTTTTATGCATTGAAATATTCCCATTTTACATGAAAAAAGTTACATTCGGTTTGGTACATCGCATAGCATTACTATATGTGGGGTACATTTTGGACACATGAGTATTACCCCGATATTGATATAAATACACCCAAAACATGCTTTTAGGGATATTGTAGTCAAATATAGTGCTTGTCATAATGCAGCAACAAAGTAATCTATATTTTCTGTCTATAAACTACTAATCAATTAAAGGTTAAGGGCCTCCAAGATTTTGTGCCCAGGGGCCTCTGCTTTCTAAATCCGTGCCTGTGTGTACCCCTAATAGTAGATGGGCTCCTCATTCTGTACCTGCATGGTGGTTTCTGTACCTCTAACAGGAGATGGGCTCCTCGTTCTGTACCTGCATGGTGGTTTCTGTACCTCTAATAGTAGATGGGCTCCTCATTCTGTACCTGCATGGTGGTTTCTGTACCTCTAATAGTAGATGGGCTCCTCCTTCTGTACCTGCATGGTGGTTTCTGTACCTCTAATAGTAGATGGGCTCCTCCTTCTGTACCTGCATGGTGGTTTCTGTACCTCTAATAGTAGATGGGCTCCTCCTTCTGTACCTGCATGGTGGTTTCTGTACCTCTAATAGTAGATGGGCTCCTCCTTCTGTACCTGCATGGTGGTTTCTGTACCTCTAATAGTAGATGGGCTCCTCCTTCTGTACCTGCATGGTGGTTTCTGTACCTCTAACAGGAGATGGGCTCCTCGTTCTGTACCTGCATGGTGGTTTTGCGGAAGCGGTCATTGAGCAGCTCCATGTTGCTCTGCTCCTCCTCCAGCTCCTCCTCCATCTGTGCGATACGAGCCTCTAGTCTCCTCTTCTCATCCATCAGGGCAGACTTGCCGGAGGTGCTGTTGGAGATCTCATCCGCTAGCTCATCCCGTTCCTGCTCGGCATGGCGTCTTGCCCGCTCTGATGCTGCCAGGTCCTACAGGGCAGAGGTCAGATGTGGGTCAAAACAACAGGATAAAACGACAGGAAACAGAGTTATACCAGGAGCTCTAGTACAGCCTGACATACTTCATGTAGCTGGAGAACCTCTGCCTCCAGGCTCTTAAGCTTCTTCTCGTTTTCCTTAGACAGGGAGAATATCTCATCCCGGGATGCTCTTGCATCTTCCAACTCCCTCTGGTAGTCCTTCATCTGAGCCTAAGGATAGAGGGGTGAAGATGGATCCAATACTGACCCAAATTATCGTCTGAAACGTATTGTCGTCCGGTTTCTTACCTGTAGTTTGCGTAGCTGTTTTATGGCTTCGTCACGGGCCTTGTTAGCGCCCTCTACCTGTCCCACCATGTCCATCAGGTCCATCTCCAGCTTCTTCTTAGCGGCCACTGCCAGAGCTTTCTGTTTTCTTTCATCCTCCAGCTCTGCCTCAATCTCACGAACCTGAGTCCAGGACAGAGCCGGTCACAGGAGATGTGGTTAACATTCTTTGACGGTATGTTTTTCAGGACACATTTTCCCGAGGAAGTAAAATAATTGTGTTCGGAGGTGATGCGTGGCCACTATACCTGTTTGACCAGCTGTCTCTTCTTCTCCTCGCCCATCTCATCTCGTCCTGACAGGTCCCTCTCATACTGGGCTTTCATGGCCTGCATGTTGACCTCCAGACGCAGCTTGGCGTCCTCTGTGGCCTGCAGCTCGTCTTCAAGCTCCTCCAGCTGAGTCCTCATCTCCTCCAGCTGCTGCTCCATGCCACGCTTGGACTTCTCCAGCTCATGGACCTGGGCGAACAGGGGTGGAGAAGAAGAGCAGGTGTTAACTTTTGTACTCAGCTGTCCATAGGCCAGGCACTCAGTGCGACACTCACATTCTTGCCCACGTCATCTTTGGAGCTCATCAGGTCCTCCATCTCAGTCCTCAGCTGCTTGTTGAGTCTCTCAAACTCATCCTTGGCTTCCAGAGCCTCCTCCAGAGTCCGGACCAGAGACAGAGACTTGGTCTCCTTCTCTCTGGCCTCAGCCTCAGCCCTGTCCCGCTCCTCAGCATATCGTGCTGAGATGGACTTCTCCTCAGCCAGCAGCTACAGCACAGAACAAACAGGAACAGATCCATCACCATTAAGGTCAAGCCAAGTTGGCAACTATCATTACCAACGGATTAGAGAGGTTAGTCAAACCTGGTCAAACTTCTTCTGCTTCTTCTCCAGGTTGGAGACAATGGTTCTCTGGTGGTCCAGATCCACCATGAGGTCGTCCAGCTCCTGCTGCAGACGGGTCTTGGTCTTCTCCATCTTCTCGAAGGCGATGGCCTTCTCTTCCAGTTTCAGGGTGCTTATCTCCATGTCCTTCTGCAGCTTCCTCCGTCCCTCCTCCAGACACTCCACCATCCCGGCATCATCCTCAATCTTCTTCTTGGTCTCAACCAGCTGTAATAAAACGATTGTCGCTGTATGATACATCTATAACAAGGTGCAGTTAAGTAAAAACAAAACATTTGAAACAAAACAAATGATTTCAACGTTATTTTATTTATCCAGGTAGTTAAAATGAAATCAGATCGGATGCATACATAGACTTGCTGTTGCTACTGTATGTTAACATCAGTCAATTAGTTAATGAGCTGTATTGAGTTAGGTTATTGTGCTCACCTGGGCCTGCAGTGTACACAGCTGTTTCTCCAGGTTCTTGCGAGCCTCCTCTTCCTCGTCCTGCTGCTCCTGCAAAGCAGTCTTCTCCTCCTCCAACTGGCGAACACGACTGGTCAGGTTCAGTTTCTGACGGGTCTCCTCCTGGAGAAGCTCCTAAAATGACAAACAGAGGTCACACGTGGAACCAGCAGATCCACACTAATGATTGGTCTGAGGTATCTAGTCTTCCTCACCTGTGTGTCCTGTAAGGCACTCTCCAGGCTGGTGGCGTCTTTAGCCAGCTTAATTCCCTTCCTCTCGACATCCTCCAGCAGAGCAGACACGGTATCCAGTTCTGTCTACATACAGGATAAAGCCCAGTTGAGTGACTTCAACCAGCAGAAGATAAAGTGTGTGTGTAAATAACGTGTGTGTGTGTTGCTGAGCCCCTCTCACCTGTAGTTTGTGGGAGCGTTCGGCTACTTCTCCCTTGTTCTTCTCTCCCTCTGTGAACCGGGCCATGTACTCCTGGACCTGAGCTTCAAGCTTCTTTCTCTTGTGTTCTGACTCAGTCTTGGCCTGCTGCAGGACCTTCACCTCACCAACCAGCTCCTTGTTGACACTCTCCACACTCTGCTTGTTCTTCTCCAGGTTGGCCTTAAACTGGACACACACACCAAAACATCTCAGAAGGAGGACGCAATGAAAGAATAATAATGAATAATGAATAACGCAGTCAACTAGCGCGTTTCCTGTTAAACCACCTACCCTCTTGGCCTGCTCCAGCTGCTCAGATAACTCCTCCAGGGCTGTGGAGTGTCGCTGTCTCATCTCCTGGACCTGGGCCTCGTGGTTCTTCGTCTCATCGTCGATGGCCTTCTTCAGCTCTGTCACCTCCTGCTCTCGCTTGGTCCTGAGCTCCTGTTGGGTCGCGGTGGTGTCCAGAGTGTCCTCCAGCTCCGTCTTCAGAGCCTCCAGCTCCTCACTCAGGTCTCTCCTGAATTTCTCAGCCTTGTTCCTGGAGACCTTCTCTGATTCCAGGTCCTCCTGGATCTCGGCCAGCTGTGCCTGCAGCTCTCTCACCTGTTTCAGGGCATTGTTCTTCTGGTTCACCTCATCCTCTCCCCTGACAAACACAAATACACATGTAATACTTTAGGATTCATGACAAAAAATAACACGTACAATGGCCCCAGAATAATCATATAACAGGTTTTGGCTTGCAGATATGACTAAAAGGTTAAACCAAGTTGCAATGCATGACTTTTCCTCTGGTTGGCAGTATATCACATAAAATACAGGGACACTGGCATAGTGTAGCTCCTTAATTCTTTTGATTTAATTTACCATACTGGGATCTGCAATGTCATCAGAGCCCTGTTCACCACTCAACACTGTGACTTTATACTCAGGTTAACTGGCCCCTTGCCACATACACAATGTCCGACACACAATAACAACCTGTGCTTGGTTAGATGTAGTCACTCCTAACATCTACAGTTTGTTTGGTCGACTACCATTTCAGTTAGCCATTGTCAATGACTGGAGCAAATTGCAAAAAGCTTTATGCTTGACACCGGATGAATTCATCTATTTAGTATACAGATATGTTTATTTATTTATTGATTATTGAGTTCTGTTTAGATTTTCATTTTTTCAGGTCTGAGTGTTGCCTCATCCTCTTGCAGTTAAATGCTTTTGTGTCTGGTCATCCATGAAAATGTGAATCGGTTCTCAGCTGGGGCTCTGTTTCCATCCATCCACCTGTCATCTGGGGTTCTGTTTCTCTCACCTGTCATCTGGGGTTCTGTTTCTCTCACCTGTCATCTGGGGTTCTGTTTCTCTCACCTGTCATCTGGGGTTCTGTTTCTCTCACCTGTCATCTGGGGCTCTGTTTCTCTCACCTGTCATCTGGGGTTCTGTTTCTCTCACCTGTCATCTGGGGTTCTGCTTCTCTCACCTGTCATCTGGGGTTCTGTTTCTCTCACCTGTCATCTGGGGCTCTGTTTCTCTCACCTGTCATCTGGGGTTCTGTTTCTCTCACCTGTCATCTGGGGTTGTTTCTCTCACCTGTCATCTGGGGTTCTGTTTCTCTCACCTGTCATCTGGGGGTTCTGTTTCTCTCACCTGTGGTTCTGTTTCTCTCACCTGTCATCTGTGGCTCTGTTTCTCTCACCTGGCTTGTAAAGCCTGCAACTCTTCTTCCTTCTTGGCCAGCTGCACCTTGAGCTCCTCGATCTGAGCTTGCAACTCAGCTATCTGGTCCTGCAGATCTGTGGTCTCTCCATCCAGCTTCCTCTTGGCCTTCTCCAGCTCCTGGCGGGTCTTCTCCTCCTTCTTCAGTCGATCTGGAGGACCAAGGAGCAGAAAGATGTTGTTTTGGTGTGTGTAGGTACTCCCGTAACCATTAGACCTTGTAAGTCAGCGAGAACTTACCTTCCAGGTCCACCATCATCACCTCCTGTTTGTTTTTGGTCTTGCCAAGGTTTTTGGCTTTCTCCTCTTCCTCAGTCAGCTGGGACATCATCTCATTCACACGGTCCTCCAGTAGTTTCTTTTCCTGATCGGGAAAAAGAAATCTGGTTGTTTCGACATCCAGAAAAGGTCAAAATAATCATGCATACCTCTTTTAAAAGCCTTATCCCAAATATAAAAATTTAAGGTCCTCAACATTGACTTGCCTTATCTCTCCACTCACCTTTAGGAATTTGGAGTTCTGGTCCTCCAGGAGAAAGATGTCCTCCTCAAACTTCTTTAACTTGGCCTCGGCCGTCACCTTTTCCAGCTGTAGCTTCTGCCTGGCTGCCTCCTCCTCGTCCAGCTGTTCCTCCAGGTCCTGGATGTGAGACTGCATTTTCTTCTTCTCATTCTGCAGGCCCTGGTTCCTCTCCTCCTCTTCCTCCACCCTTGACTCCAGGTCATGAAGGATCTCCTCCAGCTCCTGCTTCTTTGCGGCCAGACGAGCCCTCATCTCCTCAGCCTCGGCAAACAGCTCTGTCTCCGCCTGGAGCTGCTCTGCCAGGATATTCTTCTCCTCGATCAGCTGCACGATGTAAACATGGAGGTGATGTTAATGAAATCATGTGTTTGGTATGGCCAACTGGAGATAGTGTGGGCTGGACACTGACCTGGGAATGCTTCCTCTCCACCTCCACCAGCTCCACCTCCACCTTGCTCTGCTTCTCCTTCATCTTCAACAGCTCGTCATCCTTGGCCTGCATCTCCTCCTCCTGTCTGGTTACCTGCAGCAGGGGCTTCACCTGGAGGATAAGACACAACCTTGGGTTAATGCACAGCATCCCTTTGTAACTCATAGAGACAGGGCCTCGTACAGTTTAAAGCGCTGTACTGGAGGCATTCACCCACCTTGGTGAAGAGTCTCCACCACTGCCAGTGCTTTAGCTTCAGATAGGCAGAGCAGTTCCTCTGTAGCACCTTGAGACAGCTCAGCTGCTGCTGCTTCTTTGCAAAAGCCCTGTCAGGAGAGAGTTGAGAGACATGGTCAGACATGGTTAAAGACAACCTGGTACATTTGTAATGGCCGCTGACAAATAAATCGTGACAGAAGCAGACTCACTTGCGTGCCAGGTACCCGCGGCAGACAGACTGGAAGTAGATGATGATATCGGTGATCTTCAGGTCCCTCTCCTCCTCCAGATGAGCCAGGACTCCAGCTCTGAAGAAGATCTTACTCTGACCGATCCTGAACAAGTTGAGGTCCAGCTCCAACGCTCGGATCTGAAGAGAATATGGGTCACAATTGTGAATTCAGGGAGAGAAATTCAGAGGGTGCTGAACGTTTAAAACGGTTAATACAGCTTGGGAATGTTTTCAACATGCCGACCACAGTTAGTTAATACAGCTTGGGAATGTATTCAACACGCTAACCACAGTTAGTTAATACAGCTTGGGAATGTATTCAACACGCTAACCACAGTTAGTTAATACCAGAGCTGTAGTACTCGAGACCGGTCTCGGTCTCGAGACCGGTCTCGAGACCACTTTTTTAAGGTCTCGGTCTCGTCTCGGTCTCGGTTACATTTGGACTCGGTCTCGACTCGGTCTCGGACAGTAAGGACTCGTAAATTCTTCCGAGACCAGCCGAGACCAGCGTAGAAATTATCGCCCACAATTTTTCTAGAAAAATATTTTAGTATGACATGTAGAGGCTGTATTTCCATTGGCTGTATTTCGTCCAGAGTCAGACTGTTTTTTTCTGATGTGGCTTATCCCGCCAATGGCTATCTACTTTTAAAGAAAAGCCCACCCCCAGCGTCGCTAGAGCGTGCACCCATTCACGTAAATACTTCAATCTTAAACATATGCTCGATCATGTCTGCACAATCTGCATTATATTCGTTTTGCCTATATTCAGAACATTGAGCACAAATAAATAATTTGTCCGAAAACACACAGCGGTTAGTAATTAAAATACATATATAATGTTGAAAAGCTACAGCCGACGTCCTTCCATGACCTTGTCCTGTTTTTCACAAACCGAACAATATATAAAACTACTATTTACATGTTTTTTGATACCTAAACTGCCTTCCTGTCGCCAAAATCCCACGCCGCTGGGCGTTGGTACCCTAATTGCGGTACCCAGACACCGATCACACTTCACTGAGCCTATATGGCAATGGTTGAATGGGCGATACACAGACAAATACTACGAGAACACATATAGACAATAGTCTGATTGGCTTGGTTGAACTACAAAAAAAGAGGTACGTTTATAAAGAAATATGTTTCACTAAATAAACAGAACGAATTCCGCCAAATACATACAGCCCCATTCATGTGTCATGCGCCTATTGCACTCAATAATTAATAACGAATGAACCACAGTGTATTCATATAGCCTACAAGAGACTTCAACAAAATATTGTTTTGTATCGAAATTAAACGAATATAAACAATAATTATTAATAGGCTAACTACAAATGGGCGATAAATGAAATTACTCATGCACACAGAAGGACGTGGGACATACATAAGTCCGGGGGCATACGGCAGAAAGAGCATAAAACTGGAACGGTTATGGTCCGATCTATATGAAACTGAACCCGTTTTGGTCCGATCTTTATTAAACTGGAAGGGTTTTGGTCTGATCTATATGAACACTGTGCGCAGTTCAACCGGGTTAGTTTGCTGCTGTCTCATGTGCACTCGTAACAATAATGAACACTGTGCGTAGTGCAACCGGTTCGTTTGCGTGTCCTGCTCAAGCAGACAAACAACTGAAGCTGCGTGCCTGTGGACGGATAAATAATTATAAATAGATTTGTTTATCGGCCAATCATGCGCAAATCATTTGATTGCAAGTCGCTTGTGATCTAAAATGTGTTAGCATTTACTACATCAACATAGGACATACAGTTTGATGGATTTTCATTTATTCGATTTTTAGAAATTTTAATATCATAGCCTGTGCATTTTAAAATCATGGTTTTATTTTCGTATTTTATGTTTACATAAGACAATAAATAGGCCTAGATACTCTTTTAATAAAATTCATTTAATTCAGGATGACAACACAGTAGATGATCTGATGCTGTTGGTCAAGTGTTTTTACATTGGTCATTGGACCAAAAACATGTCATATTATTTAGTGTTGATATGACTGGTCTCGGTCTCGGCCCCCTTTGGTATCGGTCTCGTCTCGGTCTCGGCCACCTTCGGTCTCGGTCTCGTCTCGGTCTCGGCCCCCTTCGGTCTTGGTCTCGTCTCGGTCTCGGCCCCCTTCGGTCTCGGTCTCGTCTCGGTCTCGCTTTAGGTGGTCTCGAGCACAGCTCTGGTTAATACAGCTTGGGAATGTATTCAACACGCTAAACACAGTTAGTTAAATCAGCTTGGGAATGTATTCAACACGCTAACCACAGTTAGTTAATACAGCTTGGGAATGTATTCAACACGCTAACCACAGTTAGTTAATACAGCTTGGGAATGTATTCAACACGCTAACCACAGTTAGTTAATACAGCTTGGGAATGTATTCAACACGCTAACCACAGTTAGTTAATACAGCTTGGGAATGTATTCAACACGCTAACCACAGTTAGTTAATACAGCTTGGGAATGTATTCAACACGCTAACCACAGTTAGTTAATACAGCTTGGGAATGTATTCAACACGCTAACCACAGTTAGTTAATACAGCTTGGGAATGTATTCAACACACTAACCACAGTTAGACACAGAAACACTCACCATCCTCTCACAGGCCTGTTTGCCGTCCATGAAGCCCTTGGGGATCGAGTTGGGGGTCAGGATCTCATACCTGAAGGGGAACCAGAGATCATTACACCATTACATGTTGACTAGCACCAGGATGTGATGACTAAGGTCACCATGTTCGGTTATAGAACAGTAACGCGTGCCAATGAAAAACAGCAGAACTCTGTGACGTCTCCTACATAAGTGAACATTGAAACAGATCTGGGGGAAATGACTGACATGTTTTTTGGTATGAGGTATCGTGGGGTACCTCTGTCTGAACTCCTGGAAAACGATGCGGTTGGGGAAACCTTGTCTGCAGATACGGATCCCCTCCAGAACTCCATTACACCGTAACTGGTCCAGAACCAGATGGGGATCCAGCTTACCAGCCTGTCATGAGGGGTACATTAAAGTGACCCTTTAAGTCCTCTGGAAGACATCATTCATCACGTAACACGCCCATAGAGACACAAACTCTCCACTATGCTATTGTTTGGAACATCCTTCCATGTATGTTTACGAAGGCAGAAGGCCCTCTTAGGTCAGATCGGAAAGAGCTTTGTGGCTAGTGGAGGCTCTGGTACGAGCTGATCTGGTAAGGGCTGATCTGGTACGGGATGATCTGGTACGGGCTGATCTGGTACGGGCTGATCTGGTACGGTATTATCTGGTACGGGCTGATCTGGTACGGTATTATCTGGTACGGGCTGATCTGGTATGAGTTGATCTGGTACAGGCTGATCTGGTACGGGCTGATCTGGTACGGGCTGATCTGGTACGGGCTGATCTGGTACGGGCTGATCTTGTACGAGCTGATCTGATATGTGCTGATCTGGTACGTGCTGATCTGGTACGGTATTATCTGGTACGGTATTATCTGGTACGGGCTGATCTGGTACGAGTTGATCTGATATGTGCTGATCTGGTATGGGCTGGTCTTGTACGGTATTATCTGGTACGGTATTATCTGGTATGGTATTATCTGGTATGGTATTATCTGGTATTATCTGGTATGGTATTATCTGATATGGTATTATCTGGTATGGTATTATCTGGTACGGTATTATCTGGTACGGTATTATCTGGTATGGTATTATCTGGTATGGTATTATCTGGTATGGTATTATCTGGTATGGTATTATCTGGTATGGTATTATCTGGTATGGTATTATCTGGTATTATCTGGGATGGTATTATCTGGTATGGTATTATCTGGTATTATCTGGGATGGTATTATCTGGTATGGTATTATGTGGTATGGTATTATCTGGTATGGTATTATCTGGTATGGTATTATCTGGTATTATTTGGTATGGTATTATCTGGTATGGTA
This sequence comes from Dallia pectoralis, assembly GCA_029465975.1. Classification (NCBI taxonomy): domain Eukaryota; kingdom Metazoa; phylum Chordata; class Actinopteri; order Esociformes; family Umbridae; genus Dallia; species Dallia pectoralis. The sequence continues at coordinate 11,051,674 of CM055752.1, read as the reverse complement.
TTATCTGGTATGGTATTATGTGGTATGGTATTATCTGGTATGGTATTATCTGGTATGGTATTATCTGGTATTATTTGGTATGGTATTATTTGGTATGGTATTATCTGGTATGGTATTATCTGGTATGGTATTATCTGGTATTATCTGGTATGGTATTATCTGATATGGTATTATCTGGTATGGTATTATCTGGTATGGTATTATCTGGTATGGTATTATCTGGGATGGTATTATCTGGTATGGTATTATCTGGTATGGTATTATCTGGTATGGTATTATCTGATATGGTATTATCTGGTATGGTATTATCTGGTATGGTATTATCTGGTATGGTATTATCTGGTATGGTATTATCTGGTATGGTATTATCTGGTATGGTATTATCTGGTATGGTATTATCTGGTATGGTATTATGTGGTATGGTATTATCTGGTATTATCTGGTATGGTATTATCTGGTATTATCTGGTATGGTATTATCTGATATGGTATTATCTGGTATTATCTGGTATGGTATTATCTGGTATGGTATTATCTGGTATGGTATTATCTGGTATGGTATTATCTGGTATGGTATTATCTGGTATGGTATTATCTGGTATGGTATTATCTGGTATTATCTGGGATGGTATTATCTGGTATGGTATTATCTGGTATGGTATTATCTGGTATGGTATTATCTGGTATGGTATTATCTGGTATGGTATTATCTGGTATGGTATTATCTGGTATGGTATTATCTGATATGGTATTATCTGGTATGGTATTATCTGGTATGGTATTATCTGGTATGGTATTATCTGGTATGGTATTATCTGGGCTGATCTGGTATGAGCTGATCAGACTGACCCTCTTATCGTGGTTCGGGATGATACAGCGAACGAAGTTGGGGTTGGTGTTCCTCAGTGTGGCCATCAGCTTGGTAAGGGACTCCTTGTAGAGCTGCCCCACTGTACGGAACATGCCCTTACGAGTCTTATAGGCTGCGCCAAAGGCAGTCTCGTTCATCCCAGCTACTTGGTCCAGACCCACGATACGGTCCACTGAGGATAGAAGGGTACAGTTAGATAGGCCCACAATGCAAGAGAGAAGAGACGTGTGTGGGAACAAGACACACATTAAGGAGGCAGAGGACGAGAGGCAAGGCCAAGACAGATGAGGTCTGTGCATAACGATATGTACACAAGCAGATAGACAGCCAGAGTGGGTGAATGGGCAATTGGCATGACTACACGTCCAATAAACAGGAGTGGCTGTGAATCAGGCTTTTATCATGATTTATCCTATACCAGATTAAAGATCCAGATGCTTCTGCACACGTGTGTGATAGATCATGTTCGTTCTGCTGACAGACAACTCAAATCTGTGGCTGCTTCCGGAGACTCTACACACTTCAAAAACTGTAATATAGACAATTTACATATTTAAGAAAACTATATAGACAGCTTTAATCACAAGTAATGACGTGCCGGTGTCATGATGTTGTTCATTCACCGTAACAGCAAAAATTCAGACAGAGACCATACTATGTATGACAAATATCGTCAAGAAGCCTGAGCGCTTGGGCTAGCAATACTGAGCAGTCTGTGCGCAGGGCTAACTGAGCTCAGCGCTAACTGAGCAAAGGGCTAACTGAGCGCAGGGCTAACTGAGCTCAGCGCTAACTGAGCAAAGGGCTAACTGAGCGCAGGGCTAACTGAGCGCAGGGCTAACTGAGCGCAGGGCTAACTGAGCGCAGGGCTAACTGAGCAAAGGGCTAACTGAGCGCAGGTCTAACTGAGCGCAGGGCTAACTGAGCGTAGGGCTAACTGAGAGCCGGGCTAACTGAGCGCAGGGCTAACTGAGAGCAGGGCTAACTGAGCAAAGGGCTACATTTAACTGAATTGAGCACTCAGCAGGTGCTACTGTTAGCTTCAATATGTTTTTGAAGAGGGAGTAACAACCAACATAAAATCCTACAGGTATACATTCACTAAAAAGCAAACAACAAAGGTAAAAAATCTAAGAAAACACTTGTCTTGGTGTTAAAAATGTATAATACATGCTAGGAGTATACTGTTTGAAAGTAAAAAAAAAGTTAAACACAGAAAAATAATAATACCCCGCGACCCGACCCCGGACAAGCGGTTAAAAATGAGATGAGATGAGAGACAGAAAAATAAATATTTCATGAACAATTACAGATGATAAATATTAGACCAGAATGGTTAGGGTTACTTACTCCAAAAAATGTGGGCTCACTGTCACAATGTGTGCAATATGTCTTATTGATTTTCAAAACACGTGTGCAATATGTCACAACATGTGTGCAATATGTCTTATTCATTTTCACAACATGTGTGCTATATGTCTTATTCATTTTCACAACATGTGTGCAATATGTCTTATTTATTTTCACAACGTGTGCACTAAGTCACAACAAGTGTGCAATGTTGTGCAAAACATGCAAGCAGACAAAGACCGTTTAACATTTCCCCTCGTAAATGTGTCCCATATCATCTAAACGAGTACCGTTCAAACGTGGAACGTCGTGGCTAACGCAGGGATGAACTGATGCACATAAGAACAACATGTTGCTCGAAAAATAGATGTTTAAAAAGAGTGTTTGTTTTTTAGTAAGTAAAAGTAAAAAACGCACCTTTGTGGGAGGACGATAAGCAGCAACAAGATATATCAGAAATAAATACATACGGAGAACATGATTAGTCTACGTAGAGAAGCATCTGGATATTTAGCCAGAGAGATAAAGTATGTTCCAAAACAGTGAGAAATACTCAGTCCACAGCCTGAAATACGCTAATTAATTAGGTGAATGAGAGTCAATACATGGTGAAAGTGCTGTATGTATGACTGCACATCAGACCGCACATCAGACCGCACCTCAGACCGCACCTCAGACCGCACATCAGACCGCACCTCAGACCGCACATCAGACCGCACCTCAGACCGCACATCAGACCGCACATCAGACCGCACCTCAGACCGCACATCAGACCGCACATCAGACCGCACCTCAGACCGCACCTCAGACCGCACCTCAGACCGCACCTCAGACCGCACATCAGACCGCACATCAGACCGCACATCAGACCGCACATCAGACCGCACATCAGACCGCACATCAGACCGCACATCAGACCGCACATCAGACCGCACATCAGACCGCACATCAGACCGCACATCAGACCGCACATCAGACCGCACATCAGACCGCACATCAGACCGCACCTCAGACCGCACATCAGACCGCACCTCAGACCGCACATCAGACCGCACATCAGACCGCACATCAGACCGCACATCAGACCGCACCTCAGACCGCACATCAGACCGCACATCAGACCGCACATCAGACCGCACATCAGACCGCACCTCAGACCGCACATCAGACCGCACCTCAGACCGCACATCAGACCGCACATCAGACCGCACATCAGACCGCACATCAGACCGCACATCAGACCGCACATCAGACCGCACATCAGACCGCACATCAGACCGCACATCAGACCGCACATCAGACCGCACCTCAGACCGCACATCAGACTATGATAACTCAAGGCAGGTTGAGAGGAAAAAAGGCAGCTTAGCTCATTCCAGAAAAATTACAAATTCCTGGTCTGTTGCCTAATAATCAAATACATTAGTGGTGTAGAATGTCAGTGCCATTACATTATCCATCCATCTCCTGTGAAGTATATGGCTTTAATACTGAATGTATGAATTGCACATTGCTCTGTGACAAAACAGCTGTGCTGCAAATATTACATGCCAGTATTATACTTCTGATAAAGTGCAGACAGAACAGCTACAGGCAGCTACAGACACATCAGTATAATACTTCAGATACAGTGTAGACAGCTACAGACACATCAGTATTGTAGTTCAGATATAATGGAGACAGCTACAGACACATCAGCATAATACTTCAGATACAGTGTAGACAGCTACAGACACATCGGTATTATAGCTCAGATAAAGTGTAGACAGCTACAGACATATCCGTATTATACTTCAGATAAAGTGTAGACAGCTACAGACACATCGGTATTATAGTTCAGATAAAGTGTAGACAGCTACAGACACATCAGTATAATACTTCAGATAAAGTGTAGACAACTACAGACACATCAGATTATAGTTCAGATAAAGTGTAGACAGCTACAGACACATCAGTATAATACTTCAGATACAGTGTAGACAGCTACAGACACATCAGTATTATAGCTCAGATATAATGGAGACAGCTACAGACACATCAGCATAATACTTCAGATACAGTGTAGACAGCTACAGACACATCGGTATTATAGCTCAGATAAAGTGTAGACAGCTACAGACAGCTACAGACATATCCGTATTATACTTCAGATAAAGTGTAGACAGCTACAGACACATCGGTATTATAGTTCAGATAAAGTGTAGACAGCTACAGACACATCAGTATAATACTTCAGATAAAGTGTAGACGGCTACAGACACATCAGTATTGTAGTTCAGATAAAGTGTAGACAGCTACAGACACATCAGTATTATACTTCAGATACAGTGTAGACAGCTACAGACACATCAGTATTATACTTCAGATAAAGTGTAGACAGCTACAGACATATCCGTATTATACTTCAGATAAAGTGTAGACAGCTACAGACAGCTACAGACATATCCGTATTATACTTCAGATAAAGTGTAGACAGCTACAGACAGCTACAGACACATCAGTATAATACTTGAGATAAAGTGGAGACAGTATAGCTACAGACACATCAGTATTATACTACAACAGACAGCTACAGGCACATGCACGTTGCTCATGTCTTGGTTAGCAACAGTACATTTAGGTACATGCAAAGCCTTGGGAGGAGGACATGTGCTCATAGGGGCGCAAAGTGTAGCCATGAGCAGCCAGAAAGAACCCTAAACAACAGCAGGGAGAACCCTAAAAGACAGCAGTATGAACCTTAAAAGACAGCAGGAAGAACCCTAAAGGACAGCAGGAAGAACCCTAAAGGACAGCAGGGAGAACCCTAAAGGACAGCAGGGAGAACCCTAAAAGACAGCAGTATGAACCTTAAAAGACAGCAGGAAGAACCCTAAAAGACAGCAGGAAGAACCCTAAAGGACAGCAGGAAGAACCCTTAAGGACAGCAGGAAGAACCCTTAAGGACAGCAGGAAGAACCCTTAAGGACAGCAGGAAGAACCCTTAAGGACAGCAGGAAGAACCCTTAAGGACAGCAGGAAGAACCCTTAAGGACAGCAGGAAGAACCCTTAAGGACAGCAGCTATGACATGAGCAACCTTCCACATTCACCTGGAGGCTCAAGGAGGGCAGAAGCTTTGTCATAGAAAGACGCTCTCTGAAAGGTCTGAATGTCTACAGCCCAGAAACAGAGAGGAGGATTTAAGGAACATTAACATGCATGAACAGAAATATTATTATGTTAACATATAAACGATACACACTAAAACTACTAACTAAATTAGTAGTGTATAAAGTATATGACACAGACATGTTGCTGTTAGTGGGAAATTGGAAGCACAGTGGCAGAGGAATCAGCGATATAACTATAGCAACTCTTGCATTATCTTTGCCCTATATAGTCTGCAGATAAATAGAATATATATGTATATATATATATATTTAACCTCTACAGCATGTTTTATATAACCTCATTAATTTTTATAGAAAATAAACAAACAAACATGAACCTTACGTCGTCTAAAAGCGACCTTGTTTTTTCAGCAGTTCTAATCTTTTTATTCATTAAAAGCAAAGTCATTTAATTTTTTTAAATTGGGCAAAAGGGCAGATTTACAATCAGATATTTCTGGTTATTTCACAAACACAAAATGTTTTGTCTGGCAATACTAATCAGAGAGCAATAAGCCATTAATAATTGAACCACAAAAAAGTATAATTGATGAGAGCCTATAAAAATACCCACACCATATGAACTATTGTACAAAGTGTCACGTTTAAAAAAACAAAACAACGTAATCACTTACAGCGAACAGGCAAAACTCTAAGAACTAACTAGTGTGAATGAGGCACAGGCACTCACCGTCCTTCCAGAGCTCAGACACAAACTTGTCAGTGGACTGGTTGAGTAGCGTGGCCACGTTGTCATTCAGAGGGTCCATGTTCTTCATCAGCCACTCATCTGCCTTGTAGTCCACCTGAGAAGACCACCATATAGAGAAGACTATTGTCAGGGTTTACATGGAAACATAATGTCACACAGTTCACCTGAGGAGAAAGACCACCATATAGAGAAGACTATTATCAGAGTTTACATGGAAACATAATGTCACACAGTTCACCTGAGAAGACCACCATATAGAGAAGACTATTATCAGGGTTTACATGGAAACATAATGTCACACAGTTCACCTGAGAAGAAAGACCACCATATAGAGAAGACTATTATCAGGGTTTACATGGAAACATAATGTCACACAGTTCACCTAAGGAGGAAACAGACTTAATCTTACTGCTGTTTCACCTGGTATATAGTGTCAACTAGCTTCTGTTTCACCTGGTATATAGTGTCAACTAGCTTCTGTTTCACCTGGTATGTAGTGTCAACTAGCTTCTGTTTCACCTGGTATGTAGTGTCAACTAGCTTCTGTTTCACCTGGTATATAGTGTCAACTAGATTCTGTTTCACCAGGTATGTAGTGTCAACTAGCTTCTGTTTCACCTGGTATGTAGTGTCAACTAGCTTCTGTTTCACCTGGTATATAGTGTCAACTAGATTCTGTTTCACCAGGTATGTAGTGTCAACTAGATTCTGTTTCACCAGGTATGTAGTGTCAACTAGCTTTTGTTTCACCTGGTATGTAGTGTCAAATAGCTTCTGTTTCACCTGGTATGTAGTGTCAACTAGATTCTGTTTCACCTGGTATATAGTGTCAACTAGCTTTTGTTTCACCTGGTATGTAGTGTCAAATAGCTTATGTTTCACCTGGTATGTAGTGTCAACTAGATTCTGTTTCACCTGGTATATAGTGTCAACTACATTCTGTTTCACCAGGTATGTAGTGTCAACTAGATTCTGTTTCACCTGCTCACCAACTTTCATGCTGGATCAAGTGAAAAAGAAAATGAACCTGTAGCGGCTCTAAACAAAAACTGTCTTATCATTATTCAGGGTTTATTGTAAATCTGGTGCTGTTATTAGATTAACATTTGTATCTGAAGCTCTAATCTAATTAAAACATTTGATTGTAGATGATATCGACGTTCTGTTATATGTGGCGTTTGGCCTGGAATGTACACGGACCTGCTTCCAGATGGGATTCAGTCTCAAACCAACGTGAACAAGATGTTGAAAATAAGAGCACAACCAAGCTTTTGTGTTAAGGCAATGACCTGTTGGATTTAGAAAAGGCATGTCCGTAGCCTCCAGGGCAGAACTAAAACACTGCCCAGTAACAACCCAGTTAAAAAACCAACACATGGAAAACATCTTTCTCAAGTCATTATAGAGCTGAACAGCAATTCGTTTTTCAACACTATAACATCCTATTCCAAGCCCTCACATGGCAAAGCAAGAGAAAGAAATTGGACTCTTCTAATATATGTGGCCCTCAGCAGACACTGGAGGCCCTCAGCAGACACTGGAGGCCCTCAGCAGACACTGGAGGCCCTCAGCAGACACTGGAGGCCCTCAGCAGACACAGGATGGTGAGGGCCTCATATGGTAACTACCGTAACTAAACTAACTGTCTTTACAACGACTATGAGAGAAACATATAGGAAGTAATTTCCTCTCTTGTCGAGCGTCGACTCACCCTGCCAGCGTAATGAATGATGCAAAAGTCAGCCTTGTCCTTCAGCTGTCTGGGCTTCTGGAACTTGGGGTGGGTACCCTGCTCCTGGAGGACCTTTTCCACAAAGCTCTTGTCAGTGGCCTTGGGGAACCAGCACTCCTCATCCAACAGGGCCAGTACACCTGGGGGTTGATCTGCAGAAATATTTCATATTATACTGTGTCCCTCAGGTGTAATCGCCAGCATCACAGCCATACTGTAGACATGTGTAAATATGTATAACTCACTGGCTTCTCAATGAGGTCGATGCAGGGCTGCAGGTCCAGGCCAAAGTCGATGAAGCTCCACTCGATGCCCTCCCTCTGGTACTCCTCCTGCTCCAGGATGAACATGGTGTGGTTGAACAGCTGCTGGAGCTTCTCATTGGTGTAGTTGATGCACAGCTGCTCAAACGAGTTCAGCTATCGGAGGGGAGTGAGAGACGGGTGCCATTACAGGCCATCATGACGAGACACATCTACTGACATGATCGGATGTTCAACAAGAAATGATCACGTTGGATTAAATGTTTACCGCAAAGATCTCGAAGCCAGCGATATCCAGTATGCCGATGAAAGATGCTCCCTGTCTCTTGGTCCTGTCCAGGGCTTTGTTAATGCGGTGAACCAGCCAGCGGAACAGACGCTCATATGTGGCTTTGGCCAGGGCTTCCACTGCAAAGTCAGCCTGGGGACAGAATGAGAGAGTGAGTTTGAGGGACTGCGTCCGTTTCTGATGTTCCTGCTATGAGACCCCCTCACCTGCTCTTTGGTCTGGGCCTTCTGGACGTAATCCCGTCCCACTTTGATGCGCGGGGAAAGAATGGCTCGGGTGAACTCCATCACATTCAGACCCAGCAGGTGACAGAGCTTCTGGGCCGCTGGGTTATAGAGACAGAACGTTGGGTTAGGGGTCGTAGCAGCGTGGAAATGTGCCCAGTCAGAGGATGTACAGTCCAAATGAAGAGGTCCAAACGCAGCCTGTATCTAGCCTGTATGCAGCCTGTATCTAGCCTGTATGCAGCCTGTAACTAGCCTGTATGCAGCCTGTATCTAGCCTGTATGCAGCCTGTAACTAGCCTGTATGCAGCCTGTATCTAGCCTGTATCTAGCCTGTATGCAGTCTGTACCTAGCCTGTATGCAGCCTGTATGCTGCCTGTATCTAGCCTGTATGCTGCCTGTATCTAGCCTGTATGCTGCCTGTATCTAGCCTGTATGCTGCCTGTATCTAGCCTGTATGCAGCCTGTATGTAACCGTGGAGACATTCCAGAGAGAGATATGCTTTAATAAATCTCAGTGAAGCAGTATCTCTTCATTTCATCCCAAGTTACAAGTATGACCATCAGAGTTAATGTCACCACCAAATACACAAACATGTTTCAAATGTCAACCAAACGTAACATTTTATACAATTGACAGAGCAATGTGTCATAGAAAAACACCTACATGACTTTATATTAACAAAAGCAGCAGAGAGCATCAGGTTGGACAATGACAAAGTCAATGTAGAAGGTGGGACAAACCAGACCTCAGTTCAGTGAAGAATATATAAGCAGTAATTAATTCGAGGTAAAAGATGTAATGGAGCTGCTGACACTGCTATCCTGGCCTCAGCAGCAACATTGAAGACTCAATTCTGTATTTGTTGTTGTTGTGATTTCAGACGAATTCCAATGAGTCTGTCCTGCAGTGAGTAATATTGTCACAGCCTGATCAGTCCACAGTGCATTGTGGGAGAATCAATGACAAGGACATCCCAGGCGGTCAACTCTCAGTCAGGTGGAACATTACAGCTGTGTTGTGTATCTGTTCCTTACGAATGACCAAACAGTACATCTGACAGAACTTGTGGGTGGACTGTTTGGCGGTTGAGGTAAGAAGGTCACCTGTGTTCTCGGGCATGGAAGCCTGGTCTGTGTTCCTCTCCTTCTTGAAGACAACATTACCAAACTGTAGTACTGCAGACACCACCTTCAGCATGCCTGAAACCACAAGGAAAAATCAGAAGATCTAAATCAGATCAGTAAAGTGATTCATAATTTGTGTGTGTGTGTGTGAGTAGATGTGTGGTGTGTGTGTGTCTATGTGTGTGTGTGTGTGTGTGTGTGTGTGCGTGCGTGTGAGTAGATGTGTGGTGTGTGTCTGTGTGTGCGTGCGTGTGAGTAGATGTGTGTGTGTGAGTAGATGTGTGTGTGTGTGTGTGTGTGTGTGTGAGTGGATGTGTGTGTGCGAGTAGATGTGTGTGTGTGCGTGTGTGTGAGTGGATGTGTGTGTGTGAGTGGATGTGTGTGGGTGCGTGTGTGTTTGTGAGTGGATGTGTGTGTGTGTGTGAGTGGATGTGTCTGTGTGTGAGTGGATGTGTGTGTGTGTGAGTGGATGTGTGTGTGAGTGGATGTGTCTGTGTGTGAGTGGATGTGCGTGTGTGTGCTTGTGTGTGTGTGTGTGTGTGCGTGTACTCACATACAATCTCCTCGTGGGAGAAGCTCATGATGTACATGGCCTCCATGGTCTCCTGGAAATTGTCCTTGTCCTGCTGACCAGGAATGGTGATGTTGCCGTTGGACAGGAAGCGGTAGCTGTTGAAGCCCTCTAGCAGAAGGTCAGCTGGGAGAAACAGGTAGACAAAACAATTAACCAATACCAGAACAGAACAATACCGGCTCATAACATCAGAACTGAGAGACCAGAACAGAACAATACAGAACTGAGAGACCATCGCAACAAGACAATCAACAGTAAACAAGGTACTGACTTTTGAGGTGCTCCCCAGCTCCCGCTAGTAGCTGGTAGAAGATGTGGAAGGTCCTCTCATCTTTGGCCTGGCGGATGGCACGGGACTTCTCCAGCAGGTCTGGTGGTCAGGTTGTCAAGGACCAACGCAGCAACACCACCACCATCCCTGAGCTAATAGCTAGCATGCTTATTGGCTAATGTGCCTAGCCAAGCATAATGCTCATTAACATTAGACGGGTTGGTAGGAATAGCGTGTAATAGCTACAATAGCTAAATAATATACATACAAACAGGTCAAATGTACTTCTGCTACACCAATCTCACTAGGTTTTAATCAAGTCACATGATGTTGACCGACATGGCGTTTGACTACATGATGTTTTGTCTAGAGACTTTTACTGTTGGAAGCCAGGCAGAAGAAATATGGTGGTCATCACTGGAACTCAGTTCTCCAATTCCCCCGGAGACGCTTGAAATTTAATGAGAGTTTCCGGACACCTTGACTACAACCGTCTCAGGGAAAGGAATGCACACAAACCAAATATTATACAACCTTGTTTTCTCAAGAGACATGAGTATGGACTTACCACACAAGCATATGGACCGGCGGAGGCAAATCAGTCTTAGAATAAAACCCAATGCTCAGTTTACACCACCAAACTAGACAGGTGTCCCTAAGAACCAGAGTCCAGACATTCTGTCTGATGAACACACTGGATTGAGGTGCATTCCTGCTGGGACACACAGAATCCCAGAGCCCCTGAGACAAACCACCGGTCTGCATGCAGAGATCCAGACACCAGTCTCTGAGGATACATGTCTCGATGTTGGCCCCGACAATGTAGCCGGTCACGTCAAAGTTGACCCGGATGAACTTGCCCTGTAGGAAGACAAACGTCACGTATGTTTACAAACGTGGGGCTTCTGGTTGGCCTCTGTGGCCCCAGCACCCAACCAATCATATCTGCTGTAGACATTAACATCATGGACCATACAATTCCTGGTCTAGAGTGTGTCTGAACCATGGACCATACAATGCCTGGTCTAGAGTGTGTCTGGACCATGGACCATACAATGCCTGGTCTAGTGTGTGTCTGAACCATGGACCACACAATGCCTGGTCTAGTGTGTTCGTACCATGGACCACACAATACCTGGTCTAGAGTGTGTTTGGACCATGGACCACACAATGCCTGGTCTAGTGTGTTTGGACCATGGACCACACAATGCCTGGTCTAGTGTGTTTGGACCATGGACCACACAATGCCTGGTCTAGTGTGTTCGTACCATGGACCACACAATACCTGGTCTAGAGTGTGTCTGGACCATGGACCACACAATACCTGGTCTAGAGTGTGTCTGGACCATGGACCATACAATACCTGGTCTAGAGTGTGTCTGGACCATGGACCACACAATGCCTGGTCTAGAATATGTCTGAACCATGGACCATACAATTCCTGGTCTAGTGTGTTCGGACCATGGACCATACAATGCCTGGTCTAGAATATGTCTGAACCATGGACCATACAATGCCTGGTCTAGTGTGTTCGGACCATGGACCACACAATGCCTGGTCTAGTGTGTTTGGACCATGGACCACACAATGCCTGGTCTAGTGTGTTTGGACCATGGACCACACAATGCCTGGTCTAGTGTGTTCGTACCATGGACCACACAATGCCTGGTCTAGTGTGTTTGGACCATGGACCACACAATGCCTGGTCTAGTGTGTTTGGACCATGGACCACACAATACCTGGTCTAGTGTGTTCGTACCATGGACCACACAATTCCTGGTCTAGTGTGTTCGGACCATGGACCACACAATGCCTGGTCTAGTGTGTTCGTACCATGGACCACACAATACCTGGTCTAGTGTGTTCGTACCATGGACCACACAATACCTGGTCTAGTGTGTTTGGACCATGGACCACACAATGCCTGGTCTAGTGTGTTCGTACCATGGACCACACAATGCCTGGTCTAGAGTGTGTCTGGACCATGGACCATACAATACCTGGTCTAGTGTGTTCGGACCATGGACCACACAATGCCTGGTCTAGTGTGTTTGGACCATGGACCACACAATGCCTGGTCTAGTGTGTTCGTACCATGGACCACACAATTCCTGGTCTAGTGTGTTTGGACCATGGACCACACAATGCCTGGTCTAGTGTGTTCGTACCATGGACCACACAATACCTGGTCTAGAGTGTGTCTGGACCATGGACCACACAATACCTGGTCTAGAGTGTGTCTGGACCATGGACCACACAATACCTGGTCTAGAGTGTGTCTGGACCATGGACCACACAATGCCTGGTCTAGAGTGTGTCTGGACCATGGACCACACAATGCCTGGTCTAGAGTGTTCGTACCATGGACCATACAATGCCTGGTCTAGAGTGTCCAGACCATAGAAGATGGAAAAGTCAGTTCCCAATCAGGTCAAAATGTGCTACTTTACAGCAGCTCCAAAAAAGCCTATTTAAAGTGTGTGGTTGGTGGTTTGAAGGCATCTCAGGCATGTCTGTGGGCGAGGTAGTGGTTTGGTGTTGACAGTGAGGAGTTATGGAGACGTGTGGATGGACGGGCAGCTGAAATGTACTGTTGCTGCCTGTTGTCGACATCACTAGTGTGTTTTGGTATTAGGTAAACTCTGTGTTAATGCCCTTTACCATTATCATTTTGAACCCCATAATCCAATCCAAACCAAACCCAGAAGAACCGACTGTACAATGTTATGAGATATCAGAATGTTTATTATATGTCAAAACTGCAAAAACAGAGGGGTTGTGTGTGATATATTTATAGATAACAACTGTTAACATTACACATCAATAATATTACATGGTCAATCTAGCGTGCTGTAATGGTTTAACTTACAAAGCGTGACGAGTTGTCGTTTTTCACCGTCTTAGCATTGCCAAAGGATTCCAGTATAGGATTGGCTTGCAAAAGCTGTTGTTCCAGCTCACCCTGTAAATAGATGGAAGACACTGAGTGATCCAGAAAAATATTAACCACAACCACAACCAAGCAAGGACATTAATCACTAATAAAAGGAAGTATTCAATGAATTCTCATTTAATATGTGCCTTTTCTTTCCACACAGAGTAATGATAGAAACTAAATGAATGTAAGACTTCTGATATGCAGAAGAGATCTGCTATATTGTTTTTTAATAATCCAATTTCAAGTAAAATGATGTCAGTAACATTGTGCCCAAATATTGTATAAAATCTATAGAAATACTTCATGTGAACCATATGACTCTTCAGATCATCTGTAAAACCAAATATATAATGCAAACTGGATTAAGACTTTTTGTAATTCATCAATTAAAATCTATGTGGGACTTTTTGGATATTTTTAATGTTTACATTTTCACCCTGAGTGAATAACAGTTGAATAATAATAACATTGAAGAAAAAACGGAGACATAGTAAAGTAATAAGGTAACTCATAGTGTCACTAGTGTGGTGAGTTGTGTTCCACGCAGGAAGTTTAGTGGGGTGCACTTCCTGTGTTTCTGTGATTGGTTTCCTTTTAGCACAGCTGTTTCTGTTTAGCTTATCACAGGGGCATAGTTTAGCAATTAGCAGGGGTATTTAAGTTACAGGGAGATGTCACCACTTTGTTGGTTATTATTTACATGTCACAATCTATGTTTTGGTGTGTTGTTCGTTGTGTAGCTGCCAGTTTGCGCCCAATAGCGCATTTAGATTTTAGTCCAGTTACATGTTTTGCCGTTAAGAAGCTTTGCGTGTGGCTCATTCCACACTTTACCCTAAATACTCCAGAATAACTTTAGAAGGTAATACTCCAGTATAACTTCAGAAGGATATACTGCAAAATAACTTTTGAAGGTAATACTCCAGAATAACTTCAGAAGGTTATACTACAGAATAACTTCTGAAGGTAATACTCCAGAATAACTTCAGAAGTATATGCTCCAGAATAACTTCAGAAAGATATACTCCAGAATAAGAATACTCCAGGCGCAAGATCAAATGACATTTGTGGTGTTTAATGAAAGTAACTCACCAAAGCAAACGCATAGATTCAAAGTACTCACTAGTAATAAAAAAATAGCAAATAGTGCGACGCAGCGTAATATCTTAAAAAGGAAGGAATAAACTTGAAACCAGCTCAACTCTGGACCTACATCAGTTTGCCTATCGCCCTAACTGGTCTACGGAGGACGCCATCTCCACTACTGTCCACTCTGCCCTGATCCACCTGGACAAAACCAACGCCTATGTGAGGATACTGTTCATAGACATTAACTCAGCATTCAATACAGTCATCTCCTATAGGCTGGTTAGCAAACTCCAAGTCTTTGGGATCAGCCCCTCTCTTTGCAACTGGACTCAAGACATCCTAATCAACAGACCCCAGGCTGTCTGTTTGGACAACCTCACCTCCTCCACCCTGAACCTGAACACCGGTGTCCCACAGGGCTGTGTGCTTGGAATGGTTTGATGGCACATATAGAGAACCCAACCAAAAGTGAGTTTCAGTAAAAAACACCAAAATCTATCAGTACTTGAATCCCCCAAAGGGACCTAATTGCTCATAAATCAGACAGGAGGTAGCCAATAGGCTTGTATGAACATCTGGGACAAAATAGTACTCTATAGCATACTAGAATGATTGACAGACATAATTAAGATTAACAAAAGGTTTAAAAATTTTAACAAAATCTGGAATATATATATATAAATTGTACTTCATTATTGATTTAGGATAATTAAAAAAACATGTCCCAATTGATGAATGTCTTGCCCAAAATAATGGTAAAATATGGTCACGGTTGTTTAGGTACTTTGCAAAGATTAAAGTAATGAGACATTTTCCATACTTTTCAAGAGACTGTAGAATGTCTCTGTAGACAGAGACGTGGAAGTCTGGCTTCGCAGTGTGACATGGCTATGCAGTTCTGAGACGGTCCAAATACCCGCCTACCCACATTTCCCAAACCACACGGTTCTGTTTCAGCCTCTGACAGCTTTTTGGCAAAAACGCTGTTGTATTTTGTGTCCCACAGAGACAGCGTTCACGAACCCGTAGTGGTTATACCAGTAGATATGAAGGTGTGGTGGTCCACTTCTCCAACTGTAACCGTTCGATTCTTCTGTACATCCTGATCCAATTTCTCACAGTATGTGTGGACCTGGACTATGGGCTCCATTAATCTTGCTAGTGATCTTTGGGGGAATTTTCTCATTCTTTTTTTTCCTAAAATAGAACTCGATACTGTTTTTGTTCATTTTAAACAGCAACTGTGACAACCATTTTTGAGGTAACTACACTAACATGGGGTTTAAATGAATAATGCATGCAGAGATTTACATATGCAGCGGGTCAGGTTTTGTTGCATTACTAATGGGAGCTAAACGCAGGTCAGGGGCAACTGTGGATCACGGCATTTCATCTCCCTAGAAACAGACAGGACATGGGGTCAATGACAATGGCCAACCATTTCGGGGTGCTGAGAATAAACCATCCCCCACACATTCCTGTGGTTGTGACGACGCCCAGACCGACCCCCACATTTCCACGAGCACTGCTGTGACGGGGAGTTCCTGCCACCTAAATGTCAGGTCCTAGAACAGCCAGGATATCGCGTCATCCTGCACAGCACTATCGTTCTTCCACTCCAACCAGGGTGACGGTTCCAAGAGCCCAACAGATATAGCCCAGCCTGTAACGCCCGGTTTCTCTTTAGGGGTGAGACACAGGGCCTGCTGCTACCGTTGACCCGGTGGGACGGACTGTGATTTCAGAGGGCCTGTGGTCGTGCTGCAATGCCTTACCACAGATATGTAGGCCAGGCTCGGGTCCACGCTAGGGACAGAAGACTGGGGCAGAGTGAGGTATGCTGTAGGACCAACTGGGGTCTGGCCCACATTCACATCAATGCAGTCTGTTAGCAGCCGAGGGAAAGCATCTCTGCTATTGACGGGAATTCAGGGCATATTGTGGAAGGAACTACGAATTATGAATAGAGTATACAACAACCCAGACAAGAAAAATGGTTGCCAATAATGTCATCATGTATTAACATGTCCGTGAAACAGAATGTCTGATTTTCACAGTGAATTGGTGTTACGGCCACTGGACTTGTGAGGGTAGGCAACGACCTGACGAAAACACTGAGAGAGAAAAACAATTGGCAACATGTGTATTCATGGCAGACTATCAAGGTGGAAACCATTGCTCACTAAAGAGAATGGTGGTCTCAAGTTTGCCAAAGAGTTCCTGGGTGATCTTAAATAGTGCTGGAACACATCCTATGAACTGATCAGAGTCATAGTATATAGGCCAACATGGCCAATGAAAACCTGACTGGTAAAAAAAAAAGCTGCATTGAGGAAGTACACCCAGTAACACCATGTTGATATGGGGATATTCTGCTGCATTAGAATAAAGACACCAATACATCACTAAGGTAGAATTCTACAGGAGACCGTCTGGCCATTGGACCGTGAATTGAAGCGCAACTGGGTCATACTCATAAGACTTATTAAAATCACACAAGCAAAACAACACCAGAACGCTTGCAGGACCAGTAATGTAACATTCACCTAAATCCTGTTGACGGGCATAAATGTGCAGTTTCTGCTTCAAAAAACACAAATTGTCACTCAGGCAAAGCAGTTATGCAAGAAGATTTTCACACGTTTGTTTTCTTCATCGGTGTTGCATGAATTTCTTAACCTTTTTAATAAATACATTTTTGTTCACTTTGAATCGCATTCACCTAATGTCATAGCATCCACCCTTCACATCAGCCCACCCCTCCCTTCACCCCGCCCTTCACTACGCCCTTCACCCCTCACCCAGCCCTTCACCCTGCCCTTCACCCCTCCCATCACCCCGCCCTTAACCCCGCCCTTCACATTCCCCATGCTCCTACTGATCCTAACTGGACACAGGTGTGGTGTGAGTGGTCAGTACGCTGCTGTGGCCAGGTGAACTCAGGAACAGGAACTCAGTTAAAGATACATAGGACAGTCAATAGATGACCATAATGTATTACCAACATTTTAGACAATAATAATGCCTCTGCACTTTTTCCCCCACTGTGCTTTGAGAATGTATTTTATAAACCCAAACAAATAAGCAAGTATGGATTAAGGCAAACAGTGAATAAAAACACTGTTATAACATGCTCAGAAACATTTTTAAATTGTACTGGAGTCAAGACCGTGTAAAGACTTGGCAAAATATGACAAACACCTGTCTGTGTAAAAAGTACAAAGTTAGATGTCTATGTTGGAGAACAGTGGATCCTAATTTCAATAGAGTGAAACATGCAGTGTATTAGTTCCAGGTGAACCTTCCATGTTACAGAAGCACATAGCGTGCCCACTTCCCACATCAGTGTATTAGTTCCAGGTGAACCTTCCATGTTACAGAAGCACATAGCGTGCCCACTTCCCACATCAGTGTATTAGTTCCAGGTGAACCTTCCATGTTACAGAAGCACATAGCGTGCCCACTTCCCACATCAGTGTATTAGTTCCAGGTGAACCTTCCATGTTACAGAAGCACATTCCCACATCAGTGTATTAGTTCCAGGTGAACCTTCCATGTTACAGAAGCACATAGCGTGCCCACTTCCCACATCAGTGTATTAGTTCCAGGTGAACCTTCCATGTTACAGAAGCACATAGCGTGCCCACTTCCCACATCAGTGTATTAGTTCCAGATGAACCTTCCATGTTACAGAAGCACATAGCGTGCCCACTTCCCACATCAGTGTATTAGTTCCAGGTGAACCTTCCATGTTACAGAAGCACATAGCGTGCCCACTTCCCACATCAGTGTATTAGTTCCAGATGAACCTTCCATGTTACAGAAGCACATAGCGTGCCCACTTCCAGTGTATTAGTTCCACATCAGTGTATTAGTTCCAGGTGAACCTTCCATGTTACAGAAGCACATAGCGTGCCCACTTCCCACATCAGTGTATTAGTTCCAGATGAACCTTCCATGTTACAGAAGCACATAGCGTGCCCACTTCCCACATCAGTGTATTAGTTCCAGATGAACCTTCCATGTTACAGAAGCACATAGCGTGCCCACTTCCCACATCAGTGTATTAGTTCCAGGTGAACCTTCCATGTTACAGAAGCACATAGCGTGCCCACTTCCCACATCAGTGTATTAGTTCCAGGTGAACCTTCCATGTTACAGAAGCACATAGCGTGCCCACTTCCCACATCAGTGTATTAGTTCCAGGTGAACCTTCCATGTTACAGAAGCACATAGCGTGCCCACTTCCCACATCAGTGTATTAGTTCCAGGTGAACCTTCCATGTTACAGAAGCACATAGCGTGCCCACTTCCCACATCAGTGTATTAGTTCCAGGTGAACCTTCCATGTTACAGAAGCACATAGCGTGCCCACTTCCCACATCAGTGTATTAGTTCCAGATGAACCTTCCATGTTACAGAAGCACATAGCGTGCCCACTTCCCACATCAGTGTATTAGTTCCAGGTGAACCTTCCATGTTACAGAAGCACATAGCGTGCCCACTTCCCACATCAGTGTATTAGTTCCAGGTGAACCTTCCATGTTACAGAAGCACATAGCGTGCCCACTTCCCACATCAGTGTATTAGTTCCAGGTGAACCTTCCATGTTACAGAAGCACATAGCGTGCCCACTTCCCACATCAGTGTATTAGTTCCAGATGAACCTTCCATGTTACAGAAGCACATAGCGTGCCCACTTCCCACATCAGTGTATTAGTTCCAGGTGAACCTTCCATGTTACAGAAGCACATAGCGTGCCCACTTCCCACATCAGTGTATTAGTTCCAGATGAACCTTCCATGTTACAGAAGCACATAGCGTGCCCACTTCCCACATCAGTGTATTAGTTCCAGATGAACCTTCCATGTTACAGAAGCACATGTTAGCGTGCCCACTTCCCACATCAGTGTATTAGTTCCAGGTGAACCTTCCATGTTACAGAAGCACATAGCGTGCCCACTTCCCACATCAGTGTATTAGTTCCAGGTGAACCTTCCATGTTACAGAAGCACATAGCGTGCCCACTTCCCACATCAGTGTATTAGTTCCAGATGAACCTTCCATGTTACAGAAGCACATAGCGTGCCCACTTCCCACATCAGTGTATTAGTTCCAGATGAACCTTCCATGTTACAGAAGCACATAGCCCACTTCCCACATCAGTGTATTAGTTCCAGGTGAACCTTCCATGTTACAGAAGCACATAGCGTGCCCACTTCCCACATCAGTGTATTAGTTCCAGGTGAACCTTCCATGTTACAGAAGCACATAGCGTGCCCACTTCCCACATCAGTGTATTAGTTCCAGGTGAACCTTCCATGTTACAGAAGCACATAGCGTGCCCACTTCCCACATCAGTGTATTAGTTCCAGGTGAACCTTCCATGTTACAGAAGCACATAGCGTGCCCACTTCCCACATCAGTGTATTAGTTCCAGGTGAACCTTCCATGTTACAGAAGCACATAGCGTGCCCACTTCCCACATCAGTGTATTAGTTCCAGGTGAACCTTCCATGTTACAGAAGCACATAGCGTGCCCACTTCCCACATCAGTGTATTAGTTCCAGATGAACCTTCCATGTTACAGAAGCACATAGCGTGCCCACTTCCCACATCAGTGTATTAGTTCCAGATGAACCTTCCATGTTACAGAAGCACATAGCGTGCCCACTTCCCACATCAGTGTGTATTAGTTCCAGGTGAACCTTCCATGTTACAGAAGCACATAGCGTGCCCACTTCCCACATCAGTGTATTAGTTCCAGATGAACCTTCCATGTTACAGAAGCACATAGCGTGCCCACTTCCCACATCAGTGTATTAGTTCCAGATGAACCTTCCATGTTACAGAAGCACATAGCGTGCCCACTTCCCACATCCAGTGAACCTTCCATGTTACAGAAGCACATAGTTCCAGTGTATTAGTTCCAACCTTCCATGTTACAGAAGGCACATAGCGTGCCCACTTCCCACATCAGTGTATTAGTTCCAGGTGAACCTTCCATGTTACAGAAGCACATAGCGTGCCCACTTCCCACATCAGTGTATTAGTTCCAGGTGAACCTTCCATGTTACAGAAGCACATAGCGTGCCCACTTCCCACATCAGTGTATTAGTTCCAGGTGAACCTTCCATGTTACAGAAGCACATAGCGTGCCCACTTCCCACATCAGTGTATTAGTTCCAGGTGAACCTTCCATGTTACAGAGGCACATAGCGTGCCCACTTCCCACATCAGTGTATTAGTTCCAGGTGAACCTTCCATGTTACAGAGGCACATAGCATTCCCAGATAATTCACCCTTCACATGCTTATGGACCAGGGACAATAGGAAAAACAGCTACCGGTAGTTAGAAATAGCTAGTCAGAAACTGCTAGTCAGAAACAGCTAGTCAGAAACAGCTAGTCAGAAGGAACAACAGGACAGGGAGGCCGATGACATTTACAGTGAACATAAGGTTTTAAATTTGAATGTCAGATGTATTCTGAATGATTCTACTTGATATGAATTAATACGAAAGGCTGGGATATTAAAGGGCCGTCATAGCGGTTTTATCGGGTTTAGATCCAGGTAGAACAGACAACCTGTGCAGAAAATCTGAGGATTTGATTACACAGTTGTTTCAGAGATCTTTCAAAATCATCTCATTCCTTGCAATTCAAATTTGAAAAAGAAAAGAAAAATCTAAAACACTAACAGCAAACGCACATGAAGTTAGTGATTAGTCTAAAGACACACAACATGAAGAGTAGCAGGGTTTTAAATGTTTTGACAGAGTTTAGCATTTTCCTAAATAAGCCTCAAACAACTGAAAAACTGAGTGATATGACTCACAGTAAAAAAACATACACATGTCCAGCATAAACAAATAGACCCCAGACAGCAGAGATTAGTTCATGGAGGAGCGTATTGGCATCTGAGGAGCATGCAAACACATCTAAAAAGGGAACATCTGCAGTAGGAAGCGGGGAGACACTTGCCTGGAGCTTGTTGAAAGCTTTAGGAGATTCGGGCTGTTTGATCCAAGTAATAAACAAATGGAAGGGTTAGATCTGAAGTGCTTATGTCAAACACAAGCAGTAAACCAGTCTGATAATATTTGGCTCAGACAGAATGGCCACGTGCACAACAAGAGCAGCGTCCATTCAGGTCAATGAAGGTGCGACTTAACAGGAAACTCACTGTCTATTGCATGTTTGATATCATCATTATTGCAATATAACACATGGGTATAGTTAATTAAATACAGACAAAAGTAAAGCTTATGACTTCAGTACAGACAGGGAGGTTGGGTTCAGTATGGACATATTAGAGGACCAGGGAGGTTGGGGTTCAGTATGGACATATTAGAGGACCAGGGAGGTTGGGGTTCAGTATGGACATATTAGAGGACCAGGGAGGTTGGGGTTCAGTATGGACATATTAGAGGACCAGGGAGGTTGGGGTTCAGTAGGGACATATTAGAGGATCAGGGAGGTTGGGGTTCAGTATGGACATATTAGAGGATCAGGGAGGTTGGGGTTCAGTATGGGCATATTAGAGGATCAGGGAGGTTGGGGTTCAGTATGGACATATTAGAGGATCAGGGAGGTTGGGGTTCAGTAGGGACATATTAGAGGATCAGGGAGGTTGGGGTTCAGTATGGACATATTAGAGGATCAGGGAGGTTGGGGTTCAGTATGGACATATTAGAGGATCAGGGAGGTTGGGGTTCAGTATGGACATATTAGAGGATCAGGGAGGTTGGGGTTCAGTATGGACATATTAGAGGATCAGGGAGGTTGGGGTTCAGTAGGGACATATTAGAGGACCAGGGAGGTTGGGGTTCAGTATGGACATATTAGAGGATCAGGGAGGTTGGGGTTCAGTATGGACATATTAGAGGATCAGGGAGGTTGGGGTTCAGTATGGACATATTAGAGGATCAGGGAGGTTGGGGTTCAGTATGGACATATTAGAGGATCAGGGAGGTTGGGGTTCAGTATGAATGAATGGTGTTTTAAACAAATGAACAGATGCTGTATAAGAAAGTAAGGAAGGAGGGAAAGGAAACACTCACAGGAATGTTGTGGTCTTTGCGTCCTCTGTGTGATGAGGCGACGTGAGCCAGATACTGGATTACCTTTTTGGTGTTTTCTGTCTTGCCGGCGCCAGACTCACCTCTGTGTGTAAAAAAGAAAAGATGGGACCAATACAAAAATACGTGTGAACAAACCAAGAATAAAGTCCGGGGGTGTTTTGAACATACGTGTGAACAGACCAAGAATAGAGGCCGGGGGTGTTCTGAACATACGTGTGAACAGACCAAGAATAGAGGCCGGGGTGTTCTGAACATACGTGTGAACAGACCAAGAATAGAGGCCGGGGGTGTTTTGAACATACGTGTGAACAGACCAAGAATAGAGGCCGGGGGTATTCTGAACATACGTGTGAACAGACCAAGAATAGAGGCCGGGGTGTTCTGAACATACGTGTGAACAGACCAAGAATAGAGGCCAGGGGTGTTCTGAACATACATGTGAACAGACCAAGAATAGAGGCCGAGGTGTTCTGAACATACGTGTGAACAGTCTAAGAATAGAGGCCGGGGGTGTTCTGAACATGCATGTGAACAGAACAAGAATAGAGGCCGGGGTGTTCTGAACATACGTGTGAACAGACCAAGAATAGAGGCCGGGGTGTTCTGAACATATATGTGAACAGACCAAGAATAGAGGCCGGGGGCGTTCTGAACATACATGTGAACAGACCAAGAATAGAGGCCGGGGGCGTTCTGAACATACATGTGAACAGACCAAGAATAGAGGCCGGGGGTGTTCTGAACATGCATGTGAACAGAACAAGAATAGAGGCCGGGATGTTCTGAACATACGTGTGAACAGACCAAGAAGAGGCCGGGGTGTTCCGAACATACATGTGAACAGACCAAGAATAGAGGCCGAGGTGTTCTAAACATACGTGTGAACAGACCAAGAATAGAAGCCGGGGCGGTCTGAACATACGTGTGAACGGACCAAGAATAGAGGCCGGGGGTGTTCTGAACATACATGTGAACAGACCAAGAATAGAGGCCGGGGGCGTTCTGAACATATGTGTGAACGGACCAAGAATTGAGGCCGGGGGCGTTCTGAACATACGTGTGAACGGACCAAGAATAGAGGCCGGGGGCGTTCTGAACATATTTCTGAACAGACCAAGAATAGAGGCCGGGGGCGTTCTAAACATACGTGTGAACGGACCAAGAATAGAGGCCGGGGGTGTTCTGACCTCCTCCCCCACAGGCCTCATCAATCATTTACATTTAATCTCTGCTGAATATGTTCGGCGAATAACTGCATAACTCTTTGCCTAGTGTCGTACATGTGTGTCTGGTTACATGACAGAGAGAGACATACAGGAAGGAATCCATAGACACTCTCAAGCAGAGAGTCACCGTCAGGACTGGTTGAAAACATACCGGGATAACAAAGCCCATCGGGTCATCATGTCAGAGTGAATGGCTCTAGCAGGCCGGTATACTAGAGAGATCTCTGACCATGTTGTTTTCCCTGCTCTGCTATGTCTGTTTTTAACTGCAGGTCCTGTGGTTGACTGGGCAGGTTTCCAGGGTTTCTGGGCTCTGCTATTGAAAGCTCTAATAACAGCTCTGTAATGGCGTCCACAAACCCAACCAGGACCCAGCTCTCCCACCAGGCCCAGCACACAGCCACATACCCGTGGCTTAAACATAGCTATAAGCTCTCCACATAGTATGCTGGCTTAAGGATTTATGGCCAGAGTGAAACTCAATGCCAGTCTGTGTCTGTTGCAACATTGGGCATAATGCTCTATATGACAATACAGCTAATTTAATGCTCTGATCTTTTTTATGTTAACTCTATTATTGTCATATGATTTACAGTAGCACTTCAAAGTTGGAACACTCTTATTAATTTACCTGACTGGTACTGTAGGTAGAAAGAACCGGTTTGATAAGGGACCGACTATTCAGACCTAATACCTAAACTAATGTCCCCAGGCCAAACCCGGCCCTCAGGGCAGTTCCATCTGGCCCGCGATATTTATTAAAATAGTTTTGGGAAGGGAAGCACAAACCAACTTTGTTATGTATCTGTGCCTGAATTAGAAATATTTAGATATAACAACAGTCAAACAGTATAAATGTTATGTGTAATTATTCTAATTTCAGACACTACTCACTATCGAGTCAGGTAATGTCCTTAGATGATTTAAATCCCAATGTGTTACTGTGGTATGGGACTTGTAGATAATATCAATACATTCTGGGATTATAAGTCTCAATAACTCAGCCGGTAGCATCATGGCAGATGGTTGAGTACAGAGGACTTACATCTATTTATGGATATGCAATGGCCACTAAACACAAACCTAGCATCAGAGGGGCAGTTGGTTTTTGGAGATGAAGATGCGTACATTGTGCATTACACCAAACCAAACTCATGACTCATTAAAACAACATCATAAAGCTTTTCCAATATGTCCGTGATTGAAAACCAGCAGGAGTGCAAGACCACGCTTAACACCTCAGTATACTAACACATCAATCTGTCCAACAGATGCAAATGCTGACTTGTGAACCTGTAAGCAGGCGCTTTTTCTGCCTTCTTCCCCTGGTCTGAGAGCAGGACTTGGCAGGCTAAGGCGAGTTGTATGCCTTACTGAGAACTTTAATGAGGTGATATTTCAGGAGCAGGACAGCAAGCATATTTTGCTACATAACCCAAGCATAATGCAGGTCAGGTGAAGGACTGTGCTGACACTCTTGATTCAATTTGGCACCGCATACACCTGCAGAAATGTGTCTGATATGTTCAATTATGTCAAAGACATGAAAAGCATGCATTCTTCTGTTATATAAATGTGTAAGTATGAAACATGGAACCAATTAGTAGGATACTTACGTGCAAAGGATTGACTGGTCCTCACGATCTGTGGAGAGAAAAAACAAGCGTTAGCATCGGCGCTAACTGACAAGAAAAGATGGAGGGCCCCCCCATGCAGTTGTCACATGTCCCACAGGAGGGCCCCCCCCTGCAGGTGTCACATGTCCTACAGGAGGCCCCCCCATGCAGGTGTCACATGTTCTACAGGAGGGCCCCCCCATGCAGGTGACACATGACCTACAGGAGGCCCCCCGTGCAGGTGTCACATGTCCTACAGGAGGGCCCCCCATGCAGGTGTCACATGTCCTACAGGAGTCCCCCCGTGCAGGTGTCACATGTCCTACAGGAGGGCCCCCCGTGCAGGTGTCACATGTCCTACAGGAGGCCCCCCATGCAGATGTCACATGTCCTACAGGAGGGCCCCCCCATGCAGGTGTCACATGTACAACAGGAGGGCCCCCCCATGCAGGTGTCACATGTCCAACAGGAGGGCCCCCATGCAGGTGTGACATGTACAACAGGAGGGCCCCCCCATGCAGGTGTCACATGTCCTACAGGAGGTCCCCCCATGCAGGTGTCACATGTTCTACAGGAGGGCCCCCCCATGCAGGTGTCACATGTCCTACAGGAGGCCCCCCCGTGCAGGTGTCACATGTCCTACAGGAGGGCCCCCATGCAGGTGTCACATGTCCTACAGGAGCACCCCCGTGCAGGTGTCACATGTCCTACAGGAGGGCCCCCCATGCAGGTGTCACATGTACAACAGGAGAGCCCCCCATGCAGGTGTCACATGTCCTACAGGAGGGCCCCCCCATGCAGGTGTCACATGTCCTACAGGAGGGCCCCCGTGCAGGTGTCACATGTCCTACAGGAGGCCCCCCCATGCAGATGTCACATGTCCTACAGGAGGGCCCCCATGCAGGTGTCACATGTCTAACAGGAAGGCCCCCCATGCAGGTGTCACATGTCCTACAGGAGGGCCCCCCCATGCAGGTGTCACATGTACTACAGGAGGGCCCCCCCATGCAGGTGTCACATGTCCAACAGGAGGGCCCCCAATTCAGGTGTCACATGTACAACAGGAGGGCCCCCCATGCAGGTGTCACATGTCCTACAGGAGAGCCCCCCCATGCAGGTGTCACATGTCCTATAGGAGAGCCCCCCCATGCAGGTGTCACATGGCCCTATGAAGCCCCCCCCCATGCTGGTGTCATAGTGTAGTCTACAGTGCCAGCCGGGTGTTTCTCTGACACAGCAGGCACTGTGATGCCAGGGCCGGTTAACCCCTGTATCTCATTACAGTGAGGAGTATAAACAACCTTACAGGACATTCAGTAGGCCTCCCACGCCTCACAATGTGTCACATTCACACACTTTCATTCACAACTGTAGGTAGTGATAGGAGTGAAGGAAAAATTATTTGTACATTTGCCCACTGACAAAGACAGTCTATAATTTTAATGGTAGATTTCTGGCTCCCAAGTGTCTTTTAAACAGGTAACTAGCAGAGATTATGAGCACACTCTTAAAGGGAGTGCATCTAATCTCAGCGTGTTACCTGTATGAAAGACACCTGTCCAGAGAGGCAATAAATCAATCAGATTCCAAACTCTCCACCATGGCCAAGACCAAAGAGCTGTTCAAGGATGTCAGGGACAAGATTGTAGACCTACACAAGTCTGGAATGAGCTACAAGACCATCGCCAAGCAGCTTGGTGAGAAGGTGACAACAGTTGATTGGAAGAAATGGAAGAAACACAAAATAACTGTAAATCAGCAGGGGATGAAATAATGTCTTCCTCCACTGTATGTGAGCAGGCTGACATGCCAAACTCGACCCTCTGTGGCAAACTATTGTTTCCATTCAGCCCTACTGGAAAAAAATGATATGTTTTAGTTGGCATCCAGTTACTGCGTCTGACAATTTGCAGACATTTGCAAGAGGAACGGTAAGATCCACAGCTAACACTAAGGGTATGGTAGAGAAAAATGAGTGAAATACACGAGTCAAACCTTTTCAGATGGTTTATTAAAAGAATTGAACACAACAATAAACACTTTGCCCTGTCCTAACTTCTACTCGCGCGAGTTGATCCAGAAAGAGCCCGTGAGTGGGATGCATCTTCTTTTAAAACCTCTAGGAAGCTCCTCCTAGCTTGTTCAGAAGCGCCTCCCAACTCAGGTGAAATACTCCCTGTTTACAAGCATAAACTACTCATGACCGCCCCTATTGGTCGGATGACCAAAATACAGTTACTACTAACACACGGACTAAATACCTCATACTAATAAATGTAAACTTAAACAGAAGAGCTAAAATGTAAACATAATGTAAACAATCAACGCTATAGAATACTAATGAGGTAAACATAATAATAATATAAAAGAGATTAAGAAATATAAAATGTAAACAACCTGAAATTCTACCACAAGGGCTGGCAAAACCAAGTCAAAGAATAAACGTGAACCGCAATATAACGCTGCTCTGCCAGAGAACTCCAGCTGCTGCCATCGTTGATTTCCCTGTCGCCTGTCACTTTAAATTCCCACAGACTCCTCATGAGTCAGCCTGTCACTCCTGGTCCCCTCTGACTCCTCATGAGTCAGCCTGTCACTCCTGGTTCCCACAGACTCCTCATGAGTAAGCCTGTCACTCCAGGTCCCCACAGACTCCTCATGAGTCAGCCTGTCACTCCAGGTCCCCACAGACTCCTCATGAGTCAGCCTGTCACTCCAGGTCCCCTCTGACTCCTCATGAGTCAGCCTGTCACTCCAGGTCCCCTCTGACTCCTCATGAGTCAGCCTGTCACTCCAGGTCCCCACAGACTCCTCATGAGTCAGCCTGTCACTCCAGGTCCCCACAGACTCCTCATGAGTCAGCCTGTCACTCCAGGTCCCCACAGACTCCTCATGAGTCAGCCTGTCACTCCAGGTCCCCTCTGACTCCTCATGAGTCAGCCTGTCACTCCTGGTCCCCACAGACTCCTCATGAGTCAGCCTGTCACTCCAGGTCCCCACAGACTCCTCATGAGTCAGCCTGTCACTCCAGGTCCCCACAGACTCCTCATGAGTCAGCCTGTCACTCCAGGTCCCCTCTGACTCCTCATGAGTCAGCATATTCTGCATCTAACAAGAAAAGGACTGGACTCACAGTAACCCAACTGTCCTTTTAACCACTCTGATCCTGGTAGACCTCTAGAGTCCGTGTTGTAGAGGCCTGCCAGTTTAGTCTCAGTGATTATCTGACTAAATAAGATGAAATGGACAATCGGAAAAATGATCTGTTGGAATGATGTGACGGACACAGAGGTCAGCCCGTTAACCTATTAGATCACACGGTTGCTTTGGGTACCGCCGTCATAGCTGACATGACACAGTGTCACATTAAGACATGAATAATAAATGTCAAATCATGTGCTAGAGGCGTGGCTGCCACCCCCCTGATGGGTTTGGCGCTGTGTCTAGTCAGGACGAGGTTATTTCGGTCCAGATGACGATAGTGTTTAATGCACACAGTCACTGAGGCACCTCTCTGCTTGGATGAACTCTCCCCCTAAAATGCAGACCGCATTCTGATTCTGACATTCCAGTATAAAAACAGGGTTGTTTCACATCCTGTGATTAAAAAAATACCATGAATTCCAAAACATCCAAACCACTATCAGGAATGAAGCTCCACCTATACCAGCACCTTCTAAAAATAAAACAGAAAATTATTTGAAATATCTCAATTAGCATTCAGGATAATGTATATATTGATAGCCTTATTTCTAAAGAAACAGTAGTTGCTTATTGTATTTGCCTTGTAAGCCGTTTATAGACAACAGGGAATTACACCTTTACACAAATTTACACCACTGTTTGCACATGCTAAAGATTTAGTATTTGTGGCACAAACTCCATTAAAATAATTTGACTACAATGTCAACTCTTCAACACAAATTATCTAAATTAGCTTGTGAACTCAATAAAGTAACTTATAGATACTAGAAACTTTAGATTTGAAGATCTCCGCCAAATATATATTCAGACTAATGACTTAATACAGTGTTGTCTCACAAATTCTAAAAAGTTAGCATCTAGACAGCGCCTGGGAAAATAAATCCACAAATTGATTTTGTTTCAATCAAACCTTTTGAGGTATGTGTGGGTGCCTGTGGTTATTCCAGATATGGAGTAATGAGGTATGTGTGGGTGCCTATGGTTATTCCATACATGGAGTAATGAGGTATGTGTGGGTGCCTATGGTTATTCCAGATATGGAGTAATGAGGTATGTGTGGGTGCCTATGGTTATTCCAGATATGGAGTAATGAGGTATGTGTGGGTGCCTATGGTTATTCCATACATGGAGTAATGAGGTATGTGTGGGTGCCTATGGTTATTCCAGATATGGAGTAATGAGGTATGTGTGGGTGCCTATGGTTATTCCAGATATGGAGTAATGAGGTATGTGTGGGTGCCTATGGTTATTCCATACATGGAGTAATGAGGTATGTGTGGGTGCCTATGGTTATTCCATACATGGAGTAATGAGGTATTTGTGGGTGCTTATGGTTATTCCAGATATGGAGTAATGAGGTATGTGTGGGTGCTTATGGTTATTCCAGATATGGAGTAATGAGGTATGTGTGGGTGCCTATGGTTATTCCAGATATGGAGTAATGAGGTATGTGTGGGTGCTTATGGTTATTCCAGATATGGAGTAATGAGGTATGTGTGGGTGCCTATGGTTATTCCAGTTATGGAGTAATGAGGTATGTGTGGGTGTCTATGGTTATTCCAGATATATGGAGTAATGAGGTATTTGTGGGTGCTTATGGTTATTCCAGATATGGAGTAATGAGGTATGTGTGGGTGCCTATGGTTATTCCAGATATGGAGTAATGAGGTATGTGTGGGTGCTTATGGTTATTCCAGATATGGAGTAATGAGGTATGTGTGGGTGCCTATGGTTATTCCAGTTATGGAGTAATGAGGTATGTGTGGGTGCCTATGGTTATTCCAGATATGGAGCAATGAGGTATGTGTGGGTGTCTATGGTTATTCCAGACATGGAGTAATGAGGTATGTGTGGGTGCCTATGGTTATTCCATACATGGAGTAATGAGGTATTTGTGGGTGCTTATGGTTATTCCAGATATGGAGTAATGAGGTATGTGTGGGTGCCTATGGTTATTCCAGATATGGAGTAATGAGGTATGTGTGGGTGCTTATGGTTATTCCAGATATGGAGTAATGAGGTATGTGTGGGTGCCTATGGTTATTCCAGTTATGGAGTAATGAGGTATGTGTGGGTGCCTATGGTTATTCCAGATATGGAGCAATGAGGTATGTGTGGGTGTCTATGGTTATTCCAGACATGGAGTAATGAGGTATGTGTGGGTGCCTATGGTTATTCCATACATGGAGTAATGAGGTATGTGTGGGTGTCTATGGTTATTCCATACATGGAGTAATGAGGTATTTGTGGGTGCTTATGGTTATTCCAGATATGGAGTAATGAGGTATGTGTGGGTGCCTATGGTTATTCCACATATGGAGTAATGAGGTATGTGTGGGTGCTTATGGTTATTCCAGATATGGAGTAATGAGGTATGTGTGGGTGCCTATGGTTATTCCAGTTATGGAGTAATGAGGTATGTGTGGGTGCCTATGGTTATTCCAGATATGGAGTAATGAGGTATGTGTGGGTGTCTATGGTTATTCCAGATATGGATTAATGAGGTATGTGTGGGTGCTTATGGTTATTCCAGATATGGAGTAATGAGGTATGTGTGGGTGTCTGTGGTTATTCCAGACATGGAGTAATGAGGTATGTGTGGGTGCCTATGGTTATTCCAGATATGGAGTAATGAGGTATGTGTGGGTGCCTATGGTTATTCCAGATATGGAGTAATGAGGTATGTGTGGGTGCCTATGGTTATTCCAGATATGGAGTAATGAGGTATGTGTGGGTGCCTATGGTTATTCCAGATATGGAGTAATGAGGTATGTACTGACAGCTTATTTAAATTCACTTAATACCATGGAGTCCCCTAGGTGTCAGTATGAGGTGACCTGGAGCTCTGGCCCATGACTCAGACACAGAGTCCCCTGGGTGTCAGTATGAGGTGGCTTGGAGGTCTGGCCCATGACTCAGACACAGAGTCCCCTGGGTGTCAGTATGAGGTGGCTTGGAGGTCTGGCCCATGACTCAGACACAGAGTCCCCTGGGTGTCAGTATGAGGTGGCCTGGAGCTCTGGCCCATGACTCAGACACACTAAAAGGTCTCTGTTGACACTGGTTACCCTCATGATCCTGTGAATATCGGACCACAGGACACACCGTGCAGCTGCCCCCGGCAGCACCAGTCATCAGGGGGACATTGCCCCTCACGTCTAAAGCCCATGTTCAATCAAAAGATAAAGAGCTTACTTGGTTGTATTATTAAACACAAATCCCGGACTGTGACCCCATACCAGAGAGATCTGAACTAGTCACTGGAACAAATAAGACCCAGCAGATGCTCATCGTGAAAGTCAAATAGTGATGGTTAATAGTTAATGTGTGTCACCATGTGTGTCACCTTTCACCAAAGGACACACTACAGACACACTATACACACTACAGACAGACACACTACAGACACACTACAGACACGTTGTAGTTCAAATACAGTACAGCCTAAGCAAAGAGCTCACCTACAATTGTAAATTGTAGGAGACTCTACACCAGTGAGTGAAAACCTAAGAGACTCTACACCAGTGAGTGTAAACCTAGGAGACTCTACACCAGTGAGTGTAAACCTAGGAGACTCTACACCAGTGAGTGTAAACCTAGGAGACTCCACACCAGTGAGTGTAAACCTAGGAGACTCCACACCAGTGAGTGTAAACCTAGGAGACTCCACACCAGTGAGTGTAAACCTAGGAGACTCTACACCAGTGAGTGAAAACCTAGGAGACTCCACACCAGTGAGTGTAAACCTAGGAGACTCTACACCAGTGGGTGTAAACCTAGGAGACTCCACACCAGTGAGTGTAAACCTAGGAGACTCTACACCAGTGGGTGTAAACCTAGGAGACTACACCAGTGAGTGTAAACCTAGGAGACTCCACACCAGTGAGTGTAAACCTAGGAGACTCTACACCAGTGTTTAATCCTGAGAGGATGTTTGTGTCTGAGGGATAGCAGCCCACCTGGTACGTATCAGGATGCTGCCACTGTGTATTGAGGATACAGGGAGGATACATGGTGGAGACAGGGAGGATACAGGGAGGATACAGGGTGGAGACAGGGAGGATACTGGGAGGATACAGGGAGGAGACAGGGAGGATACAGGGAGGAGTCAGGGAGGATACAGGGAGGATACAGGGGGATACAGGGTGGATACAGGGAGGAGACAGGGTGGATACAGGGAAGATACAGGGAGGATACAGAGAGGATACAGGGAGGATACAGGGAGGATACAGGGAGGATACAGGGTGGATACAGGGTGGATACAGGGAGGAGACAGGGTGATACAGGGAGGATACAGGGTGGATACAGGGAGGATACAGGGAGGATACAGGGTGGATACAGGGTGGATACAGGGAGGATACAGGGTGGATACAGGGAGGATACAGGGTGGATACAGGGTGGATACAGGGAGGATACAGGGTGGATACAGGGTGGATACAGGGAGGAGACAGGGAGGAGACAGGGAGGAGACAGGGAGGAGACAGGGAGGAGACAGGGAGGAGACAGGGAGGATACAGGGTGGATACAGAGAGGATACAGGGAGGATACAGGGATGATACAGGGATGATACAGGGAGGATACAGGGTGGAGACAGGGAGGATACAGGGTGGAGACAGGGAGGATACTGGGAGGATACAGGGAGGATACAGGGAGGATACAGGGTGGATACAGGGTGGATACAGGGAGGATACAGGGAGGATACAGGGTGGATACAGGGTGGATACAGGGGGATACAGGGTGGATACAGGGAGGATACAGGGTGGATACAGGGTGGATACAGGGAGGATACAGGGTGGATACAGGGAGGATACAGGATGGATACAGGGAGGATACAGGATGGATACAGGGTGGATACAGGGTGATACAGGGAGGAGTCAGGGAGGAGACAGGGAGGAGACAGGGAGGATACAGGGTGGATACAGGGTGGATACAGAGAGGATACAGGGATGATACAGGGATGATACAGGGAGGATACAGGGTGGAGACAGGGAGGATACAGGGTGGAGACAGGGAGGATACAGGGAGGATACAGGATGGATACAGGGAGGATACAGGGTGGATACAGGGTGGATACAGGGAGGATACAGGGTGGATACAGGGAGGATACAGGATGGATACAGGGAGGATACAGGGTGGATACAGGGTGGATACAGGGTGATACAGGGAGGAGTCAGGGAGGAGACAGGGAGGAGACAGGGAGGATACAGGGTGGATACAGAGAGGATACAGGGATGATACAGGGAGGATACAGGGAGGATACAGGGTGGAGACAGGGAGGATACAGGGTGGAGACAGGGAGGATACTGGGAGGATACAGGGTGGATACAGGGTGGATACAGGGTGATACAGGGAGGATACAGGGTGGATACAGGGTGATACAGGGAGGATACAGGGAGGATACAGGGTGGATACAGGGTGGATACAGGGAGGATACAGGATGGATACAGGGAGGATACAGGGTGGATACAGGGTGAATACAGGGTGATACAGGGAGGAGTCAGGGAGGATACAGGGAAAGTGATAAGAGCCTTACAGATTCTCCTACATGTATTCTTACAGGTATGACCTGGTGCTACTACAGTTTAAACAGCTGCTGGCCACACAGGCCTATAAGACTAGGATACATGCCTCTAATGCAGCACTGCTATCAACTGTATATTTCAACTGTACATATCTGACTATTGATCTATGACAGACAGACATTCCTCTGCCTTAACCAGACCCATTGGTCCAGACCAGGGCAGAGTGTTATTGATGAGGTGCAGAGACTCTGGAACACTCCAGAGGGCCAAGGTCAACGTCTGAATACCCCCTTCTCTCTGTGGTCTGTTCTCACTGATGGTTTGTCTGGAATAATAACTCACTTATCTCATACTTGATATAAAAGTGGAGTGCTGGTCTCTGTCCCTCCTTGAAGGAGATCCGAGCAGCCCAGAGAGTTGTGTGCTCTGGCAGGGCACTTGGTCTGAGGGGTGAGTGACATCAGGGCCATCAGTCACACGGACGTGACAGGGGGGCAGAGGAATGGCGTTTATTGACGTCCGGTCGCACACTAACATGCTAAAGGAAGGTGAGGCAGACACACACGATGAAAACACACACAGACGAACATCTGTATAGTAGATCGAAGCAAAAAGCTTAGACTTTTATGATTTATTCAAATTGAACCTTTGGGGCGATCTACAGCCAACGCAAGACGTATTGGACATTTTGACAAACATCCAGTAGGTCTACACAGACAAACAACCAGTAGGTCTACACAGACAAACAACCAGTAGGTCTACACAGACAAAGATCCAGTAGGTCTACACAGACAAACATCCAATAGGTCTACACAGACAAACATCCAGTAGGTCTACACAGACAAACATCCAATAGGTCTACACAGACAAACATCCAGTAGGTCTACACAGACAAACATCCAATAGGTCTACACAGACAAACATCCAGCAGGTCTACACAGACAAACATCCAGCAGGTCTACACAGACAAACATCCAGCAGGTCTACACAGACAAACATCCAGTAGGTCTACACAGACAAACATCCAGTAGGTCTACACAGACAAACATCCAATAGGTCTACACAGACAAACATCCAGTAGGTCTACACAGACAAACATCCAGCAGGTCTACACAGACAAACATCCAGCAGGTCTACACAGACAAACATCCAGCAGGTCTACACAGACAAACAACCAGTAGGTCTACACAGACAAACAACCAGTAGGTCTACACAGACAAACATCCAGTAGGTCTACACAGACAAACATCCAATAGGTCTACACAGACAAACATCCAATAGGTCTACACAGACAAACATCCAGTAGGTCTACACAGACAAACATCCAGCAGGTCTACACAGACAAACATCCAGCAGGTCTACACAGACAAACATCCAGCAGGTCTACACAGACAAACATCCAGCAGGTCTACACAGACAAACATCCAGTAGGTCTACACAGACGAACATCCTAGTCTCTCGCTTCCCGACAGTTAGGTAGCAGTCTGGTCCACTTCCCACCAGCCACTCTGTTTAACCCCTCCAACCTCTCAGGTTCCCCCTGCTACTCCCCAGAACCCTGTGGGAGTCTCCTTCATCCTGTAACTGTAGCGTTACCGTGAACCCCATGTGTTGGTTGTAACCCCAATCATTCCCCTGATGTACCACACATCTCTCCAACCCAAACAGGGCTCAGGGAACATAATGGTTTCATTCTGATCTTATGGGGTCTGAAGTGAAATATTATTACAGGCTGGAGAAGGTAGGATGACGCTGGAATGAACTGAACCTTAGAGGACCCCCCCCCCAAAAAAACACAGCCAAACCATTACTTTCAAGCAACGTTCTACATTCTTTTCCCACATTCCCCATCCAACTCTCAAATTAAGCGTAATAAAAGAAAGCTATAAACATCAATGAATGCAGTTTAAATAGTGTTGCCATGGTAACCTCTTTCCACAAATCAGAGATCCTGAGTGTTGTCTAGAGCTGCCCAGGGAAAACCTCTCCACACTCCACATACACGTGTTCTTTCTTCTATCCTTGTGGGGACCTAACCTTAACCAATAACTCCATGTTTCCACTTCCTATTAAACCAAACTTAACTCAAAACAAAATAGTACATTATATCTGATATCTCCTTTAGTCCAACACTTAACCTAAACAATAATGTTAAAACCTACAAGTAGGCCAAATTCTATCCCAATACACAATTCTAAGTATTTTCCACAATCCAAATACATCAAAATTTCCCTTGTGGGGGCACAGGAATGGTTTAACACTCTTTCTTATATACACAAATAGATCTAGATCCACTTGAACAGTAATGATAAAAAGAGCTTTGGTCTCATTAGAACAGTAATGATAAAAATAGCTTTAAAATCAATAGAACAGTAATGATAAAAAGAGCTTTAGCCTCATTAGAACAATAATAATAAAAATAGCTTTAAAATCAATAGAACAGTAATGATAAAAAAAGCTTTAAAATCAATAGAACAGTAATGATAAAAAAAGCTTTAAAATCAATAGAACAGTAATGATAAAAAGAGCTTTAGCCTCATTAGAACAGTAATGATAAAAAGAGCTTTGGCCTCATTAGAACAGTAATGATAAAAAGAGCTTTGGCCTCATTAGAACAGTAATATTAAAAAGAGCTTTAGCCTCATTAGAACAGTAATGATAAAAAGAGCTTTAGCCTCATTAGAACAGTAATGATAAAAAGAGCTTTAGCCTCATTAGAACAGTAATATTAAAAAGAGCTTTAGCCTCATTAGAACAGTAATAATAAAAAGAGCTTTGGCCTCATTAGAACAGTAATATTAAAAAGAGCTTTAGCCTCATTAGAACAGTAATATTAAAAAGAGCTTTAGCCTCATTAGAACAGTAATATTAAAAAGAGCTTTAGCCTCATTAGAACAGTGATAATGAAAAAAGATCTTTAGCCACATCAGAACAAAAGTGACTGATTGAGCTCTGGCCTTTTAGAACACTGGTGATATAGAGAGCTCTAGCTGGATGAACAACAAGATCAGTAGCTATTAACAGAGCTCTAGCTGGATGAACAACTAGTGCAATAGTTATTGAA
Organism: Dallia pectoralis; assembly: GCA_029465975.1. Lineage (NCBI taxonomy): Eukaryota > Metazoa > Chordata > Actinopteri > Esociformes > Umbridae > Dallia > Dallia pectoralis. The sequence continues at coordinate 11,014,367 of CM055752.1, read as the reverse complement.
AGAGATCTAGCTGGATGAACAACTAGAGCAGTTGTTATTGGAAGAGCTCTAGCTGGATTAACTTGATCATTAGTTATTGAAAAAACCACAGCTGGATTAACAACTAGAGCAGTAGTTATTGAAAAAGCTCTAGCTGGATTTACAACTAGAGCAGTAGTTATTAACACAGCTCTAGCTGGATGAACAACTAGAGCAGTAGTTATTAACAGAGCTCTAGCTGGATGAACAACTAGAGCAGTAGTTATTAACTGAGTTCTAGCTGGATTAACATGTAGATCATTAGTAATGAAGAATTCCAGGGGTACTTCAAGCCTAATGAACAAAAGTCTGAGTGTGTTTGTGTGGCCCTTCAATATCTGGGGTTTCTCAATGCTGTGTTGTCAACGCTGATACAGAGGGAATACAATAGCCCAACCAAGAAACACACACACACACAGTTCGCCAGCCTGGATTTTCAAACGGCAAGTCGGTAAAACACACAATGGGATCTGTCCAGATGCCTGTGTGTACCTGTTCAGTGTAACCGTCACCTTCAGATAACACACACACACACAATCCCAGTGGAGTACTGATGTATGAGAACGTTGGTCTGAGTGTGAGATCACATCCACCTTATAATGAAGCAGCCACAACACACGAGGAGCCCTACTCATAACAGCAGGTCAGAATGATATAGGGACCAATCTGGTCCAGCATGGTTAGGTCCAGTTGGACACACGCCTGATAACTGAGCCAGATCAGAAGATGACCTGCTAGCTAGCAACACTTTGTGGGCCGCAGTCTGTGCTCAGTCATTAATGTTTCATCCAGTCAATGTGGGGGTGTGGAATTCGGATGCCATGGTTCCCTACAGCAGCCACAGCAGCCACCGGGGCCATAAGACACGGAACATTCCGGTGATGTCAGAGGGAGGCCACAGCAGCTGCCAGGGGTGGGTTGGGGTAGGGTTGGGGTGCGGTGGGTGTTGCTATACACCACTCATGAAAACCCACTGATAGTAAAGTTAAAGAAATAGCTGGGAATCGTATGAGAGAGACTTTACTGTTGACTGAACGATAAGACATTACAGAGTGACGGCAAAACAGAATAGTTGTCTATAAAGACAGAGGGACATGGAGATGCTGCTCGCGTGTGACAAAAGGAAAGCAGTCGTCATCACCCATCACCCAAAACGAGGCTTCCTCACACCCTTCCTCACACCCTTCCTCACACACTTCCTCACACACTTCCTCAGACACCTAAGCCCGTTAAAAGGGAACAACTGTCTCATGACGACCCCGTTCAAATGACCAAGCTGCTCTAAAAAAGCCAAAGTGGTCTCACCTCAACTGATAGCCACCCCCCCCGTCTCAGACAGATCAGCACAAACCCAAATGAGGGTCAGACATGCAGCAGGTTGCGTGGGGAGAGGATAGCAGCGCTCTGTCTCATTCAATAAGTCGGCTGTTCTACTGAAGCAGGTTATAGATAGAGGATCATGTTCCCCAGTGAGAACATGTTGGCCACAGGCACGAAAACACGCGGGGACGGAGTTCCTCACTTACTGACATGCATGCACTCCTGGCAGAACACACACACACACACGCAGACACACACACACCAGTCCACCAGTGTTGTCTTAGCCAATCCAGGCCAAATCACAGATAAACACTTACTTATGCAGCACACAATAATGTCAGGGTGAAACGTTGTCAGCCACACTAGACAGTAGACACCCTGGTGATTTACAGGAGGTGAACAACGTTGCATATCCAGCACTCTCTATATGACATGGGAGTGTGACACACACAGCCAGACCATTTGACAGCCAGACCAACCATGTGGTTGTTGTCAGACTGAATCTCTGTGCTTGGAGAGAAGACATTCAAACACAAAGACAGCTTATGTGACACTATAGCCCATGTCTACACTGGCAGAGTATCAAAGGAATATTGGAGAGGCCTTAAGATGGATACAATTGTTGTTTCGGGGTGAACATGGTACTTCTGAACAGTTCAGGGTGAAAATGGTGATTCTGAACAGTTCAGGGTGAAAACTTGATCTTTCAGTATTGGCCACCATTTACAATTATACATTTTATTAAAAACACCTTACATTATAAAAAAACCTAAAAGGTTTAGGCAATTGTTTTCTGTTAACATTAATGACCCCACTGTTTAAGCATTTACAACTTCACACCCCTGATTAACATGCTTATAAATACAGGAGGGCAATAAGTAACACCTGTGAATGTGTTTAGCAGTAAAACAAGTTCCACAGTGAGCCGGGCCTGTTGTGTGATCCTAACCCAGCCATACTGTTGTGTGGTCCTAACCCAGCCATACTGTTGTGTGGTCATAACCCAGCCATACTGTTGTGTGGTCATAACCCAGCCATACTGTTGTGTGGTCATAACCCAGCCATACTGTTGTGTGGTCCTAACCCAGCCATACTGTTGTGTGGTCCTAACCCAGCCATACTGTTGTGTGAGAAACTGGAACTGAGGCTAAATCCCACAGGTGAGGATGACTGTTGTCTAAAATGCCCCATTCATCTTTAAACATATTGAACACAGCGTTGTGGTCGCTGTCACCATTCTGTCCTTCTCCAAAATATAAATATATTCTACGTACACGGCAAATACACGTACATACATCAGACAACCTAAAATAGTTTGCCGTTTAAGAAGGAAACACTTTCAGAGAACCGAGTCCTGCAGTGTCCATCCCCACAACACAACACCTCTAACCAGACAAAGAGAAGGTCCTCCAGAGCAAGTACAAGGCAGGGCAGGAACAAGCTTCAATGTCATCCAGCAGACTGGACAGATGTTTCCCCAGTGCTGTGGTCCCACTGAAACCAGCAGCACAATCATAGACACTAAACTGTAACATCTGCATGACACTGCACTAAACTATGTTCAGGTTAATGCATCACAGACTGTAAGCAGTCATTGCATCCAAAGGAAGTGCGACCAAAAGTTAACAACGATGACTTAATTCTACATTATGTTAAGCTGTCCAATGTTTTCTGACGCCTGAAAACGGGCGGGACTATGTGGGACCCAATTAAATATTGTCAATGTCCACTGAATGATGGTGCCCACTGTATCTAAACTGCATTTAGTCAATGATAGAGTCCAGCAATATATGTGTGCACGTCTAAGTGGGGAGATGTAGAATAATAATATCACATGACAAAATGGTCCAGATTTCCCATTAATGTGTTGAGTGATGTGTTCTGATTTCTGATCATCCTTGGCGCAGCATTTTGGCATATAAGACTAATACGTTGGTTCTTCACACACACACACACACACACACACACACACACACACACACCCCCCACACCCACACACACACACACACACACACACACACACACACACACACACACACACACAGGTGTCACTATTTGGGTGTAGACGCCGGAGAGAGGGAGATCAAGCCAGGACATAATATGTGGAAACTATTTGGTAATATAATAAATTGCAGATGGTCGCCATTGATTGAGCCGTTTGTTACAGAGTGGCCCTTCATGATGGCAAGAGAGTGTGTGCGGTGTGTGTGCGATGTATGTGGTGTGTGTGTGCAGTGTGTGTGTGCGCACTGTGCGGTGTGTGTGTGCGGTGTGTGTGTGCGCACTGTGCGGTGTATGTACGTTTCTTCAGACATGCCGTAAGCCTGTCGCTGTGACATCTCCCATGTTACACTGATAATCTCTGCTGTGTCACAGAGTGGGGCCCCAGAGATAACGGCACTGTGAGTGATTAGGGAACACAATCACATGTGGAGTAAAAATACATGTGGAATGCATGTGAAGAAGTGACTGTTATTGTCCAAGAGAGTGAGAGAGTGGGTACCGTCCTCCTCTGTGTGTCTGGTGGCCAGATGCTCGCTGGTACTGAACAGACACCAGGTAACCTTATATCCATCCAGCTGTGTGTGAAAACAGTTTGACTGGTGAGAGGAACTGTGCTGTGAGCTGTGTTTGGTATTCCCATTTGTTGGTTATTAATTCCAAAGTCACGACGTTATAGATAGAAGTGATTGGTTGTATTAGAAGACGTATTATTGTTGACTGAATGTGTTTTATAAGTCGCTGAGAATTGCAATATTATTCCATCTTAACAATTAGTGTTTTCCGCCGTTCTCGGTTTGTTTTATGTTTATATATAATAAAACCTGTTTTGAACTGAAATACCTGGCTCTCACATGGCTTCCATGCACTACACCTCCCGCAAACATGACATTAAAAGACATATTACCTTTGACACAGCTATTAAATACCCGCGATATACTGATATATAATGCAGCAATCTGTATCCAATTATCGGCAATAAAGCAATATCAAACAATTGCTTTACAGTTTTTAGCAATCCCTTTGACCATTATCTCAGAACCTTAATGTCATTTTCCACAACTCTAGACACAAAACTCACAACCGAAGATTAAAATGCCCTTTTCTCAAAACTCTAACACGTTTTTTCAATTGCTTGGATACAATACACCTAAACTGAAGATCATTTGTTCATTTAACTTTTATCATCGGTTCAATATGATACAATGTAACGTCAAAGTACTACTATTTCAAAATGCGATTCCTACATTACGTTTGAAATGAGAGTCTGTTCATTTCATTTCACATATCTAACTATCAATTGATACAACTAGTCAAAATTATAAGAATTTCCTGCATTACTGTTAATACATAGTTTTATGGAAACTGACAAACAATATTCCACTTGTCGAGTAAATCATGAAAGATTCAAGATACTGAGATTTATTGTCACCAATTAGCGTGGAGCATGAACCAATTAGACTACAATATCCATGGATGTAGCCTAATATTTTATCATACTGTAATGCTTCAACAGACACTGTGTCTATGGTCCCAAATACTGCACCCCCGTTTTAGACTATTTACAGTAGTGACAGTACTGCACTCTATAGATGCAGGCCCTTGTAATTGCTTGTCCAATTCAGCCAACCCGTTACTGATGTTTTAGTGCACATTGTGGAATGAGTATATTCATACGGATTTGGATCCAATTGCCAGAGCATAGTGATTCGTAACATGGAGGTGATCCAGGTCACAATGGAGGTCAAGCAGTGGTGGCAGGAAGACGAGAAAGACGTGTTGGTCAAAGGAATGGCATGGCAGGCACCCTTTCTGAGAGGTCGTGGGCGTCGTTTGAAAGGTGTGGGGGAACGTGGTAGAGGACAAGGCCACAGACCAAGACAGCGGCAGCAACAGCATAGTGTCCAATGAAATTCAGGCAAAAAGCAAATGAAAACATCCAATAAGATGTAGATGAGAACCAGTTGCCAAATCCACAACACAGAGTTGATGACAATGTAGAAGTACTGTAATCACTCCTGTTTTGTTTCTTACAGTACAAGCAAGCAAGTTGAGGAACACTGCATTTGATGTTTTACAGTACTGTCTCTATTTTTCTATTTCATAGCTAATTATTTTTGCTTTGATTCAAATAAACATATGTTGTGATTGTATTCTATTTCATTACAGTAATACATTTCAAATTTTGTTCAATGATTCCACTGTGTTTGTACAATTCTCTTTACCACAGAAGTACATTTACAGGGATTCATTTGCTTGTAGTATGTATCATCAATTTTATACACCAATATCTAATGATTGGACAAACAACTAACTAGTGAAACTCTGGGTATCTTTTGTCTGGGTGATCTAAATCAATGTGTTACAAGTGTTTACTGTTGTGAGTTTTGTGTCTAGAGTTTTGGAAAATGACATTAAGGTTCTGAGATAATGGTCAAAGGGATGGCTAAAAACTGTAAATTTGTCCAATCCTTCTAGTCTGTGCTTTCTTCTGAATAGGCGTCCAAAATGCTCAAGTAATTATTAAAAAAAAAAATCTCAAGTTATGTGTCCTGTTGTTTCACTGTTAATGTTACAGTTTCATTGATGAAATCTAATCCCATATTGGCTACATTTATTTCCAGCCATTTTATAATGCACAATTCCAGAAAGAAAATGTAAAAATATAATTTCCACATTTTCTTATTTACAGGTACAAAAATGACAAAACGTTAGTCATTCCATATTGTGTTATATAGACAGCATATAAATAATCAGCAAACTCACGTTCTTAACCTGGTATCCCAAATGAAGACCCTACCTACTTCCCTTCTTATCACATTTACATATTTAATAACTGGACATAAAAATGAGGAGAAAACTCTCCTTTGATATCCCAGTCTGATATCCCAGTCTGATATCCCAGTCTGATATCCCAGTCTGATATCCCAGTCTGATATCCCAGTCTGATATCCCAGTCTGATATCCCAGTCTGATATCCCAGTCTGATATCCCAGTCTGATATCCCAGTCTCCACTCCGACCCCCAAAACAAAACCTTTCAAAACCAGTGAACTGAGGAGAACACACAGCCATGGCTCTGGTTTATTGAGGTTGAATTCCTGCTGTACCCTCTCACTCACACACCCCATCACCCCCCCCCCCCCCGCCCCCACAACCCCCTCCCACACACACACACACACACACACACACAAACACAGACACACACAGACACACACACACAGTCACAGTCACGCACGCAGAGGTATTGGTGTCCTGACTCTCCCCAGTTCATGGCTATCTAAAATCTACAATCTACAGAATGAGAGGAATCGCTAACAGAAATACAAGTTCACACTGCATGAACCCACAGTTGTGTCCATGTGGAGCAGAAGCCAACACGTGTCCATCAGTATGTGCTGTGTCCATCAGTGTGTGCTGTGTCCATCAGTGTGTGCTGTGTCCATCAGTATGTGCTGTGTCCATCAGTGTCTGCTGTGTCCATCAGTATGTGCTGTGTCCATCAGTGTGTGCTGTGTCCATCAGTGTGTGCTGTGTCCATCAGTGTGTGCTGTGTCCATCAGTGTGTGCTGTGTCCATCAGTGTGTGCTGTGTCCGTGTCCATATAGAGCAGAAGCCAACACGTGTCCATCAGTGTGTGCTGTGTCCATCAGTGTGTGCTGTGTCCGTGTCCATATAGAGCAGAAGCCAACACGTGTCCATCAGTGTGTGCTGTGTCCGTGTCCATATAGAGCAGAAGCCAACACGTGTCCATCAGTGTGTGCTGTGTCCGTGTCCATATAGAGCAGAAGCCAACACGTGTCCATCAGTGTGTGCTGTGTCCACATAACCATCTGTCTGAAATTCAGCACAGTCAGCTATTGACTAGAGAGAGACGGTCTCTAACAGACACAACCACAGCTCCCCTGGGGTACCCAAACGTTCCTCGGCATCTCTCCACAACTGTCCTGTCACTCAGACCTGGATTCTAGCCTGCCGTCTCCCCAGTGTTCCCCAAAACACGACGCCTTTTTTCCCTGGGAGGAGCTCCATCGCTCCTGGCACTGCATACCTCGACCTGGCCTCCTCCCCAGGCAACACAAAGCCCCCATTGTCAGGCACAATACAGATCAGCACATTTCTCCTCTGCTGTGGAGTGCAGGAGCACTTTCCGACTACACGTCAGGAGCAGAGCAAGTCTGTGGAGTTGGTGGAGTTAGCGGAGGAGGTTGGAGTAGACAAGGACCCTCGTCTGTAGCTCGACCACAGACGTAAACAGTTGTCAGTGAGGCTGGCATATGCAAACAAGTCTCCTGAGGAAACAACTACAGCCAGTTATTAGAACGTAGAACCCATTCATGCCCTGGTTCAGCTCACAGTGGGACAGAGATACAGTTCTGTTGACCGGGCATTCCCCTGACTGGAGCCAGAGACCCTGTTACTCTGAATGATGTAAGAAATCAGTGGGATCTAAGAGACAGGGTACACACACACACACACAACCACACACACGACCACGTGTGATTGGTGGAAGGAAGACCGTGAAATGGGCCGTGAATCTGCATTAGTATTACTAGAGCCATGTCTGGTCTGGAGCCAGTACACGGACATTCCACCCACAAAAGAAGAAAAGGAAGGAACCACATGGGAAGAAAAGACTGCCCGTCCGGTCATAATTTTTCATTTAACACGGTCTTAAGTGAAAGGGAACCTGAAAAACACTGCCGGGAGTCAGGGAATCTTTCCGACATCTTCCCAGCTGGAACATTTTAGCGAGAGGAGAAAAACTAAACAAGCAATAAGTGGCAAATCGAAAGTTTGCAATTAAAGCGTCACAGTTGGGCAATCCCTGAAAGAAGATAAAATGTGAAGTCCTCCAGCAGTACTGTAGGGGGAACTGCAGTACTGTAGGGGGAGCTGAAGTACTGTAGGGGGAACTGAAGTACTGTAGGGGGAACTGCAGTACTGTAGGGGGAACTGCAGTACTGTAGGGGGAACTGCAGTACTGTAGGGGGAACTGAAGTACTGTAGGGGAACTGAAGTACTGTAGGGGAACTGAAGTACTGTAGGGGAACTGCAGTACTGTAGGGGGAACTGCAGTACTGTAGGAGGAACTGAAGTACTGTAGGAGGAACTGAAGTACTGTAGGGGGACTGAAGTACTGTAGGGGGAACTGAAGTACTGTAGGGGGAACTGCAGTACTGTAGGGGGAACTGCAGTAATGTAGGGGGAACTGCAGTACTGTGGGGAACTGCAGTACTGTGGGGAACTGCAGTACTGTAGGGGGTACTGAAGTACTGTAGGGGGTACTGAAGTACTGTAGGGGGTACTGAAGTACTGTAGGGGGGACAGCAGTACTTTAGGGGGAACTGAAGTACTGTAGGGGGAACTGCAGTACTGTAGGGGGAACTGAAGTACTGTAGGGGGAACTGCAGTACTGTAGGAGGAACTGCAGTACTGTAGGGGGAACTGAAGTACTGTAGGGGGACAGCAGTACTTTAGGGGGAACTGAAGTACTGTAGGGGAACTGCAGTACTGTAGGGGGAACTGAAGTACTGTAGAGGGGACAGCAGTACTGTAGGGGGAACTGCAGTACTGTAGGGGGAACTGCAGTACTGTAGGGGGAACTGCAGTACTGTAGGAGGAACTGCAGTACTGTAGGAGGAACTGCAGTACTGTAGGGGGGACAGCAGTACTGTAGGGGGGACTGAAGTACTGTAGGGGGAACTGAAGTACTGTAGGGGGAACTGAAGTACTGTAGGGGGACAGCAGTACTGTAGGGGGACAGCAGTACTGTAGGGGGACAGCAGTACTGTAGGGGACAGCAGTACTGTAGGGGGACAGCAGTACTGTAGGGGAACTGAAATACTGTAGGGGAACTGCAGTACTGTAGGGGAACTGAAGTACTGTAGGGGAACTGCAGTACTGTAGGGGGGACAGCAGTACTGTAGGGGGAACTGCAGTACTGTAGGCGGGACAGCAGTACTGTAGGGGGAACTGAAGTACTGTAGGGGGAACTGAAGTACTGTAGGGGGAACTGAAGTACTGTAGGGGGAACTGAAGTACTGTAGGGGAAACTGAAGTACTGTAGAGGGAACTGCAGTACTGTAGGGGGGACAGCAGTACTGTAGGGGGGACAGCAGTACTGTCGGGGGAACTGCAGTACTGTAGGGGGAACTGAAGTACTGTAGGGGGGACTGCAGTAGTGGTAATGACAGCAGTGCTGTAGGGGGAACTGAAGTACTGTAGGGGGGACTGCAGTAGTGGTAATGAAAGCAGTGCTGTAGGGGGAACTGAAGTACTGTAGGGGGGACTGCAGTAGTGGTAATGACAGCAGTGCTGTGCCAGAACAGCCCAAGCAATAAGCCACATCTCTGGATAGATCCAGTCAGAACCAGGCCAGAGACGTTATAATGACAGAGGCTCCAGGCTCCATCAAATCTTACTTGGCTGAAGAGTGAAAAGCCAGACTCATTGACAAACTTTGTTACAGTCACATTTGGAAATGCTCTCGTCCCAAACAGCCAGAGGTAGTTAAATGCTTCTCACGGATGACAGAAGAAATCAGGTTTACAGTAAGCCGTTCATTCAACTGAGATCACAGATCAGTTTAGAATCCATGACTCAGTCACAACATAATGGGAGATGTTGATGAGCCCAGACTCAGTCACAACATAATGGGAGATGTTGATGAGCCCAGACTCAGTCACAACATAATGGGAGATGTTGATGAGCCCAGACTCAGTCACAACATAATGGGAGATGTTGATGAGCCCAGACTCAGTCACAACATAATGGGAGATGTTGATGAGCCCAGACTCAGTCACAACATAATGGGAGATGTTGATGAACCCAGACTCAGTCACAACATAATGGGAGATGTTGATGAGCCCAGACTCAGTCACAACATAATGGGAGATGTTGATGAGCCCAGACCCAGTCACAACATAATGGGAGATGTTGATGAGCCCAGACTCAGTCACAACATAATGGGAGATGTTGATGAGCCCAGACTCAGTCACAACATAATGGGAGATGAAACGTACCCTGGAGCATGCAGCGGTAGGCCGACTCTGAGATGGCGTAGATGTGTGGAGGCATCTCATGGCGCTTCTTCCCTCTGTACATCTCTATGATGTTCTCCGAGTAGATGGGCAGGTTTTTGTAGGGATTTATCACCACGCAGAACAGCCCAGAATATGTCTATGGAGACGAAAACATGAACTCAACATCAAACACACACCACAAGATAATAGCAAGTTCTAACTTCAGGTATCAAAGTGTGACAAATCCTAGAAGCTGAGGCTGGTCAAAGGGCACTTCGATTGTACTGCAACCAGGCACGAAGATGTCCTGTGGTATCTGGCACCAAGACATTAGCAGGAGAACCCTGAAGATGTCCTGTGGTATCTGGCACCAAGACATTAGCAGTAGAACCCTGAAGATGTCCTGTGGTATCTGGCACCAAGACATTAGCAGTAGAACCCTGAAGATATCCTGGGGTATCTGGCACCAAGACATTAGCAGTAGAACCCTGAAGATATCCTGGGGTATCTGGCCCCAAGACATTAGCAGTAGAACCCTGAAGATATCCTGGGGTATCTGGCCCCAAGACATTAGCAGTAGAACCCTGAAGATATCCTGTGGTATCTGGCACCAACAAGGCCTGTTAGTTGCGAGGTGGAGCCGCTGTGGATCAGAGTTGTTGGTCCAACACATCGAGAGTTTGGAAGCCAGGGCCATCGGGGAGAACCATTAACAAGAACTGGTGTACTTGGTCTGCAACACTGTTTAGGTATCTGGCACGTGTCAAATAAATTCCACATGAATGCCCGGACTAAGGGCTGTCCAGCAGAACCTCACCCAGAGCATCACACTCCCATCACTTCCCTTCCTTTTTTGCTTCTTATTACGAGCCATGTTTCTAATGTTATAAAGATATACTGACATGTCATGGTGGGGCAATGGCTCCATCTGATGCAACGGGGACGCTACATTCTCCCATCCTCTCTCGATTTACCCCCCTCCCCATATCTCCCTACCCTGCCTCCAATCTGTATTTCTTCCAGCCACGGTTCTTCAGTATCTTACTTTAGGGCTGCAGGCTGGGTCCCTAAATAAACACTCTGTGAACACCACAGACGCAGAAAGGGCTTGAAAAAACCAAACAGACACAGTATCCAGTCACACGCTGTTCTGCAGTAGTCTGAGTCTCCCCTCAGAACTCTGGGCAGGAACCACTATAGAGACAGCAGGGTCACACAGGGGTCACGGTGACACAGGTTTATGTTCTGATCTCACCTCTACAGACCAGGTCCAGATGTGACAGATGTACTGTTCTGTGTTCGTATGTGTTAGTGTGTGAGGAGGCTAACATGTGACGTTAGGCTCTCAGTTAGAAAGGCTACCGTGTGGTGGACACCGGGAAACCGTCTGTGTGTAAACAGAGAACCAGGCATCTCTTATGGCCATGACGGAGACCTGGAGCGAGAGTTCATACAAAACACAGAGGTCTCTATTACACACACACCATGACTGACAGCACCCTGTTTGACTGACAGCACCCTGTTTGACTGACAGCACCCTGTTTGACTGACAGCTCCTTGTTTTTTTAAAGAGCTTTTAATTGTTTCCAGGTCGACTACTTTACTCCAGGACCACAGCCATCCCTAGAGGATGAAGCAGTGCCGAGAGGTGACTGCAATATAAAAATTATTTCATTACTATAATGATAAGTCGTTCAAAATATGGCACGAATCTCCTAAATGTTGATCCTACAAACTCTGAAACAGTGAGTCAGTTGGAACCCTGTCTAACAAGCAGCTGTCAGCCAAGCAATTAAAGCGGAAAGCTGGGATACGGAGTCAGCAGCACATTGATGAGTGAGCCAGGAGAGTATGCTGCTGACGTAAGAACACGCCTCCCGGACCGTTCAGGGGAATGCCAAAGAGAGGTGGAAGAGAGATAGAGACAGACAGAGAGAGAGAGAGAGAGAGAGAGAGAGAGAGAGAGAGAGAGAGAGAGAGAGAGAGAGAGAGAGAGAGAGAGAGAGAGAGAGAGAGAGAGGGAGGGAGGGAGAGAGGGAGGGAGGGAGAGGGAGAGGGAGAGAGAGAAAGAGAGAGATGGAGAGAGAGAGATGGAGAGAGAGAGAGAGAGAGGGAGAGAGAGAGAGAACATTCTGTAGAAAGATATTAGAGGGAGAAGGAAGAAGAGAGGATTGCACCTGCTCATGAATAAAGCACGTGTGATACAGCTGACCTGAAAGGGATTACAACTGGTAGAGAACCAGGGCCTAACAACATACACCCAAGAACAATATACAGTAGATAATCAATGCCTTGGAAATACGTTTCTACATTACCCAAGATTTGTGCTTTAGGTGAACATTATTATATACATATACATGTATACTTTTAATGTTTCTTTGTGATGCAGGTTGTTTTTGAATTGTTTGACCCAACTTTGGGACCTCATAGAGACAGGTGTTTTTACCCTGAAATCACGTGAAACACTTTTATTTGTCACCAACTGAAACTGGAGATCTGATAGTGGAGACATAATTAGAGGCATCTGTGGTGTCAGATACAGACAGAAGCGATTCCTATAGGAATAATCTGGAAACACAGGCAACAGCATGGATCAGGGGATGAATGCGTTGTCATAGTAACAGCTGAGAGACACAGGCAACAGCATGGATCAGGGGATGGATGCGTTGTCATAGTAACAGCTGAGAGACACAGGCAACAGCATGGATCAGGGGATGGATGCGTTGTCATAGTAACAGCTGAGAGACACAGGCAACAGCATGAATCAGGGGATGGATGCGTTGTCATAGTAACAGCTGAGAGACACAGGCAACAGCATGGATCAGGGGATGGATGCGTTGTCATAGTAACAGCTGAGAGACACAGGCAACAGCATGGATCAGGGGATGGATGCGTTGTCATAGTAACAGCTGAGAGACACCGGCAACAGTAGACACAACAGTCATTAGAAAGACATATTGGGAGACCATTACATTCAATGTGTATTCTTAACAAAGCTAATTGACTTTCAAAGTATGCTTTTGAAATATTAGGGTCACTCTTTTTGCATAGCTATTACAGACTTTCACTGACACTTAAAGTTCTCAGTCTGATCACGTGGGACACATTAGGATACAAATAATTGAAATAGTTCATACACAAAGAGGGCTTTATCATCATGTTCACAATTTCAGTGATGTTTAACAAAAAGTACATCCAGTTTTTCACTGCATAGGGCCTTAATGTGCAGCGTTCTCCAACGAGAGGCTGTTGCTCTTTTAGAGAGTAGCAAGAGAATACTTATCACATAAGCATTTCCTTCATTTCTTATTGAACTTGTAGAAGTTGTAGAAGCTGCACATTTACTACATGTCTTTGATTTCCTAATTAGTTCAGAAACTACGTTAACATTGTTGAGTTTGATGGGAATGATTCAGTGTCACTCTCCCCCCCGGAGCAGAATTTAGACACCCAGATACAGTGGGTGGGAGACAGACGGACGGACAGAATGCTGAGGCTGTCTGACAGCTGGGGCTTATCTGCTGACACAATGGACTGGTTGTAGCTTCGCTAGCGTTCCAGTTAGTTAGACTCACTGGCTGACGCAGGACTGGATTAACTCACATGGAGCCGCTAGATGGGCAGAAAGCCATGAGCCATGCCAGCGTCCATGGGGCCATTTCTGAGAGACTGACCACACTGCACAGAGCCTCATTAAGCAGCTAAAAAAACACAGTGGGTTCTTCATTTATTACAAGAAGAGAAGAATAATCAAAGATAAAAGCAAAATATATTCCAAATGGGGATGAACTTTCAAAACATGGTTGGTCCGTTATTTGTCGGGACATATTTGACTGAACACTTCTTAACACTTTTAGTTTAGCCAGTGTATAAAACATAGTTTCATTCGATGATGGTTGTTGTCCTGTTGGAAGATCCAGTCTGAGGGCAGGTTTTCATCAAGGATGTCTATGTACATTGATGCATTTATCTTCCCTCGATCCCAGTTACTGTCACTGAAAAACATCCCCACAGCAAGATGCTGCCACCACCATGCTTCACTGTAGGGATGATATTGGGTAGGTGATGAGCGGTACCTTGTTTTCTCCAGACATGACGCTTGGCACTAAGGCCCAAAAGTTCAGTCTTTGCTACACGTCCCTGACTAAGGCCCTTCTCCTCCAATTGCTCAGTTTGTCCCGGCGGCCAACTCTAGAAAGAGTCCTGGTGGTTCCAAATATCTTTCATTTACGAATGATGGAGGCCACTGTGAAATTTTACTGTGACATTTTTGTGTAACCTTTCCCAGATCTTGGAGGTCTACAGACAATTCCTTGGACTCTTGGTTTCTGCTCTGACACACATTGTCAACACATATTTGCAAACATAAAAAAACTGTTCAAGTCATCATTATGGGGTATTGTCTGTAGAAATTTAAGGAATAATATGAATTTCATACATTTTGCAATAAGACAATAACATAACTAAATGTGGAAAAAGTGAAGTGCTGTGAATACTTTACACAGATGCACTGTACATCCAAAGACAAAGAATAGTCAAACAATTCAACCTATAGAAGAGCGTTCTGAAAAAATTAAGTAGTTCATGAATCCATAATTTGTGTTGATTAGTGACAAAACAAATGGATATTTAATCAATTTAAAATTCAGCACAAATACATTTTTCTGAAAACATTTTTCATAAATGTTATGGTTTATTCCACAAACACGGTGTGAGATTGAGTAAAGTGAGATAAAAACAATTACATATACAACATACATATCGAATGCTTTTAAAAACTGGGGTGTCACATCAAGGTACCATCTACTGGAATATGATAAAGAATATGAATATCAATGGTTGCTGTTCCTCCGACCGTATCCATGTCTCAAGTGATAACCAACCTACATTCTATTCCTGGAGTGTATATCACTAAATGGGTCAGTGGCATGACAATACTCATTAAATAGGACATTCAGCCAATCTACGTGAAAACAAAGCCGCAGATTTCACTTTATTGCACGTGTGCAATAGCTATCTGACTACAGAATGAAAATATTGACATTGTACAAACAACATGAGGTAGCTTAGAAAGCTCTCTCTCTAAATGTGGGTCACTATGAACATTATTAATATCGGCTATCAACCAATGGGATTCTGGGATTATATGAGTTTATACTATAGATGTATAATTAGCAGAGGAGTAAAAGCAGGGCCAGGGCCCCTCCAGCCTGCCACCCTACCCTGGGGCGCCACACTCCAAACACTGCAAGGAGCTACAAATGTGTTTGCACTAACGCCTAGGGACCTCCATAGAGATGAGAGAGACCCACAGGCAGCTCAGAGATCAAATGGGGTTGTAAAAACAAACTGAAACGTGCCTGGGTCGCAGATCAAATGAGGAGGCAGGTAATCTAGACACAGCCAAACTGTCTATCAATGGTTCAGAATATGATCAGTCTGTGTGTTTTCTAACATTATTACATTTGCAAGACCTTGTTTCCTCAAAGTTCCTCAGAGTTTAAGATCTTTCAGCAAGCCAGCTGGGGGAATATTTCATGTCAATAGCTTGATGTATGGAAGCAGACATTGGGAGGACGAAGGAGTAATGTTTCAGAAACATTATTTACACTGACTTTTAAGAGCCCAATATCAAGTATAGTGCTCACGAATATAGACCATATTGAGAATTCAGTAAATCAGAATTTGTAGATCTAGGTAACTGCCAAGGGTTCCTAGCATAATATATAATATTATTTTTCTCTCAGGAAATGTAATAAAGTAAGTCTAATATCAACTGTCAAAATATCCTTTACTTGTACAGAGCTGTTATAAAAGTTAAGTATCTTTAAACAGCCATTACAAACTTCAGCTAACTTTAGCTACCACAAGTGACTAGTAGAAGTAGTCAGGGTGTTTGAGCATAAAAAACATCCTATTACACAAGTAGAAGAAAAAGCATTAAAATGTATGAACTAGATAAGTGTCTACCAGATTACTTTATTTTATACTAAAACGGGAAGTTAACTGCAATATATTGATTTGATGTTACTTAAAGGTGTTTTTTTTACATAAAAAACAAGCTCACTGAAGTTTGTATAGGTTGTTTACAGAGGAAGGCCTGTTTGTCTTGGCCTAAATACTAATATTATTGGACTACTATTTTACCTGCCTGAGATGGGAACAAATGGTAAAGCCAAATGTGACACATTCCTTAGGACAGAATGTTCAAATCTAATGACGCCCCACCTCTCCCCCTTAAAATGTAAGACCCAGTGACACTACTCAGAAGGCATCTAATTAATGGAACAGTACATCTGTTTCCTGGTTTAATGGATGAATGATACGGAAGCACCGGTTGTACCACTCACATAGATCAGGCCAGAGTAGTAGCGATCCTTGAGGTTGTGCAGAACTGAGGCCTCGTTCAGGCAGGTCAGCTCGGCCATGTCCTCCACCTTGCTGAACTTGGGCGGGTTCATCTTCTGGATGTCGTCCTTGTTGACCATGGCTTTCTTGCCGTTCTCCGCCAGCTCCACCATCACCTCCTCACCTCGTTCCTCTTTGATGCTGGCCGCCTCAAAGCCATGACGGTCTGACGGGATCCACACCAGCTTCTTAGCTGTCCAGTCGGCCTGCGTGGCTGGGTTATAGACCACAGCACGATCCACAAACAGGTACCGCTCAGGGTCCTCCTGCCCACTCCGATGAGCCATGTTGGTGGTACCAGAGCAATAGTGCCACCTGGAACACAGTAGGAAAAATATGTATTTATTACAGATATTACTGGTAGCAGCAAAGAAAACAATAACAAAAAATGGCTTAAAAGGGAGTCGCCAACCCAACCTGAATGGCCAACAACTATAAGAAATATTTACACAATAGAAAAAATTACATATACGTTGAGATTAAAAAGGGAACTTTTTATGTAAAGATGGGCACCACTAATGTCGATGATGGAGGACCGGTAGAACTAGCTCTGATTATAACTGCCAGGTGTATTTGTATACAACCCATTTTTTGTTTTAAGTTGATGTTGGTTCTGTTCACAGCGTTTATTTTAAAGACAGTCAGGTGTCAATGTTTGTCTTAGAATGTAATGTCAACTCAGACATGGCCAGTGACTGACAAGGGCAAGAGCAAAATGGAAGAACTTGAATGGACATGGTGCCAATCACGATGCCTACAATAAAATATTTTTAGAGGGTGAGTTCAGATAGCCTATATACTCACCAAAATATTTTGTTGTTCATAGCAACATGTCTTAGTGCCATCTAGGCAACCTCCAAAATGTGTCTTAAAATACATATAAATAATGTCCATATAGATTTTCAGCAAGATCAGCTAGGTTTTGGAAATGTTAGACCCCATAGACTCCCCAATAGCGTGCCCTCCAGTTGAGTTTCAGAGAGTTATAGAATTTATGCCAAGGTGCATGGAAGCTTTTCTGGCCCAACATCTTACTGGGACACTTGTGTTGTTTTGTCCTTTAATTTGTCACCCATCTGTACTTTGCAACAGGTTTGTAACAAACCTAGTTTAACATGATAACGGCGACAGAGCTGGCTGAGGGTACATTGTTTTTGAATAGCATGAGTTCAGAGAAGAATCACTTAAAACAGAATACAGAAGACCAAAATTAGTTTACCAAATATCATTTTGCAGCCAAACATAAAAAGCAAGATTGTTTATTCAACTTTCGGTTAAATTAAAAATCAAACCCTTAAACTTGGGTATTAAACTGTCTTCATTTACAATATCCTACAGTGTCCAAACACTTATGCACAAGCTCGCACTGGTTTAAACACCATAATAGGCTTACCTGAGACAGTGTGTCAATTTAAATACAGAAAATAACTACAGAACAAACACTGCATTGTGAGACTGCTAAAGGAAAATATACTCGTTTTATTATTATCGCCAGTCATAATGGTTTTACACAGTATATAGTTTCAATAACGGGCACGCAAACTGGACCGACTCGACCCGTTATAAGAACGTGCTTATAACCGTGTGATTAATTGGACAGGACAATATTCTCACAATATGACATGAATTACAATGAACATAAACAATAACCTAGATAATAAACCTCTATCATAAATAACTGCAAATGCATCCTAAACACATATTCAATTTACATTACACCACATATTCCATTAACACATTTTAATTCAGCATTCATCTGGTTAATAACCTATCCAGACCTGAACATAAACCACCCACTTCATAGTGAAGTTTTCAAGTGACCTCCACCGAGACGCAGTGAGACCACCGACCCGTAAAGTGCTACCATGTCTATGGAGAATAAACGCAGTCATAATGGAGCTGGTGCTTACCTGGTGCTGTTAGTAGATCAGAGGGCTACTATTAACACAAATAGACTGATATTCCTTATTAATTACACGCAACAACAGAGTTTACATCCAGGCGTCTCTCTCTACATTGGCCCTACAGCGGATCTCTGGCTCAACGAACAGACCTGAGCGCAGTTACTCCCGCCTACCAGGGGTTGATGACCCAATCAGATGCCCCAGAATGTAATACTTCACCGTGACGTAGTACTGGGAATAGCTTCTAGATAAAATCCTAAATGCTTAACGTCCAGCAAAGGATACACACCCATTTTATTTCATTGGCGCACACACAGTGAATGCGGTTAAAATACTATTTGCTTTTTCCACTGCTGTCTACAGTAAACTAGTATCACCTTTACTGGGTGCGTTTGTAATCGCCAGAGGAATACATTCTGGTCCTTTATTCCACCTTTCCCTAACACAAACTTAGTCCCAACTAGGAATACAGAACATTTCAGCACTTCCTAACGCAACGACCTGTCAAGTCAAAATAGATAACTTAATGCTATACACATAACAGTATGTTATCTGCTAGATATCAGCAATGATAAAATAATCTTGAACTCATATGTAACACTGCCTTATTTGTATAGTCATATATCAGTTATTTATTTTTTTAACCAATATGACATTCGTTAGCCGGTAAATCTCACCTACATTGAGAATAGACTGTTTGTTTCATCATGTCATTATGTTACCAGCACCAGATTTTAGATAATATACTATTAAATTGTGAACAAAAAAGAACTAAATGTAAAGCCTTGAGTTTTCACAAGCATTTTATTACAAATCAAAACTATGCAATTTGGAAAGTAATCTGTGATAAATAGCTGCTTATTAAAAGGTGGTTTAGATAAGCTCTCATAACTTTCATTCAGGAGACAAAATGACACAGAATCTGACAATATATACAGTAATCTGATTCCACTGGTTCTTTAACGTCCTCCTCTCCATGCCGCACCACCCCGGTTTTTTCCTCTTTCTCCTCCTCCTCCTCCTCCTCCTCTCCCCCTTCCTCTACCACCACCACCACCACCTCCCCTAACCTTCTTCCTCACACCACTGGACTGTTCTGTGTCATCCCCTTCTTCTCCTCTCGGCCTTTTCTTCTTTTCTGCTTGTTCTTTCATTTCCTAAATAAAGTAGTGGAACAGAGGTTAATGT
This sequence comes from Dallia pectoralis, assembly GCA_029465975.1. Taxonomy (NCBI): domain Eukaryota; kingdom Metazoa; phylum Chordata; class Actinopteri; order Esociformes; family Umbridae; genus Dallia; species Dallia pectoralis. The sequence continues at coordinate 10,994,504 of CM055752.1, read as the reverse complement.
GACAGCCTTTAAAGCCATTACATTAGACTACACCGCATAAAACAAGCAAATCCAGATTGTAACTTACGATTCTAGCGAATCGCTGTGCCTCGCTCACTCGCTCCACCAGCATCATCACTTCCTCCTCATGAGTGGGGAATGCCGGCAGCTTCTTGCCGATCAGAGTTTCAATCCGCTGAAAAAGCTCAACATCGTACCTGAGAGAGACCAATGTTAAAATAAAACACAAGGATGACGTAAGCAGTTGTAGTTAAGATTAAGTGAGCATAGGTTACTTACTGTGTTACAAATGTGATGGATTTTCCTGAACGTCCTGCTCTGGCCGTTCGCCCCACTCTGTGGATGTAGTCCTAAAAGCACACAAATACACACATGATAAAACAGCACCACATCTGATCAGGTCTGTATCAGTTTTGTGCAACAATTGACACAGCTAGTAGTTGACACAGCTAGTAGTAGACACAGCTAGTAGTAGACACAGCTAGTAGTAGACACAGCTAGTAGTAGACACAAGCAATACCTTTGAATGAGTGGGGATGTCGTAGTTAATAACACAGTCAACGTGTGGAATGTCCAGTCCTCTTGACGCCACATCAGTCGCCAGAAGGACAGAGCGTGACTTGGACTTGAACTTATTCAGCGACCCCAGACGCTTATTCTGTCCAACAGAGATGGACAAATGGAACAATTATAAGTAATCTTCATGTTGTTTTCATCACAATTTTCACTTTACTTCACTAAACTCACAGAAAATATGGTCCAAACATTGTAGATAAATTAGAAACACTGGCCCACGTTCATCTTAGCTTCACCAACTGGCACTTCATTTTAATTTCAACTCAGTCAATACACAGTTTCCATTCACAAAAATACCACAGGAATTCACCACAAAATTGGGTCAGTTCCAAAGCAGTAGCCATTTATGAAAACAAATGCACGTTCACATGTTTTCTTCATTAACTGAAACCTCTTGGTGTAAATTCCCCTTGTGCCTTTCACTGGCCATACCTGTTGTGGTGAATAAGATAATAGATCAGTGTATTTAGATACGTTCGGGTACCTGACTCATCTGCCCATGTAACGGGATAGCAGTGATGCCGAGGTTACGGAGCAGCAGCGCCACCCGCTGGGCATTGTTGCATGTGCTGCAAAATATCATGAACGAGTTTCCCGCCAGTTCATTTAGAATTGACACTAGATAACAGTCCTGCAATGAGATAGATAGCATACAATTACAATCCAACACTGACCATACACAGTTTCTAACATCACCTAGGAAAATGACCAAAATGCATAAATATTGATAAAATGTCAAGTACCTTGTACTTGGAGGGTATAAACACATAGTACTGCTGAAGTTTCTCAACAGTCGAGTACTTCGTGTTAACTGCACATTTAACTGGATCCTTTAGAGCTGCTCTCTGTAGCTTGGCAACCTTGGCAAAGAAAAAAAAATGTGTTAATAGGAAATTAGGGGTTTCAGCCATTAAAGAAATTTGAAAGGCATATCAAACACAGCCCGTTTTTCAAGGTCTGGTAAACAGCGCAATTCTAAAATGTGACTTATCATATGGGGACCAAAACAAAAGCCTACACACCCAGAGGCATTCCAAGAGATTGGTTAACTACCATCGATGTGAAACAATACAAGTAAATTTGTTATGCCGTTAAAATGTATTCTGTCATTCAATATACCAAAAGATTTAATGGCTGTGGTAAACCCCAAATCAGGTTTTGCCAAATTTTCTTCGGCAAATGTACCTTTCCTACTTTCCAGAAATATTCATACTCTACCCTAAAGATGACTTTGCAAAGTGTCATCCAAACCTTGACCCAATGGAAAAAAGTTACAACAGAAGTAGCTTGGCTACTAAACATGTTTTGAATTGCAGAGCTAGTTCATCTAGCTCTAGTTGCTTAGCCTTGAAAATGACAGGGTCATAAACTCACACTGGAATCACTCATGCACCTAGTCAAAGAATTTGCATTCACATTTTCCCAAGTGTGACAGTCTATATGAGATCCCAGCTGAAAGTAATGGATACCTTTTTGGTCATGGTGGCAGAGAACAAAAATGTTCGTCTGTCTCTCGGAATAACCTTCAGGATCTTGTCCACCTCAGTCTCAAAGTCCATGTTGAGGATTCGGTCTGCCTCGTCCATCACCAGGAACTTCAGAGCTCGCAGGGAGAAACCTTTGGTGTTCTCAAGGTGATCAATCAACCTCCCAGGGGTGGCTAATGACACACGGAGTATATACACATGATCATACGCGACATTAACACACCGAAAATATGACATTTTATAATGCAACTAGGGGTGCACGATATTGACAAAATGTGATATTGCGATATTGACATTCAATAATGCGATATCGATATTAATATTAATTCTAAAACATGTAAAAACACAAAAGTTATGGGAAAATGCCTCAAAATAGAGTAATATATATATATATATATAAACAATATCAAGTTCTTACAACACCATGGTTTATTTGAAGTAACAGTCAAATTGGACTGGTACAAGATGAATACATAAAGAGCATGTCTATAAAACAGGACATGTTGTCAGCGCCACCGCTCCCACCACACGCAGTGCGTAGAGCACCAAGTGCTGGGGGGGGCACCAAAAATAGTCATAACAATTATAATGCCCATATTATTTCCGTATAGATTTACCTGCGACACGATTGTGGCGTTTGCACTCATCCTATAGTGGCTTGTGGTGGTTTTTAAGATGGGAAATAGGTTGGTTGTATTTCCTGTTGCCCGGTGTATCACCATACCGCAAGTTTTGCAGAGTACAACAGATTGAGCGACATTAGTTTGCTTAAACCTTTCTTTAGCTTATCTAACTCGCTTTTTCTCGCTTTGTCCGACTGTCTATATTTCTTTTCACTCACGTTGTCGGAGTTAACACAAACGTCACGTGTAATGCGGGTCTGTTCGTTTAGTGGACCCGTGCGCTCACACATACGTTACGTGTAATGTGGGTCTGTTCGTTTTATGGACCCGTTCGCTTACACATGCATGTGACAGGGCAACTGACCAATCAAACGTGATCATTATATATAGTTTTCAAGCGTGCGCTTAAATCGAACACAACTAAGGCACCAAACCAAACGACACGTCTCTTCACAAAATAAATGTATAAATAAATATCGCATTTCTTGCGACATTTTCGATATTGATATCGCGCAACATGATATCGCAATAAAGGTATTGAGTCGATATATCGAGGACCCCTAAATGCAACCAGTAAATGCATTGTAGTATCAATTTAATTTCTCACCGATGACAACATGAGGTTTCTTGGCCAGGACCAAGGACTGTGACATCATATCAATTCCTCCAACAATAACAGCTGAAAAAAACAACAACAAAGACAAGTTAATGATGCATCCATCACAAACAGCGTCCAAATGTTGCCACCCTCATGACAACCCCTGATGGTATTCCCAAAGTACCAGTCTTGACACCAATGCTGGAGCCCAGGGCTTCAAACTGCTCTGCGATCTGGAAAGCCAACTCTCTGGTAGGGGTGAGTATAAGAGTGTGAAGTCTCTGTGCGGATGTAAGGAGGGACTGTAGTATGGGAAGAGCAAATGCTCCCGTCTTCCCCGAGCCAGTCTCTGCCAAGCCAATCACATCTTTTCCTGAAACATAAGAGTAAATGCACGGTAAGTGTACACAGACATGAATCTGCGTGTGACCCAACACAACCTTCCCTTCAGCCAACATACCTTGTAAGGCAACAGGTATGGCCTCCACCTGGATTTTGGTAGGAATCTTCCATCCCAACTGCTCACAGGCTTCACACAGCACTTCAGTTACACCCTATAAAACAACCAGATGCATGCAAAAATATACTCAAAGCGGTACCATGGTCTTGTTAGAGCTCAAATTAAACGACTTTAATAGTCTGTTCAGAATATCAACTGTAGTTGAACCATTAATATCAGTAATTGAACACTCATTTCACCATAATGAATCACTATTACATACTTTTTGACACTTTTGGTGACAATGTTATAAGGTATTCTGAAACATTGATAACGGAGTAGCATACTAAAGAAGTGCAGTGGCAATGATCTCGTAACTAGGTGGTCGGCATTGTGCGGAGGGACGTACCGACTACCGACATCAATTAACCAACAACAAAACGTTTACAACTAAAACACTGCGTTTAGCAGAATAAGTTATTAACTTACACCAACCGACACGTACGGTAAAGTAACGTTCCTCACATAAATTACATAATATTAACTAGCCGTTAGCACTACGTCGTAAGCTAGCTAATTCCCATAGAAGCTGGCCAACTACATCTCACAAAACAAATCGTTACTGACCAGATCCTTAAATGTCTTCACAGTCTCGTCGTTTGGCTCAACGTTTTCAGGAATACTAACAGCACTGCTGTCATCATGACTACTGGAACATTCGAGTGCTTCATCCGTTAATTCGTTTGTCTTAATATCAACAGTTTTCTCCAAGTCGTCCGCCATGCTTGTTACCAACGTGCTGTGGGCTAAAGTGCGCAGGTACGGTAGTGACGTCACGTTTCGTAATGATAAACGAGGTGTTGTGATATATGGCCAATATATCACAGCTAAGACCTGTTAAGATATGTTTATAGTATAATCATGTATATAATAACGCAGTAGTGTGATATGCGTTTCAGATGTTGTAGTTAGACATTCTGAGGTGTTTCCCTTATCTTTAGCCCGTCTGGGATAATCACAATGGGAATGTCTGAATGCTGCTCTTGGTGGTATTAGTGGCAATATATCACATACGCATAACCCCTGCCCTGATGCCTTGTTTTTGCCTTATAGAGTCTTCAGCCAATCAGCGATTAGGGCTTTAACCACCTAGTAAATTCCTCTTGTGGTGGACATGTTGGACCAGAGGGCATCAACCTTTTTTGTATGTGTTCTTATGTAAACGACAGAAGTCAATACTTGTCTCTTAAATGTAACAGTCCAACATTATTCCATAATACACTTTTTTCCCTGGTTAAGTCAATGTAGCATATAGGATGGATTCAGTGACAAAAGTAGCAAGCTAGTGTAATAATTGTACAATATAGCCTAAGCTCACTTCACACCTAATTTAGGGAATAAAAGGTTAAATAAATGTTGCATGTTTCTGCTCATGTTCATTAAGACGGCAATTATTTTCTATAATTTCTTATTCATAGAGACAAAGAAAAAAGAAAAGATTTCAAGGTATTTATTTAGTTGCAGGTCTAAACATTTCAGACAAGCATATGCACACTTTTCTACAAACACCTGACAATATCCCGTCATCTTTGAAATCATCAAATTTCAACAATAAAATAAACTGTCAGTAATAAAAAAACATTAGCCTTTAACAAGAATGAGCCAAATAGCCATATCTATGTCCACAAAGTTGGTAGGTAGGACATCAAAGTCATTTGGGAATTGGAACATGTTTTTGGGGAAACAAAATACTTTTCCAACCTCTTGTCCTGGGACTCCTTTGGGTACATGTTTAGTTTGTGACCAAACAGTACAAAGAGAAATCTTATCATCCTGCTTTAAATTTTTTGGTTAGCTATTTAAGTCTGCGGCAAAACAAGAAAGTACACCCCTCGGAGGCACCAGGAGTGAGTTTGGAAAAGCATAAAGTATGAGAACCAATGAGTTTCTGAACAGAATAAGCCGTGTAGCGGAGGGTAAAAGCGCTAAAGTTTACCTGTCAATTTAGATCACTACCTCAGTGGACAGAATCATCCAGTACCCACTTGATGGAACCACTAACACTTTCTCTATGACCCAAACTGTTGATTCCTTCTCAACCCTCCAAGCGTTTTCAGCCATCAGTCTCAGAGGAGTCCCTCCATCTCCCTCATGAAGGCCTCATACATCTGGTCCTTTGTCTTCATGTTGGGCTGAGAGACGGCGCCCATCTGAGCAGGGTTGGTGGACCCCATGGTCGTTGCCATGGCCTGCTGCTTCTGGCCTCCCATCCCCTCATCTCTTCTTCCTCCCTTATCAATGTGTCCTCCGCCTCCGGATCCCTTATCCCTGCGCACCCTTAAAGCCGTGGGCACGAAGCGAGTGACCTCTGTCTTGGGGTTAATGATCTGAGGTTTAGCAGAGATGGTGGCTCCGCTACTTGCCGGGCCGGCCGCCAGGCTGCTGCCTCCAGACGAGATCGACGTGATGTTGGCCCGCTTCTCAATGGTAGGTGCGTGGTGGTGGCCTGGGGGGTTGGCGCCTGACAGTGGGGCACTTGTCCCTGGAGGAGGGGGCATCTGCATGCCAGGGCGCATGGACATGGGCATGGAGGGAGGGGGCAGCATTGAGGTGTTTGGGTTGTTTTGGGAGCCCTCTGGGTTGGTGCCTGGCTTCTGGCGGTGGACGATGCTGGGTGGGGCACTGAGGACACTTGAGTTAAGCGGCGGGGGGAAGAGAGACAGGGGAGGGGCGAGTTGGCGTGGGGGGCCAGATCGTGGGGGAGGAGGCGGCATGCCTAAAAAGAGAACAGAGGACATTATAATGGAGTGCCCACCCTCTGGCCGTGCCCACCCTCTGGCCGTGCAGACACAACAAATAATCACTGCGTCTAGTATTTTTCCACACATTATATATTTTACATCTTTATATAATTCTACCTGGAGGTACTGGGGGAGGCAGTCTGGGAGGTGGTCCCCGGGGTGGAGGGCCAGGTGGTAGGCCTGGAGGCGGGCCCGGTGGAGGGCCAGGGGGACGACCTGGTGGTGGACCAGGGGGCAGTAGCCGGGGCATCGGCCCCCTTGGACCTCCTAACATACCAGGGGGCCTCAAAAATGGAGGAGCACCTATGAATGACAAACACAATTGTATAAGTATCACACAACTTCGCTAATAGAAACAAGTTAAGACTGCACACCTATCATAACTATAGAACAAAACTAACCGGGAGGAGGACCAGGAGGCATGCCTGAGGGTGGACCAGGAGGCCTCATTGGAGGAGCTGGGGGTGGTCCTAGTGGAGGAGGCCCTGTTCCTGGTGGGCCCTGCATGTGTAGAGGTGGTTGCTGTCCTCCTATTGGTCCAGAAGGTGGAGGCATACGCTGACTGGGCATAAGATGTGATTGGTTGTCGCCCGGTGGCCCCCTATCTTCAATGTCCGAGTCCTCAGAGTCAGTATACTCCTCTTCAACTTCCTCTTCCTCCTCCTCGTCCTCAGGAATGGACTGACCTGTAGACAAATGAAAGGAAAAAAAATGGGAAGACTTAATCCATTTGAAAAGAGATCGCACTCCAGCATGCAAGGAAAAATACAGTGCTAGTCACTATTTGTGGTGCTGATGTCACTGTCACCATCAAAGCGCTCTGAACTCTGCGTATTGTGGTTTGCTTATCACCAGAAAATATACATGGTCTATTTCTACCTTAAATCCAGAAATGCACATATTTGTATTAATGAAGGAACTCGGTTTTGATGGCACATATAAAACTGAAAATTGAAATGTATAGATAAATAGAGCAGCAGTAAAAATGTAATGACTCAAAATAGTCTGAACCATCCAATCATTCACCTGCACTAACTGCCTACTTTATTGACCATGTGCTGCTGTATGCAGACTAAAGGAGATGCAGTACCTGCCATCCTAAGCATCATAGCTTGCAGAGGAGTGATGGCCTTTTTCTTCTTCACAATCCTCTTCTTCTTGCTCCTCTCTCTGGGTGCTGAGGGGGGAAGGTCTGCAAACCGTACACTCCGTCCTGTAAACCACATCACCCAACACACTAAGTAAACACCGGTCACAGTAGAACATCACGCTGACCTGGAGGACAATCCTAACAACTCCACATGCATAAAACCCAGTACCACTCACCTGTATGTTTGTCACCTCGCTCTTCCTCTCTACCCCTCTCTCTGTCTCTATCTCCATCCTGACGCTCCCCCATCCTCCTGTCAACCTCTCTCCCATCCTCCCGCTCTCCTTCACTGTCCTCATCAGAGTCACTGTCGTCATCGTCTCCATCCTCTCCATCACTATCGCTCCCACTGTCCCGTTCTCCCAGAGCATCCATGGCTGTCTCCATGTCAGATGCCTGGTTGGACGGATCTGCTTGCAGGTAGGAGAAAAGATGGAGAATTACAGTTCAGTGAATCATATTTGAATGCCCAATGATACCCGTTTATGCCTTCTGGCTGGAAACATGCAGTAGAGAGGTGTGTGTTGGGGGGGATGGGTGCAGTACCTGTGTCTGCTGTGAAATGGGCCTTGCGGGAGGCGTACAGGGCGAGCACCTGGGGGGGTGGGGGTCCAGGCGGGGGCCCTGGTGGTTTCCTGCCAGGGGGTAACCGAGGAACACCTGCAACTGCCGCAGACATGGGGGCAGAGGAAGACCCGAAAGGCCCTTTACTGAGAGAGAGAGAGAAAGAGAGAGTTTCACTTCCACCATCTTCCCTTACTAACTGTCTTCTTGACATAAAATCTTGGTTCACCTCAAATTTCCTTAAATTAAATAGCAATAAAACAGAATTGCTTCTCGTAGGTACAAAATCAACATTAAACAAACTTCATAATCTTTCTATTCCCGTTGATGGCTCTTTCATCTCCCCTTCTCCTCAGGTTAAGAGTCTGGGTGTCATCTTCGATAGCACCCTCTCTTTTACATCCCATGTTAACAGTGTTACCCGGTCTGCTTATTATCATCTTCGAAATATAAATCGTCTGCGTCCTTTCCTCACGCCCCACTCCACTAACATTCTTGTTCACAGCCTAGTCACCTCCCGTTTAGATTATTGCAACTCCCTCTTGTTTGGCCTCCCACATAAAACCCTACATAAACTTCAACTGGTCCAAAACTCAGCTGCTCGTATCATTACTCGTATCCCTTCTACTCATCACATCACTCTTATTTTACAACAGCTTCATTGGCTTCCTATCATTTACCGTATAAACTATAAAATACTTCTCCTTACTTTTAAAGTCGAAAGGCGCCTACAAATAAAATGTATTATTATTACTTATTAGACTTGGAATTTTATGGTCAACTGAGATACAAAACAATCAATCATATTATTATACATCCAGCCCAAAAAGGGAGGTTTAAAACAAAAAATGGTTTGTAAGTCCCAGAATGCATCTTCAATAGGATACTGAGATAGCATGTAAACTAGTGACTGCCCACCTAAATGAGGAGCCCTTCTTCAGGATGGAAGGAGGCTGGGCCCCAGGCAGGGGGATGTCTTGGATCAGGATGCTGGAGGGGGCGTGGGGCATCTCTGGAAGGGGAATGCTATCGACCTCCACCAGTTCAGCATTCTAGTGGACAGAGACACTTATGTAATGATCTACATATTTCTGTTTACCTGTGCAATTCTTATATATGCACTTCATATACATGCATCAAGAAAGCCTTCTCACCTTTACTGAGTCAAAATATAGTGACAGCTTGCCACGATTGCTCTCGTAGTCCAGCTCTATCTTACGCAGCTCCTTGTATGTTTCTGGGTTCTCCCTTTCATATAAACGCACAATGCGCTCAAATGTCTCTCGTAGCTTCTTCCTCTTGTCCCTCAGAACCTTCTCATTCAGTAGAGGCTGCTGCACAGGGTTGAACTCTGGCAACGTGAAAGGCAAGTAAAGACGAGCACAAACGGATGTGACCAGGACATTATTTACAAGATTTTTCTGGCCATACACAACAACCTTGGCTCACCCATTTCATCCAGCTTCTCCATGTCTTTGATAATCTGTCTTGGATCCTTCATCTTCAGCACTGCAGCTCGGACCATCATCCTCTGCTTCTTGTTCTGTGTGGCAGCAAAAAAAATTACATTTATGAGTGCACAGATGAATAAAGACAACATACCCAGTTATTCGCTCAGTCAGCCATGTTCTTACCTTCTTCAGCTCCCTTTTCCTGGCCTCTTTCCCTGAAGAGTCAGACACAGCATTAGGTATTGATACAGCATAACGTTTGGATGTCGAACATGTTACTTGTCAAAAAGCTGTAACTCTTATCTGTCCTTACATCATGTAACCAACATAATTGAAGCAAAAACCATCCTTGAACCAATAAATTATGGAATCACCTTTTGCTGGGCTTACAGCAGTAAATATTATAAGCCTATATTATTAGCTACTTTAACTAAAAACACAGGTATGAATGGAAAAATATTGCAGAAGAAAACCGAACCAATGACCAAACCATTGACAGGACACAGTTAGAGACAGAAGAGGTAATGTACAATATGGTCGCTGTAAATTATATAATGTCATACACTAAGCCAACAAACTATTCAACAGAATAGAGCGAGCCAAAGTTAAATCAAAACGTTGATGTGAAGTCATGATGTGCACATAAATACGATAACATTAAAGGAACTTACTGGCCTGGTCGGTGGGGTTCATGAACTTCCCACTCTTGGTGGAGGACGTTGAACGTCGCCCCATGATGACGGCGCGTCTACTTCACCCTGCCAAGGAATATATCAATTTACTAGTGTCATTCAGAGGAAATAGGGATCGATAGATCACAGACACATACCTAAGATTTCTAAAAATGCACATGCTTCTAAGAGATGTGTTACTTAACAACCTTAAAAACCTGTCAATACATTTCATTTGGAAGTACCACGACATCAATTCCACACACCGAGATTACGGCAGAAACCAGAGCAACACAGATACTGCAATACGTACCGCAGTAGCTACTGTTGGCGAGTTAGCTAACTATAGAAAATGCTAGTACTACTCACCAATATAAATGCACTTTAACAGTTATCAAATGAATTGGTACGTGTAGTACGCACAGGTACGTCAACAAACATGAATGTTTTACATTAAGCCACGCTAGCTGGATTACCCAGTCAGCTAGTTAGCTCGTTGAACAGGTCGCTAACAGAAAAGCGTTAAAAAGTGTACTACCTTTATCCACGCGAAAACTGTAAGCAGTGTGGCTTCCCCGACTCTTATTATCCAATCGAACAAATGGTGAAATCTGAATTAGGGTTTTCTTTGTACAGAAATACTGTAACAGGGAGGTCTTATGAGAAAACCAACACAAAAAGGCTCTGCTAGTTGATGCAGTCCGCCATGTTTTGATTGCCGCGAGCAGGGGCGGAAGTTGCCATTGAAAAGTACCGGAAACGAGAAGAATAAATAAAGTATGTGAAACTAAATGCACTTAGGCTACTGCCACTGATGGCTTACATTGTAAACTGCAGCTTCGCAATATCTATAACCATAGTATTACAGTTGTGTAGTGAACGAGATTGTACCACACCATGATGCCTAAGCACTATGACCAGCAAAATATTCAGATTATTTTACCATTGTTATCTTATTATTACCATGTATCTATCTACATTAACTGGTGTATGAGCAATGGTCCTAATGGAGAATGATAACCCAAATATGTGCTTGACATACCAATGCTCTGTATATTTTAGCTTCTTCAGTTGTCTTCTGTATTATGTACGAATGCTTAACTCAAAATGCATAAGGATTCTTTGACATTTATCAATACTTAACATATGCCTGAATGTTATAAGCATGATTCACAGTCGGGTAATACATGTCTTAAAGTTTTTACTGTCAGAATATTGGATTAACTGTAGGAATTACTTACATTCATGTCGGCCATGATATGGGATCAAACCCCATCTACTGACAGCCATTACTGAAATGCCATGACCGTATAACTGATTAACTTTTACAACTGGTCACAAAGTGTCCCGACAGAGCACACATAAAAAAGTTGACACAAGTTGATACACAGCGGCTAGGAAAAACTCTGATGGGTCGAAATTAGGAAGAAACCTGGAGAGGAACCAGGCACTGATGGGTGGATAGTCCTGTTCTGATAGTGCTGGGTGAGCTTAAAATAGTTTAGTCTTATAAAATAGTCCAGGTCAAATACAGTCAGAAAGGGAAAACCGGGAGGGCTGAGGGTTTGGCAGATTGGAAGCCGAAACTGTTAGGTAGCATCAGCTACATGTAGTGTTAATTTGTTACCTGGTACAGGTAGGTATGGTGTTTATGTAGCAGTGGGTGTCACAGAAAACGAAGGTAAAACATAACATAATTATTACTTTGCCATTTGTTTGATTCAGTCATAAGCTCCTTGGTATTTCTAGGATGCACAGTATTGCCAGCAGGTGGCGCTCTATGGTAACATTAGGACATCAGTAGCTGACGTCAGTAGTGTAGTAGAAGTCGTCAGTTCATATACGCAAATGATGGAGCGCGCGCCTAATTGATACTGTGATTTCATATTTCCAACTGGTAAAATGATTTTAAAACGAAAGCTGTTAATTTACCATTCTGGTATATTTAAGTAAAGCATTCGTTCACAATTGGTTAAATGCAGAGTCATTAAATTGTTTCTACTTAGCTTCTGTGGGAAAAGTGGCGGGCTAAAATGACGGTTGGCTAAAATGACGATTGGCTAAAATGACGGTTGGCTAGCTAAATGAACGACAGTTCGGTACTTTTCTATATTCTTGAAAGTTAGTTGGATGAATGTATGATTATTAGGTTGAGAGATTTGTGTTGGTAATAGAATATGGGACAGCTGGCTAAAGTGAGGGAAAGTTCACAGCAAAGAATTAAGTAGTTAGACTAGATAATTAATAGTTATCCTGACTGTAAGGCTAATGCTAATTGTTGCTAGCAGTCTAAAACTACTGTCGACTTATCCTGTTTGTCCATGGCTACGGTTCTGTACTATAAAGATCAGTAATTCTTAAGTTCAACCTGTCACTTACCTGTAATGTCTGAAAAATACAGTAAGTTGGGTGATCACTATGAGTAAAATAGAATGCAGATGTGTACACACATGAATGAGAGCGCATCTGATTGATACTGTGATTTCATATTTCCAACAGAAATAAATAGGTTGCACAAGAGTGAGCTTGACATCAATGTTGGCCTTGTAACATATTTTGGCGAGCCAGGCAGGAGGGGTAGTAGGAAGAACGACAACCCCCTTTTATCCGGAGACGAACCGGGAGCCAGTCATGGAAGACGTCCAACACCTTTGTGATGAAGTGAGTGCAGCCCTGTTGGGGAAGGATGACCTTTTCTAAGTTTGCAAGTACCTAAAGTGTGATGGACTGGAAAGAGGAGAACCCCGGAATTGCCCCAGGAGGGTGCTTATTAAAATGGCTGAAGGAGTGCTGGATGACCAAGGGTCATTCATTACTGAATTGGGGAAGAGGGCTGCTGTGGAAGATAGTAGCACCCCATCAGGAATCAAAACCAATTGGACTGATTGGTAAATGATACATAGTGAGCTGTTACCTGGACAACCAACCAGTGAAAGCATTGTGGGACACAGGGGCTCAGACCAGTAAAGTAAACGACACATGGCAATAACATCTCCCTCATACTACAGTTCGGCCCATTGAGGAAATACTAGCGCATGAAACCCTTACCATCCTCGCTGCCTATTACACACCAGTACCTTACCTTGGATGGGTTGAGGTGAACTTTACATTTCCTGGAGGATTGAAATCAGCAAAAGAACTAAGAGAACCAATGTTAGTGTCCAGTGACCCAGCGTTGGACAATGACCCCATAATTGGCTACAATGTAATCCTAATAAGCAATCCTACACAAGGATGCAGGAAGAACCGCTCTGTGTAGGAATGAACTGGCAAAGCGCTGTCTATAACTGTGAAAACAGGCACAGACGGAAATAAAGCAGATCCCTCACACCGAGAAAACCAGGACACCGGCGTAGTCAGGACAGGATGGAGCAGGGTGTTCTTACCTGCAAAACAAGTCACTGTTGTTATGTCGTAGCCCATGTCCACTGTCAGGTTCGGGGCCAGGTCATGTTCTTTTCACCATATGTGCTTCACCCACTAGAAGGCCTTGTCGTCAATGAAGTTCTGGTACAGGTCCCATAGGAAGGTAATGTAGGTGCTCATCAGGGGCGGAACTAGAGTTTTATACATGGGGTGGCCAAGGGGTGTACGAGGCTACTTCAGGGGGTCCATAGACCATGACTGAAAGTTATTATGTAAACCTAACCGGGCATATAAGTAGAATGAATACATCCTAATTTTAAACTTAACCTCACCCCAACCCTAACCGTAACGTCAATAACCTAAAATGTTGGCCTAAACTTAACCTTCCACTGCTGCTTAAATGTAACCCTAAACCTAACCTATAATGCCTGAATCTGAAAGTACAATAAATTGTAACCCTTAACATAATTGTAACCTTGGCCTTAAACATAACTCCTAACAGAAATTGGCTTTTTTCTCACGGGGACCATCAAATAATATGGGCATTTTTGTCAAGTATAACTATCCTTGTGAAGATTACTGGTTCTAATACGATCTGTGAAACCAACACAAGAGAAGGCAGAAAGAGGGAGTCTTGGGTCATTGTTTTCATGAATATATAATCTGGGTCTAAAAGTGGTATATCCAAAATATTTTTAGGAATAAAGAAATCTCCAGACTCCAGGGACTTATTATAGCATTTCTGGGTTACAGAAAGTGCATAGTTTATTTACAAAACAAGTACATTTAACACATAAAAAACAGTTATTTGACATGACAGGTTTCAAGCAGAAATGGACTTGAAAAATAAAAACAACTTTGGTGCCCAACAACATTACAAATTTACAGTATAATATTTATGTCAAAGCCGCTTGGTTTGATTAACCTCATGTTTGAGGTCCTCTAAATCAGACTCAGTTGTCTGAGCAACGGCAAACAGGCTCCTCTTTCAAGAATATTGTACTCTGGGTTGAGTGACTGAACCTATTGCAGCGTCTCTGCTGCTCAGCTGGGTGACAGTCAAGCAACTGATAAAAGATAGCTCTTTGGACTGTTGCGGATAAATCAAAACCATTCTGCAGGTTCCCGGGTAGTTCACCATATGATCGATTCTAAATAATACTCTTGAGAAGTCAATCGCTCAATTATACCCAGTTTATTTATACAGGCCTGCAGTTAACAAACGGAGAGCTCAGCTCTGCTCGGCTTTCCAACTATTACCGAGCTCAGATTCAAGTAGCAGGCTATGTTTCAAGCAACTGCTCAGACTCAGAGACAGGTGGTTGTAATTCTCATGACTATTCACAACAGCTCCACAGCTTTAGAGGCAGACGGAGGGATGGAAATGCATCAGTTCTCACACACACTAATGCTATTTGCATTACCTTATGCATCCTTTATTTTCTTTATACATGCTTCATAAAAGACATCCCAATCAGAAATGTGTATGCAGATTTGATTGTTACCTGGTACAGATATGTGTAGTGTTCATTTGTTACCTGGTACAGATATGTGTTGTGTTCATTTGTTACCTGGTACAGATATGTGTAGAGTTCATTTGTTACCTGGTACAGATATGTGTTGTGTTCATTTGTTACCTGGTACAGATATGTGTTGTGTTCATTTGTTACCTGGTACAGATATGTGTAGTGTTCATTTGTTACCTGGTACAGATATGTGTTGTGTTCATTTGTTACCTGGTACAGATATGTGTAGTGTTCATTTGTTACCTGGTACAGATATGTGTAGTGTTCATTTGTTACCTGGTGCAGGTATGGGTAGTGTTCATTTGTTACCTGGTACAGGTATGTGTAGTGTTCATATGTTACCTGGTACAGGTATGTGTGGTGTTCATTTGTTACCTGGTACAGATATGTGTAGTGTTCATTTGTTACCTGGTACGGGTGCGTGTAGTGTTCATTTGTTACCTGGTACAGGTATGTGTAGTGTTCATATGTTACCTGGTACAGGTATGTGTGGTGTTCATTTGTTACCTGGTACAGGTATGTGTAGTGTTCATTTGTTACCTGGTACAGGTATGGGTAGTGTTCATTTGTTACCTGGTACAGATATGTGTAGTGTTCATTTGTTACCTGGTACAGATATGTGTAGTGTTCATTTGTTACCTGGTACAGGTATGTGTAGTGTTCATTTGTTACCTGTTACAGGTATGTGTAGTGTTCATTTGTTACCTGGTACAGGTATGTGTGGTGTTCATTTGTTACCTGGTACAGGTATGTGTAGTGTTCATTTGTTACCTGGTACAGGTGCGTGTTGTGTGTTTAGCATGAACTCTAGTTGCTCCACCGGACAGATGTAAGGCCCCGGTGAGCCCTTCAGTGCCAGACCCTCCTCCTTCAGCCGACAGAGGAGGTGCAACACAAATTTATGGGCATCCTGCAGAAAGAGACGAAATAGAAAACATAGTGAACAAAATGAATATGCAACATGCAGTAATTTTAAAGATATTAAATACAATCCATATAAGGAAATCCGTGAACTTGAATTGATTAATTTGTCGTAATCTAGAGTTCCAATGACTGGGAATAGATATGTTTTGAATAGATTTTTTCTATCATAGTTCATTAAACATGAGACAAGTCAGTCTGCATCAGATAAAAAAAGCTGAAATAGTGCTGAGGACAAGTCTGTCAAGTATATACCGGACAGCATTTGACTATAGTATTGTACAGTATTTAAACTTGAGTATCGTACAGTATTTAGACTAGTTTTGTACAGTATTTAGACTAGCATTGTATAGTATTGTACAGTATTTAGACTTAAGTATTGGACAGTATTGTATAGTATTGTACATGCTCAGAGTCGTCCTCGTATTTTCCTTTTATCCTGTTGCTTAGATGTGCCATCAGAAATCCTTGCCAGATGTAAATTAGCAAAGCAGCGTTGTAAGAAGTAAGGAAATCATTAAATGTGTGCTTACATTTTTGCCAGAGAAAAACAAATTATCATTCAAGCTTTTTATGCTAAGTTTAGGGCAGACTTCATACTGTGGTGTACCTAAGCAGTTTATATGACGGATATGAACTCCAGATATCCAGCTGCCTCAGAATAACGCTGCAAAAAGCAGGCAGTTCTAACAGGCACTGCAGAGCTGTCAGGGTTCGGCTCTCAAGCCGACAGAGGACACAAGCGCAGAGAACTTGTTTTTTACAATGGGTTTTATTCATCCAGGACAGGCAAGACAGGCACAAGAACTGGGAACTTGAATTAACAAAACACAAAATCAGACAGAGGAAACTCATACACAAGGAACATAAACCAGAACGTGCAAATAACCCGGTATACATAAAACCCAACCCATCAACAACAAAACTGAATGTTCACATTACCAACTCTAACTTGGTCTAAACAACATGCAAACACTCCTGCATTAAATCATAACAGCACAACTAAAATCCTAAACACCACATACCTTGAATTAATGTCCCGACACTAAACAACTGATAAGCACAGAACTAAATAGGGACACTAATGAAAACCTGAACCCAGGTGTGGGAAAAACTCAGGTGTCTAGAATGTCTGTGATTACTCCCTCTCTCTGCTGGTCGGGGGAGTGCCAACTCCCGCATAGAGAGGGACAGAGGGAGGGAACCATGACAGTACCCCCTCCCCCACGACCGCCACTGGGCGGTCCAAGCGGCCCCCCCGGTCTCCGCCGATCATAGTCCTGAACCAGACCGGGAAGTAGACTCAGTGACGGGGAGGCGGTAGAGGAGGTGGGGAGGGAAGGAGGCGACAATGAGTCACAGGCTACGGGGCAGGACAGATAGAACTGGTCTCGGGCAGGGCAGAGAGAACTGGTCTTGGGCAGGGCAGAACTAAGCGACCCCAGAAGCCCCCAGGGAGAGGACAGATCACGGAACGGGTTTAGAGGGCGTACCGGTGATGACGGGTCAGGAAGCCGGACTGGCTGAGGGGGAGCGGAGGCCCGGACAGGCGGATGCGGGTCAGGCGGCCGGACGGGCGTAGGCGGAGCGGAGGCTCGTACGGGCGGAAGAGGGTCAGGAGGCCGTACGGGCGGAAGAGGGTCACGAGGCCGGCCCGGAGGAAGCGGGTCAGGAGGCCGGCCCGGAGGAAGCGGGTCAGGAGGCCGCGCCGGAGGGCACGGGTCAGGAGGCCGCGCCGGAGGACACGGGTCAGGTGGCCGCGCCGGAGGACACGGGTCAGGTGGCCGCGCCGGAGGACACGGGTCAGGTGGCCGCGCCGGAGGACACGGGTCAGGTGGCCGCGCCGGAGGACACGGGTCAGGTGGCCGCGCCGGAGGACAGGGAATAGTCTTAGCCCCGGGAACAGGCTTAGGCAGGGTGACGGCCTCGAGGACAAGACGGGGCTCGGGCTGGGGGACGGACACTGGCTCGGGCTGGGGGACGGACACTGGCTCGGGCTGGGGGACGGACACTGGCTGGACGGGAGTGAGCTCAGGGACGGGAGTGAGCTCAGGCTCAGAGGGGACTGGGGCAGGCTCAGAGGGGACTGGGGCAGGCTCAGAGGGGACTGGGGCAGGCTCAGAGGGGACTGGGGCAGGCTCAGAGGGGACTGGGGCAGGCTCAGAGGGGACTGGGGCAGGCTCAGAGGGGACTGGGGCAGGCTCAGAGGGGACTGGGGCAGGCTCAGAGGGGACTGGGGCAGGCTCAGAGGGGACTGGGGCAGGCTCAGAGGGGACTGGGGCAGGCTCAGAGGGGACTGGGACAGGCTCAGAGGGGACTGGGACAGGCTCAGAGGGGACTGGGACAGGCTCAGAGGGGACTGGGACAGGCTCAGAGGGGACTGGGACAGGCTCTAGAACAGGAGACCCAGACTCAAGGGGAAGAAGAGACCCAGACGTGGGCAAAACAGTCAGTCTGGTCTCGGACAGGACAGAAAGTCTGGTCTCGGTCAAGACAGGGGACCCAGTCTCGGGCAACACAGATAGACTGGTCTCGGGCAAGGGGACTCGGACAGGCTCAAAAGGGACTTGGACTGGCTCCGAAACAGGGACCTGGAGGAGGTGTGGTGCCCGGCAGAACAACCGTGGCAATAGGTAGTCCAGAGCCGGACGAGAAAGCTCCCCCTTGTAATCCTTCCATGCGAAGAACTCGCTGTAACACCTCTCTTCCTCCTCCTCGTCAACTCCTGTCTCCTTCATCCAGACCATTAAGTCAATGAGGACCTCCCAGTCCTTCCGTAGTGCCTCGTCTATGGCCAGGAGTGCCTGAGAGGGAACTGGTGTGGTGGACTGAACGGAGACCGATCTCTGGGCCAGGGGATTGGACGCCATCTCAAACTGCTGGGCGGCAGCCATCTTCAGCTGCGGGGCGGCAGCCATCTTCAGCTGCGGGGCGGCAGCCATCTTCAGCTGCGGGGCGGCAGCCATCTTCAGCTGCGGGGCGGCAGCCATCTTCAGCTGCGGGGCGGCAGCCATCTTCAGCTGCGGGGCGGCAGCCATCTTTAGCTGCGGGGCGGCAGCCTTCTTCAGCTGCGGGGCGGCAGCCCTTCTTAGCTGCGGGGGAGTTGATGATCGAACAACTGGAGGCAACGCGGATGCCAGCCGGAGGATGTAGGAATCCCAGCCATATTTCTCCTCCGGGTACTCCTCCTCCCCGACTCAGAATAGATTGTCTCTCTCCCATTCCGCACTGCTCCGTAGTCTGCGGGTATCCAGACAGGCGGTGGAGCAGATGGTCGTGGAGGGAGAGGTGGTCCAGGTCGTATCGCGCGCCGGCGATAACAAGACGGTATCTCGACAGGCTGTTCATCTGCCCATGAACAGACCTTCTTTCTCCGCTGCGTCCTTGATGGTCGGGACATACTGTCAGGGTTCGGCTCTCAAGCCGACAGAGGACACAAGCGCAGAGAACTTGTTTTTTACAATGGGTTTTATTCATCCAGGACAGGCAAGACAGGCACAAGAACTGGGAACTTGAATTAACAAAACACAAAATCAGACAGAGGAAACTCATACACAAGGAACATAAACCAGAACGTGCAAATAACCCGGTATACATAAAACCCAACCCATCAACAACAAAACTGAATGTTCACATTACCAACTCTAACTTGGTCTAAACAACATGCAAACACTCCTGCATTAAATCATAACAGCACAACTAAAATCCTAAACACCACATACCTTGAATTAATGTCCCGACACTAAACAACTGATAAGCACAGAACTAAATAGGGACACTAATGAAAACCTGAACCCAGGTGTGGGAAAAACTCAGGTGTCTAGAATGTCTGTGATTACTCCCTCTCTCTGCTGGTCGGGGGAGTGCCAACTCCCGCATAGAGAGGGACAGAGGGAGGGAACCATGACAAGAGCAGAGTTCATAAAGCATGTGTTACCAATGTTAGGCAACCTGGAAGAAAAAATGAATTTGTGAGGCATGAAACCAGAATACCTCCTAATACCACATAATTATTTAACAAAAAACGTTCAGGTACAGATAATTGTGTGTGTTTTACCTAAGGTGCTTGGTGTTCGCTTTGCCTGTGCATCTTTTTGTCTCGATCTGGGTTTTTCTCCAGTCAAATAGGCCCCCAGGATCTGACGTATGGCCTAAACAAAGGATTGAAAAGGCAGATATGACATGAGCAGTAGATCAACATTACTCACTCAAGTTCCGCAGTTTTACCAGCAAATATGTTTCCTACATGGTATTCTTGAGATTAATATTGACAGAGGAAGCTCTCTGCTGAATGGAAGCATTTACAGAGAGGAACAGAAACAGGGCATTTACAAAAGTGGCCTTGTTAAATAATATTGCACCAACAAATGTCAACTGGTTACAGACCTGCAGTGGCCGCAACTTGAGGAAGAGTTGTCTTGTCCTGTGCAAGAACTGCTTCCACCTCTTTGTCAGGCTTGAGATTACTGTAAAAACACAGACATAAGCATTAAATAAGCTTTATATTTGACTTTCTAAATTCAATGTTGTTGGCAGGAAGAGTTAAATCAGACAGTACCTGACGTTCTCAATGTCTTCAGAGGGGGTCACTTGGTCGTCCAGGGGGTTGTGTGAAGACCACCGGGGGGCAGATGGGTAGAAGTGAATTGGGGGGGCAGGGAAGACCAGGGGGAGTGGCAGAAGATGAGTGGGTTGAGTCAGAGGATTAGTAGGTGAGGTCAGTCAGGGAAACACAGTTCTCTCTCACTGGGGTAGAGGGCTGTGATCATTCCTCTGAAAAGAGGTGATGGAAAGAGATGAAGCTGGAGGTGAGACTGGAAGGGGAATTGGCAGAAGATCCAGGGCATGAGGGGGGAGGAGTGTGGCCAGACAACTGGGCAAGTGGTGTCAACGATGCTGTAGTTGGACCCAATAAGGAAGAAAGGAAACACGAATCATCATGGAGTTGATTAGTGTCTTCCTTCTTCTGGTTTTCAAAAACAGTCGCAGACAACAAACTTCCTTCCACTGGCAGCAGTTTAGGTGGAATTGCTGAGCAAACTTCGATTTGGTTTATCTGTTTGGAAAAACAATTATGCCCCATTAGTCAATATGTTTCTGGTCAGAGGTACAGCACTTAAAGAGTTACAGATACATTATAGTTACGGTAACATTTACAGTCAGGTCACAAATATACATGGTTAACTATGGAGGTAAGAATTAGATTTACCCTCATACAGCAGCATAAGGCTTCCATTGTAGTGTTTCTAGACAATGTCACTGGTTTTGCACATTATATACCTTATTTCATATGGTTAAGTCATTAGACGAACAACAACACCTTTGGGTTCCATTTGAGCAAATTAATTGATCACCGTTGCCTAGTTACCACCTAAAAAACTACATGAATAATTAATTTATATGTATTCATAGTTTGTCCGATTTTCATATTACGTTTAAATGCTAAAACACTTAACTCTACCAAGTTCCAACTTGTTGGTTCTTCTGCTTGATTGTACATGGTACTTCAACAGAAGTTTGACATTATATATTTTGCTACTTACAGTAACAGAGATAAATGTGAATATGTGGCTTTGAATTGGTAGCATTCAGAGAAGAGAACACAAAACCAGATCTAAAATATAGCTGCCTGCAGCAATGGCAGATTCTTTCAAACCAGACATCAATTTAAACATGTCAATCCATGTTTCAGGTCACAAGGCTGGGTCACGAGAGCAATCATGCTAATCAAGCTAACCTTTGCGAACAAGTGACTTACATGTAAAAAATTCTGGAACGCTTCACAAACTTGAGAAATCATGATAACCTATGCTAACAAGTTCTAAAGTGCCCTTTTGGGGTCCAGCTATTACACAGTACACTTAAAGTGAAAACTTATCATGGTCAAATTGACAATTCGTACATATCCTATTGCTTTCACACAGTATTAGTACAGTATGCATTAATAAGGGCACAAGCCCAGCCAGCCCAACGCAGAGGTAATGAGAAAACTCTTTGGCATTGCAGACCTGATAACTAACCTACAGAACAGCATAACAACACAGACCAAAACAAAATCTAAGCTAGCCCTTTAAACTGCATTCACACTGACAGTAACCATCCAAGTCTAGCATTATAGAATCATTTTGTTTGATTAGCAGGACATCATGACTGAGAGAGTAATTGTGGCCATGGAACATTAAAAAGGTTCAGCATCAATCTGCTCAAAAACACTTTGTCACCTAAGAGTTTAATAATGAAGTGTTTTCTATAGCACAGCTATTTCTGGTCACACACTCAGGTTAATCTTTGTCTTGAACAGATGTTTTAAATTCTTTGTGACCAGCCAACTTACAGTTATTTTATCCCCTGATAAGGGTTGAGTACAGTTGGCATTTCACCTTTTTTGGTACTTGTGTAATTTAGTTTTTAAAAAGAATAAGTAAAAACTTCACAATTTCAAAATTATTATTAGTTATATAGAACATTGTTAAAACAAATGAATGCATAGGGGTCACTAAGGAGTGAAGTTATTGAAAACATGTGTTCTTGTATATGCATCATCTTCTGACGGTCTAGTTGTACATCAGCCATTCAGTGGACACTGCATCATTCTATACATTTCCACCACTGACAAGAAGTGTTAAGTGTAGCCTGGTGTAAAGTACCACCACAGGACACAAGCTAATTTTGTGGTAATTTATTCTGGTAAAGCTTATTTAGGTAATGCTCAGTAACCTTGTAAAAAATGCAAGGAAACTAATGTACAACAAAAACGGTAGTGGCTGTATTGTAAAATAAAAACAAGAAAACAAGTACACAACAAAGTTACTCAAAGTTACATGCAGTGCTGAAGCCAAAGTGTATATTTAAGAGCGATATACTTGGTAATATCAAATAACAACGTTGGAGTAATACATATTTCCCACCAATTGATGTTACGGACTAATTATACTAGATAGCACCCAACGTAATTGGGTCGATACTATCACTGGGAACACTTTGTAATGTATGAAACTTGTGTAATAAATATACAAAGAACTTTTACTGTTTGTGCATTATTGGACCTATACTGCTGCACGCGTAAGTCAAGAAAAACTGAAAACTGATATACTGTAGCACGGAGAAATCATTAGTTCAGCTTTGACTAGCTGCTATTATCTGGCCCCGAATACACTTTAGTAAGCATATTAAATACTGTGCTCAAGATATCATAAAAATAACAGGGCTTGAGTTCAGAGGGAGATTTTGGCGGCAGCGGTTTGGGTGAGGACGGGGGTCTGATGATCTGATAAATTACACATACATTCGTACAAATATAAAAATATGTATTTTTTTTCAGCATTTCTTAGTGCAGATTTGTGTGTGCGCGTGCATGCGTAAGAGAAAGATACTGGTTAGCGGTGTTTATTGTAGGTGTTGGTAGCAGGTTTTGAGGCCTTCAGCACCAGTGTTGGTGTTTCCCATTTGAAACACTGTGTTTCCAGGCCAGCCATTTTCACTGTCATGATGGATGACAGAGTTCCATCTAGTGCCAAGCTGTACTTGGTTTTGTTTAGTCCAACCATGGAGGAAACGCTCTCAGCATCTGCATTTGAATGACGAAGCACTAACTGTAATGCGTGTGGTGCCAAATATTTCTTACCTTGCACTTGATTGAGGACATACTCCCCCA
Source organism: Dallia pectoralis (assembly GCA_029465975.1). Taxonomy (NCBI): domain Eukaryota; kingdom Metazoa; phylum Chordata; class Actinopteri; order Esociformes; family Umbridae; genus Dallia; species Dallia pectoralis. The sequence continues at coordinate 10,970,677 of CM055752.1, read as the reverse complement.
AAACTCGTCAACGTTAAAGGTGGTGGGATCTTGGGGTATGGGGATATCCATGAGCTGATACTCCAGGAAATCCTCACTCACCTTGTCCTGTTCCTCTGGCCCATGGAAAGGAAGTAGTTCCTGAAATCTGAAAGGAGCAGCATCTGTAAAGAACTGATTACGGATTAGTTTTGTGACCATGATCAAAATTAAACTTAACAAAGTATTAAATATGTTGAAATATGTGAAACCCTTGCCTGTCTACGAAGTATAGGGCATCTTCCACCCCACACCCAGTCCTCTGCTGCACATCAATGAATTTAGCATGCTTCTTCAGTAGGGCCTCGTTCAGATGGAGTTTGTTGATTCCGTACTCTACAGCCCTGACCAGAAACGCCAGTGCTGCCTGCTGGAATACCTGCACCTCTTAAGGTGTGATGTCTCCAGCCTCAAGGAGCCTGTTGAGGGTAGCTCTGGTGGTGAAGCCAACATTTAGTTTTTCTCCTATAAGACAGAGAACAGAGAGATACAGCAAATGAAGTCCAGGTAGTTTAAACAATATGCATCAGTAGACACACAGGAATTTCACTTGGCAATCAGCACTTGCTTGACATGTGTGACTTAAAGTGTTACCTGGCAGTTGGTTTAGTGTGTCCATGTAGAGGATGTAATGGACCGGTCGGCCCTGTAGTGCTGAAGCCTTCATGAACCTCACACACAGTTTCATGATGAACTTAGTCATCTGCAAATGTGTAGTTCATATAAGATCTACATGTATTACTTGAAAAAAGACATAGCAAATGAAAAATTTGCAGACATACTTGGCAGCAAGGTGGCCCAACCCATTCATTTTACCTCTCCATGGAGCTGAAAGATGGAACACCTTTCTCTCTGGAGGAGGAGGTTCAGTGTTGAGAACATCAGCATTGCTTGAAAGAAGAGGAGGTAGACTTCAGTCAGGGGCTTGGAAAAAGCATTCACCAGCCTTCTAAACCTTGGTTGTTTGTCATGTGTAAATAAAACAGGTTGTGCATTAAATACATATTTAGTCCGGTGTAATCCACCTGTACTATTGTCAATGAAATACATAACCTACTTACTTAAAGACTTAAAATAGCTGCTAAGTGGCCCATACTGCAGCAGGATTCTTGTAATACACCTCTTCAGGCTTAATCATTTCACTGAAATGTGCAGCAGCCTTTCCATGTACTCCCAGTCATGGAAGTCACAAAATTCTGGAAAATAAATAAATATATATAACATCAATGGGAAACAAATAAAAAAATATGTCTGCATTTTGTTGTATAACAGTAGAGCTGGTTGAATCACAACCTTCCAGGTAAACTTCACGATTGGTGCTTCCCTTAAACCAATACCCAACATCCACAGTCAGATCCTCTGGATCAAATCCGGATATCTGCAATACATTAATTCAAATATTTATTAGAAGACTATCAGCAAAACGTTTTACTTGGCATTGGGCTCCTGGTCTCCTGGTCCTCCTGGTCTCCAACAGAAACAATTGTATAAATAACTGATAAAACATTAGATACGTTTTAATCGTAATATAACCAACAATTTGAAGGAAAATGCAGTTCATCAAACATTACCACCAGCCTTTTGGTTTTCCTATGCTATGTACCTTGTACACTCATGCCTCCAACATAAGTTGCTGTCGTGTAGAACTGTGCAACGCTGCTGGCTGTTCTTTGACTCGATGTTCCTTGTCTTAGACATACCTGCTTATGTCACTCACGCCTTGATGGGTTCTCTTGTCTACAGACTGAGCGCCAGTAGAAGGAGCTAGTGGTTCTCATTGTGATGAATGGCCATCGGGTTGACCACTCATTCTTAAAGGAACACCTATAGGCGGCTGCTCCACTTAACCCTCTCTTTTTCCCTGTTTCCAGTGGGTCCTCCACCTTTATGATGTCCTCCACAGTCTCCTCTATGGTGTCCTCCACAGTCTCATCTATGGTGTCCTCCACTGTCTCCTCTATGGTGTCCTCCACAGTCTCCTCTATGGTGTCCTCCACAGTCTCCTCTATGGTGTCCTCCACAGTCTCCTCTATGGTGTCCTCCACAGTCTCCTCTATGGTGTCCTCCACAGTCTCCTCTATGGTGTCCTCCACAGTCTCCTCTATGGTGTCCTCCACAGTCTCTTCCACGGTCTTATCCTCTACTGACACCCTAGTTGTCTCCTCCACTGACTCCTCCTTAGTGTCCTCCACTGACTCCTCCACTGACTCCTCCACTGACTCCTCCACTGTGTCCAAGCAGACGTTGTGTGGGGTCGAGGCTCCACCTACTGGGGAAAGCAGACGTTGTGTGGGCCTAGGCTCCACCTACTGGGGCAAGCAGACGTTGTGTGGGCCTAGGCTCCACCTACTGGGGCAAGCAGATGTTGTGTGGGCCTAGGCTCCACCTACTGGGGCAAGCAGATGTTGTGTGGGCCTAGGCTCCACCTACTGGGGCAAGCAGATGTTGTGTGGGCCTAGGCTCCACCTACTGGGGCAAGCAGATGTTGTGTGGGCCTAGGCTCCACCTACTGGGGCAAGCAGATGTTGTGTGGGCCTAGGCTCCACCTACTGGCGCAGATGTCATTACATTTATGTGTTATTAAGACAATACATTTAAGCAATGTGAACTTTTAAATAAGTACACCCTATTCAGCCATTAAGCATTCTATTGCTTTTTTCTTAATGTAACATTATAACACATGAATTCCTCACATTTTTGACGCAAGTTATAAGTCATTTGGAGCAGCAATTCAAGAGAAAACAATGTATGTAGTTTTTCACAAATTATAACTGTACAAGACAATCCATCATGGCAAACCTCATGGTCCTAGAGGCTTTTTTGTACAACAATATGCATCCATTTTGGACATAAGGGGCAGCGGGGCTGTTCTCTGACACAAAGAAGTGAAGGCAATATTGGAAAGTTACATAAACACGCCCCTCATTATGTTTAATATTCGTGGTTGCAAAATTGTACATTGAAAGACATTAATTCCACAAACAGTTTGCAAAAAATTGCGATGGTTTGACAATTAACGCATATTTGGTTTATTGGTTGACTCCACGTGTCTGATTAACAGTTATCAAGGTCGATTAAAAATGCCTTTTGTCACAACATTTTCATAACTGGCGCTTGAGCTTTTAAGCCTATATTTCAATGTATTTTTTCTTTTATTTAGGTAATTCTATTAGTTCATGCCAAAATTGGTTTGACTTATATTATACTAAGAGGGTGAGGGGTATAGGGATAGTAATATACAAAATACTTTACAGAATACAGATAAGTAACGTAAGAGGGTGAGGGGTAGAGGGATAGTAATATACAAAATACTATACAGAATACAGATAAGTAACGTAAGAGGGTGAGGGGTATATGGATAGTAATATACAAAATACTATACAGAATACAGATAAGTAACGTAAGAGGGTGAGGGGTATAGGGATAGTAATATACAAAATACTGTACAGAATACAGATAAGTAACGTAAGTGGGTGAGGGGTAGAGGGATAGTAATATACAAAATACTATACAGAATACAGATAAGTAACGTAAGAGGGTGAGGGGTATAGGGATAGTAATATACAAAATACTGTACAGAATACAGATAAGTAACGTAAGTGGGTGAGGGGTATATGGATAGTAATATACAAAATACTATACAGAATACGTAACGTAGTGCAAATAGTGCAAATATTGTAAATATTGTAGTGCAAAATCAGGCAGTGTGCAAATGGAATGTGTAAGAGTTCAAGGCTTGTGTGCACCCCTGGCCTTGTTGAGGAGGCCAGTCTCACAGGTGAAGAAACTGTTCTTATGGCGTGCGGTTTTGGTCCTGATGGCCCGAAGCCTTCTGCCGGAGAGGAGTGTGTTGAGAAGAGAGTGTCCGGGTGAGTGGAGTCTGCCACAATTTTTCTAGCTCGACTCAGAGCCCTCGAGGTGTGCAGGTCCTCGAGGCTAGGCAGATTGCAGCCAATCACCGTTTCAGCCGAGCGGATGATACGCTGCAGTCTGCTCTTGTCCTTAGCAGTAGCAGCAGAAAAACCAGGTGGTGATGGATGAGGTCAGGATGGATACATTTCTTCAGCTGCCGTAGGAAGTACATCCTCTGTTGAGCTTTCCTGGTCAGTGAGCAGATGTTTAAGTCCCACTTGAGGTCCTGTGAGAGGATACCCAGGAAGCGGAAGGACTCTACAGTGTTGACAGGAGAGCCACACAGGGTGATGTCCTTCACCTAGGCTGCAATAGGTATTTTGGAGTAGGTGTTTACCAGATTTTTAACCAGCCGATTTCTTCAAGTTGGTTGTAGGCCTACACCACTTATGATCCACACTTTTCAAATAGTAACTCAGAATCCTTTTCGACCAAGCCATGGTAGGGCATTCACTTTGTGGCTGTGTGCTTGGCATCATTGTCCTGCCTAAACATGAATTTTCCTAAGCTTACGGTTTTAGGGATGAAAGCTGGTTCTCTTGCAGTATTTTCTTGCATTTTGCTCTGTTCTTCCTTGAATTTAACCATTTTAACAAGAAGCCCATAGCCTGCTTATAAAAAGCTTTCCCACAGAATACTACTGCCAGGATACTTCATTGCTTTCTGGCAACATCAGACATTCTTTCAGATAGCACCCTTTTGATTTTACTTACTTACCTGCTATACAGGCCATTGGAATGCACAGTTCAGTAAATAATCTAATCCAAGTGACTGGACTGTAGCTCGGTGACTGCTGGCCTCACTGTGGATTCTCTCATATGTCTTGTTGTTTTAGTGCCAGCTTTTCTGGGCAGTGCCTGGGTGGTGGGATGGAGCTATCTGAATATTAATGAAACTGTGCTCACTGGAAAATCTAAACACTTGCATTGTATTTCTTAATCTGTGTTTTGTACTGCATTGTTTTTAACTTAAGTAGAATGCTCTTTGGTCTAAACTTTCTTTTACATTCTGTCATGAATACAGAGACGCAGGGAGTGGATCCAAGAAATGATCGCTATAACGGTTACAAACAAACAGTCCAAAATCCGAAAACAGTGTCACAGGCACAAGGCGGACACAGGCACAGGGCAGACACAGGCACAGGGCAGACACAGGCACAGGGCAGACACAGGCATAGGGCAGACACAGGCACAGGGCAGACACAGGCACAAGGCGGACACAGGCACAGGGCAGACACAGGCACAGGGCAGACACAGGCACAGGGCAGATACAGGCACAGGGCAGACACAGGCACAGGGCAGACACAGGGCAATGTCAAACTAGCAAATAAGTAAGGTTGACTAGAGAACTTAACTAAATAGAGTTACAAACAAACAATACCTCACAAAGGCACTAATAAACAATAATTAATTTTTATATTATATTTATATCATATTTTTTTCATAAAAACTAATTTTATATTATTCATCTTTTAGCAATTTGATTTGGAATTGTAAAATTCCTTTAGTTGTATTCAAAATACATTCATTGTAATAGCTTGCAAAAGTATTCAAGCTGCGAATTCTCTCATTAGCTATGGTCAGGTGGAGAATCAGGACAGATGATTAATATTGGCGTTGTTGAACTAGAGAATTTGGAGGGGTGCAGAGTAAGATTTGTTGACCAGCAGAGGGCAGCGATCAGGTTGAGAGCATGACATTCACAGCCTGACTATATCTAATGAGAGAATTGGTTTGCGGCTTGAATACTTTTGCAATGTACTACAATGTATGTATTTTGAATACAACTAAAGAAATTTTACTATTCCAAATCAAATTGCTAAAAGATGAATAATGTAAAATTTGTTTATACATTGGGTTGATACAAAAGAAATGAAGTAAGTTAAGTAAGTAGAATATTTTTTTCTGGACAGCTGGAATGTAGTGTTATGTAAAGACCTCCCGTAAATCATTTTTATATCTATCTCCATGTGATGATGCAGTGGTCGGGATTATGTAGGCTGTAATTTCAGAGTCTGTGTTGGTCACTCCTGTCACTGCTCCAATAAAAGACACGGTTTAGATCAATCCGAGCAGAGACTAAATTACAAACATTTTCTTTCTGCAACATACCAAAAATAACATACATGACTGTCATTTTACGAGTGTGCCATGACCAGATCCACTGTCCTGCTGTTGACTTTTTTGTTGTTTTCAATTGATTGACAGTCGCTGGTCTTAGATGTGACACAATATGCTAGTTTGTTTACTGGCTACTTTGTGTAGAAGACCTGGAACTGAATTTGTTCTGTTGATACGATTTAGGCACCCATTTACCAAAATTAAATCATAAGAAATGCCCTGTGGATTTTATTTACAAGTGGTAAATGAAGCAATACAAATTACTCAATAATAAAAAAGAGAACCAGATTGAGTGTCATTTAAACTTCTTGCATGGTATTGACAGGTTCAGAGGAGCTACAATGTATAGCTTGTTCTTTCTTTTATTGTTACCATACTGATGAGCATACCATAATAAGCTGTCACACGTCTGCTCTGAAATCAAATCTATACCAGCTGAAATTTAATAACAAGTGGAACTAAATTATTTGACATTACAGAGCTCATGGGTAGGGTTAAATGAGTAGGGTTAAATGAGTAGGGTTAAATGAGTAGGGTTAAATGAGTAGGGTTACAGGGGTTTGGGTTACAGGGGTTGGGTTACAGGGGTTGAGTTACAGGGGTTCGATTACAGGGGTTGGGTTACAATGGTTGGGTTACAGGGGTTGGGTTACATGGGTTGAGTTACAGGGGTTGGGTTACAGGTGTTGGGTTACACGGGTTGGGTTACAGGGGTTGGGTTACAGGGGTTGAGTTACAGGGGTTGGGTTACAGGGGTTGAGTTACAGGGGTCGGGATACTACTAATTATCATGACTCCATAGAATGTAGACAGTAAATATAAGGAACTCTTCAAAAACACATGAATGCATACAAAGACAGGGTACTTAGACAAATACTTATTTGATTGTAGATGGAAACAGAATGAAAAAAAAAAACAGATGAAAAACAGAATAGGATGTGACCTGCAAAAAAGAACACAATTAAAAGACACTTTTCCAAGCATATAGTTAAAAAAAGCCTTTAATGCTTGAAGGTGTGATTACATAATAAGTGGCACTTCAACTTCTGCATATAAATGAGCAAGAACATTGGAAAGTGTTACTTAGTATCTGATTTAATTATCTATCTATCTATTATTATCTATTATGTTAAAGTGATAGTTCACCTAAGTTACCAGGTTTTGCAACGTTAGACAAATTTGTTTTGCTTCAATTTACATATCACCGTTTCCATCATGCTACCCTTACATTATTTATTGCCCAAAATCAATTTGTTGATTCAAAATCAATCAAAAAGAAAGTTGGACAAGTAGGACATTATGCATGAAACATGCTAATAGTCTTGAGTGAGATTTGTGCCACAAATTCTAAATGTGTATAATTTGCAAACAGTACCAGAGAAGTGGGAGAATTTAGATGTTAAAGTTTTAGATCATTATGAACTCCTCTCATACACTGATATGTTTTTACATGTCTCATTTGACCAACAAACTATTAAGCTATCGAGTATATAGTGTACTCAATTTCAGCAGGATTAATTGCTATGATAACCATGACAGAGACTTAGATTCTACGGGTGACCCTATTGGCTGGATTCCTGTTGCCAAAATATATCTTGAAGGCCGTTTGGTAACCAAAGCGATGGGCGTAGCGACGGCAGGGAAAGTAATCCTCACAGGTCTCTGAGCGCATCTCTGCTGGAGACTTTCTCAATCTGAAACAGACACAGTCACGATAATCACAATCGCCCACGCTGAAAGACAAATGAACATTAAACTCACAGGCCTGTGGCTTATGAATTGAGTTTTGCAGATATTACACCATGAATGCATGTGGTGTGAAAAAGTATTTATTTTACGCTACCACTAAATATTTCTGGTTTTACTAATACCACATGTTTGTGTTTAGTGACATGAACAATGTTGTTTGTATTGTGTGTGTGTGTGTGTGTGTGTGTGTCTGTGTGGTACCTCCTGTAGTTGTTGTAAGTGTTGCCTCTGGGTGGAGGGTTGTATGCAGTAATCCTCTGTGGACTCTGTATATGTGTGTGTGTGTGTGTGTCTGTGTGTGTGTCTGTGTGTGTGTGTCTGTGTGGTACCTCCGGTAGTTGTTGTACGTGTTGCCTCTGGGTGGATGGTTGTAGGTGGTGGTTAGCCTCTGTGGACTCTGTGGACTCAGTGTATGTGTGTGTGTGTGTGTGTCTCTGTGTCTCTCTGTGTGTGTGTGTGTGTGTGTGTGTGTCTGTGTGTGTGTGTGTGTGTGTGTGTCTGTGTGTGTGTGTGTGTGTGTGTGTGGTACCTCCTGTAGTTGTTGTAAGTGTTGCCTCTGGGTGGAGGGTTGTATGCCGTTATCCTCTGTGGACGTCTAGGGTTGATGAATGAGTTGGCTTGATGTGGACTGACAAACACATCTGAAATGTAATAAAATAAACAATAAATATACAATGACTTCACTGTTTTACAGTGGTTGGCCTATACGCTTATGAAACAAAATCATATAAAATGAACTCAGATGGATATGTTGTTAATCACCTTCAAAGGATTCGTTGCTTTCATTAGAATCTATGGAAAAATACAAAACATAGATAATTATTGCACTGATTGGTAAGAATGTACCAAGGATTGATCCCTGATTGGTTTGAATGTACCAGTGATTGATCCCTGATTGGTTTGAATGTACCAGTGATTGATCCCTGATTGGTAAGAATGTACCAAGGATTGATCCCTGATTGGTTTGAATGTACCAGTGATTGATCCCTGATTGGTTTGAATGTACCAGTGATTGATCCCTGATTGGTTTGAATGTACCAAGGATTGATCCCTGATTGGTTTGAATGTACCAGTGATTGATCCCTGATTGGTAAGAATGTACCAAGGATTGATCCCTGATTGGTTTGAATGTACCAATGATTGATCCCTGATTGGTTTGAATGTACCAGTGATTGATCCCTGATTGGTAAGAATGTACCAAGGATTGATCCCTGATTGGTTTGAATGTACCAACGATTGATCCCTGATTGGTTTAAATGGACCAGTGATTGATCCCTGATTGGTTTAAATGTACCAGGACTGATCCCTGATTGGTTTAAATGTACCAGGACTGATCCCTGATTGGTTCAAATGTACCATAGCAGTGGCAGCGGGAGATGAAGACACACAGGAACAGACACGGGAGGAGAGACCTCATTCTGAGACGTTTGTCCGACACCTGGATAAATGTCTGAGGGCTTGTGGTCGGTCCGTCTCTGGATCTGCTGGACAGAACTAGAAAGAGAAGCTGCTTATATTTCACTTTCCCAGACATAAATGCTGGTGTGAAATGTGTTTGTTTTGCTTATCCCTTTCTCCCTACGACATTTCAACAACCCCACCATGACACACACAGGGTTCAGAGAGTGTGTGAGGTTAATGTAAACCATTAGCTGTAGTGGGAATAATTAGAAATAGGTGTGACTGCGGCATTTTGAACATGATAACCTTGCCATACCTCTACTGAGCAGACACTTGTTCTCTATGTCAGCAGAAATGCATGCCTATGCAAATACATGTATGTATTTCTTAGGTAGAGGGCAAACCATTTGACGAAACCAATGTTATTTTAGAGTGGAATGTCTGGTCCAGTTCAGACAGAAACTGTGCCGATAGACTGGAAATATATTGGCATAGTGTTGTTACAAGTCAGTGCCAAACACATCAAGTTAGACACAGAAAATAACTGTACAGTGGTGTAAACCTTACTGAAGTGAAAGAACAGAAACTTACTAATGGAGAAAGAGAAACATACTGAAGGAAAAACAGAAACATACTGAAGAAAAAACTGAAACATACTGAAGGAAAAAGAGATGGATAGAGAACAGAAACATACTGAAGAAAAAGAGATGGATAGAGAACTGAAACATACTGAAGAAAAAGAGATGGATAGAGAACTGAAACATACTGAAGGAAAAAGAGATGGATAAAACAGAAACATACTGAAGAAAAAAGAGATGGATAGAGAACTGAAACATACTGAAGAAAAAGAGATGGATAGAGAACTGAAACATACTGAAGAAAAGAACTGAAACATACTGAAGAGAGATGGATAGAGAACTGAAACATAATGAAGAAAAAAGAGATGGATAGAGAACAGAAACATACTGAAGAAAAAGAGATGGATAGAGAACTGAAACATACTGAAGAAAAAAGAGATGGATAGAGAACTGAAACATACTGAAGAAAAAGAGATGGATAGAGAACTGAAACATACTGAAGAAAAAAGAGATGGATAGAGAACAGAAACATACTGAAGGAAAAGAGATGGATAGAGAACTGAAACATACTGAAGAAAAAGAGATGGATAGAGAACTGAAACATACTGAAGAAAAAGAGATGGATAGAGAACTGAAACATACTGAAGAAAAAAGAGATGGATAGAGAACTGAAACATACTGAAGAAAAGAGATGGATAGAGAACAGAAACATACTGAAGAAAAAGAGATGGATAGAGAACAGAAACATACTGAAGGAAAAGAGATGGATAGAGAACAGAAACATACTGAAGAAAAAGAGATGGATAGAGAACTGAAACATACTGAAGAAAAAGAGATGGATAGAGAACTGAAACATACTGAAGAAAAAGAGATGGATAGAGAACATACTGAAGGAAAAAGAGATGGATAGAGAACAGAAACATACTGAAGGAAAAGAGATGGATAGAGAACTGAAACATACTGAAGAAAAAGAGATGGATAGAGAACTGAAACATACTGAAGAAAAAGAGATGGATAGAGAACTGAAACATACTGAAGAAAAAAGAGATGGATAGAGAACAGAAACATACTGAAGGAAAAGAGATGGATAGAGAACAGAAACATACTGAAGGAAAAGAGATGGATAGAGAACTGAAACATACTGAAGAAAAAGAGATGGATAGAGAACTGAAACATACTGAAGAAAAAGAGATGGATAGAGAACAGAAACATACTGAAGGAAAAAGAGATGGATAGAGAACAGAAACATACTGAAGGAAAAGAGATGGATAGAGAACTGAAACATACTGAAGAAAAAGAGATGGATAGAGAACTGAAACATACTGAAGAAAAAGAGATGGATAGAGAACTGAAACATACTGAAGAAAAAAGAGATGGATAGAGAACAGAAACATACTGAAGGAAAAGAGATGGATAGAGAACTGAAACATACTGAAGAAAAAGAGATGGATAGAGAACTGAAACATACTGAAGAAAAAGAGATGGATAGAGAACTGAAACATACTGAAGAAAAAGAGATGGATAGAGAACTGAAACATACTGAAGGAAAAAGAGATGGATAGAGAACAGAAACATACTGAAGGAAAAAGAGATGGATAGAGAACTGAAACATACTGAAGAAAAAGAGATGGATAGAGAACTGAAACATACTGAAGAAAAAAGAGATGGATAGAGAACAGAAACATACTGAAGGAAAAAGAGATGGATAGAGAACAGAAACATACTGAAGGAAAAAGAGATGGGTAGAGAACAGAAACATACTGCACTGTCGAACATGAACAGACATAATGCAGGCAGCAAAGGAGTAGTGACACACACACACAGACACACACACATGGACGCACGCACGCTTGTCTTTCTGTCCCTGTGGCAACCTCAGACATAACCTTTATCCTCAATCACCTTACAGCTTACAGGCCTAAACTTGAACAAGCCATAATGCATAATCTTTACTGGAAACCTAACCTAACAGAAAACTCTCACTTAAACCCAAACAAAACCTTACCCTAACCTTAAAGCCTAGATCTAACTGTAAACCCAACTCTCACTTAAACTCAAACAAAACCTAACCCTAACCTTAAAGCCTAGATCTAACAGTAAACCCAACTCTCACTTAAACCCAAACAAAACCTAACCCTAACCTTAAAGCCTAGATCTAACAGTAAACCCAACTCTCACTTAAACCCAAACAAAACCTAACCCTAACCTTAAAGCCTAGACCTAACAGTAAACCCAACCTCAACGTTATACCCAGTTGTACATTTTTCTTTAAAGCTAATCCCCAAATGTGCATCTGCCAAAAACCTTGTTGGTGCTGATTTTTCCAGTTTTCCAACTTTATGGGAAATTCCAGTCCACACATGCACAACAAGCCCTCCCAGATGTTCCCATAACAAGACCCCAGCTATTCAAACAGCTACCCCTTCACACACCAACGCTCTGCAAAGCTCCATGGCAACCCTCTCAGCACCCGCCAAGCCCCCCTGCCCCGTTACTCAACCAAAAGCACCCGTCTCTGCCAGGCATGGGCGCAAAGCATGCTTGTGGGGAGGGAGTTTTGAGCCACTTGGCCTTCAATAAGGGAGGGGTTCCAAGGATATCAAGGAGTGTGTGCCAGTGATAATGAGGTGCTGACGGCCCCCCCTGCAGGCCAGCAGGGCACACAACACGCACAGAGACCTTGCTCTGGACACGATGTGTTCACCGCTAAATACAGATATCATGCCTCCATCACCAGGCTAACGACTCCTATTCAATCAGCACTTGGTAACACAATGTAAATCAATAACACCATAACAGTGAATTCACTGAATCTAAGATTTGCATTTACATTTTAAAAGTGATCCACATTTTAAAAGCTTTAAAAGCTTCTCTTAAATGTATTAATATTATGGGGAGGAGTGGTGCACATGGGTTTTAATGCAATCAACTGCTCTTTTCACAAAAACTCTCTATCTTCACCTCTTGTCTCGATCTAATTTAGCTTATAACATGCTTGAACATCTGTCTTTAAAAAAGTCATAAATACATAATGTACAGTAACATATCCCCTATATTTATTCTATTGTTATGTGTCAATTCATTTTTTAGATAGTTGTACTTACCCCAAGAAGTGAATATATTGTTAATTATCTTGATACAGTCTCTCTGTAACAGTCTCTTTCTCACTCTTGTAATAGCAGAGCTTTTATAGTTACCTCTTCCCCCCCCACCCACCCACCCACCCAACAAACCACCTACTCCTCTCTCCTCCCACACCAAACTAGTACCACCCTTTCTGTAAACATAATCACATGTTTGCTGAAGAAAGGATGAATTAAAAGGAGAGTGGAATGCAGAAAAACAGACAGGGGGTAACGACACAAACGAGTGTGATGGAGTTCAGGCCAGACAGGAGAGTAGTGTGACCGTCGTGTAACCGTCTCCATATTAGCATCATGACTGTATCAAGTGCTGCTGGTCAACATTACAGCATGGTTTGAACAGAGCCAAGAACATCCACCCTCTACACAAACTGACTGAACAGGCACTGACAGTCCTAGACCCTTTGTGTTCTCTACTAACTGAATAGTGTTACTACACATGTAGTGGTGATATATTTACACATTCATTACATTCAATCATCATTTGGTCATTAAGCATATTCTCTAAACCCAAATATTTTTTTGAGTCATCAGTTGATCTGTCTTGTTCATCATCTAATTTAATGTTCTAGGAGTAATTTAGCGAAACCAGAGCTGCCCAAAGGAAGACAAACAGAACTAAGCGGAACAGCGGTGGTGACAGGCACAGATATTACCCATCAGGCTGATAGAAAAGAGCGTGGTGATTCATGGGGCGCGGTACAGGAAGGCAAAATAGAGGAGAAAACCTATGATGTCAAACACTTGGGACATTTGGCGCTATGCTTCAGACGGTGGTTACGATCATATTAGGTTTCCTATGCTCATCATTTGTGGTTGTCCTGCAGTTTTAATATCTAATAGATATTAAATATTATTTTGCTTATGAAAAGCTCCTCCAGAATGACAGGCTTGATGAAATGGGAGAGAGAGAGATTCAGGAAACAACAGATAAGGAGAGATAGAGCATAAGTGTATGTCATTTTATTCTGTCGGTTAAGCTAACTTAAGAAGTCTGGACCACAGCCATCATATTACATTGCCAGATTTGGATTTATTTTTCAATTGCTGGCGAGACCGAACGAGCGAGGTGGGTCGAAAAGATAGAAAGGAAAAGAAAGAAAGCAGGATTCTGAGAGAAATGGAGAGAGTGAGAGCATGGAAATATTGACAGCAGTGTCTATGTTTTTACCATCTCTCTGTCTCTTTTTTGTCCTTTGTATTTCTCTACTATTTTCGACCTGTCACACTCTTTTTTTTTTACTACGTTCAGTCTCTCACTGGCATAATCTCTGTCCAATGTTCACCTTCCACCCTGTCTGTATATTTCCACTATAAACATTTACCTCCAGAGTCATGTTCTGGATGTCCCTCTAATGTTGCATAAAACTAATATTGCTTGATGCATGAACAACTGCATGAGAGACAGGCAGCTGACCAGACCTGCTGTGTCTAACAGTGCACATGTCTGTCTCTCTGTCTTTCTGTCAGTCTCTCTGTGTGCCTCTGTCTGTCTCTGTCTGTGTGGGTCTAACAGTGCACATGTCTGTCTCTCTGTCTGTCTGTGTGACTCTGTCTGTCTGTCTCTCTCTGTCTCTATGTCTCCCCATCTGACTGTCTGTCTCTCTGTCTGTCTCTCTGTCTGTGTGCCTCTCTGTCTGTCTCCCCATCTGTCTGTCTGTCTCTCTGTCTGTCTCTCTGTCTGTGTGCCTCTCTGTCTGTCTCCCCATCTGTCTGTCTCTCTCTCTGTCTGTCTCTCTGTCTGTGTGCCTCTCTGTCTGTCTCCCCATCTGTCTGTCTCTCTCTCTGTCTGTCTCTCTGTCTGTGTGCCTCTCTGTCTCTCTCCCCATCTGTCTGTCTCTCTGTCTGTGTGCCTCTCTGTCTGTCTCTCTGTCCGTGTGCCTCTCTGTCTGTGTGCCTCTCTGTCTGTCTCTCTGTCTGTCTCACCATCTGTCTGTCTCTCTGTCTGTGTGCCTCTGTCTGTCTCTCTGTCTGTCATTCTGTCTGTGTGCCTCTCTGTCTGTCTCTCTGTCTGTCTCACCATCTGTCTGTCTCTCTGTCTGTGTGCCTCTCTGTCTGTCTCCCCATCTGTCTGTCTCTCTGTCTCTCCTCCCACAATCATAACTTCTGTCTAACTGATATTGGTGTACTTTAGGTCACTATATGTTGGTCTGCTGGATACTGAGCAAACAAAACCCACAGAACCCCCGGGCCCAAATTTGCCCCAGACCCCTTACCCTGTTTCCGTAGTAAACCACATATTGGCCAACTCTTGTTTTCTTTCAGGACTTTTAATAACATATTTTCCTGATAGTTCTTGCTGTTATGACATTTCTCACATTATTATTAAACAAAAGTAGACACATTAAAGTGCAAACACATTTTGAAAAATTACTCAATGAATTACAAATACTAAACAACAACCTGATGTCATACTTTAGTTAAGTCAATATGTGGGCCAGGGTGGGATTTGACCAGACTGGATGTATGCAGACATGACTTAACACTTTCCCCATTGACCTTCTACTGTGCCTGGGCATGGCTGGCCTGTAACTACCCTGCATGAGACTTGTGTTTTGGTCTTATAGGTAGTTGGAATATAAACCCCATGTAAGATGAGACTTGTGTTTTGGTCTAATAGACAGTTGGAATATAAACCCCATGTAAGATGAGACTTGTGTTTTGGTCTAATAGACAGTTGGAATATAAACCCCATGTAAGATGAGACTTGTGTTTTGGTCTTATAGGTAGTTGGAATATAAACCCCATGTAAGATGAGACTTGTGTTTGGTCTTATAGACAGTTGGAATATAAACCCCATGTAAGATGAGACTTGTGTTTTGGTCTTATAGGTAGTTGGAATATAAACCCCATGTAAGATGAGACTTGTGTTTGGTCTTATAGACAGTTGGAATATAAACCCCATGTAAGATGAGACTTGTGTTTTGGTCTTATAGGTAGTTGGAATATAAACCCCATGTAAGATGAGACTTGTGTTTTGGTCTTATAGGTAGTTGGAATATAAACCCCATGTAAGATGAGACTTGTGTTTGGTCTTATAGACAGTTGGAATATAAACCCCATGTAAGATGAGACTTGTGTTTTGGTCTTATAGGTAGTTGGAATATAAACCCCATGTAAGATGAGACTTGTGTTTTGGTCTAATAGACAGTTGGAATATAAACCCCATGTAAGATGAGACTTGTGTTTTGGTCTAATAGGTAGTTGGAATATAAACCCCATGTAAGATGAGACTTGTGTTTTGGTCTTATAGGTAGTTGGAATATAAACCCCATGTAAGATGAGACTTGTGTTTGGTCTTATAGGTAGTTGGAATATAAACCCCATGTAAGATGAGACTTGTGTTTGGTCTTATAGAATATAAACCCCATGTTGGAATATAAACCCCATGTAAGATGAGACTTGTGTTTTGGTCTAATAGGTAGTTGGAATATAAACCCCATGTAAGATGAGACTTGTGTTTTGGTCTTATAGGTAGTTGGAATATAAACCCCATGTAAGATGAGACTTGTGTTTGGTCTTATAGACAGTTGGAATATAAACCCCATGTAAGATGAGACTTGTGTTTGGTCTTATAGACAGTTGGAATATAAACCCCATGTAAGATGAGACTTGTGTTTGGTCTTATAGACAGTTGGAATATAAACCCCATGTAAGATGAGACTTGTGTTTGGTCTTATAGACAGTTGGAATATAAACCCCATGTAAACCTTATAGACCCCCATGTAAGATGAGACTTGTGTTTGGTCTTATAGGTAGTTGGAATATAAACCCCATGTAAGATGAGACTTGTGTTTGGTCTTATAGACAGTTGGAATATAAACCCCATGTAAGATGAGACTTGTGTTTTGGTCTTATAGACTTGGAATATAAACCCCATGTAAGATGAGACTTGTGTTTGGTCTTATAATATAAACCCCATGTAAGATGAGACTTGTGTTTGGTCTTAATATTGGAATATAAACCCCATGTATGATGAGACTTGTGTTTGGTCTTATAGGTAGTTGGAATATAAACCCCATGTAAGATGAGACTTGTGTTTGGTCTTATAGACAGTTGGAATATAAACCCCATGTAAGATGAGACTTGTGTTTGGTCTTATAGACAGTTGGAATATAAACCCCATGTAAGATGAGACTTGTGTTTGGTCTTATAGGTAGTTGGAATATAAACCCCATGTAAGATGAGACTTGTGTTTTGGTCTTATAGGTAGTTGGAATATAAACCCTATGTAAGATGAGACTTGTGTTTGGTCTTATAGACAGTTGGAATATAAACCCCATGTAAGATGAGACTTGTGTTTTGGTCTAATAGACAGTTGGAATATAAACCCCATGTAAGATGAGACTTGTGTTTTGGTCTAATAGACAGTTGGAATATAAACCCCATGTAAGATGAGACTTGTGTTTGGTCTTATAGACAGTTGGAATATAAACCCCATGTAAGATGAGACTTGTGTTTTGGTCTTATAGGTAGTTGGAATATAAACCCCATGTAAGATGAGACTTGTGTTTGGTCTTATAGACAGTTGGAATATAAACCCCATGTAAGATGAGACTTGTGTTTGGTCTTATAGACAGTTGGAATATAAACCCCATGTAAGATGAGACTTGTGTTTGGTCTTATAGACAGTTGGAATATAAACCCCATGTAAGATGAGACTTGTGTTTGGTCTTATAGGTAGTTGGAATATAAACCCCATGTAAGATGAGACTTGTGTTTTGGTCTTATAGGTAGTTGGAATATAAACCCTATGTAAGATGAGACTTGTGTTTGGTCTTATAGACAGTTGGAATATAAACCCCATGTAAGATGAGACTTGTGTTTGGTCTTATAGACAGTTGGAATATAAACCCCATGTAAGATGAGACTTGTGTTTTGGTCTTATAGGTAGTTGGAATATAAACCCCATGTAAGATGAGACTTGTGTTTGGTCTTATAGACAGTTGGAATATAAACCCCATGTATGATGAGACTTGGAAATGTTTTGAGACACAGAACATTTTTGTTAAAAACATTAAGACACAGAGTGGTCAAAACACAAAATAAGTTTCTTAAGGTGTATTGCAGAGGGATCTGGTTTTCAGAGCGTATATTCCGTTCGTGGTGTTTTTTACCTCCACAATACAAACACATCACGTAACACTGTCACGTAAAACTATGAGGGGCCGTATAGGTAATAATTCATACTTGGCCAAGTATGAATTATTACCTATACGGCCCCTCATATAAAACCAAAGTGTGCTTACACAGAGCGACTAAAATATTTTCAAAAACACAGTGCAAACAAAGACACTCACCCTCATAACGACACGTAACATTATATAAATTAAGCACCCGTGAACCTAACCAGGGACCTTAAATAGCCCACTGATTAACTAACCTATTCCTGATGCTTAGCTAAACCCAAAACAGCGGTGCTCCTCATCAACCTTATACACAGAAGTGCTCTCCCCTGAACACCCTGTGACAACACAGCTCACCCATTCGTGACAAGAGTAGGGTTAATTGGTTGAAATTTTGTCGAACATGTATCAAATGACATGGTCTGTCGTTGGACAGCTCGTGTTGTGTGTTTTGCTCTGTTGGCACTGTACATTTTAAAATGTGTGTTCAAAATGCAGCAGCTAGGGGTCAGAACACATTTCTTGTCTCTAAGATAGTTAATGTCTGTGAATGTCATGCCTGAGAGCTTAAACGTATCACATGCATTCTGTTATAATTTAGCCAGTCAAAGACATTGTTTATGCTACAATTTTTTCAGAAATGTTTTATATAATATATTGAGATCTGACATCTTTCTCCAAATTCCGTCTCTGCCGCCTTCTCATTTGTGCGCTTTCATTTATTTGTTAAATAGACTTTTGCTTGAGCGTATGGGTTACCTGGCCTGGGCAGATATGTAGGTCTGTAAAAGCATAGAGCCATCACCAAGGCACTACATAACAGTAGTTTAGGTTCAGTATGAGCTAAAACCAAACAAGACATGCAGATGAGCAAATTGAAAGCACAAATAACCAGTCATGAACCAACTGCATTATGATTATAGAAGCCAATTATAATCAGAATATTCACTTCTTATAATTCAGTTTTGGATCCATTTGTTATTTCACACATTCTAGAACTGATCCGAGTTTCGTGGTTACCATGCTTGATATGACTTGGCATCCGATGTTCACCGGCATGATGTTCAGTTCAGGTGTTGGATTATCTGATACATCCATTAAGTTCAAGTTTGGAACTGTTTCATGAGGACCCACCCATATGCACATTACCCCCCCGCGTGCGCTGTGGAGATCAGGGGTCAGGGTCATACAGTCTGCATTGTCAATTTAAATTGTTGGGTTATTAAGTTTTAAAAACAACTGTTAGACGCCACCTCTGTGTCAAAAACACTTGGGAAGGGTTGCACGAAACAAGCTCATACTGAGTCCAACCCAAGAATTGAGGCACCTTAACTTTGCCAAGTGGTATTGGAACAATCTAGCCAGAAAATATTTTAAATCTTTGGCAATGGACACCATTGGCATGGCTGTCGAAAAAATGTATGCGGTGAAGAAAAGCACCTAATAAAGCCGGTAAAATATGTAGGTAGATCATTTGGTCTGTAAACACAGACCTGTGTGCTAAAGGTATTGATTTGTACTTCTTAGAGGAATAGTCACAGATTCCTATAAATGTTTGCGCCAACTTTGTCAGATTTTACTGGAGCAGCCTCAGTGCTGTTATTCAGCTTTACGGGTGCGGAAAAATTATTTGACCCAGAAACTCAACGAAGATTGAGGAGGGATAAATAATGGGTGTGGAGTTTTTCTTCAGTGATTCAGTTTTGCCAACCCTTCAGGTTATTGGCCTTAGCGGTTAGCATCTGCTTGTTTCTCTTCAGGACTATTTCATAGAAATGTGTGTATTCAGCTATCTAGTTTTCAGAGTAATGACTTTGGTTGTTTTTGCGTGGCATATCTGGTACTGGTGATGATGTTCTTGTCTTGTCCTGCCCTCCTGTTTTTTTTGGTTGCCTTACATGCCCATATATGGTATTTTCCCTGTCAATTAGTTCCACCATGTGCACCTGTGTCTTGTTCCCTCATTTTACTGTGTATTTAGTTTGAAACTTGTCGTCCATTGTTACATGTAAGCTCATGTTTTGTGTAAGCTGAGTAGCTTTTGTTGAAATTATAAGTATTGCTTTGCACCTGAGTCTGTGTCCTGCCTAATGTCTGAGTGATCACAGATGTAGTTATGATGACCGCGTACGTTTTGCCCACTGATTAGTTGGGCAAAACGTTCCATGCAGGTTGCTTTAATATAGAAATGTGTGATCCATGCCCCTAGGTCGACCAATGTAGCGCACTATGTTACAGAAAGTGCCCATGTTTGAGAACTTAAAACCTCCAACCAGCTTGAAAGCCCCCCTTGACATTCACCTTCTGGCCTTCTTACTCATTGTCAGTTACCCAGATTAAACAGACAAAGTAAAGGTCAATATTTCTTTTGGTCTATACTGTAAAAAACAATTCCCGTAAGGGTAAGCAAACTCCCCTTTATGGAATGTTAAGTTGAAGCATATGTAGAGTAATTGGTAATATTACGCTCAAAATCTACAATAAAAAAGCTTACATTTGATTTAATTTGGGCTGGCTCCCATTCCATCAGCCTAGTTCGGGCATGACTGTATGAAGTGTTCATTAAATGGAACCGTAACAGCATCAATCATTATTACCACAATCTCTGCATGCAGCGCTGTCAACAGTTATAATAAACAATTCCATTCAGTAATGTAAAGATCACTCGTTTGAATCCACAGATTTGTGTTCATGGAAGGTGACTAATCTATAGTGATGGTCTTGACTAGTTCATATTTTGGTCAGGAGATTTGCGGGCTGCTTTTTGCTTGTTAGATACATCTTGGCATTTGACAATAGGCCACTGTTTCTTGAATACATGTGCAAGCTGTGATGGTTTAACTATGGCGTTTGTTAAAGTGTGTGTTAAATGCATGAATGAGAAAGGTCAAAGAACGACAGAGGTGGAGGGGAAAACGTGTGTGCCGTGTGTGCCTGTACAGGTCTGTCTCGATTCTACATCTTGTTCAATTCCTCGTCTGCTGCTGTCCAATAGATTGTGTGAAGAACGGTCATTTTTGTTCATTTCTTGTTTTCTTTCAGTTTATTTCCAGTTGACTTTTGTATTCTTTGCACAGTGCTACAAATATGCTCCTATTCTCTTTCTAAATGGATGTTAGAGGGACTTTATTTAACTGTATGGTTAAGGGGCTTATACACCCATGACAACATATGCTATTATGCCCAATGATCAATAATGCTTTTTAAATCTGTGGCACTGTTAATATGCAAACATACCATAAATAGATTCACTCAAAAAAAACTCCTGTTCACTGCCACACAGATTGAGTAACACGAACATAAAATGTAAACAGTACAATCACGCACAAAAGCAAACAAACATAAATACTTCACAGACTTATAAAATGAAATAAATGGCAAGCATAAAATGTGTATATAGACCGAATCTGCAAAAAAGTTCATGGATTTAAATATAGAAGCTCTAGAATCTTTCGCAGTCTGTTTTAGAGGCATTTCTGCACAACCAAATTCCCACAGTGATTATTATGCAAACCCACAAACACTCAGACATAAGTGCAACTGTCTGCCGATCTATAAATAATACTCAATCTTATTCACATTCTTTTTCATTCGGTTTTTCCTGCCTCAGCACAACAGCACGTTTCTACTCTACAAAGCTTGTTTTAGTCTGGCTTCCAAACATTTTTTTCACAAATCCCTGGGCTCAGTGTACTGTCACTATGGATTTACGTCCTTGAACTTACAGCTGAATCTGTCTGTCCGAATAAGATGAAGTAGAACATAATTAATCATGCAGGTTTGGTCTCTACCTCTCGTCAATCCACAACTGAATACTTTTTATTGAAAGACATTTATTGGCAGACACTTATTTTATTCCTTTATGTATTTTTTAAGATCTCTTGAATTTTCATTTACTGTATCTTTATGTTGGCCCACAGGTGCACAACAACATAGGGCGAAGCAAACAAAAGTTGAAAACACAACAACATTAATACACGACGACATTAACAAAAACGAAACATTTATAAAAACCCTGCATTTCAAAAAACAATCAACTACTTACAACACCACAACATTAACTGAGAACACAACAGTATTAGCCCAAAACACAACAACATTAACTGAGAACACAATAGCATTAGCCCAAACACAACAACATTAACTGAGAACACAACAGCATTAGCCCAAACACAACAACATTAACTGAGAACACAACAGCATTAGCCCAAACACAACAACATTAACTGAGAACACAACAGCATTAGCCTAGCCCAAAACACCACAACATTAGCCGAGAACACCGCAGCATTAGCCCAAAACACCACAACATTAACTGAGAACACAACAGCATTAGCCCAAAACACCACAACATTAACTGAGAACACAACAGCATTAGCCTAGCCCAAAACACCACAACATTAGCCGAGAACACCGCAGCATTAGCCCAAAACACCACAACATTAACTGAGAACACAACAGCATTAACCCAAAACAAAACAACATTAACTGAGAACACAACAGCATTAGCCCAAAACACCAAAACATTAGCCGAGAACACCACAGCATTAGCCCAAAACACCACAACATTAGCAGAGAAAACCATGCAGCATTATCCCAAAACACGACAACATTTGCCGAGAACACAACAGCATTAGCCCAAAATACCACAACATTAGCCGAGAACACCGCAGCATTAGCCCAAAACACCACAACATTAGCCGTGAACACCGCAGCATTAGCCCAAAACACCACAACATTTCAAATTGCTCATGCCGGAAGTGCTCCAGACCACTAGGGGCAGTGCGAAGTGGTGCTGCTATCTATCTGTACTCTACTATACCTGTCTCGGAACACAGTACAACGCTGAAAGTATAAACGTTAGAAAACAAAATCATTATAATTAAAATACAGTAAAAACAACTTACATTAGCGAATATAAATTGTGTTCTTCATTGGGATGATTTCAAATAGAGCGGCTCACAACAAGTTTGTTATTATTTTGTTGGGAATCCAGCTAATTCCTCTGTGCACTGCCCCTAGTGGTTTGGAGCACTTCCGGCATGAGCAATTTGAAATGTTGCGTTTCTGCAAATGTTGTTGTGTTTTAGGCTAATGCTGCTATTGATATTAGCTATTTGTTTTTGTTGTTTTGCTGTATTCTTTTGAATAGGGTGGCTTTGATGTGCATGTTTGTGACTAAGAACGAGTAAATATTTTTGAACAATGTTAATCAGCTATACCTAAAGATATGCTTGTTTGATTGCTGTTGCTCTGTACATTAGCCTACAGTTTGTTATCTTATATTACAGTGATTTGCTACTACCGTCATTTGAATACAATCAACATGTGATAACGTGTCCGTCCCATTGACAGACAGACAGTGACAGTAGGTATAAGCTCAATAGGACCGTAAACAAATGGTCAAAGGTTGCATAAATGTTGGCATGTTGATTTTAGTACATTTATTGAATATTATTACATTTTTCAACCAGTTTACAATACAAGTGAATGAGTTAAAATGTAACCGGCTTGTTCTGATCAAATGCACTTGTAATATAGATATCATATACTGATGAGCTGGGCTTCATAATAACTACATAACAGCTCGTGGTAATATTTTCCTTAGTTGTATTGAAAAGTAGTTGCATGTACTACTACAGCGTTTAGAGGCTCTACTTTCTAGCGTAAGTCTGCCCTCTGCTGGTGAATCGCAGGAGTTTTCTGCAAGGCACCAGCAGATATTTTTGTGTAGTCGCTAGCCATCTGTTGACACGGTTTTACTTTGAGCCACACATGCCACAGATGAACCGCTGAGTAAATTCAGTGAAGGGCGAGAACATTTGACCATTGTTTAGCAAAGTTTATGAAAACAGAATAAAACAAAAATGTGTGTGAAAAGATTTAGATATGCAACAGACCGTGGTTCATAAACGGAGCACTTAGAAAAACATTACAATATGCCGCCGTTTGGAACAGTGGTTGTTTTGCCAATCCCATAATTCCAAGCCCCATTTCCTGTCTGCCTACACTCTCCAGTCTCCAGCTCTGATTCCCTCATGCTTGCCAAAAAACATTACCAGCCAACAGAACTCTACACACTCGGGCACATGCTTACTGAGCTTCACTGCCACGGCAACAGAAAGGTCCACTGCCTCACATGTTAATACAGATTCATCCCAAGACACCCATGTCTTTTCTCAGAAGACTCCCTGCAAAACCAACTGTCAGGGCAGAAATAAGATTACTAATAGCTAGTGACTAATAACCACCTCAGATACACTTAGTGGATTCTTAGGAACTTGGAGGTGTGGCTGCATGACACAAATGCTTCTGATAAGCTTGAAGGTAACACTTACCGTGCCATTTGAATGTATAAATACATTTTACTGATCCACCTTTCTCTCCAGTGTTTTAGCCAGGGACATATTATCCCACTAACGGACACAGACAAAATAGGCCTATAATTTTACATAAATAAGAACGAATCATTTAAAATTTAGATTAAAATTTAGATTTAACTTCATTCATGTAATCTAATGAAAATTATTACATGTTTTGTTGAATCACAGCTTTGTACATGCATAATTACAATTAGCAAACACAACAAACCTGTCACTATGGCAAAGTCATCTACGCACCTGAACACTAACATATGATTATATATAAATAATACATTCATGTTTTGCTTTCAAAAAGCTGAACTGTGTAATAGACGTCAGTCTTCACAGACATCATGAATAGAGAGTTACTTCACCAGGTGAACAGGCGCGGGTGGGCTTCTGCGGTCACTTTCTTTGACCACCCACTTCTTCTGACCATCTACTTTAGTCAAGCCAAAATTGTGTTAAATGCAGAGTTTTTAATCATCACAAAGCGAGTATTTTTTGTTTTCTAATACTTCAAACTACATCTCAGCTACTAATATTACAGAAATATAATCCCCTTTCAGTAGGACCAGATGTCATGGCCAAAACATCAGTATGATTTTATATCAGCAAATACCACCTAAAAGACAAGTTAAACAGCGGCTGCTAAATAAACAATATCAAACATGGTTTACCATTAACGCATAGAATCCTACCACAATGTTTGTATAAAATTAGCATTTCAAAAAATTGTGGTAAATATTTTCAAGTGCATTGCATTTGGTATTTACTATTCAGAGCCCAAGAACACAGTTGCCTACATTATTCCTAAATGAAAGAAGTTTGGACATGGAGAACTGCACATGGTGGTTGATATGAACGCTCAGACGGACGGATAACGGTTCCAATCGCGAAAGCGCGGCGTAGACATTTATTATGAACAGCAAAGCGAAAGCAGTTGTATAACAGGCACAGGTCGGCTACAGGTGCTCTGGTACTGAGCTGAGGTACACAGACATGGATCAGGCAGAGAAGGGACGGCAGGCAGAAACAGACGGTAAACAGGCTCAGAATAATCTCACACTGATTAACGCTCATCAAGTCGTAAACGAACAAAACCTCACAAAGGAGTAATGGGAGGAGTGGCTATTTATAATGATGTAATGGGTAACAGGTGTGTCAAAACTGGTAACAGGTGTGATTTCGATCTGGGATAATTATTCCTCTTATCTGCTGGTAGAGGGCGTGCTGACAAAGGCAATGCAGGTGGCTGACAAGAGGATCTTACAGAGGGGAACTCTATGATCACTTTGACAGAACTCCAGAGGAGAAACTTCCAGAAGGACAATCATCTCAGCAGAACTCAACCAATCAGGCGAGATTAAAGGAGGCGGGCTTTGGGACAAGTCTCCCTGATTGGACCAGCCAGAGCTCAGACTTGAACCCGATCAAACTTCTCTGAAAATTAGAAAGACCTGAAAATTGCTGTGCAAGAGAGTCATGTTTGTTCTACCTGGCCAATTTCTCAACATTCTACTGCATAATACTTTACTGAACGTAATTCTGTGATCCTTTGCATGGAAACACATTTGGCCGCCCTCTTTGAAAACGTTCCAATGAGTTGAGCCACTCAAATTTAGCTCTGATGGCTCTAACCGTGACATCACAAGCTAATCCGTGGCATTACAAGCTAACAAGTTCCTATGTGTTTTTAGCTCTGTTAACTAGCACTCTGTGTTACACAAGTTCACGTTTGGTCCTTTAAGCACATATTAAAATACACATTAAACATAATTTACAGAGCTATAAAAAAACAATGCAACATTTTCAAAAGCTCAAAAAGGTGATTTGGTTGCTTCAGACAAAATGAATGTCAATATTTTTGCAATGTTTTTGCTTATATATATGTACCTTATATTTTCATGAGAGCAAATTATGAATTGGATGATTAAATCAGCAATAAAGTCAAATAATTTTTTAATATGGGAAATTGCACTGTCTGCACTGCTTTCAGTTATAATAATAATACGTTCAATTTATATAGCGCCTTTCTTAAACCCAAGGTCGCTTTACATAGAAGGGGGAATCTCCTCAACCACCACCAATGTGCAGCATCCACCTAGATGATGCGACGGCAGCCATATTGCGCCAGAACGCACACCACACACCAGCTTACTGGTGGAGAGGAGACGGTGATGACGTAGCCAATTCGTTTTTTATATGGGGATGATTAGGTGGCCATGATGGACAGAGGACAAGGTGCAGATTTGGCCAGGATGCAGTTGTAGTTGAGTTTGTTGTTAACCTGTTAACTGTTTTCTGCGCTGCCACAAATCAAATCAAAAGTTAACATGTATAAGCACTTGTACACAACCGCTTTAAGTGAATGCTGGCTTCTCATTGCAGCTATGTTGGGAAAGATGCAGTGGCAGTCAGCAACGATAATGTAAGGGAATTGTGAGCCAATCTGTTGTTGTTGGGCTGTGTGGTACGCAGTATTTGCAGTTGCTACCTAACCTATGGCAGCACATGTAAAATGAAATGCCAGAAAGACAATTTCCACATACATTGTCTAGACAATGAGAAAAAAAACTGTCTGGGCAGATGCTCTCCTACACCGTTCAACCAATCCTGTAAATGTGGAGGAGGAGCTAAGCTTGTTGGGTTGTTTATGTAAATGTTCCAGGTAAGAGCATGTGTAGAGGCGTGTGTGAATGCACAGATCTCGCTTTCATTAATCCTTCTTTGTGAAAGCTGTCTTTACCTTCAAATACCATTACTTATTTGTCTTGAATATTGTCAACAGGTAGATCCTCTTTTTCAGATTTTCTGTATAATTCTTCATGATTTAAATCTATTGATGTCTGTGAATGTATACAATGGTAAATAATAAGTAATATATGTATATATAATTACATATGCATGTATAATCTGCAACCAATTACATTTAATAATCACAGTTTCCACATCTTCACTTAGAAATAAAAACAAAACAGACCTATTTCATTAGGAAGTTAGCTTGGCCAATTTAAACTGAATCTGTCTGTGATGAAAAAGGAATTCAGTCAAAAAGCCCTGAGAGATTTAAAGGCTGAAATATGTAAGAAAACACTTGGGATTCTATGAGTATAACATTAAATAGGACTGTTTGACAAAGCAATCTGAGAACTTACATCAGATCAAATCAAAGACATCATTTTCCCTGTAGTGTTCTGTGTCTTTATGTTGGAGTGCGTTACTGTGAAGCCTCTCAGAGCTCCCTTTGAACCGTTGCCACATCAAATAAAGTCTCTCATGCTGTTTCAATTTCAAGTAACCCATTTTATACTCTCTCAGACTTTCTTTCTTTTGCATCACTCCTGTCACTCTATTTCTGTTTAATTATTTCCGTTTGTATTCTCTATTTTGCTTCTTGCAAATGCCTACTGTTTTTATTGTTGTGTTTGCGTTTTTTACTTCAATGTTCTTTAAGATCATTAAATAATAGAAACACGATGCCAACCGTGCACACATGTATACATATTCACTGTTCAGAAAGTGACCATTGTCTACTCCTGGTGTCATCAGTGTGCCTAGCTATTAAAGATATACCTAAGAAACATACATTTATAATATAATATTATTTAATTTACTTACATCGTACTTACAGTAAGGAAACAGACCAAACCAATTCTGATAAAATTGTTTATATAAAGGATTTGTGTCAAGTGTCGTACGTAAGCAAATTATTTCCCCAAAAAACACAGAATATTGGCAGGCAGTTTATCTTTATGCTATTGGAAGTCTATTATTACCAACACTTTTCTTATTTCTCAACATATATTTACAATGCAGCTGCCCATCATATTTTCTTCTTTCTATTTTCAGGCTGGGTGGGTTTTGTCCAATAACACTTGTTGTATTCAGACAGGCACATGGCTCATAGTAGGAGGGACTTCACAAACTCCTCCCCCTTTGACATCATCTCTGCTTATTTATAGGAACATTTAAAAACTCCAGAGTTTTATATGTAAAATGCAAAATCTCCAGGACATACCTGATATATTGTCACTCTTTAGGTGAAGTGCGGAATGAGCCAGACACCGAGCGTATAACCCGTTAGTGAAGTTTTATTTATAAATAAAACAAACAGACACAACGAACTAATAAACATGTACATTGTACTTGAAATTAAATAGCGGATAATAAGTGACTTCTATATTACAAACCAGCTTTGAGTTTTGTTCCACACAGGGCTGTTAGTGGGGTGCACACGCTAGTTACATTTGGGTGGTTGTTTTGGTAACACACAGCAGGGGTAAATTAGCAATTAGCGGGGTTATTGAAGTGTCTTGGGTAATGTCACTAGATGCTGGATATTGTTTCTATGTCACGTTTTGTGTAGGTGAGTGGCGGTAATTTCATAGTTCATCGCACATCGCTCTGCATCTGGCCTTATTCCTGCACTCAACCTAAAGGATTTATGACAAGCGGGCTGTGGTCAATTTGGTTTGTGCCAGAAATGATCTCAGCCTAAAAGACAGTCGGCAGCACATCTTGGACAATGACGACATGTTCACAATGTAAAAGCCATACGTTTGCAGACTATTACACGCATGCTGGAAAGACACCAGGTGTCTCTAAAACAGCTATACTACTCTGTCCATTTTAAAAGAAATGCATACAGAGTGAAGAAATGAGGACTGAGTATGTTCAGTTTCAAGATGTCTGTTGTAAAAATTCCCCCAAAATTATACATCAGTGTAATCAATGTTGGTTTTGGACTTGGCAGAACGATTTGATTGTATTTTAAAACAAGGACAACACAGTGCACGAATATACAAACGACCAAAACACTCACCGACACACCGGACATTATATTAATTACACGCACCCATGGACCTAATCAGGGACGTTAAATAGCCCACTTAATAACTAACCTATGCCCGGTGCTTAGCGTAACCCAAAACAGCTGTGATCCTAATCACCATTATACACACCCCGTGACAACATAGGTTATAAGTGATTAGTTTTGAGTTTTGTGTCTAGGTTTTTGAAAAATCATCAAATCATCAAACATCAAGTTTCTAACATTAGTTCCTGAAGTGATTGTAAAAAAACTGTATTATAATAGTAACCTTTGCCATCAGTGTAACCAGCTAGTGTTGACAAAAGTAATTATATCCAAGATTAAGATTTGACAAAACACTACAAATGTTAGACAGGCATTCCTGAAAACATCGATATCACAGTGTATCTATTACTATTTATTAGTTGTTATTAAATCATTGGGCGTGGTGAAGTACATGAGATTGTAAATATGCATCACTGTGCCTATCCAGTTAGCTACTCAGATCTGACCAGACATTGGCCCTCTAATGATGACAGGATTCATTGTACTATTTTGGAACTATTAAGGGGCTTGGATACATTATGGTTATCCTTGGAATCAACAATCTAGCATGAGTTCCTTTAGTGAATTAAATCATAGATTTCAAGTTGTGTCAAGTCAAAGCTGTCCATCAGCCATGGAACTTGGTTTCACGCCAGGGTGTCCTGTCTGTAGGCATGTAAATCTGATACTATGAGGGAATATAGCAGAACATATAAAGAACATAAGATAGACAGGGCAACAAATCAGAATTAGGTGTTTAAACCAGAGATTATGTCAACTATTTATATTTACACAATGTCCAGTTGTGGCCTCTCCGGGAACCATCACCTTAACGTGGTGGAGAGGTTTGTGTGCCCCTATGAACCTGAGGGCTGGGTTGTCTGGAGCTTCATGCTCCTGGTAGGGTTTCCCAAGGCAAAGTGGTCTCAGGCGAGGGGCCAGACTAAGAATGGTTCACCAAGACCCCATGAAAGATCGAGGGAAAAGGAGCGAGACCCTGCCTGGAGGAAGCCCAGGGCCCTCGTCTGGAGCCAGGCCCAGACGGCGGGCTCGAAAGCGAGCGTCTGGTGGCCGGGTTTGCCACGGAGCCCGGCCGGGCACAGCCCGAACGAGATACGTGGCATCTCTCTCCTCTCCATCCTGTGGGCCCACCACTCACAGGAGCAACCGCAGGGGTCGGGTGCGCTGTCATATGGGTGGCAGTGAAGGTGGGGGGTCTCGACGGATCAGACCCGGGCGGCAGAAGCTTGCTTTGGGGACGTGGAACGTCACCTCACTGGGGGGGAAGGAGCCAGAACTTGTGCGTGAGGTGGAGCGATACCAGTTGGATCTGGTGGGACTTACCTCTACGCACAACCGTGGCTCTGGAACCTTACTCCTGGATAGGGGTTGGACTCTGTTCTTCTCTGGAGTTGCCCAGGGTGAGAGGCGGCGGGCTGGTGTGGGGATACTCACGAGCCCACGTCTGAGCACGGCGGTGTTGGAGTTTACCCCGGTGGATGAGAGGTTTGCCTCCCTACGCCTAAGGACGGTGGGGGGGAAAACTCTGACTGTTGTTTGTGCATATGAGTATTCAGCCTTCTTGGAGACCCTGAAGGGAGTCCTATATAGGGCTCCAGTAGGGGACTCCATCATTCTGCTGGGAGACTTCAACGCACATGTGGGCATCGATGGAGACACCTGGAGAGGCGTGATTGGGAGGAACGGCCTCCCTGATCTGAACCCGAGCGGTCGTTTGTTATTGGACTTCTGTGCTAGTCATGGATTGTCCATAACAAACACCATGTTCGAACATAAGGAGGCGCATAAGTGTACATGGTACCAGAGCACCCTAGGCCGAAGGTCAATGATCGATTTTGTGATCGTATTGGCTGATCTAAGGCCGCATGTTTTGGACACTCGGGTGAAGAGAGGGGCAGAGCTGTCAACGGATCACCATCTGGTAGTGAGTTGGATCAGAGGGTGGGGAAAGACTTTGGACAGACCAGGTAAGCCCAAACGGGTAGTGCGGGTGAACTGGGAACGTCTGTAGGAGGCCCCTGCCCGAAAGATCTTCAACTCACACCTCCGGCGGAGCTTTTCAGGCATCCCTGTGTAGGTTAGGGGCATTGAACCTGAGTGGGCAATGTTCAAAGCTTCTATTGCTGAAGCTGCGGCGGTGAGCTGTGGTCTCAAGGTCCTAGGTGCCTCAAGGGGTGGTAACCCTAGAACACCGTGGTGGACCACGGTGGTCAAGGAAGCTGTCCGACTGAAGAAGGAGGCCTTCAGGGATATACTATCCCTGAGGACTCCGGAGGCAGTTGCAGGGTACCGACAGGCCCGAAGGGCTGCAGCCGCTGCCGTGTCAGAGGCAAAGCAGCGGGTGTGGGAGAAGTTTGGAGAAGCTATGGAGAAGGACTTTCGGTCGGCACCAAGATGCTTCTGGAAAACCGTTCGGCACCTCAGAAGGGGAAAACGGGGAACCATCCGAGCTGTGTACAGTAAGGATGGGACACTGTTGACCTCAACTGATGATGTGATCGGGCGGTGGAAAGAGCATTTTGAGGAGCTCCTGAATCCGACCTACACGCCCTCTAGTACAGAGGCAGAGCTGGAGGCTGATGGAGGGTCATCGTCAGTTTCCCTGGGGGAAGTCGCTGAGGTAGTCAAACAACTCCACAGTGGCAAAGCCCCAGGGACTGATGAGATTCGCGCAGAAATGCTAAAAGCTTTGGGTGGGGAAGGGCTGTCTTGGTTGACACGCCTCTTCAACATTGCATGGAAGTCTGGGACAGTGCCAGAGGAGTGGCAGACCGGGGTGGTGGTTCCCCTCTTCAAAAAGGGGGACCAGAGAGTGTGTGCCAATTACAGAGGTTTCACACTCCTCAGCCCCCCTGGTAAAGTGTACTCCAAAGTGCTGGAAAGGAGGGTTCGGCCAATAGTCGAACCTCAGATTGAGGTTGCGGTTTTCGTCCTGGCCGGGGAACCACGGACCAGCTCTTTACTCTCGCAAGGATCCTTGAGGGGGCCTGGGAGTATGCCCATCCAGTCTACATGTGTTTTGTGGATCTGGAGAAGGCGTATGACCGGGTACCCCGGGATATTTTGTGGGAGGTGCTGCGGGTGTATGGGGTGAGGGGGTCTCTTCTCAGGGCCATCCAATCACTGTACGCTCAAAGCATGAGCTGTGTCCGTGTTCTCGGCAGTAAGTCGGATTCGTTCCCGGTGGGGGTTGGCCTCCGCCAGGGCTGCGCTTTGTCACCAATCCTGTTTGTAATATTCATGGACAGGATATCAAGGCGTAGTCATGGGGGGATGGGTTTTCGTTCGGTGGGCTGATGGTCACATCACTGCTTTTTGCGGATGATGTGTTCCTGATGGCCTCATCGGTCAGGGACCTTCAGCACTCACTGGATCGGTTCGCAGCCGAGTGTGAAGCGGCTGGGATGAGGGTTAGCACCTCTAAATCTGAGGCCATGACTCTAAGCAGGAAACCGGTGGAGTGCCTACTCCGGGTAGGGAATGAGTCCTTACTCCAAGTGAAGGAGTTCAAGTACCTCGGGGACTTGTTCGCGAGTGAGGGAACAATGGAGCAGCGGGGGCGGTGTTGCATTCGCTTCACCGCACCGTTGTGACGAAAAGAGAGCTGAGCCGGAAGGCAAAGCTCTCGATCTACCGGTCAATCTTTGTTCCTACTCTCACCTATGGTCATGAAAGCTGGGTCATGACCAAAAGAACGAGATCGCGGGTACAAGCTGCCGAAATGGGTTTTCTCAGAAAGGTGGCTGGCCTCTCCCTTAGGGATAGGGTGAGAAGCTCAGTCATCCGAGAGGAACTCGGAGTAGAGCCGCTGCTCCTTTGCGTAGAAAGGAGCCAGTTGAGGTGGTTCGGGCATTTAGTACGAATGCCACCTGGGCGCCTCCCTAGAGAGGTGTTCCAGGCACGTCCAGCTGGGAGGAGACCTCGGGGAAGACCCAGGACTAGGTGGAGAGATTATATCTCCACACTCGCCTGGGAACGCCTCGGGATTCCCCAGTCAGAGCTGGCTAATGTTGCCCGGGAAAGGAAAGTTTGGGGTCCCCTACTAGAGCTGCTACCCCCGCGACCCGACCCCGGATAAGCGGTTGAAGATGAGATGAATGAGACAATGTCCAGTTTAGATTCCAAACACATTATCCATCCTATGTTTAGAATATTAACTTATTAGTTATCAGGTGTGGTAAAAGCTCACACTCTTGGGTTTGATCACAGTATGTCTGTGTGTTTTTATATAATTGCTATTAATGTTTAATTTTATTAACAAAAGGCGATGACCATAAAATAGTCACAACATAGGTGTCACAAAATCCACAGGTGTAGTGCAGGGAAGAATCAAATGCAGAGCATATCACAGTTGATGTTTTATCATAATTTTCATAAAGCATAGCAACGCAAAAACCTATACAACTCTTCAAAATGAAAATGCCCTGTGTAGAGACTTACTAAATGCAAACAAACGGCTATATGAACACATACAAACATACAAACAACACTTACCTACATAGGAATGAAACATAGAAATAATTAAAAGCTGCATAGAAACAAACCAACTTAAATAACACAACTAATGACTAACATAAAACTGGAAGAAATTAGTGGGCCAACAAAAATAAAACACGGGTTGAGGACCTTTTGCCCTCAACCACCGTTACAATGGGCCTCATATCTTATAACATTTTGACTTATGTTGTGTATTTATGGTGGGCAGTTTACCAGAGTACTAAATCAACTGTGTTGATGGAGACGGTGACTTCACCCAGAAGGTGAATGTGTGAATGTCTACCAACGGCAGCTTTCTGATTCATGGAATAAAAGACATATTGGTCAGCACACAGAACGTCCGACACCGTTCTAGTGTTGCCGTAGCTGTCTATACACACCGGCGCACACACACACACACACAGGTACACACACGCTCGCACGCACACGCACACACACACACACACCGTGTCCTCTCACATTCTTCTGGAAGCTTGGATTCAGAATCTATGCGTGTCTAGAATGCATCATCAGCCACTCTGCTGTCAGGGTCTTTAGGTGGCTTGGCTAGTTTCCCGGCGATGGTTACGTCATCCTTCTGTCTCCGGCTCCTAGGTGTCAGAGCCCTGATTTAATCATATCCAATTAGTGCTTTTGCTGTGGGGAATCACTCCAATCTAATAAGTGTCCTGCCTTTAATAGCCATATAAAGCCTTTGAGCTCAGATTACCACTGCTCCTCTGAATCTCCAGCGCTCTCTGTCTTGCTCTTTTATCTTTTCAACTTAACCTTTTCCTACTGCCGTACGCCGTCTCTCCCGTTTGCTCTCTTTCTAATTCCTTTTTGTATCCAGGATCCTTTCTGTGAAGTCACATCTCCCGCTCATTTATGCAATGTACGAATTCATTGACATCCGGATTGCATTGGAGTGACTTCTTAAATATTGTGCATCACTTTTTGTTTTACCAGTCATGTTCACCGTGTAGATACTAAGTGGTTCTGGTTATGGATAAACTGCATAGCGGAAGTGGATTTGGGATGGAATCATTATATTAGAATAGTGTAAAGGACAATTATTGAAAATAACCATGAATATTGCATTCATTTTTATTTTGTAATGTTAGCCCAATCGGTTTCTTGTCCCCTCTCCTGACCAGAGCACCTGTCCCAGTTAAAGAGACACAGCACCCATACAAGCAATGGTGGTAATATGCTGTGAGTGTCCAGTGAAATGTATCTGTGTCCTGTCATCAATATTGGAGGGATGTCCTTTTGGTCTTTGTCCTTTTGGTTTCACCTTGCCTCTAGTTTATAATGATTATCTTCACAATTTTTACAGAATTATTTTACTGAAAAAAGGTCTAACATTGTGATCTCAGGCTTTACAATAACCAAATGATGTGTTTCTAATGTAGACTTTTCGTATTCACCGTCTCATCGCATCTGTTTCCTAATGTCACATGAACACATTTAGCATTTCATGGCCCAAAGGAGGTTATTTATTCAGTCTATGGGTATAATGTTGCTGATATGTCGTGTGTATAAATGAATTCTCATTCGGATATAATACCACATATCCATCATCATCACATCGTATTGTGATAGGAAGGCAAAATATTTTAAGGCACAGTCAGTCGTCAGCAATACATGTTCCTTATATTGAGTATGGGTGTGTTTCACTGGGGGGCTTAACATGCTAATTCAACAAGCAGAAAATCGCTAGAATTTGGTTGTTGCCATGGAAGCAAGACATTTTGCCCAAACTGAATCGCCAAAGCATGATAAATTGCTTTATAAAATGTATGCATAATTCAATTCCTTCGAATATATTTTGTTTGTTATTTTCTTTAATGTATGTATCAGGATTAATTTGAGATGCAACAGCCCAAAAACCTCAAACAGCATTGATGGAATTTTAATTCTAGGAAAGGTGCCAGTTATGAAATGTGTCAAGAAGGGGACATGTCAGTGTTTGTCGAAGCGGTTGAAAGTGTATGCAGCCACACGTCTCACAACAAAGTAAATGTATTAAAAGCTAATGCACTCACTGCAGTAAGTTACTCTGTATAAGAGCATCGCCACATGTAAAGCTAGGTCTAGAAATAACTCCAGGACTGATTAACGCTGACATTTGGTCTAGACCTGGTTGGGCAGAACCAAAGCCCTTGACTTTCAGTAACATTTGGTCTAGACCGGGTTGGGCAGAACCAAAGCCCTTGACTTTCAGTAACATTTGGTCTAGACCTGGTTGGGCAGAACCAAAGCCCTTGACTTTCAGTCACCTTTCAGCATGACAATGAGTCGAAGCACACAGCCAAACCTTCAATGAAGTGGGGAAGTAATATAAGGGTTAATATTTTTTATAATTACTCTATTGCTGTTCAACTGATAATCGCCCATAGTAATAGTTTCTATGGAATATCTTAATAATACAAACAAAAAATGTAAAGTTGTTTTAAGCTGGTCAATGAAAAGTAAAGCAAAACTTCCAATTGATATCCAGAATCACTCATTACAACTCTATTAGAAACAATATGTACCTTGCTGGAACGGCCAGAGTTGGAATTAATACAAACTGTCAAGGCTGCAATATAACTAGCTCCCTTATTGAGAACAATGTCTACATATTAGTCATATAAAGATTGCTAGGATGATGATATATTTATGTTTATGTTAAACCTAATAATCGTATGGACTGAACATTTACCATGAGAAACTGCAGATGCAATAAGGAGATATGTACATTAGTGTAATATTATCATTATCATTAAGTGCACATTGGGTAACAAGACCAATGTTGGCGTACGAGTTAGAGACACGTGACCATTATCACATTATCAGACTCTCACAGTGTGGATCATGTCAATGTTGTGTGGGATCTGAGACATCTGTCATTGAAGGAACACATTAAAACCAATGAGAGCTGCTACGATGGGTTACGTTACATCTCGTAGCCGCGTCAGAACAGAAATGCCATGGTTGGATTCTCAATGCCTGATGGGCACATGTTCATTTCATCGGGGAAATTTAAAAATGTATCGGGGAAAAAGATGAGAAGCTTCAAGCTGCCAGCTTGTTGTAGTCATTTGCCAGAGGAGCTTTTTTTACCAACACCATTGGTTGCAGGTGACATGCTAGTTGGTTCAGCCGACTAAGTGAGACATGAAGCAAATGGCAAATACTTCAAATTGGGAGAAAAAAGGTTGAAATAGGTTCCTTGCATAAAATAGAATGCAAGGAGGATAGATACCGACAGAAAGTCAATGACAAACATGCGGAATAACTTGTAGGCCAAACTGAAGGTGTTGCTCTCTCAGAATCTCTCTCTCTTACAACTGAAGTGTTTACTGTGTCTGCTACTCTGAAATCTCAGTTGGGCCAAAATAGATGAAAGACAACTAGCTAGATAATCACAACAGGAGAAATGCATCCTGACCAGCTATGTGACTCAGCACTAACTCTTCATTTAGTAATTGGGCGTAGGTAGGCCCTATATGCATCGCCCGTGGCAACCACCATCACATGTAGAATTAAATGTTTTTAAATTAAAAAATTATAGTAAAACAACAAATAATTTTGTCCATGTCTGCTTCCGTTGTAACCTAGAGATAACTAAACAGCCTAATTAAACTGTACATTTTTATATAACGTAAAACCCGTAACAGTGACCAAACAGGTTGTTTAATGACCCATCACATGGTCCAGTAAGGAAGTGCAGGAGAGACGATGACATCTCATTTGAAAAGCTTAATACAGACGTCACAAGGCTTAATTTGCTAAGTTAGTTTTAAAACACACATACTGACCTGCCTGAAAGAAGTCTCCGCCCCATTGAGTGTCCAGGACTGTCTGTGGGGGGAGGGGCTACTGGAGGATCTGGCTAACCTTATGGAGACCATGTGATTGGAAACAAGGCGACGGTGGGATTAAGAATTAGAGGTATTTAAACAAACACTTGTTCCTTGTCTTCATTTTCTCTTGGACTGACATTCAGCAGTTGCTCTCAGGAGAGACAGAAGCTCCTTAGAACATTTGTGAAGGTAGGTGAAATGGACAATTCTTATCACTATCTATCACTCATGTTCCCTAGAAACAAAACATTACTGATGCTGACATCTGCCTTTACAGATAAAAACATCAGTACTACAGTATAAGTAAACATTTCAACAAGGTAGTATATGGGAAAAGCTGCCAGGGCATCATGCAAGAACAATTAAGATGGTGACTGATTACCTCACCTACGTGGTTCAGGATAAAGAAGATGCAGTTGAAATTGTAGCTAAGGCTAACTAGACAAAATGCTCATATTATCATATCATTGAACTTGCACTGAGATTGGGCAGTGAAACTGTGCAATAGGAGCAAACTTAATGTGTGTCACATGGTTTAGAAGTCACATGGTTGGAAGTTCCTGCATATTGTCACCTAAGTCATTGGTACATTAGAAAGAGCGATGGCTCAAATGCCAATAAGAAGACCATGTCCATTGGAAGGTTCTTTGTAACAGGTATGACAGAGCTGTTATTGGACAGGAAGCAGATAGAAGATTCTGGGAGATCTTTAATATTAGTTCACTATTTGGAACTATTTGGCAGATCTATAGTGCCAATCTATTCATTATAACACTGTGGAGAAAATGCTGCTTGTTCAGGGAAAACTAAAACCGCAGTGCATATTATAAGAAGAAAAATGCTGCTTCTTCAGGGAAAACTAAAACTGCAGTGCACATTATAAGAAGTTATAAAGCGTTGACAGGGTTTTAATTGCAGGATAAACCTCCTTTGGGCTGTATTCATCTGAGTAAGAGAGAACCACACCACATTAAACAGAGGCTGCTTTACCTGTGAGCAGGTGATGAGATATCCAAACGGCAGATGGTCCAGCACTTGGGAGCAGGGAGGAGTCTTTGCCTCCATTCAGCTTTGAAAGATCTCTATAAACTCTGGATGGACATTAGACAGTGTGAATATTTTGAACCAGATCCAGATATGTGTTTAGATGCAGGTGCAGCATCTTTTGAGTTACATAAGAGTGAGCTCCATCCACATCATCTACATTATGTTACACGATTATGGAGCTCAGAAGGTCAGGGGAGACGGATTAAGGAGTCACACTAGGTTAATGGAATTATGATGATGATGGCTTGAGAAGATGAAGGACAAGTGTCCCAAAGTCGTTACTAAATCACAGCAGACGGAAACTCTTTTGTCCCATGATAGCATCAAATGCTAATTATGGACGAACATCAGATGTACAATTAGTGGATATATTATTTCAAAGCTTCCCAATGCTATGTGTTTGTTCAGGAATTCTGCAAGCTGTAGTCAATTCAATAAGTCAGGTGGAAAACTAGATAATTGGAATATGGGACATGTTGGCGAGTGATCTAAGGGATTCTGTGTGACAACTAGGACGTCTCTGGCAATTAATCAAATTGGCGCTTTAAATGGAATCTGCGATAATCTAGCTGTTTAGCCAAATTCCCCTAATCTATCCTGATTACCACTGAGGTGACTGGAAGCAGTTTGACAGAGCACGAGATTAGCAGTGGAGGGGAGGTGCAGAGGTAGAGTGGGAGTGGAAATAATTAAGGAGTCACGTAAAAATGCAATAAGAAAATGGTAGTGAAACTACAAAAAGATCATAGAAAATGATTTGTGTTGTTTCATGATTTTCTGAAAAATATCTGTCTCTTTCTTACTCACTTAATTATTTATTGGCAAGGAAAACATTCATGTACATTGCCAAAGCATTGGAAAATTAAATAAAATACATATAATATAGAATAGAATGACACTTTATTGATCCCCCAGGGGAAATGTTTGTGTAACAACACTATTAATGATACTACCTTCATTAAACCTGTTTTACAATATAAACACAGCATAAACATCTGCATACAGTCACTGGTAAGAAATGCAAGTTAAAGTCACTAAAGACAGTTTACAGTGTTGTCTTTGTGGCACTGACCATTCTTTCCTCATGGCTACTGTCTCTTACTGTCTCTTATTGTCTCTTATTGTTTCTTATTGTCTCTTACTGTCTCTTACTGTCTCTTATTGTCTCTTACTGTCTCTTATTGTCACTTATTGTCTCTTACTGTCTCTTACTGTCTCTTATTGTCTCTTATTGTCTCTTATTGTCCCTTACTGTCTCTTATTGTCTCTTATTGTCTCTTACTGTCTCTTATTGTCTCTTATTGTCTCTTACTGTCTCTTATTGTCTCTTACTGTCTCTTATTGTCTCTTATTGTCTCTTATTGTTTCTTATTGTCTCTTACTGTCTCTTATTGTCTCTTACTGTCTCTTATTGTCACTTATTGTCTCTTATTGTCTCTTACTGTCTCTTACTGTCTCTTATTGTCTCTTACTGTCTCTTATTGTCTCTTATTGTCCCTTACTGTCTCTTATTGTCTCTTATTGTCTCTTACTGTCTCTTATTGTCTCTTATTGTCTCTTACTGTCTCTTATTGTCTCTTACTGTCTCTTATTGTCTCTTACTGTCTCTTATTGTCTCTTACTGTCTCTTACTGTCTCTTATTGTCTCTTATTGTCTCTTACTGTCTCTTATTGTCTCTTATTGTTTCTTACTGTCTCTTACTGTCTCTTACTGTCTCTTATTGTCTCTTACTGTCTCTTATTGTCACTTATTGTCTCTTACTGTCTCTTACTGTCTCTTATTGTCTCTTACTGTCTCTTATTGTCTCTTATTGTCCCTTACTTTCTCTTATTGTCTCTTATTGTCTCTTACTCTCTCTTATTGTCTCTTATTGTCTCTTACTGTCTCTTATTGTCTCTTACTGTCTCTTATTGTCTCTTACTGTCTCTTATTGTCTCTTATTGTCTCTTACTGTCTCTTATTGTCTCTTATTGTCTCTTACTGTCTCTTATTGTCTCTTATTGTCTCTTACTGTCTCTTATTGTCTCGTATTGTCTCTTACTGTCTCTTATTGTCTTGTATTGTCTCTTACTGTCTTGCTCCCCCCCCCGTCTCTCTCTCTCTGCCAGACCCCAAGCAGAAATGAACACAGCTCCACCTGCAGGAAGTGCCCTGACCACGCCCGGCGGAGCAGCTGGCCCAACCACCCCTAAAAAGGGACCGCCTAAGTTCAAGCAGAGGCAGACCCGTACATTCAAGAGCAAAGCCCCTAAGCCAGGCCAGAAAGGGTGAGAGAATCTCTGTATCTCCACTAACATTCACACAGAAAAATGAAACACACGCTTCCTGGCAGAACTGTTTCGTCAGACACAGACGTTATTTCACAACAGACACACACACACACACGCACACACACGCCCAGCTCTCTCACACTCTTAAATCTGTAAAACATAAAGCCAGACCTATAGACTGCAAGATGTTCACCTGGTCTCCTTGTCACCTCCAGGTTTGGTGATGACATTCCTGGTATGGAGGGTCTTGGCACAGGTAACTAGAATCATGCCTCTGAACTCATCATCAGCCACGCTGGTTCCTCTGTATTTGTATCGACCAACATGTGTTAGATGTCAGCAACTGGACAATCAGTGCAAACATGTTGTCACTTCCTTTTGTTTCTGCAGACATCACCGTGGTCTGCCCATGGGAGGCCTTCGGAGACA
This sequence comes from Dallia pectoralis, assembly GCA_029465975.1. Classification (NCBI taxonomy): domain Eukaryota; kingdom Metazoa; phylum Chordata; class Actinopteri; order Esociformes; family Umbridae; genus Dallia; species Dallia pectoralis. The sequence goes on along the minus strand of CM055752.1, from coordinate 10,929,315 downwards.
TGGAGCTCAGCGATCTGGCTAAATATGGGATCATCTAAGTCTGCTGCCTCCTGCCTTCCCTTCACCTCTCAGCTGTCAACCTTCAACCCCTTCCTCTCTCCTAATCTGGTACGCCCCGATGAGGTGAACGGCCGCCCCCCCACAGTTGTCTGGTCACCCTGTGCTGTTCATGTGTCCACTGTGGTCAGACATGTTGGTCAGATATGTTGGTCAGATATGTTGGACAGATGGAACTGTTTATTATTATCATATAATACTATTTCACTGAATTTTATACAAGACATACAATGTCCTTGATGGGTGACCAGCCCAACCCCTTAACCCGTTCTTTACAATAGCTCACCTCCGCTACTTCTTCACCTTATAAATCCAGTCTTCCTCTTCCTCTTCTGTCTAATTCCGTCCTTCCTCTTCCAATCCAATAAATCACTTCACTCTCCTGTGAACATTCATCCACAGCTACGGACGCTAGCAAATGACTAGCTGCAACTAGCTCGTATTTGCTTCTAGTCTTCTCTGAATATGTAAATATAACCATGTCTCCAAACACCATCCACCCTCCTTAACCTCCTTTGGCACCCCAATCCCCTTTTCTCACATTTTGTTTTTGCATGATGTTTTTTACTTGTTGTTTGTTAATAAAGGCGTGCCACTGTGGACCCACAGCTAAAGAACAGATTAGAGCAGGAAGGAGGTGATGTACAATGCTGTCATAGATCCTTATGGTGGAGGCAATCCCACTGTAATCCCAGTGTAAACCACACTGTCCGCTCCATAGTGTTCGGTATGCCAATAAACCGAAGATACGCAGATATGTTGCAGACACACAAACACATTTGTACGACTGGTTGTGTCTGTGCCACTGGTTGTCCCGATAGATTCATTAAAGTTTATATTTTCAATATTCATGTTGTCTGGAGGATGTCCTGTCAAAAAACGTCTGTGTTGAAATAAAACATTTATTTATTGAAAAAAACCTTTCAAGAAATCTAAAACGAACTGTTGCCTGTGCCACCTACAGCAGCAGATCCGTATTTCAAATCGTTGTGACACTTCTTTTCAGGGCGGCTGTAATTCAGCAACACTTAGGGGTGTACTCACTTTTGTTGTCAGATTTATGGCTGTGTGTCGAGTTATTTTGAGGGGACAGCAAATGTACACTGTTATACAAGCTGTACACTCACTACTTTAAATTGTAGCAAAGTGTCATATCTTCAGTGTTTTCACATGAAAAGATATAATGAAATATTTACAAAAATGTGAGGGGTGTACTCACTTTTGTGAGGTACTGTATATATATATCTCATCAACTTTCTTCCTGATCTATTTCTTTCCATTACATGGTATGCTACTCTTTATCCTACTTGATGGTGAGTTTCTATACCAGTCATGTTTAGATTGATCAGGCCTGGCAGTTATCAAGCTAAATCCCATGATCTATTCAATTTGGTTAATGGGTTGATTGTGAAACGAAAGGGGCAATCTTTATTCCTTTCCATGTCTTTTTCAATTAAACACAGAATTTTGTGTTAACTCTCCTATAATATTTAAAACATTGTTCTAAAACTATTCAGTGTGTGCAATAATATATGCTTGTTTGAAACTATAACGTGTTTATAACGTGTTTATAACGTATTTATAACATGTACATACTAGCAAGTCTTTTTTGTCTGATCTCGTGCCCAAACGCCTCCTTGTGTCAACGAATGAACAGCACATTACCATGACAACATGACACTTCTGCACTAATAAAGCACACACACACACACACACACACACACACACACACACACACACACACACACACACACACACACCCACACACACACACACACACACACACACACACACACACACACACCCACACACACACACACACACACACACACACACACACACACACACACACACACACACACACACACACACACACACACACCTTTCAACTGCCTGTATAGACTTGAGTCCAGCAGTCTTAATGGAAGGCATTCTCCTGAAATGACGTAGACCACCGGGATTTAACATCAGCAACGAGGAGAGGCTGTGTTGTAACAGTGCTAACATTAAGTCTGACAGATGAGTCAGTTATGTTATTCATTCTCCTCCCTATTCCTCCCTATTCCTCTCTATTCCTCTCTATTCCTCCCTATTCATCTCTATTCCTCCCTATTCATCTCTATTCCTCTCTATTCCTCTCTATTCATCTCTATTCCTCCCTATTCCTCTCTATTCCTCCCTATTCATCTCTATTCCTCTCTATTCCTCTCTATTCCTCCCTATTCCTCTCTATTCCTCCCTATTCATCTCTATTCCTCTCTATTCCTCCCTATTCCTCCCTATTCATCTCTATTCCTCCCTATTCCTCTCTATTCCTCCCTATTCCTCCCTATTCATCTCTATTCCTCTCTATTCCTCCCTATTCCTCCCTATTCCTCTCTATTCCTCTCTATTCATCTCTATTCCTCCCTATTCATCTCTATTCCTCCCTATTCCTCTCTATTCCTCCCTATTCCTCTCTATTCCTCCCTATTCATCTCTATTCCTCCCTATTCCTCCCTATTCATCTCTATTCCTCCCTATTCCTCTCTATTCCTCTCTATTCCTCCCTATTCCTCCCTATTCCTCTCTATTCCTCTCTATTCCTCCCTATTCCTCCCTATTCCTTTCTATTCCTCCGTATTCCTCCCTATTCATCTCTATTCCTCCCTATTCATCTCTATTCCTCCCTATTCCTCTCTATTCCTCCCTATTCCTCTCTATTCCTCCCTATTCCTCTCTATTCCTCCCTATTCATCTCTATTCCTCCCTATTCCTCTCTATTCCTCCCTATTCCTCTCTATTCCTTTCTATTCCTCTCTATTCCTCCCTATTCCTCTCTATTCCTCCCTATTCCTCTCTATTCCTCCCTATTCCTCTCTATTCCTCTCTATTCCTTCCTATTCCTCCCTATTCCTCCCTATTCCTCCCTTCTCCCTCCTCCTTCCTGAACTTCCTGTCACATAGCAAGCAACATTGTGATTTTAGCAAAGGACAGTGTGAATTTTCATGATGACCTGGTTGACTCAGATCTCGGCATGGGCATGTGATCTCCAACTCATGGTAGAATTTCCTTCTCAACGTGGTGGTTGAGCATTAATGAATATGGACGGAGGAAATGGGAGATGGGAGTCATATCTGGGGGTGGCTCATCTTGTGTGTGTGATTCTCACAAAACCGGTTTTTAAGGTCTGTAGCACATTCAGGTTCAAAACAGTAATGATTGGCCATTAAATTCTAATTAATTTTAACAATCAGGCCATTAGACAAGGGAAGTAATGTTTGATAGAAACATTATAGTATATATTCTAGGTGTGTGTGTGTGGGGGGGGCATGCGTTTTGTGTGTCAGTGACTCTTCCAAAGCCTTCAGGTGATGAAACCCCACCTATGAATTTCTTGAGAAAGTCTAAAAGAAAAAGAGGCAGAGGAAGATTAAGTGAACCGCCAGTTGGTCGAAACTTCTTATCTTTTACTTCACTTTTGATGTACAATCGGGCAAACAGAAAACATTCCTCCATCTGTCCATCTTTTAATTGAAACATATTTTCTCTGTCATATTGTTTCCCTTCCTGCCAAAGCTTCCTTCTCCAGTTCCTGTGTAAGATATGGGTTTGTCCTAAAGTTGCACCAGGCATGTTTAGACAGAAAACTGATCTAACGGCTCAGCTCCTGGAATAACAACTACGGAGGAAATATCCTGTAACCTCAGAAAGTGGATGAACTGAAGACACTGAATTATAAAGGGTAAGTAACTTTAGGTGTCATTTCTTTGCTAGTTAAACCGTAAAACAACAAACAATGTTTTAATGTCTTTCAGACATCATTAATAGTAAGCTGTTGAATTAAAATACTGATTTTACTGTTACTGTTTAAAGGTTTTGTCATTCATGAACGGAAAATGTAAAAAATATATTACATTAACTTATATTCTGTTTTCTGTTAGGGTTATATATCCGAATTGTTAAATATAAACATGTTTCTAAAATAATCTAATACATAATATGCGCAAATTACCAAACAATAAATCATGATTTTAATATAAACTCTCAATATATAAGATCATAACATAAAGCAGGCAGACATGGTCAATAAAGTTATCGTGGTTTGACTAAACATTAAATGGGGTATGACGCGCGATCTCAGTCACTTTGACCATGTCTGACCTGACAGCAGTTCTGTGGGCAAAAATACACCATGTTAATGAGAGGTCGAAGAAGAAAGACCAGACTAGTTCAGGCTGACAGAAATAAGACAACTTCTTAAATAACTACCACAGTAGTGTGGTGTGCAGACAGGTATCGCTGCACACAAAACTGATCAATCATTGAAGTGGGCGGGGCAGTTTTAATCGGCTATGTTATAAACAAGGGTTCAATAGTTGGCCCAGACCAAACATATTCATCCAGCGTTAAGCACTTTAAATGCCATCTTTGAATCTCTGACACTGATACAAGAGTTCTGTTGTGAATTGGAGGAAGTGACAATCAGCTATCAGATGTGGAGATCTCTGGCTTCTCTCTCACTCACTTATTTCCAATTTACGTGTCAACCACTTGTGTTCGGCTCTGAAAATCACTCAGCCTTATCTTCTGGTTTCACGCAGCTACATTTGCTGATGTAGTTCCCAAAATGTTCCTCATTTGAAAACCCTTTTGCGAATATGTTAGCACACCTGAAAACTGTTGTGCCAATTAAAGAAGCAATAAAACTTCTTCAGACTTGTTGAGTATCTGGAGCATCTATGTGTGTGGGTTCGATTACAAGCTCAAAATGTCCAGAAAGAAAAAACATTCTTCTGAAACTCAGTCTATTTTTTCAGATAAATTATAGTTTTGTGTTATCAGTGTATATTCTGCTGTATAAATAAAGATATTCAAATGTTATTACTCTGCTGTCACTTTTCCCAGGTAACAAAGTCCCATCTGAACAGGAGCTATACAAAGGAGAAAACAAGGAAGATGGACAAAACTAGGACAAAACATAACAGAAGAATGGTTGTTTCAGTTCAAAATCCCAAATCCTTATTTCTACTCCTGTTATGTCCAATCACAGTGATGACCGGCAGCACCTTTAATGAGACGACATCATTCAGTGGTCTCATGAACTCTACTGCAATCCAGATCAACAGCACCATCACTAACGCGGTCACTAACGCGGTCACTAACGCGGTCACTAACACCTCCACCATCCAGCGCCGTGCCTCCACAAACTCTCCTCTCCAGGCCTCCACAGTGCTGGGCTGTGCTGCTGATCTGGAACCTGTGTACTCGTACCTGTGTGACCGCCGGGCGGCATGGGGTATTGTGGTGGAAAGCCTGGCCACGCTTGGCTTTTTGGTGTGTGTGGGCCTGTTGTTGGGGCTACTCCTCTGGAACCTCTGGGCGTGTGCGTCCACCCGCAAGTGCCTGAGCGTCGGGGGTAGCTCCGCCTCCATAGCGCTGTTCCTAATCGCGACGGCTGGAATATTTGCCCTGACCTTCGCCTTCGTCATCCGCCTCACGCCCCAGACCTGCCCAACGCGTCTCTTCTTGTTCGGCGTGCTGTTCTCCCTCGCGTTTTCCTGCCTGCTGGCGCGTGGACTCGTCCTGCTTGGCTGGGACTTGGCTGTGGAGCAGGGCTCTGGGGAGGCTTGGCTGGCCCTGGGCCTCTTCACTGTCCAGGTGGTCATCGCTACTGAGTGGCTAATTATTGTTCTGCTGCGAGACGGCCAGCCCTGCCAGTACTCCCAGGGAGAGTTTGTGATGCTGCTCATCTATGTGTTGGTCCTGTTGGCTGTCAGCCTGGTTTTGTCCCTGTGCTGCCTCTGCCGCTCCTGCCACACCTACGGCGGCGGCCAGGGAGAGATCCGGGTACACGCGGGGCTGCTCTGCTTCACCCTGACACTGTCCGCCGCCATTTGGGCGGTGTGGATCGCCCTGGTAACCCGGGGCAACTTGGAGATTGGACAGCGACCTCAGTGGGATGACCCAGTGCTAAGTATTGCTTTGGTGGCCAATGGCTGGATCCTACTGCTTGGCCACGGACTGGCCCAAGTAGTCCTCCTCTGCAGGGGGGAGGCCAGTTCCAAGGACAGCCCCTTAGTCTTTGCCGGATGGATCAGCCCAAACGGCAACATGGCAAGCCTAATCAGCCGGAAAGAAGGGAAAGATAATGACAGCTATTTGAACGATGGTGTGGAAAAAGGAGGTACTGTCTGTATTTAAATTATATTTATTTAATTGTACAGTACTGTCTGTAGTCAAATGATATTTCTTTAATAGTACAGTACTGTCTGTACTCAAATTATATTTATTTATTAGTACAGTCAATCTTTGTTCCTACCCTCACCTATGGTCATGAAAGCTGGGTCATGACCGAAAGAACGAGATCGCGGGTACAAGCGGCCGAAATGGGTTTTCTCAGAAAGGTGGCTGGCCTCTCCCTTAGGGATAGGGTGAGAAGCTCAGTCATCCGAGAGGAACTCGGAGTAGAGCCGCTGCTCCTTTGCATAGAAAGGAGCCAGTTGAGGTGGTTCGGGCATCTTGTACGAATGCCACCTGGGCGCCTCCCTAGAGAGGTGTTCCAGGCACGTCCAGCTGGGAGGAGACCTCGGGGAAGACCCAGGACTAGGTGGAGAGATTATATCTCCACACTGGCCTGGGAACGCCTCGGGATTCCCCAGTCAGAGCTGGCTAATGTTGCCCGGGAAAGGGAAGTTTGGGGTCCCCTGCTAGAGCTGCTACCCCCGCGACCCGACCCCGGATAAGCGGTTAAAGATGAGATGAGAGATGAGATTAGTACAGTACTGTCTGTATTCAAATGATATTTCTTTAATTGTACAGTACTGTCTGTACTCAAATGATATTTCTTTAATAGTACAATACTGTCTGTACTCAAATGATATTTCTATAATAGTACATTACTGTCTGTATTCAAATGATATTTAATTAATAGTACAGTACTGTCTGTACTCAAATTATATTTATTTATTAGTACAGTACTGTCTGTATTCAAATGATATTTCTTTAATAGTACAGTACTGTCTGTAATCAAATTATTTTTCTTTAATAGTACAGTACTGTCTGTACTCAAATGATATTTCTTTAATTGTACAGTACTGTCTGTACTCAAATTATATTTCTTTAATATTACAGTACTCTCTGTATTCAAATGATATTTCTTTAATAGTACAGTACTGTCTGTACTCAAATGATATGTATTTAATTGTACAGTACTGTCTGTACTCAAATGATATTTCTTTAATATTACAGTACTGTCTGTACTCAAATTATATTTATTTAATAGTACAGTACTGTCTGTATTCAAATGATATTTATTTAATTGTACAGTAATGTCTGTATTCAAATGATATTTCTTTAAGAGTACAGTACTATGTGTCTACTAATTATATTAAAGGTACATACCTGATTGTCTATGAATTAAATGTAAGGTACAGTACTGTCTGTTTATTAGTTATATTATGTTAATAGAAAACAGAAGTGAAAAGGTGATTGTATTTGACTCTCTTTTTCAGAAGTCAGAAAACAGCCTGCCCTCCGCTCACCATTTGGGTCTGAATTCTCAATGACAGTGAGTAAACTGGGACCATCTCAGAGCCTAATCTGCATATATATGTAGTAATACATGTAACATAAAATACCTGTAAGATTGAACTGTTGCAATGTGTCTTTTTTAGGAAATAGATCCTGATAAAGATTACTCAATCCCTCGCCCTCAAACCACCAACATCAGCAAACCCTACCCTGAAAACTAAGGACACACAACACAACACAAGCACATACATACACAACACAAGCACATACATACACAACACATCCACCTGCATTTCCATTGTCTACATACTGCCTGTTTATACAATGGGCACCTCGAAAACCCTCATCGTCTACACGCTTCAGAGAGACGGCTGTTTACTGGAAAAATACCTGCTGTGGAAAATACTGCAATGTAGGTTTCATTAGATTTAGCCCTAAAACTGCATCGGTGCATCTTAATAATCTTTACTCAGGCTGGATCCAAATCTAACTAGTTTAGTGAAGCTGTGCTAATGTGTCAAGAACGTTTTTGCTACCTGCTGCTTGTGAACACCAGACGTGTATTAGCTCCAGGGAGGAGGAGGCTTGGGCAGCCCATCATATTATAGAAAAACAAATGGCAGGTTTTTTACATCCCAATTTTAAATCATAATTCATATAAATCACAAGTCATAATAAAATTAATTTTAAACTATGCAAATTCAGAATTTTGAAAATGTTTTCATGGCATATGTGTTATTGAAATAAAATGTTAAATGGTTAAGTAAATATTTTTTTTGTAATATCGTGTTTAACCACTAGGGGACACTGCACAAGCCAATCAGACGGAATGCGGCAGTACAGTATTCAACCACTAGGGGACACAAGATGATTGTAATATGTACATCAAAACAGCATTAGTAATAGAGTAGACCTTTAATGCACTTGGGCCTTGGCATTGTATTATACAAAATAAATATACTTACAAATATATTGACATTCTTATCACCGGGCACTTTCCATGCCATTCAATGCACACACGTTTATTTTAATGTAACAATTTATATGCACTGCTACAATTATATTCTTCAATTATTCTTTGTTCATATCGCTCATATTCCAAATTTCCTACACTTTCTATAATTGCTTTTAAATTTTTTATGTACAATAATTGTACAATGTACAATAATTGTTGCTATACATCTTAATATCTGTGTAGATTTTGCATGCCTTGTCATAAGAATTTCATTGTTCAGAACGACGCTATGGTATTCAGCACATTGGAGAATAAAATACTTCGACTTATAAAGCTAAACGACGCCTGCCAATGGGCTTCTTTGTCATCCAATTTCCTCCAATAGGGACTAAGTGAGGTGGGTCAATTGCTCCAGAAATCAGAGGATCAACATGCTTTATAGTTTTCATAAGAACATTGCCCTCAACTGAATGCTTCCAATTAGTCCTTTAATTAATGTAAAAGTCCAAGTCATCAAAATGGCAATTAGGCGTGTGTGCATTCATTCAATTAACAGGATATGAGATTCCCCAAACTAAACCAGACCTTTATATTACATTCAGAAGCAAAGGAAGAATGCGCTAATTATTCCCATCACTGGCTATAAAGGCATTCAGTTATTAAGTCCATCAGTTACAGCGGAATGACTGTGAAGTATAGTTCAGCCGGCTAGAGATGCGACTAGAGAACAGAGCAATCATCCTCATATGATCATCCTTTCAATAATGTTAACAGAAATTAGCCAACTAAAACCACAAAACATTTAAGCCACTATTAGGAGTTGATAAAAGAACAGCTAGGAAAGACAAAGTATAAAACCAAACAGTTTATTATGTACATTCAATAACAATGACAGGAAACAGAAGGCAAAGATGATGAGAAATACACAAAGTCACACATCGAGAAAGAAAAACAAAAATACATAACCCGGATCAATGAGCGTAGCAATGTACATAGACGCATCACATGCATTTCATTAAATCCCTGTACAAAAACTCCTATTGGGTTGACTTGAGCACAGTGCAGGGGGCTTGTCCGGGTGCTCGTCAGGCACACAGCCTGGTCTAAGATGGCCGACGCGGCCGTGAGAGGCCACATGGTCATCTGCATGGAGGGATGCTGTGCTGTAGAGCAGCAATGTGCCACAACACAACACACTGGGATCAGCAACCTCCACTATGTCTTGCCCTGTGTACACTGTAGGCCGCCGTAATCGCCTCCATTTCACACACATCAGAAGAAAAACTACATGGGGTCAACATACCAAATTAAATAGAGGCTTACTGGTTACTCCGATGATACCATGACCACAGGAGAACATTACCCGGGCAGGTATCCAATCAAACAATCACTATTCTCCCCCAGCTGGAAACGAACTCACGCAGACCATAGTGGGAACCCGTGTCAACGCTCACATATTTCACATGACCTCCATTTCCTTATAAATGGTGGTGATTCATGCAACAAATGAGTTGCCTTTGGACCCTGTCCTCACAAAAACATGCATATTGATACTTATAAGATTTTTTTATTTTTTATTTTAAGTTCAACATTCTTTTTGATATTATGTCATAAATAGTTAACTGAATAACTACTGCAGCTGTATATATATATATATATATCCCTCCACTAGGATCGATGACTCAATTTTACCTGGTCCTCTTGCAAACAGACCCCTGATGAAGCAGCGAATAACATGGTCATGTCAACGGGTGCTTTAAGGATCGTCCCTCTATCTGGGTCCTTAAAACGTTGCTTAACGAAACAATCACTTCCATTGGATAAAGGTGACTTGACAGGGCGGGGCTCTTTGAAAATATGCTAATTTGAACCCTTTGTTTCAAGATGTGTAAATGAGTCACTAATCTGACTTCTTAATTAAAATGTCAAACCAACTGTGGAATCCAAAATGTCCTCTTCACACGAAATGTTTCCCATTGCCTTTGTAACATTATTCTAAGACCTCACACATTCTGCCTTCCTGTCCCAGTTTTTAAAAGGCGAACATTGCTTGTTGACAACTGTATGTTTGTGGTTAAAGTCTACCAAAATGTCACTAGCAAATTATACAAATAAATTAATGATGACCCTCATCTTCTCTGTTTTCTGCTCAGGTGACATCTTCCAGAACAGGGTGAACTGAAACACCTCCATGCACATACTGAAATGATTCACCTTGAAACCACTATAAGATGGAATAAGAGACAAAAGAACTGCATAAAAAGTACAAAAACATACAAAGAACACTTCAAAACCAAAAAATGTGCTTTCAGGAAATCTTTGGAAACAAAAGACATTTAGTCAAACAAAGAGTAAATGAAGAACCATATTTGGACAAAGACTGTATTTATACATTTCTGGAGGAAACGTCCGGTAACTTAAAAAACAGCAAAATATACGGGACTAAAACATTCCAAAAGTGACCATTAGGCGGTTTCATTTCTTGCGTGCTTGTGTCAACTTGACTAGAATATTTTAAAACTCATTTCAAAACACAAAGTAACAACGTGCGGCGCCTGTAACTTTGTTGGCCACTTTGTTCAATGAAACCCAAAACGTTCCTATGTTGTCGGAAAAGGGCCTGCATGCATGCGTGTCCAGTCCCGTCAGCATGTTAAGCTACACCCAGACTGTAGCCGTGGTTCTACCCCATTCAGCCACAGATCTGATGCTACACCAGGAGACTAGTCTAGTATAGAGAAACGGAAGGAGAGGTGAGGAGCTAGCATGAGTTGTACAATAACCTATGACAGAAAAATAAGGACAGTGTAGTAATATAGCAAGGAGCGCATGATACAGAGCAGAACACGTGTGTCGTTATATTCAAAACAACAGTAATAAGTCATAATTGTAATACTTATATACCAGCCATAATAATCAACTGGAAAATGATGAGTAATAACAGTGGATATCATTTCACCCACATATTATAATCATAATTATAGTTTGAAGCTATGCTTTTTTCATAGACAAGAAAAAAAACACTGAGGTAATGCAGAACAGAAACAAGTGATTTTGCTTCTTTCTCTTGTCATTGTGGCACTGATTTAATCTTGTATGAACGTCAGTTAGGATGAACCTCCTCACCAGTCTCAGGTTCCCCACCCGCTCTCCCCAACGATCATTCAATTGATGCTACTTGTGGCCACATCCATCCTCCTTGTGTTTTACCATGACAATCTTTATCTTTATACAAGTAGGTGGTATTTAATTCTGTGTCCAAATGTTAAACTAATGGTATTACTCAATTGGGCATGTTGTCAATAGTGTTTTGTATGAAGTACCTAAGATGTCAGGACAGAGATGGCCTAACTCTGAGGAAATAAGATGTTGGGACAGAGATAACCTAACTCTGATAGCAATAAGATGTCAAGACAGAGATGGCCTAACTCTGAGGAAATAAGATGTCAGGACAGAGATGGCCTAACTCTGATAGCAATAAGATGTCAGGACAGAGATGGCCTAACTCTGAGGAAATAAGATGTCAGGACAGAAATGGCCTAACTCTGAGGAAATAAGATGTCAGGACAGAGATGGCCTAACTCTGATAGCAATAAGATGTCAGGACAGAGATGGCCTAACTATGAGGGATATAAGATGTCAGGACAGAGATGGCCTAACTCTGATAGCAATAAGATGTCAGGACAGAGATGGCCTAACTATGAGGGATATAAGATGTCAGGACAGAGATGGCCTAACTCTGATAGCAATAAGATGTCAAGATAGAGATGGCCTAACTCTGAGGAAATAAGATGTCAGGACAGAGATGGCCTAACTCTGATAGCAATAAGATGTCAGGACAGAGATGGCCTAACTCTGAGGAAATAAGATGTTGGGACAGAGATGGCCTAACTCTGATAGCAATAAGATGTCAAGACAGAGATGGCCTAACTCTGAGGAAATAAGATGTCAGGACAGAGATGGCCTAACTCTGATAGCAATAAGATGTCAGGATAGAGATGGCCTAACTCTGAGGAAATAAGATGTCAGGACAGAGATGGCCTAACTCTGATAGCAATAAGATGTCAGGACAGAGATGGCCTAACTATGAGGGATATAAGATGTCAGGACAGAAATGGCCTAACTCTGAGGAAATAAGATGTTGGGACAGAGATAACCTAACTCTGATAGCAATAAGATGTCAGGACAGAGATGGCCTAACTATGAGGGATATAAGATGTCAGGACAGAGATGGCCTAACTCTGATAGCAATAAGATGTCAGGACAGAGATGGCCTAACTCTGGGGAATTAAGATGTCAGGACAGAGATGGCCTAACTATGAGGGATATAAGATGTCAGGACAGAGATGGCCTAACTCTGATAGCAATAAGATGTCAGGACAGAGATGGCCTAACTATGAGGGATATAAGATGTCAGGACAGAGATGGCCTAACTCTGATAGCAATAAGATGTCAGGACAGAGATGGCCTAACTCTGGGGAATTAAGATGTCAGACAGAGATGGCCTAACTCTGATAGCAATAAGATGTCAAGACAGAGATGGCCTAACTCTGGGGAATTAAGATGTCAGGACAGAGATGGCCTAACTATGAGGGATATAAGATGTCAGGACAGAGATGGCCTAACTCTGATAGCAATAAGATGTCAGGACAGAGATGGCCTAACTATGAGGGATATAAGATGTCAGGACAGAGATGGCCTAACTCTGATAGCAATAAGATGTCAGGACAGAGATGGCCTAACTCTGGGGAATTAAGATGTCAGACAGAGATGGCCTAACTCTGATAGCAATAAGATGTCAGGACAGAGATGGCCTAACTCTGATAGCAATAAGATGTCAGACAGAGATGGCCTAACTCTGATAGCAATAAGATGTCAGACAGAGATGGCCTAACTCTGATAGCAATAAGATGTCAGGACAGAGATGGCCTAACTCTGATGCGGTACAAACGATATGTGCACGTCAACAATAACTGTAAAGAGAGAGTAAACTGTACATAGAGTGCAGTTTTGAATGTGTACATATTTCATAGCCACCACACTGCTATAAAGGAGCGATGTGTTGTAGTGCTGCTGTGTAAACAGTTACTAGTGAGCAGCAGCGTCTTCATCCATGTCCAATAGTGTTTGTCATTAAATGAAACCGTTCTAATATCCCACAGTTGTTTTCAATTATTGGGGCTTGTCCTAAAATGTACACGTCCTTTTTATTTGGTCCGTGACCATGCCACCGTGAATGTGACAGGCAGAGTTACAGATGAGTGGATCTTGATTGGATGACATCGTTCCAGAACACGTGGGTATGTTTGCACTAACACCCAGAGAAAATGAAGGGGAGCTCCTCCCAAATGTGGAGCTTGGAAAAGGGTTCAGAGATGTGACGTTCCAAAGGTGCCGTTTAGTATGGCGCAAACCGACTGTATCCAGCCCGATATAAACTCGCCTGAACGGAAAAGGTGAGAGAAACACAAATGAATGACACATAAAGAGGAGGAAGCTGTCTCCTTTGAAACAACAGACAGCAGGGAAAAATTATTGAACGAGTAAATAACCACATTTACATAAAGAGTAGATAATTCAGTTTCCAGTTGCCTGTTGTTGTAGTGTTGAGGTTGGGTTGCTCTTACCATGGCACCGACTCCATAGGCAGCTGCAGCTGGACCTAGAGCATGGTAGGGATCTGTGGTGTACACCCGGCCATAACTGACACAGAGGAACACCAAGACACCTGTTAGCAACACACCTGGTACAGCCACACCATGTACAGCCAATAACACACCTGGTACAGCCAATAACACACCTGGTACAGCCAATAACACACCTGGTACAGCCACACCATGTACAGCCAATAACACACCTGGTACAGCCAATAACACACCTGGTACAGCCAATAACACACCTGGTACAGCCAATAACACACCTGGTACAGCCACACCATGTACAGCCAATAACACACCAAGTACAGCCAATAACACACCAAGTACAGCCAATAACACACCATGTACAGCCAATTGCACACATAGTAGTGAAAACACACCTGGTACAGCCAATAACACACCTGGTACAGCCAATAACACACCTGGTACAGCCAATAACACACCTGGTACAACCAATAACACACCTGGTACAGCCAATAACACACCTGGTACAGCCAATAACACACCTGGTACAGCCAATAACACACCTGGTACAACCAATAACACACCTGGTACAGCCAATAACACACCTGGTACAGCCAATAACACAACTGGTACAGCCAATAACACACATAGCAGTCAAAACCCACATGGTACAGTCAAAACCCACATGGTACAGTCAAAACACACATGTTACAGTCAAAACACACATGGTACAGTCAAAACACACATGGTACTGAAAATAACATACCTGATACTGACAATCACACCACAAAAGACTTGGAAGTCTTAGACGTACATATGAAAGATACATGGTTTCCACTTTTAAGTAGCCTAGCGTGTTATCATGCACTTGTGTTGTCATATTAGTGTCATGATGGGGTGCTGGTTGTAGACGTCCTCAGACAACCCTCCTTCCTACCTGTCACTGTAAGCAGCAGCGGCAGCGGCGGTTGCCCCGGTTACGGCGGCAGGCTGAGCGTAGCGGTAGGCAGCAGCAGGGTAGCCCCCCTACAAGACACAAAGAAAGATGCTTTACCACACAATGGTCACACGAATATCCTGCTGCCAGAGTTATTCATGGTGTCTGAAAAGTGTTACAAATACAGTGCAGAAGAAACATGTTGACATGTTAGAACATCTGATGTTAAAGATTAAAATAATACCAAATATAAATGTATATATATTAAAACATATAATAAAACACATACTAAACAGGAAAGGATGTTACAACCATGTAGCGCATCCAGTAATGTAGCGCATCCAGTAATGTAGCGCATCCAGTAATGTAGCGCATCCAGTAATGTAGCGCATCCACTAATGTAGCGCATCCACTAATGTAGCGCATCCAATAATGTAGCGCATCCAATAATGTAGCGCATCCAATAATGTAGCGCATCCAATAATGTAGCGCATCCAGTAATGTAGCGCATCCAGTAATGTAGCGCATCCAGTAATGTAGCGCATCCAGTAATGTAGCGCATCCAGTAATGTAGGGCATCCAGTAATGTAGCGCATCCAGTAATGTAGCGCATCCAGTAATGTAGCGCATCCAGTAATGTAGCGCATCCAGTAATGTAGCGCATCCAATAATGTAGCGCATCCAGTAATGTAGCGCATCCAGTAATGTAGCGCATCCAGTAATGTAGCGCATCCAGTAATGTAGCGCATCCAGTAATGTAGCGCATCCAATAATGTAGCGCATCCAGTAATGTAGCATATCCAATAATGTAGCGCATCCAATAATGTAGCATATCCAATAATGTAGCGCATCCAATAATGTAGCGCATCCAATAATGTAGCGCATCCAATAATGTAGCATATCCAATAATGTAGCGCATCCAATAATGTAGCACATCCAATTGAAATAATGAGAAAGATGTCTAACTAGCATATACAGGAATCTGCACTATTCCCTTTGTAAAGATAATAACAGTATGGATCTGAACAAAGACAAGGGATGGAAGAGACGACACAGGCAAGCCCGGTCCCAGAGGCAAGCACAATCACACAGGCAAGCACAGTCACACAGGCAAGCCCGATCCCAGAGGCAAGCGCAGTCAGACAGGCAAGCACAGTGACACAGACAAGCAGTGACACAGGCAAGCACAGTAACTGGATCTCCAGACAACACAGGCTTAGGGAAGGGGAACACACTACAGTAACCAGACTATGTTCTGCTGAGCTTTGAGTCCCACCCAGCAGCACTGACTCCCAGACAGGGGATCATCCAGCTGGTATCTGGAACTGCTGCAGTAATCAGGCTGCTGTATCTACCAATCACATGGAATGGTGCTGGGAACAATGGCTTTTATGTTAAATAAGAGCCTGCGATTAAATGACAAATAAAATGGCCGCCTTTCATGTTATCATCGACCAGCTGTCAATGATTCAGACACCAGACTCACTTCAAACAAACTGCCCAAAACACAGCAAAAACTGTTTAGTAGCTTAGTAACAAACAATTTGCCCACTATCCACCTGTGCAGATTTCAGTCAGTTAGTAGAGAAATAAAAGTGAACATTACCAAACAAACACCAGAGCGGTAACAGTATAGATGCAGTGTGTGGTAATTGAACCATACCTGAGGCAATCTGCTACTACAGACTGAATCCTGAAACACTATTCTATAGAGAAAACAGAAACAGCCATGGTCAACCTGGACACACACTGACAGACACAGCCTCCTGTGTGTCAGTTACACACATTACAACATCAGACGACAGCCTCTAGAACCCAGGGTTTAGCTGTCCTCTGGGAGGAAGCAGACCGCTGGTGGGATCCCAAACAAGAGACAAAATGCCATGGAACTCTTAGAATAACTCAACATAGGTGATGCGAGCATGAAAGGGATTGTCATGGCTCATTTATAGTTGGGTTGCTCTGCACACCACACTTATATATGCACATGCAAAAACACAGAGAGAGATAGGAGACAAAGCTTCAAGTGAGTGACAAACAAAGGATTGGGGATTTACTTACATATAATTCTGCAGCTCCATAAAACCCACCATCCTGATACACCACACTAAGAGAGAAACCAGACAGAGCAGGTAGATAGAAGACAAGGAAGATAGAGAGGAGAGGGTAGATAGAGAGGAGAGGGCAGATAGAGAAGAGAGGGCAGATAGAGAGGAGAGGGCAGATAGAGAAGAGAGGGCAGATAGAGAAGAGAGGGCAGGTAGAGAAGAGAGGGAAGGTAGAGAAGAGAGGGCAGGTAGAGAAGAGAGGGCAGGTAGAGAAGAGAGGGCAGGTAGAGAAGAGAGGGCAGGTAGAGAGGAGAGGGCAGATAGAGAGGAGAGGGCAGATAGAGAGGAGAGGGCAGATAGAGAGGAGAGGGCAGATAGAGAGGAGAGGGCAGATAGAGAGGAGAGGGCAGATAGAGAGGAGAGGGCAAATAGAGAGGAGAGGGCAAATAGAGAGGAGAGGGCAAATAGAGAGGAGAGGGCAAATAGAGAGGAGAGGGCAGATAGAGAGGAGAGGGCAGATAGAGAGGAGAGGGCAGATAGAGAGGAGAGGGCAGATAGAGAGGAGAGGGCAGATAGAGAGGAGAGGGCAGATAGAGAGGAGAGGGCAGATAGAGAGGAGAGGGCAGATAGAGAGGAGAGGGCAGATAGAGAGGAGAGGGTAGATAGAGAGGAGAGGGTAGGTAGAGAGGAGAGGGCAGGTAGAGAGGAGAGGGCAGGTAGAGAAGAGAGGGCAGATAGAGAGGAGAGGGCAGATAGAGAGGAGAGGGCAGATAGAGAGGAGAGGGCAGATAGAGAGGAGAGGGCAGATAGAGAGGAGAGGGCAGATAGAGAGGAGAGGGTAGATAGAGAAGAGAGGGCAGATAGAGAAGAGAGGGCAGATAGAGAAGAGAGGGCAGATAGAGAAGAGAGGGCAGATAGAGAAGAGAGGGCAGATAGAGAAGAGAGGGCAGATAGAGAAGAGAGGGCAGATAGAGAAGAGAGGGCAGATAGAGAAGAGAGGGCAGATAGAGAAGAGAGGGCAGATAGAGAAGAGAGGGCAGATAGAGAAGAGAGGGCAGATAGAGAGGAGAGGGCAGATAGAGAGGAGAGGGCAGATAGAGAGGAGAGGGTAGATAGAGAGGTAGATAGGAGAGGGTAGATAGAGAGGAGAGGGTAGATAGAGAGGAGAGGGCAGGTAGAGAAGAGAGGGCAGGTAGAGAAGAGAGGGCAGATAGAGAGGAGAGGGCAGGTAGAGAAGAGAGGGCAGGTAGAGAAGAGAGGGCAGGTAGAGAAGAGAGGGCAGATAGAGAGGAGAGGGCAGATAGAGAGGAGAGGGCAGATAGAGAGGAGAGGGTAGATAGAGAGGAGAGGGCAGATAGAGAGGAGAGGGCAGATAGAGAGGAGAGGGCAGATAGAGAGGAGAGGGCAGATAGAGAGGAGAGGGCAGATAGAGAGGAGAGGGCAGATAGAGAGGAGAGGGTAGATAGAGAGGAGAGGGTAGATAGAGAGGAGAGGGTAGATAGAGAGGAGAGGGTAGATAGAGAGGAGAGGGTAAATAGAGAGGAGAGGGTAGATAGAGAGGAGAGGGCAGATAGAGAGGAGAGGGCAGATAGAGAGGAGAGGGCAGATAGAGAGGAGAGGGTAGATAGAGAGGAGAGGGTCCAATACCAGAGTGGCAGGAACAAAAGCCAGTTTGGAAGAATGTAAAAGAGAGAAGTTATTGGACACTCATGCACCATGCAGAGGGAACACCCCTTCCATTACTATTGAACCAAGAGTTAATCATCAACATGACTAGTGGCCCCATTAGTGGCCCCATTATCAGTCAGCACCTACTAGCGTTAGGTCATAGGTCATTGGAATGAGGAAAAAGTCCTTCACAAACAAGCAGTCAGATGATCGTTTCATATCTTGATTAAATATGGAAGAGGCATTTCCTGCAGCACCATTGTTGTTAAATTCCCCATCTGATGCCATTTGCATCCTCATTAACCAGGTGGCACACATCAGCAGGCACATGCAAATGATGCAACACACAATGACACTTCAGGATAACGTGTCTGAGACGATCAACTTAGGGTTCCACAACAGAACCGGATCAGCATCTAAATAAAGTTGTCAGTATATATTGGGGGTAATTGACAGCATTACATTGTATTAGTACACTAAACAATATGTTTTAATGAACACCAAATGCACAGAGTTTGTCCTCGGAGAGTGGAGTGTTTCCAGCCATTTATGAAACAGATGTTTTGAATTCTGAGTGGTTATGTACGTTGTCAAGTACAAAGTCACTGTTACTTCTTTAATTGCGTTGGTAACCAGATAATAAGAGCAGTAAGGCATCTTGGGGGGTTGCGATATATGGCCAATATACCACAGCTATACCACAGAAAGGAACTGCAATGCAAATGAGTCTACAACATATATTGGCTGTGGTATATTGTGCTTAATACTACACAGCGCTTCACTTTTAGATTTTTACAGCTTCATTGCAAAATTGATTAAATGATTATTTTTCCTTAAAATTCTACACACAACACCCCATAATGATAAAGTGAAATTGTTTTTTCAATCTTTGCAAATCTATTAAAAATAAATCACATGTAAGTATTTACAGTCTTTGCCATGACACTGATCATCCTTGAGCACTTGTTTTTCTACAACAAGATGGAGTACACCGGTGGTAGATTCAGTTGTTTAGACATGATTTAAAAAAGCAAACACCTGTGTATAAAAGCTCCCACAGTTGACAGTGCATGTCCGAACACAAACCAAGCCATGAAGTCCAAGGAATTGTCTGTAGACCTCAGAGACAGGATTGTATCGAGGCACAGATCTGGGAAAGGGTACAGTAATAAAAAAAACCCAGGACTCTTCCTAGAGTTGGCCATCCGGACAAACTCAGGGATTGGAGGAGAAGGGCTTTAGTCAGGGACGTGTACAAGAACCCGATGGTCACACTGACAGAGCTTCAGCGTTGCTCTGTGAAGAGAGGGAAACCTTCCAAAAGGACAACAATCTCTGCAGCACTCCACAAATCAGGCCTGCATGATAGAGTGGCCAGACTGAAGCTATTTCTCAGTAAAAGGCACATGACAGCCCGTCTGGAGTATGCCAAAGGGCACCCAAAGGACTCTCAGACCATGAGAAACAAGATTCTCTGGACTGAAAATCTAAGATTGAACTTTTTGGCCTAAAGGCCAAGCGTCGGAGGAAACCAGACACTGCTCATCCCCTAGCCAATACAATCCCTACAGTGAAGCATTGGTGGCAGCATCATGCTGTGGGGATGTTTTTCAGCGGAGTGAATAAGGAGACTAGTCGGAATTGAGGGAAAGATGTTTGCAAAAGAGACATCCTCGACGAAAACCTCAGACTGGGCTAATGATCATCTTTTAACAGGACAACAACCCTAAGCACACAGCGAAGATAACAAAGACGTGGCTTTAAGACAACTCTGTGAATGTCCTTGAATGGCCCAGCCAGAGCCCAGACTTGAACACGATTGAACATCTCTGGAAAGATCTGAAAATGGCTGTGCACTGACGCTAACTGCCCAAAAATAGGTGTGCCAAGCTTGTAATAACATATTTGAAAAGACTTGAGGCAAATTCTATAAAAAAATTAACAAACTATTTACACTTCGTCATTATGGGGTTGTGTGTGTAGAATTTTGAGAAAAAAAATTATTGAGTCCATTTTGGAATAAGGCTGGTACGTAACAAAATGCAGAAAAAGTAAATACTTTCCAGATGACCTGGATGGTAAATAGATATATATATATAGACGGGCATGCACATCACAGTGAGTGGGTCCTCTTAGATGATGTTTGGGTGAGTCTCTTACCCAGGGTAGGCAGGGAGGGCCGGCTGGGGAACGGCTGCACGTACAGCACTGTACACAGGTCGCCCCCGGCCCCTAAGGTGGGCTCCACGGAACGCAGCTGCTGTAGAGGCTGCCGCTGCTGCAGCCGGGTATGGGAACCCCGGTACTGAGGAACCACAGAGAGAAAAAATGGCAAACATGTAGAAGGTTATGGGAACCCCGGTACTGAGGAACCACAGAGAGAGAAAATGGCAAACATGTAGAAGGTTATGGGAACCCCGGTACTGAGGAACCACAGTGAAAGAAAATGGCAAACATGTAGAAGGTTATGGGAACCCCGGTACTGAGGAACCACAGAGAGAGAAAATGGCAAACATGTAGAAGGTTATGGGAACCCCGGTACTGAGGAACCACAGAGAAAGAAAATGGCAAACATGTAGAAGGTTAAGAACATTGTAATTCAGGATAAGAGGGCAGGTTTACCTGCATAAAGCTCTGGACCATACATGGCCTGCACCATTGGGCTCAACTTCCACCCTGCTGAAACAAACAAATGTAGGGTTTCATGTGGTTGTGGGAGATAGAAACCAAAACAGGATCTGACTAGCCAAGATTTACTGTATATTAAAGTGTTTGGTGTCTTGTTGAGTCCAACATAGTGGTTTGGTTTAATGTGTGTGGTTATTAACTTGTTGAGTCTAACATAGTGGTTTGGTTTAATGTGTGTGGTTATTAACTTGTTGAGTCTAACATAGCGGTTTGGTTTAATGTGTGTGGTTATTAACTTGTTGAGTCTAACATAGTGGTTTCGTTTTATGTGTGTGGTTATTAACTTGTTGAGTCCAACATAGCGGTTTGGTTTAATGTGTGTGGTTATTAACTTGTTGAGTCTAACATAGTGGTTTCGTTTTATGTGTGTGGTTATTAACTTGTTGAGTCTAACATAGTGGTTTGGTTTAATGTGTGTGGTTATTAACTTGTTGAATCTAACATAGTGGTTTGGTTTTACGTGTGTGGTTATTAAATTGTTGAGTCTAACATAGTGGTTTGGTTTAATGTGTGTGGTTATTAACTTGTTGAATCTAACATAGGGGTTTGGTTTAATGTGTGTGGTTATTAACTTGTTGAATCTAACATAGGGGTTTGGTTTTACGTATGTGGTTATTATCTTGTTGAGTCTAACATAGTGATTTGGTTTTACTTGTGTGGTTATTATATTGTTGAGTCTAACATAGGGGTTTGGTTTTACGTGTGTGGTTATTAAATTGTTGAGTCTAACATAGTGGTTTGGTTTTACGTGTGTGGTTATTAAATTTTTGAGTCTAACATAGTGGTTTGGTTTTACGTGTGTGGTTATTAAATTGTTGAGTCTAACATAGTGGTTTGGTTTAATGTGTGTGGTTATTGAATTGTTGAGTCTAACATAGTGATTTGGTTTTACGTGTGTGGTTATTATATTGTTGAGTCTAACATAGGGGTTTGGTTTTACGTGTGTGGTTATTAAATTGTTGAGTCTAACATAGTGGTTTGGTTTTACGTGTGTGGTTATTAAATTGTTGAGTCTAACATAGTGGTTTGGTTTTACGTGTGTGGTTATTAACTTGTTGAGTTTAACATAGTGGTTTGGTTTTACGTGTGTGGTTATTAACTTGTTGAGTCTAACATAGGGGTTTGGTTTTACGTGTGTGGTTATTAACTTGTTGAGTCTAACATAGGGGTTTGGTTTTACGTGTGTGGTTATTAACTTGTTGAGTCTAACATAGGGGTTTGGTTTTACGTGTGTGGTTATTAACTTGTTGAGTCTAACATAGGGGTTTGGTTTTACGTGTGTGGTTATTAACTTGTTGAGTTTAACATAGTGGTTTGGTTTTACGTGTGTGGTTATTAAATTGTTGAGTCTAACATAGGTAGTTTGGTAGTGGTTACCATATGGCAGGGTGCTCAGGGCCTCTCCATTGGGATAGGGGCTGACCATCTTCTTATTGGTCATCACCCTGGCTGTGGCATTGTTAACCTGGGGAGTGAGGAAGACAATGAGCACAGAGTCTAGCCTGGTCTGGTCTATGGAAAGGAAGCACACACTTAAGACAATGACTGATACAGGAACATCAACAGTTTATAAGGCTGTACAAATAAGCAATACATAACGGTGTATGTTTCAATAAAATATAGGTGATAGCACATCAGCTCTCTAACAAGACACCCTGTTCATAAGAGTGAATGGTTATTGTGTTTACATACAGGGAGGGCTGAGTACCAGAAAGCTCCCATTCACCATCACTGGGTAATATCCTTCAGTGTGATGCTGGGTTTGTCCCTAGACAGTTAGACGACAGCTGACAACGCTGATTAGAAAAAAGAAGTGCACTCTGCTCTCCCTTATACAGTCTGTCTGTCTGTCTGGTGTCCGTCTGTGTACATGAGTGGGCGGAGGGTTTGTTAGGGGGAATCTTAGTCATGCAATTAAAGTAGTCTGCCTAATAGGAGTGAAATCAATGGTTATTGTTATCAGATAACTAGCTGCCAGGAGTTTTGCCCAGTAGTCAGAGAACAGAAACAGAGGGAGGAAAACAGACAGAGGGGGAGAGAGACAGAGGGAGAGAGAGACAGAGGGAGAGAGAGGGAGAGGGGGAGAGAGACAGACAGACAGAGGGAGGGAGAGACAGAAACAGAGGGAGAGAAGGGGAGAGACAAAGGGAGAGATGGGGAGAGAGACAGAGGGAGAGAGGGGGATAGAGACAGAGGGAGAGAGACAGAGACAGAGGGAGAGAGGGGGAGAGAGACAGAGGGAGAGGGGGATAAAGACAGAGGGAGAGAGACAGAGACAGAGGGAGAGAGGGGGAGAGAGACAGAGGGAGAGAAGGGGAGAGACAGACAGAGGGAGAAAGACAGAGACAAACAGAGGGGGGGCGGGAGAGAGAGACCGAGACAGAGAGAGAAAAATCAGATAGAGCGGGAAAACTTGGCACTACTAGTAAATAATAATATGGCCTAATGGTATGCAGGTCTATCTGTCTATATGTGTGACAGTATAAGGGCTGGCATTTCTGTTTAAAGCTGTGCCCTGGGTGTTAAATAAGATGGCTGCTAGCTAAGCTAATCCCCTCTGAACTTCAAAGGGCAATATTCGGCTCCCTCAATCTTATTCTCCATCTCCTCTGATGGGCTTTCAGAGAATGAGTGCCGTTTTTTGTGTGTTGTCGTGGGTTGATAATGAGCGGCCGGTCAGAACGCTAGGTGATGAGGTTCCATTTAGGAGGAAGTTATGGATTTAGCTGCCTGACTCCCCTGCAAGTGAGTCATGCTCTTTATCACGGCAGCTTTTATTCAAATGGAAATGAGATTTACCAAATTTCTCTTCACAGCAAATGAGGTCAGCCCCGAGTGATTCAATTAGCTGACGTAATGGTCCTTGTGAGTGAAGACACTAAAATGAAACGAATAAATCAGTGGGAATTAGATTGAGGCTGATGGTCGTTTTATATCAAACCCTTCACCCTTCTTTTCTAAATTCCTATCGGGGGTGTGTACTAACTGTCGAGGTGTGTGTGAATAGCAATTCATGTCATTTGATCAATGTCACCGGGAAACAGACATGCAAATCAAACACCAAAGTGAGAACCACAGTAACACGGGTTAATAAGAAACATTCAGCCCATCCTTCCCACCTCACCCCCCAGCTTTGGACACCAGCCCTCAGCAGTCGTGCAGAAACAACACAACTGGACCAAACTAAATCAACACACCTAAGAATAAACCAAATAATAGGGGAAGGGAGAGAAAGAGGGGTGCGAAAAACTTTTTTTGGACAAAATTAATAATCTCATAAGACAGAAATTACACACAGCCAAATATGGGCGCATTACATGAGTGAGAATTAAAAAAACTACAAAATTAAAGATTCAGCCAATCAGCAAGCGTCGGATGCAGCATATAGCAACCAATCAAAACCATCACAGCACTCCCATATCAAACACATACAAAGACAGAGATGGGCCAGGTCAGGAGTGGAAGAGAGGGAGATGCAGAAGATCAGTAGAGATGGAGAGAGATGGAGAGAGAGGGATATAGATGACCAGTAAAGATGGAGAGGATGTAGATGACCAGTAAAGATGGAGAGGATGTAGATGACCAGTAAAGATGGAGAGAGAGGATGTAGGTGACCAGTAGAGATGGAGAGAGGATGTAGATGACCAGTAAAGATGGAGAGGATGTAGATGACCAGTAAAGATGGAGAGGATGTAGATGACCAGTAAAGATGGAGAGGATGTAGATGACCAGTAAAGATGGAGAGGATGTAGATGACCAGTAAAGATGGAGAGAGAGGATGTAGGTGACCAGTAAAGATGGAGAGAGAGAGGGATATAGATGACCAGTAAAGATGGAGAGGATATAGATGACCAGTAAAGATGGAGAGGATGTAGGTGACCAGTAAAGATGGAGAGGATGTAGATGACCAGTAAAGATGGAGAGGATGTAGGTGACCAGTAAAGATGGAGAGAGAGAGGGATATAGATGACCAGTAAAGATGGAGAGGATATAGATGACCAGTAAAGATGGAGGATGTAGGTGACCAGTAGAGACGGGAGAGAGAGGATGTAGATGACCAGTAGAGATGGAGAGAGAGAGGATGTAGGTGACCAGTAAAGATGGAGAGAGAGAGGATGTAGGTGACCAGTAAAGATGGAGAGAGAGAGGATGTAGATGACCAGTAAAGATGGAGAGAGAGGATGTAGATGGCCAGTAGAGACGAGAAAGAGGATGTAAATGACCAGTAGAGACGAGAGAGAGGATGTAAATGACCAGTAGAAACGAGAGAGAGAGGATGTAGGTGACCAATAGAGATCCAGAGAGCCAGTCCACATACAAAAACAGGGAAACAGAGACATTATGAAAAGAACAAAGACACAGTGTATCAACATAAAGCAACACTAAACAAATCATTATTTATATAAAACATATGTCTTTATATAAGGTGCGTCATTCAAAAAAGAATCATTTGATTTAATAGATTCAACTACATGTGGAAAGATCAAGCACCAGAGAATGGAGGGAAGAGGAGTCCTCAGACGCCCAAAAAGACACATGCTAGTCATAGTAACGCCGTCACAAACCAAGAACCAAACTACGCCCGCACATACACACACAGTACTGAGTATTGCCTTCCATTACTACCACCTACACTCAGTAGAGTACTGATGTTCTACACTGTACTGAGTATTTCCTTCCATTACTACCACCTACACTCAGTAGAGTACTGATGTTCTACACAGTACTGAGTATTTCCTTCCATTACTACCACCTACACCCAATAGAGTACCGATGTTCTACACTGTACTGAGTATTTCCTTCCATTACTACCACCTACACTCAGTAGAGTACTGATGTTCTACACAGTACTGAGTATTTCCTTCCATTACTACCAGCTACACTCAGTAGAGTACTGATGTTCTACACTGTACTGAGTATTTCCTTCCATTACTACCACCTACACTCAGTAGAGTACTGATGTTCTACACTGTACTGAGTATTTCCTTCCATTACTACCAGCTACACTCAGTAGAGTACTGATGTTCTACACTGTACTGAGTATTTCCTTCCATTACTACCAGCTACACTCAGTAAACTACTGATGTCCTACACTGTACTGAGTATTGCCTTCCATTACTACCACCTACACTCAGTAGAGTACTGATGTTCTACACTGTACTGAGTATTTCCTTCCATTACTAGCAGCTACACTCAGTAGACTACTGATGTTCTACACTGTACTGAGTATTTCCTTCCATTACTACCAGCTACACTCAGTAGACTACTGATGTTCTACACTGTACTGAGTATTTCCTTCCATTACTACCAGCTACACTCAGTAGACTACTGATGTTCTACACAGTACTGAGTATTTCCTTCCATTACTACCACCTACACTCAGTAAACTACTGATGTCCTACACTGTACTGAGTATTTCCTTCCATTACTACTACCTACACTCAGTAGACTACTGATGTTTTACACGGTACTGAGTATTTCCTTCCATTACTACCACCTACACTCAGTAAACTACTGATGTCCTACACTGTACTGAGTATTTCCTTCCATTACTACTACCTACACTCAGTAGACTACTGATGTTTTACACTGTACTGAGTATTTCCTTCCATTACTACCACCTACACTCAGTAAACTACTGATGTTCTACACTGTACTGAGTATTTCCTTCCATTACTACCAGCTACACTCAGTAAAGTACTGATGTTCTACACTGTACTAACAATTCCCTTTGAGATCGTTCACTCCTACAGCTTGGTTTTAAAACTATAAAAAGTCTGTAAAAAATGAACATACACAACAGTTCAAATATCTGGGGTCAATTAGAAATGTCCTTGCTTTTGAAAGAAAAGCACATTTTAGCCCATTAAAATAACATCAAATTGATCAGAAATACACAATAGACAATGTTAATGTTTTAAATGACTTTAGTAGCAGGAAACGGCTGATTCTGATTTTAATGGAATATCCACATAGGCGTACAGTGGCCCATTATAATCAGCCATCACTCCGTTTTAATGGCACGTTGGGTTTGGAAATCCAAGTATATCATTTTTAAAAGCTAATTTATCATTTGAAAACGATAATGTTAGCAACGCTTGAAAACTCAAAACTGTTTTGCCAATTAGAGAAGCAATAAAACTGTCCCTTTTAAGACTGCTTCAGTATCTAGAGCATCAGCGGGTTCGATTACAGGCTATCTGCAGGCAATTCTATGTGAGAATAAAAACTAAGGATCTTGTACAATAGCGTGTACTGCTCCCTTCACAGAACAGCGCAAACTGTCTATGACCAGAATAGATGAGCAGTGTGAAGCCCTGAGAATGTCTAAACAGTATTTCTGATCAATTTGAGATTGTTGTAATGATTTTTAAAAAATAACTAAGGACATTTCTAAGTGACCCCAAACTTTTAAACGGCAGCGTAGCTGATCATAAATCTCAAGCTGACATTTGAAAAGTCAGTCCCACTTAGACTATTAGCTATGGTGACGGTTGAGGGGACACGTGTTTTACTTCTGTTGGGTGGTTCTCCCTGAAGTTGGAAAATTCTGACTGAAGAACCCAGAAAGAAGCAGTGCAGAGCCCCCCACCACCATGTGTGTATGAATTACCAGTCTACCATTGTATTTCTATGCAGAAAATGTGCATGTTCAATTTGATTAATGGTTTAATAACATAAAGAAATATTATCGTCCAATTCTGTGCTACAGTCCTAACAGTTTAAATGACTAGGCCAACATACCCGTGAACAGGAACCTCCCAGAAAGCCTGAGGTTAGTGGTGATTACACCTCATTAAAGGAACTATACACGCAGTAAAGAATGCCTCCCGTGAGTGCTGGTCGGCTGTGGCATTGACAAAAGGAGGATGATTAAACGTGGTCATTCCCAGGAAGGTGTTAATGAGAGGAGGGTGTGGGGAGCATTCAATATTTGGGCTAGTTGGACCAGGCTGTCAATGAGCTGTTTGTGTGAGTCATGTATCTCGTCACCAAGACCTACTATATCACTGCAGGGACTTACTCTGAATCAGAATAGAGCATCTGCTTCACCTGATTATAATAAAGAACGTGTGCATGTAAATACTGTATGCCCTGCCCTGAATACCTACTACTAAACTACCTGACAGATATAGCAGCCAGATATACCTTTTTAGCGTTTATATTTTTCTACATTCGCATTTAATGCCTTTTTTCAAGGTCAGATCAGCGATTGTCATATATACATAACTTACCGTTGCCGAAGAAACAGCGTGAGGACACGCGAGTGGTTACCGTGGAGACTGACAACAACACACACAGAAGTCGTCAGGAAACAGAAAAAATATAATAACAAATAAACAAACCAACACACAAGCCAATAAATAAAACTCCCCCCAATGTGAAATAGAAATTAAGATTGACAGATGGGGTGCTTCTTATATCATATTAAAAGATAATGTGGGAGAGACATAACCGCCCAGTTCACCACAATTATGTCTAAAAATTGGTATCCCAGTTTAGTGGCAGTTAAAATAATTAGATTAAATGTAGCAGAAAATAGTTCCTACTAAAAAGTGATTGGGCAGGATTCCTATTTGAATCTGACGGTACTATGAATCTGGTATAACAGATTTTTCTTCAACCATGAATGTTGACAAACTAAGTTCAGAAAAAAATCTAAATAAAAGATCAAATTAAAAAGACAGGGATAGAGAAAGTCAAAAGACTAAAATTAAATTAAATTAGAGGTATATAAACACAAGGTGCATTGAGACAAGACCAGACAAAACAAATGGGTGGAGACAATGGGGTGTCACACTGAATCAGTGGAGAAAAACAGCACAAGACAATTGAGAGAGATTGAAAAACAGACAGACATATAGACAGATAGACAGACAGAGGCTGGGAAAAGGGCAGGCGGGTAGGGAGTGGACAGATAAATAGACGGACAGAGAGAGTGGAGGAGGGAGAGTGGAAGACAGACAGACAGAGACAGACAGAGAGTGGTGGAAAGAGTGTGAAAGACAGGGTGTTGAGGAGAAAGAGTGGGGGAGAGAGCAGACTGTGGAGGAAGAGAGAGAAGTAGAAAGGGAACAGTTCATACTCCCTGTCCCATTTCTAGTGACCTCCTTTTCACACACAAACACACCATTCCATTCACAGGTTCACCCACGCTTCTCTGTCAATCATGCAAAGTGTCAGAAACAAAACAACAATGACTAAAGCCAAGTCCAAAGCTAAGGCCAGTATATGACAGGATATTCTGAGCACAAATACACTCTGGGGCGCAGAGTGATCACAGCCTTCCTTTTGATTATAGCTCATTCACATACGCAGCTCTGGTGAAAGACCAAGTGTAAAAAAATTATTCAAATAAATGCCTTTCAATTAGGTTGACACAAGGGCTAAATGTCTGGATTAAAGGGGAATTTGTTTTCTCGGCGAACATGACAGTTATCTCTAAAAGACTGAGGGAACATATTCAAACTGAGGCTGTGAGTGGTTTGTCAGCCGCAGTAGCGTAGCCTGAATCTACCGCTGAGTGACACCGGCCATGCAGGATCAGATGAACAATAGCAGTCAGTACTTATCACGCTCATTCCTCAGCTTTAGACTGACATCCAGACCCATGCAGTGATCAGCTCTCTACCACCCAGTGTGTCTCCCAATATGCATGCAGAGTACCAGGAGATGCTACTTCTTATTACCACTGCTGGGCTGACAGACAGACTAGACCTTCCCATTCTACTGCATCAAATGTCTGTCTAAAACTCTGCGCCACGGAGCAATCACTTCCCAGCACACCAACACATCAGCGAGAGTGGCATGCCAGAGACACCTACAACGTTCAATACACTCGTTACTACTGCAGGCTGGGAAATGTAGTGTGACACGACAGCATGTGACAAGGGCTTTATCACAAAAATGGCGGGTATCCCACAGTCAAATGTCTCGACTGTCACTTCTGAAACATCAGTGCGAGCGTGTTCCTCAGTGGCGTGTAAAAGTCAGTGCCGTGGTGCGGTCTCTGGAGTCTCGTTTATATGGAGAAATGTTTATCGAACAAGTGTGTATTGTGGAATACCCGTTGAAATGAAGAGGACACAAACACGGAACACAGATGAGGGAGATGCATGGTGTGCAGACTCAGAGTGGTGGAGACACAGACAGCAGGAAGACACAGGCGAATTGGACCACTTACATGGGCACAGTGGAAGCGCACGGGAAACTGACTTCTTCAAAGCGCAGAGTTTTATTCCAGACAAAGAAACAGTACACTTAGATGTAATAGAATAGGTCATTGTACACATTAATACTACATTCTATGTACAACCAATTACCATGCACACACTGAAGACTCCAAAATGACTGGCTAGGAAAATATCAACCGCTACAAAACCCCATGCACTGAGAGACCTCAGTCAACAACAGAAGAGTCCCTTAGATCCAATTAACTACTGCCTTTTCCTCTACTATGGACAGACAGGACTCCTAAGACAACAGCATGCTAGACAACCACAACTCAACATCACTATCACCAAAATCATTAAAGTCAGATAGCCAAGATAAAAAAGACATGCAAGAAATGACTGACTGCCTGTTCCAGTGTTAAAGTGTTAACCATGTCAGAACACTGCAGTACCATCATGCACACACACTACCAACGAGTCCCCATGCAGAACAACAACACACACTAGGGATGCACCGATTACTGTCCAGAACTCAGTATAAGGCTATTATTATATACAAATAAGCAAACAGAATCATTTATTTACATTTTGTTGATATTTTACACTAGGGGTGTGCGATATGACGATATTTAATCGTGGACGATTAAAATGTCTCCACGATTCACTTTTTCGGAAATATCGTAGAATCGCGCTCCAGTGCACGTTCAATTAGATGCAGATCTATGGCGTTTTTTCAGCTACGTATCAACATGCAATGCGCAGCGCGCTATATGTCAGCGTGTTAACACGAGAAGCGCCAACAGCCCATGCCCGCGGGCGTTGCAGTTAGTAATTAAAATAAATATATAATGTTGAAAAGCTACAGCCTCGTTCTTCCATGACTTTTCCTAAATACGTGCATTTTACCTTGTCCCGTTTTCAGAAACTGGATGCGTTTTGGTCTGATCTCGTTTTGGTCCGATCTATATTGGACACCGTTTTGGTCTGGTCTATATGAAACTGGATCCGTTTTGGTCTGGTCTATATAAAACTCGATGCGTTTTGGTCTGGTCTACATGAAACTTGACGCGTTTTGGCCTGGTCTACATGAAACTTGACGCGTTTTGGTCCGATCTATATGAAACTGGATATATGTAACCGATTAATTTGCTGCTGTCTCATGTGCACTCATAACATCACTAATGAACACTGTGCGCAGTGCAACCGGTTAGTATGCGTGTCCTGCTCAGGCAGACAAAAGCTGCGAGATATACATAGATAATAGATTGATTGGCTTGGTTGAATTTGAATGAACTAGAAAAAAAAAAGGTAGGCCTACGTTTATAAAGAAATATATGTTTTACTAAATAAACAGAACGAAAATATAAAACGAAATTGATTAATGTATCTACCGGGTAACAGCAGAATATACCCGACGGTGACCAATATACAAACTGTGTTGTAAAATACGTGTTTCATTGTCTACAGTGCCTTAGTTACTGGACTGTAATTACTATAGGCTAATACATTTTACAAATGTAAATGATCGAATTATACACTGTAGCCTAATGTTTTTATTTAAAGAGTCTGTGTTGCAATATATACGGCCAATCATGCGCAAATCATTTGATTGCGCGTCGCTTGTGATCTAAAATGTTTTAGCATTTATTACATCAAAATAGGACATACAGTTTGATGGATTTTCATTTATTCGATCTTTAGAAATTTAAATATCATAGCCTGTGCATTTTAAAATCATGGTTTTAATTTTGTATTGTATGGTTACATAAGACAATAAATAGGCTACATACTATTTTAGTAAAATGTTTTACTTGATAATTCATAATTCATTTAATTCAGGATGATAACACAGTAGATCATCTGATGCTGTAGATGGATGGCAGGTTACACAGTGAATGGATGGTGAAGCTGCGGATGAGAATGAAGGTGCTTCTTTGCACCATTGCACTTCCATTAAATATACACGTGATTAAAATATGCTACTTTAACATTTTTTTCCCTTTTATGTTTTGTTACCTTGTATTGCTATATTTTTTAAATGGAGATATAATTTGCTTGTATTGCAGCTCAGTAATTTGCAAAATAGTCTTAAAAAGCAACATGAAAAAGAATTGTGATAAAATCGTGATTTTTCCTGAAAAAATCGTGATATGATATTTTTCCCATATCGCCCACCCCTATTTTACACCATATGTGCTTTTTTTGGCGGCCGTTTGTTCACCATGGCTGCCACACCATGCACATTATTATAAAAAAATAAAAGATTTTGTTAGAAACATAAATGGCATTTCCTTGGTGTAAAGATAAGCTATCTAAAGGTTTAT
The DNA here is from genome assembly GCA_029465975.1 of Dallia pectoralis. Classification (NCBI taxonomy): domain Eukaryota; kingdom Metazoa; phylum Chordata; class Actinopteri; order Esociformes; family Umbridae; genus Dallia; species Dallia pectoralis. Next base: position 10,896,331 of record CM055752.1, on the reverse strand, counting down.
GAGACCCTGGTCAAATTGAATGCATACTTTAAGTATGAGTACTTGAGGACTAGACTGTTATATAGCAAATTAATCCAGTACAGACCAACCAAGCAACCAACTTCAAAGTGCATATTGTCTTTATAGTAGACGAGGGAACATTTCCGGCGCAAGATAATTTTCACGCAAAAATCTTCTGACGCAAGCGTTTCGTTTTTTTATCGATTTGTTTACACAGGGGATGGTAGTGGCAGTTTAATTTTACACTGCAACCGCTAGCAGCAATGTCAAAACATTACTACAAAACAGTCGGATTCTAGTCCGCTAACAAATGTCGGCAAACAGACGCACGTGCTGTTGTCTCTGTTACCGCGGAAACATCACATGCACAGCTGAACATTTCCGGTCTGTAATAATTCTGCTTAAAGAAACCAAAGTAAAGAGGTTTAAGAGTAAATTACTGTTCCTACCTCATTTACTATATTTATAACTTGGCACGGTGTGTTTTTCATATCGTTAATATCTTTTATTTATTATCAAACTTACTTTGGATAGTAATTTGTCATTAAAATATATAGAACATGGCACCATGTACAGTAATGACAACATCGGTACCAGAGATTCAGGTATACAAGTGCTGGTCATATAATTAGAATATCATCAAAAAGTTGATTTATTTAAATAATTCCATTCAAAAAGTGAAACTTTGATATTATATTCATTCATTACACTGATATATTTCAAATCTTTATTTCATTTAATTGAGATGATTAAAACTGAAAACTAATGAAAATCCCAAATTCAGTATTTCCGAAAATTTGAATATTAATTACGACAAATACAAAAAAGGAGTTTTAGAAATGTTGGCCAACTAAAAAGTATGAACATGAAAAGTATAAGCATGTACAGCACTCAATATTTACCGTCATTTACGGACTATTGAGCGCACCTGAATAAAAGCCGCACCCACTGAATAAAAAAATATATATATTATTTTGAACATAAATAAGCCGCACTAGTCTATAAGCCGCAGGTGCCTACTGGTACATTGAAACAAACTTTACACAGGCTTTAACGAAACACGGGTTGTAACAAAAATAAAAACACGGATTGTACTGTTCTCTCAATGTGTTTTACTCCTCTTGAGTATTAACATAAATAAACAGCCAAACTCTTATCAACTAGCCAGGTGAGCGAGCGCACTTGCTACTTTAATTACTTCCACATAGTAATCAACTTGACATCACTGAAACGGAGTGAAACTAAAACAGAGAGAGAATACACAAATGACTGTATGAATTACTAATAGCAACAAGCAAATGTGCAATTATCGTTATCTGCAGAGCTACAATACTTCAAACAATTTGTTTTTTTGTACAAATCTAGAAATAGGCACTATGACTATAAAATAACGAAAAATATATAAACAGAGCAGCTTACATTCATTGCTTTCTGAAATTAAGCGCATAACACAACTTTTAGAAACAAACTAGCATGCCGTTTTTCTTCCAGCCAACTTTTACGTCTTGTTTCCTGTCCTATACTAGAGAGTATATACTGCTCTGCGACCAGCAGATGGCTCCTTTTGCCTAAATTACTGCAGCAATGTGGCGTGGCATGGAGTCGATCAGTCTGTGGCACTGCTCAGGTGTTATGAGAGCCCAGGTTGCTCTGATAGTGGCCTTCAGCTCTTCTGCATTGTTGGTCTGGCGTATCGCATCTTCCTCTTCCATAGATTTTCTATAGGGTTAAGGTCAGGCGAGTTTGCTGGCCAATTAAGAACAGGGATACATGGTCATTAAACCAGGTACTGGTAGCTTTGGAACTGTGTGCAGGTGCCAGGTGCTGTTGGAAAATGAAATCTGCATCTGCAAAAAGTTGGTCAGCAGCAGGAAGCATGAAGTGCTCTAAAACTTCCTGGTAGGCGGCTGCGTTGACCTTGGACCTCAGAAAACACAATGGACCAACACCAGCAGATGACATGGCACCCCAAACCATTACTAACTGTGGAAACTTTACACTGGACTTCAAGCAACGTGGATTCTGTGCCTCTCCTCTCTTCCTCCAGAATCTGGGACTTTGATTTCCCAAGGAAATGCAAAATGTACTTTCATCAGAGAACATAACTTTGGACCACTTAGCAGAAGCCCAGTCCTTTTTGTCTTTGTTTTTGACGCTTCTGACGCTGTGTCTTGTTCAAGAGTGGCTTGACACAAGAAATGCGACAGCTGAAACCTATGTCTTGCATACGTCTGTGCGTGGTGGTTCTTGAAGCACTGACTCCAGCTGCAGTCCAGTCTTTGTGAATCTCCCCCACATTTTTGAATGGGTTTTGTTTCACAATCCTCTCCAGGGTGCGGTTGTACACTTTTTTCTACCACATATTTTCCTTCCTTTCACCTCTCTATTAATGTGCTTGGACACAGAGCATTGTGAACAGCCAGCCTCTTTAGCAGTGACCTTTTGTGTCTTGCCCTCCTTGTGCAAGGTGTCAATGGTCGTCTTTTGGACAGCTGTCAAGTCAGCAGTCTTCCCCATGATTGTGTAGCCTACAGAAATAGACTAAGAGACCATTTAAAGGCCTTTGCAGGTGTTTTGAGTTAATTAGCTGATTAGAGTGTGGCCCCAGGTGTCTTCAATATTCAACCTTTTCACAATATTCAAATTTTCTGAGATACTGATTTTGGGGTTTTCAATAGTTGTCAGTTATAATCATCAAAATTAAAAGGAATGAACACTTGAAATATATTAGTCTGTGTGTAATGAATGTATACATTATACAAGTTTCACTTTTTGAATGGAATTACTAAAATAAATCAACTTTGATGATATTCTAATTATATGACCAGCACCTGTATTAATCGGTTATTGTTATATTCCAACGAGTATCTTATCGGTGCATCCCTAGCGAAAATATTACAAAACACTAAACTCCTGATTTCAAACAATCTATCCAAATACTATTATGGCATAATAATCTGAGATTTCAATACCCAAAAAGTCTAGCCTAGTATAGGGCCACTAAAAAAGACTGTTTTCTATTCAAACGTCTAACCATTCCTAATGTCATAATAATAGGAATAATAATATTTAAACCGCCATAGATTAACAAAATCTAAGAAAGTATTTGATCCCCTGCATATTCTGTATGTTTGCCCACTGACAAAGACATGATCAGTCTTTAATTTTAGTGGTAGGTTTATTTGAATAGTGAGAGACAGAATAACAATAAAAAATACATGAGATCGCATTTTAAGTAAGTTATAAAATGATTTGCATTTTACTCTGTGAAATAAGTATTTAAACCCTTTGCCACCAAGTGCTAAGACATTTTTTGCAATCACAGAGGTCAGATGTTTCTTGTAGTTGGCCACCAGGTTTGCACACATCTCTGGAGGGATTTTGTCCCACTTCTCTTCGCAGATCCTCTCAGAGTAATTAAGGCTTCGATGCTGATGTTTGGCAACTCGAACCTTCAGCTCCCTCCACAGATGTTCTATGGGATTGATGTCTAGAGACCGGCTAAGCCACTCTAGGACCTTAATGTGCTTCTTCTTGAGCCCTCCGTTGTTGCAAAAGGCTGTATGTTTGGGGTCATTGTCATGCTGGAATACCCATCCAAGACCGATTGTCAATGCCCTGGCTGAGGGACGAAGGTTTTACACAAGATTTGAAGGTACAAGGCATCATCCATCGCCTTTTGATGCAGTAAAGTTGTCCTGTCCCCAGAAAAACACCCCATCAAAATGTTTTCTCCTCAGTGTTTGACAGTGGGGATGTGTTCTTGGGGTCATAGGCATCATTCTTCCCCCTCCAAAAATCAAGTCGATTTTGGTCTCATTTGACCACAACACTTTAACCCAGTTCTCCCCTGAATCATTCAGATGTTCATTGGCAAACTTCAGATGGGCCTGTACATGTGCTTTCTTGGGCAGGTAGACCTTGTGGGCGCTGCAGGATTTCAGTCCTTCACGGTGTAGTGTGTTTTATTGGTGACTATGGTCCCAGCTGCATTGAGATCATTGACAAGGTCCTCCAGTGTAGTTCTGGGCTGATTCCTCATCTTTCTCATGATAATTGAAACTCCACAAGGAGAGATCTTTCATGCAGCCCCAGACCGAGGGAGATTGACAGTTATTTTGTGTTTCTTCCATTTGCGAATAATTACACCAACTGTTGTCACCTTCTCACCAAGCTGCTTGGCGATGGTCTTATAGCTCATTCCAGCCTTGTGTAGGTCTACAATCTTGTCCCTGACTTCCCTGGACAGCTCTTTGGTCTTGGCCATGGTGGAGAGTTTGGCATCTGATTGATTAATTCTGTGGACAGGTGTATTTTATACAGGTAACTAGCTGAGATTTGGAGCACTCCCTTTAAGAGGGTGCTTCTAATCTCAGCTCGTTACCTGTATAAAAACACCATGGAGCTAGAAATCTTGCTGATTTACAGGGGCTCAAATACTTATTTTAGTGAACAAAATGCAAATGTATTTATTTATTTGAGATGCGTTATTCTGTCTCTCACTGTTGAAATAAACCTACCATTAAAATGATAGATCGATCATGTCTTTGTCTGTGGGCAAACGTACAAAATCAGCAGGGGATCAAATACTTACTTCTTTCATTGTAAACTGATTCTTCCACCAGTAGATGAATCATGAAAATGTCAAATGAATGTGGTCTTTTACTACCGAGTAGAATAATTCCTAATTCTCAGAACAAGCTTTACTTTGCCAAGGTCTGTCCTGCTGTTCTAACTCATGCACTGGGGCAAACACAGACAACCCTGTTGACGGACTACTGTTACCCATGCAGGCCACAGACTACAGCTACTGTCACACATGCAGTAACGTAAAAAGTCCACAAGAGGGAGACAGAGAGAAGCAGCATCTACACTTGAGAGTAAAAAGGAGCATGCATCAAAAAACAATATGCTCTATGACTAACAGAAGCACTTGAGACACCATTATACGTTGTTGTTGTTTTCTAGACGTTTTACTGATACATGTTTGTAATGAGCTTAGTGTGGATTAACAGGACATTGAATGCAGGTGAAATCCAGACCCAGGAGTGTTGACAAGCCAAACGGCTATAAGCATCATGCAGTACAAAACCACCTAGAGCCAGGAGCCCATGCTGAATAAGCATTGGCTGAGCCACGGGCTTAAAACAGATGTGTGGGATAGAACTGACACACAAACGCACACAGTATTCCCAAGAATTCCCAAGAAAATCATGCATATGTCCAGCTTCTCGCTAACCCCGGCACTAATCACTAACATGCCACCGTTGTATAATACAAGTGTTGAAGGCAGAGCCGAAATCATTTGAAGGATGAGGTGTGCATGCGTGTGGCTGGAGTGCTGCTGCATGCTAGACCGAGCCAGGGAGCTTTCCCAACCACCTGACACAAGGGAAAGGGAACGTTCACGGCTACACACTAACTAACGGGCAACCCGGCCACCATCAGCCATGCATTATCCGTTTGTTCTCTACTCATGCCCTTGGGGAACACCGGTCATAGAGAAATATTATATATACGTAGATTGTGGCTATTTGAAATCAAAGCAGTGGACGCTACAATAATAATGAAGAAGGGTGCAAGACAGAACCAAGACCTAAACAATGCAGAGAGGAAAGTTGTCCGCATGCCTTCTGATGTCCCAACTCTCCTCCCAAACCAAATAAACCAGAAAACAAGAAAAACATACATATATATATATATACAAATGCAGCAGTAGACCATCTGGGGGTGCCAGCAGAACTTATTAGAGCGATTTGGTGTAAGAAATGTCCTGGGAGCTATGTGGATCAGTGCAGAGTCTGGGAGCTATGTCTGGGAGCTATGTGGATCAGTGGAGAGTCTGGGAGCTATGTGGATCAGTGGAGAGTCTGGGAGCTATATGGATCAGTGGAGAGTCTGGGAGCTATATGGATCAGTGGAGAGTCTGGGAGCTATGTGGATCAGTGGAGAGTCTGGGAGCTATGTGGATCAGTGTAGAGTCTGGGAGCTATGTGGATCAGTGTAGAGTCTGGGAGCTATGTGGATCAGTGTAGAGTCTGGGAGCTATGTGGATCAGTGTAGAGTCTGGGAGCTATGTGGATCAGTGTAGAGTCTGGGAGCTATGTGGATCAGTGTAGAGTCTGGGAGCTATGTGGATCAGTGTAGAGTCTGGGAGCTATGTGGATCAGTGGAGAGTCTGGGAGCGTTAGTCCACAGGCAGAGGTAGGATGGCAGTAAAAGGAGCAGAGTTAATTTACCTCAATCTTGCGACCTTCCACTAAGGTGCCGTGAAGCCTTTCCCGGGCTTTCTCTGCATCAGCACTGGTCTCAAACGTAACAAAACCAAATCCCTGAAATACACAGACAGGGGAATATATGACCATGAAGAGAACATGAGGTAGAAGAAATGTACAGTAATTTGAAATACACAGACACAGGGGAATATATGACCATGAAGAGAACATGAGCTAGAAGAAATGTACAGTAATTTGAAATACACAGACACAGGGGAATATATGACCATGAAGAGAACATGAGGTAGAAGAAATGTACAGTAATTTGAAATACACAGACACAGGGGAATATATGACCATGAAGAGAACATGAGCTAGAAGAAATGTACAGTCATTTAAAATACACAGACACAGGGGAATATATGACCATGAAGAGAACATGAGCTAGAAGAAATGTACAGTCATTTGAAATACACAGACACAGGGGAATATATGACCATGAAGAGAACATGAGCTAGAAGAAATGTACAGTAATTTAAAAGAAAATAAACACATACTTAATTATCTAGTTTTGCTTGATATATAACATTTTCTGACCAGAAACACCGGCAGTTTTGTTAATTGGTTAATGATACCATGGTTACACTGGTAATTGTCATAAACCTAACTATATTGTTTATTATATTTTGGTACATACAAGACGATGTGACAAAAGAAAAATGGTGTCAAAGTGGACAAAATATTTCCAGTTTGATTCTTATAAACAGTCTTGAAAAACAATTGGAAAAACAACACCACAACAGCAGGTTATTTCAACACTGTAAATATATTTTTCGACGTATTCCCGTATTTAGATATTCAGACCATTAGAAGCACATTGGACTTGGGCTAACAGAATCTCACTCACCTTTGAGCCCCTCTCATTGAAAATGATCTCAACATCAAGAATTTTCCCAAATTGCTGAAAATGAACAGACAGAAGAAATGAGGATACCAACAAGACATTAAAAATGCATTATGTACTGGGTAGTGATGGACCAATCAGCTTTATTGAGGCCAATCTATTTCGGTTTATTTCTTTATTATTGTTTGGGGGTTGGAAAGCCCTGATCGCTAAGGAAATATATATAGGAAAAATATATGTATATAAATATACATATATAAATAGCCTACACTCAACTATATTCTGCCTCTAGTATTATCTATGACTATTTTGATAATAATTAATACCTAAAGAAATAATAATTTGTGAGAAAAGAAGTTGAAGCGAAGAACATTTTGGTCTGCCGTGTTTCCGCCAGAGATCTCCCCGGTGGCAGTTAGAAAGAAAGATCCCTTATTTTAATCTCTCAATTTTAATTTACTAGTTTCATCACCTACTGTGCTCTACGTAATGCATTGACAATCATAGGTGAAATACACCTAGTGACCATTGGGAGGCAGCATTGCACCAAAATACAAACATTCATCATAGCAAACCTTGCCTGTGTTTTTCTATGAGACGTGCTACTACATGCATGTGTCTTTACTCCTTCACACTGATCCCTGCTGACTACCTCTTTATGGCTCAATGGCTTCCTGTGAAAAAGCAAATAAAATAATCGGAGCGTTTCTCCCTTTGTAACAGTCTGGCCCTTTGTTCTTAACACCCCTCCGACACCGACCGTCAATAAGACAACAGGCTGATTTACTCCTGCCCTCAGAAGGGGGAGGGAGCAATGTCCCCGTAGTCTCACCCCAAACATCTGCCTCAGGTCAGGGTCTCGGAAGCGGAAGGGAATGTTGGAGACGTGAAGTCGTTTTGGAGTTCCTTTGGCTTCTGAGGTGTCGGTCCCGGAGACAATTGCCAGACACTGGCCCACTCCTTCCACCTGACCAGGAGACCCGTCTGTCTGCTGGGAGAGTTAGGAGGGAAAGGGTGAAGACATGGGGAGAACCAGGGGACACAAAGGGACTGAGGTATCAGGCATTAACCAGGTGACAGAGGGACTGAGGGATCAGGCATTAACCAGGTGACACAAAGAACAGGCATTAACAAGGTGACACATTAAGATTAGGCATTAACTAGGTGACACAGAGGGATCAGGCATTAACCAGGTGACACAGAGGGATCAGGCATTAACTAGGTGACACAGAGGTCAGGCATTAACCAGGTGACACAGAGGTCAGGCATTAACCAGGTGACACCCAGAGATCAGGGATTAACCAGGTGACACCCAGAGATCAGGCATTAACCAGGTGACACAGAGGGATCAGGCATTAACTAGGTGACACAGAGGTCAGGCATTAACCAGGTGACACAGAGGTCAGGCATTAACCAGGTGACACCCAGAGATCAGGCATTAACCAGGTGACACCCAGAGATCAGGCATTAACCAGGTGACACAGAGGGATCAGGCATTAACTAGGTGACACAGAGGTCAGGCATTAACCAGGTGACACCCAGAGATCAGGCATTAACCAGGTGACACCCAGAGAACAGGCATTAACCAGGTGACACAGAGGTCAGGCATTACTGTGACACATGCAGAGTAACACGATAACCCCAACAGGAACTCACTGTAGTGGGGTTGTTGCTCTGAGTGCTGGAGGAGCCATTTGACCCTGACTCTGTGGCCCCCGGTCCACCGGTACCAAACAAAGCCCCGCTAAACTCTGTCCCCAAGCCGTTCTGTGGTGGGGGAGGTGGGGGGAACGCTGAGAAGGGTGGGGGAATCAGCCCCTCCTGGCTGCCCGCTGAGTCTTGAGAACCCTGAAGGCGATGAAAAGACAGGGTTACAGTACGGTACTGCGCAGACTGGGGCCAGAGATGGGAGGTACCGCAGCGAGGGTTAAAAACACAGCTTACATTTCAAGAGCTGTCTCTCTCCATATCTCTGACAGCAGAGTGTTTCAGTCAGCCTACCATGAAATATTCAAAACGTTCACATCTATTATTGACCGTCACAAAATATGATACACACACTGGTGTACAAACATGCTCACTAATAATGAATACACACACACTCACAACAACATATACCCTGTCAAAACAGAAATTACTATACTATTGAGTTCCACTTAATACGAACCTATTGTAACCAGTCTAACAGTTCTGTATTAGTTACTATGTGTTCCACATCATCAGTACAGTCATGTATTAGTTACTATGTGTTCTCCATCATCAGTACAGTCATTTATTAGTTACTATGTGTTCCACATCATCAGTACAGTCATGTATTAGTTACTATGTGTTCCACATCATCAGTACAGTCATGTATTAGTTACTATGTGTTCTCCATCATCAGTACAGTCATTTATTAGTTACTATGTGTTCCACATCATCAGTACAGTCATGTATTAGTTACTATGTGTTCTCCATCATCAGTACAGTCATTTATTAGTTACTATGTGTTCCACATCATCAGTACAGTCATGTATTAGTTACTATGTGTTCTCCATCATCAGTACAGTCATTTATTAGTTACTATGTGTTCCACATCATCAGTACGGTCATATATTAGTTACTATGTGTTCTCCATTATCAGTACGGTCATGTATTAGTTACTACGTCTTCTCCATTATCAGTACGGTCATGTATTAGTTACTATGTCTTCTCCATCATCAGTACGGTCATATATTAGTTACTACGTCTTCTCCATTATCAGTACGGTCATATATTAGTTACTATGTCTTCTCCATTATCAGTACGGTCATATATTAGTTTACTATGTCTTCTCCATCATCAGTACGGTCATATATTAGTTTAATATGTCTTCTCCATCATCAGTACGGTCATATATTAGTTACTATGTCTACTCCATCATCAGTACGGTCATATATTAGTTACTATGTCTTCTCCATCATCAGTACGGTCATATATTAGTTACTATGTCTACTCCATCATCAATACGGTCATGTATTAGTTACTACGTCTTCTCCATTATCAGTACGGTCATATATTAGTTACTATGTCTTCTCCATCATCTATACAGTCATGGTGATTGTACCACCAGCCTGTTTGCTTGTCAAAAGATGTCAGTGAACACCTCAGTTATGTGTGTGTGAGAATCAGTGTGTGTTGTGTGTGTGTCTGCAAGGGAAGGGGGGGCTCTGTGATGTAGCCCTCTTTAGACACACACACACACGCACGTGTGCGCGCGCCCGAACATCCTGCAATAACTTCAAAAACAGCCCAACTGTGCTCCATCACTGCTCAGTGAAAGCCAGGAGGGAGAATAAAGGGAAGGTGGGGGGAGTGAGTACCGCCATTTTGTTTCGGGCCATGAAAGTGCTTCGTGGCCTTCCAGGCGTGATGACAGCATCCAATAGCATTAAACAGGCCAGTCAGCCAGTTAGGCCTGGGCGAGGCTACACTCAGGCTCCAGACAGCCTTTTTAATTACCAGGGAACTACAGTATGTTGCGGTGCAGTAAAGCAAATGAGGATTCTCTAATCCCACAGACGGCACATTTCTCATCTTCACTACGGTTAAATCCCCCCCCCCCACTAGATAAGGAATGAGCTCTTGGTTCTGCGCCTCCAAGATAACAAGAGCAACAAAAGTAGGTTTAATTCGGAACAGGATGGAAGCCTTTTTTCGATTTCTCTCCTGCCCACCAGGCACTTGAATGTATTCTGGTCCATATGAATGTGTCATGAGGCTGACTGCATACTACATTCATTACAATGTCAATAACTTTCTAATGGCAACGCCACAGCTCGAGTCATTCAAGGAGGATTACAAACAGCTCAAATGAGGAATCAAAGAGTTCATCAAGAGTTTCTCCTGTAAAGACATGCAGAAGATAGAAACCAGGATAGTCAAGTATGTTCACCAGACTGGTGTGTGTTTATAACAGTCCAGTATGTGTTTATAACAGTCCAGTATGTTCACCATACCAGACTGGTGTGTGTTAATAACAGTCCAGTATCTTCACCATGCCAGACCGGTGTGTGTTTATAACAGTCCAGCATGTTCACCATACCAGACCGGTGTGTGTTTATAACAGTCCAGAATGTTACCATGCCAGACCGGTGTGTGTTTATAACAGTCCAGTATGTGTTTATAACAGTCCAGTATGTTCACCATGCCAGACCGGTGTGTGTATTTAACAGTCCAGTATGTTCACCATGCCAGACCAGTGTGTGTGTGTGTTTATAACAGTCCAGTATGTTCACCATGCCAGACCAGTGTGTGTGTTTATAACAGTCCAGTATGTTCACCATGCCAGACCAGTGTTTTTATAACAGTCCAGTACTGGGATGGATATTTGGGTTACAGGCCGATTTTCCACTGATGGAGAGAGACAGGGTACTAGATTGTAGCTAAAAGCACTCAAGTCATTAGTCAACATGGCGTTCCTGACACACTGACTGGGTTAACAGTAACACTGCCCTACATGGATGCATTTCACACTCCCAGCAGGAGCGAGAGGGAGGGAGGCAGGAGAAAGAGGGGATTGGAAAAAGACATGAGATTATTGTTGGGTCCTTTAGGGGTTCCTCAAATTGAAACCGTAGGGGAACCTCTATACGTTCTTCCAATAACCCTTTGAAAGGTTTAATTACCTTTTGGGGTTTTTCATACAGGTTCTTTGAATAAACATGTATGAATAGCTATTTTGTCATGAAGAACTTATACGTTTTCACATTGACAATAGTACTGCAAACAGCTTTAATTGTAAGAACCTGTACACATACCAAAATATATAACCAAAATGTGTCACAAATAAACAATAGCCAGAGGGAAATAAAATGTAGGAGTACAACCGAGTTCCTTTGAAAATGCCTACAATAAAAGTGTAATATTGCTGCAGAGCAACGTCTCGAGTTAAGACCTCATTATGCTTCTGCGTCAACTCCACGGCGTAGCTACGCCGTCACTCCAACTGCGTCGTGGCCGTTTTATGGTTCTGCGTCGGGTCGCGTTGCGTTTCACCGGCAGATGTATAATCTGACCAATCACAGCTCTTGTGGTTTGCGTCGCCTCGACGTGTAGTTACAATTGTTTGGAGGTGCACGTCGAGCTACGGCGTAGGGGTCAGAGAGGGGTTCGCGTTGACGCAGAGGGGTCGGAGAGGGTACGCCGTCGATTCGACGCAGAAGCATAAAACAGGCTTTACTCCAGAGCAACGTCTCGAGTTACTCCAGAGCAACGTCTCGAGTTACTCCAGAGCAACGTCTCGAGTTACTCCAGAGCAACGTCTCGAGTTACTCCAGAGCAACGTCTCGAGTTACTCCAGAGGAACGTCTCGAGTTACTCCAGAGGAACGTCTCGAGTTACTCCAGAGGAACGTCTCGAGTTACTCCAGAGGAACGTCTCGAGTTACTCCAGAGGAACGTCTCGAGTTACTCCAGAGGAACGTCTCGAGTTACTCCAGAGGAACGTCTATAGTTACTCCAGAGGAACGTCTATAGTTATTCCAGAGGAACGTCTATAGTTATATCCAGAGGAACGTCTATAGTTATTCCAAAGGAACGTCTATAGTTATTCCAGAGGAACGTCTATCGTTATTCCAGAGGAACGTCTATAGTTATTCCAGAGGAACGTCTATAGTTATTCCAGAGGAATATCTCTAGTGCGTAACATGTCAAATACGCCCGGCCATCCTCTCCCCACACAGCGGCAGTCGTACAGCAGTGAGACGGGAGACACCATATGTTTCCCATACACACAGAGGTCCCCGGGGGAGGGGAGGGGGAGGGCAATGCGGGTTAAAACTGTGTGTAGTGACTGCAGCGTGAGTAGTGCGTGCATACGCTTCCTGTAATTCACACAATGTACAGTAGCGTACACTGTCGACAGACATTAAACTGTTACATATTCGTATCCCAATCTGTTTGTCATCATGGCAGAGTAACTGGCTGGTACTAATTAATCTAGAGCTTACTTTGACGCATTGAATTTCATTAAATATTTGGCCTCTTTTCCCCTCTCTCTCCGACGCTCTCATAAGCTCCTCTCTTTTTTCTGCAGATGGAGAAGGCATGCCGTCTTTATTCCTTCCCCTATCCTTCTTCACCCTCCCCTTTCTGTCATCCTCTTCCCTTGATGAAATCCAGACGAGCACCCCCCTAACCCCCCGTCCAAGTCAGTCAAAACCACCGGGCGCTGTGAAACGTGACCCGTAGATCCCAGGAGCCAGTCAAACTGCGACGTAGCCACCTCCCATCGCCATATAAGGCCGCCTAGAAACTTAAACCCAAGTACGCCGTCAGAGATGCTAACCAATGAAAAAGGCAACACATGTACAGTGCCCATGCAAGGAACAAGGAACAGCTAATTGGTTTAAAATCTAGAAGCAACACAACCAAAATAACACATGGCAATTAATTTAAAACGTAACAGAGCATTGGAATCTAAACAGCCGGTTGTTCAGAAAGACCAGGGTAGTAAACTGTGATATGTCCCATATCTGCTGGATGCTCAGTCCCTCAACACACTGACTGCACTACTGAACACACACAGCCAGTCCTCCAGGCTGCCACATGCACTACTGAACACACACAGCCAGTCCTCCAGGCTGCCACATGCACTACTGAACACACACAGCCAGTCCTCCAGGCTGCCACATGCACTATGAACACACACACAGCCAGTCCCCCAGGCTGCCACATGCACTACTGAACACACACAGCCAGTCGTCCAGGCTGCCACATGCACTACTGAACACCTGGACACACACACAGCCAGTCCTCCAGGCTGCCACATGCACTACTGAACACCTGGACACACACACAGCCAGTCCTCCAGGCTGCCACATGCACTACTGAACACCTGGACACACACACAGCCAGTCCTCCAGACTACCACATGCACTACTGAACACCTGGACACACACACAGCCAGTCCTCCAGGGTGCCACATGCACTACTGAACACACACAGCGAGTCCTCCAGGCTGCCACATGCACTACTGAACACACACAGCCAGTCGTCCAGGCTGCCACATGCACTACTGAACACCTGGACACACACACAGCCAGTCCTCCAGGCTGCCACATGCACTACTGAACACCTGGACACACACACAGCCAGTCCTCCAGGCTGCCAAATGCACTACTGAACACCTGGACACACACACAGCCAGTCCTCCAGGCTGCCACATGCACTACTGAACACCTGGACACACACACAGCCAGTCCTCCAGGCTGCCACATGCACTACTGAACACCTGGACACACACACAGCCAGTCCTCCAGGCTGCCAAATGCACTACTGAACACCTGGACACACACACAGCCAGTCCTCCAGGCTGCCACATGCACCACTGAACACGGTGAAAGACATGTCCCAGACAATGAACCTGGCCCCCGGGTCCACATTGAACAACATCCACTCCATTTGTCCTTAAATTAAGGTCCCCTCACATTATAACACCCCGGCAGGTCCCCTCACATTATAACACCCCGGCAGGTGCCCTCACATTATAACACCCCGGCAGGTCCCCTCACATTATAACACCCCGGCAGGTCCCCTCACATTATAACACCCCGGCAGGTCCCCTCACATTATAACACCCCGGCAGGTCCCCTCACATTATAACACCCCGGCAGGTGCCCTCACATTATAACACCCCGGCAGGTCCCCTCACATTATAACACCCCGGCAGGTGCCCTCACATTATAACACCCCGGCAGGTCCCCTCACAATATAACACCCCGGCAGGTCCCCTCACATTATAACACCCCGGCAGGTCCCCCACATTATAACACCCCGGCAGGTCCCCTCACATTATAACACCCCGGCAGGTGCCCTCACATTATAACACCCCGGCAGGTCCCCTCACATTATAACACCCCGGCAGGTCCCCTCACATTATAACACCCCGGCAGGTCCCCTCACATAACCACCCGGCAGGTGCCCTCACATTATAACACCCCGGCAGGTCCCCTCACATTATAACACCCCGCCAGGTCCCCTCACATTATAACACCCCGGCAGGTCCCCTCACATTATAACACCCCGGCAGGTGCCCTCACATAACACCCCGGCAGGTCTTTCCACGTTATAAGACCCCAACTGGTTCAGACAGTGACACGAGTGGGGACGACTTCTCTTTCAGCCCAGAGAGACTGACAAGAGAATAGGGGCTGCTGCCGTGCCATTTGTCCACTGAAGTGAACCAGCCCCGTTAGCCCACAGTGGGGGGAAGGGGCTCCAAGGAGCACTGGAGACTCAACACTGCACTGCAGCAGAACTGGCCGACTTCTCTGCCCGTCACAATAGTGCATGCGTGCAAATTAACATGCTTGCTGTGCTGTTTATTTAAAGCCCTTTGCTGCTCTGCATGCCCCTTGAGCCCGCTGGATTGTCAATGCTGCAGCTTTCTGAGATGACCAGAGTGAGAGGCATTAAGCCTGTGGAGATGGATGTCCCAGAGTGCATTAGTGCTGAAATACTGAACGAGCTTGGTTGCTGCAAATGTGAAGCAGCAGGTGAGTATCTGTACCCCCGGGGGCCACCGCTTGGGTGGGGCTCTGCAAAAACGCTTTCAATCCCTGCCATCTCTCTCTAAAGCAGGCAGGGTGGCTGCACTAATGGAGGTGAAGCAGAAAAACACACAACCATCACACCGTTTCTCAGAAAACAGCCACTTGCACTGCCGGTTGTTGCGCTTTGTACTTAGCATAACCGCTTGATTGTACGGCAGTAAAGTAAATGTATGGGCACATTCAGAGAGCTTAATGTGGCTTATAAAAAGAAAAGTGTGTTGACAAAAAAATAATACCATTTAAACCTCTCCTTTACTTGCCTCTCACATCTCCACCTCCATTCACACAAAACCCCACATCTGTCTGCCTGGACCCTTTATGGAAAGAAATACTGTCTAGGTAACAGCTGCTGACGCCTGCGGGAGGAGAGTTGGAGGAGATATGGGAGTCCAGCTCCAAGCCACACGGCACTGAGAATGCCTGAGCAGGAGTTACACAAGCTTGGGGCTATTACTGGTGCTGACTGTCCAATCAGCAACCAGAGCCTAACAGCACTGCAGCCCTGCCAGTGTGGGGGTTGGGGGGAGTTTGGGGGTGTACCAACAGAGAAGGGCCGAGGCGGAAGAGTAACAACTGTTTCTCGACACCCGTCTCTTTCAGTCGGAGGACAGCGAGGGCAGCTGTGATGACAACAAAGAAGTGCTTTAGAATTGAGCCCCCCAACACCCCCCCCAAACTGACGTCCAGTACTGTACGGTCAGCATGGCCACAGCTCCACACTGCTAATTGACAGGGTCATTGGCCTGGACTTCCTTGAGGATCCTGGAGCGCAGACAGGCAGGAGGACAGCCGACGTAGTGACATAGCTTCAGCTATTCTGAGGCGACTGCCTTCATAGGACAGCTAGTCAGTGAAGCCCCTCCATAGGCTGTCAGTAACACATCTTCATCTTAAAGTGCCAAAACCAGCACAAATGCACCCCGAGTGCATGTTACATAAGTCGTTACACAATACTACTCACAGAGCAGAAAAATGCCATCCGTGTTCACCCCGCGTTCGTTTCAAAAGGAACAGTGTATATACATCCACGTAGCTTTCTGAGGCCTTGTTTTCAGACAACGTATCAAAAGTTTTGGTAAACATCCGTCAAATCAAATGCACATTTCAAAGCATAGAAGCCTAATAATTCACATTAACCAAGTCTGGATCGGCTATACCAGAATGGAGCGCGTGTAACACTGGCTATTAGAACTCACCGGCAACACCGCAGGATAGTACAGCCCCATCATTGTCTGGACCAGAGGGAAGAAATGCCAAGACTTTCCTCGCTGTCTCCCTATTCCCTTATGAACGTGGTCTGTTACCATCCGCTGGGAAGCACCTTCTCTCCACGTCTCTCACCGATTCAAATTCTCCCTCGTTCTCCTCCAGTGTTTCCCCTTCCCCTAACAGCACGCAGGCTGGGTCCTCTCGCTCTCTCTCTCTCGCTCACTTGCTTGCTTTCACTTGCTCTCTCTCTAGCTTGCTCTCCCGCTCCCTCTCCCCCCGCGCTCTCTCTCTCTGTGTCTTCCCCGCGCACTCTCTCCACAGCTCCCTATCCCCCATGCTCTCCCTCTCTCTCTCCACAGCTCCCTATCCCCCCATGCTCTCCCTCTCTCTCCCACTCCCTCTCTCCGCATCTCCCTCACTCCCCAGCGCTCTTCCTCCCTCCCTCCCCAGCGCTCTCCCTCCCTCCCTCCCCAGCGCTCTCCCTCCCTCCCTCCCCAGCGCTCTCCCTCCCTCCCCCAGCGCTCTCCCTCCCTCCCCAGCGCTCTCCCTCCCTCCCCAGCGCTCTCCCTCCCTCCCCAGCGCTCTCCCTCCCGCCCCAGCGCTCTCCCTCCCGCCCCAGCGCTCTCCCTCCCGCCCCAGCGCTCTCCCTCCCGCCCCAGCGCTCTCCCCAGCACTCTTCCCTCTCTCTCCCCCGCTCCCTCTCCTTTTTGACAGCTCTTGACAGTATTCTCTTCTTCCTCTGACGCGTGTCACTTCTCACTCACTACCTTCTCTGTCCGCCTCTGTCATGGCTTCTTTGCGTTCCATCCCCCCAGTTCAAACATTCCCTCCCCGTGAGCCAGGCCGGGTCCCTCCTATCTGTCAATGGCTCCGGCCACTTCCTCTCCTCTGCAGCAGGTATTGGCAGGTGAGGGAGAAAGCGTTTGGCAGCCCCAACTAGAAGATGCTTTGTTTCCCACTGTAACGCTACCCACCGCATTGCAGGTTTTGTTCATCATTTATTTATTGGATGGCAGCTTGACAGCCTCATGCTAGACATCTCACCGTCCCCATGTTCATTAGCTAGGATGGGAACCGCTTCAACCTGCTAGTCTACACACACTCTGGCGCTGGCCCGCACCTCCAGCACATGGATATTTATTACTCTGCATTGCGCTTTTCCATTTCCTACCCTACAGAATTGTTGGGGTTAGATGGGAAAGCAGTGCAGTTCCTTTGTGCTTCTTACGGCTGTTGTCTCTCCCCCCTTTCTGCTCTCCCTGCAAAACGTCAATGCCAGCATGCAGACATCTGCTGAGGTTGGCTACTACAGAGAGAGGGGGGGGGGGGTTAGAGGGGTGATGGATGGTGGTGGGGTGGGGGAGGAGCTAGCTAGGGGGTTGAGAGAGGCCGTGGATGTGAGCGGGAGATAACAGGATGGAGATAAAGGGATAAAGGGATGGAGAAAGAGAACGAGGGATGACAGGATTATGGTGTAAGTGAGGAGGATGAGAGGATGAATAGGGGATGATCTAAGGATTAACGACACAGACTGAACACACTGATAAACAGACAGATGCACGGACATATTTATTGTGCACCCCGGCAGGCACACAAACATGCTGTCAAACAAAGGTCTGCACACACACACCACACACCACACACACACCACACACACACACACCACACACACACACCACACACACCCCACACACCCCACACACCCCACACACACCACACACACCACACACACCACACACACCACACACACCACACCCACACCACACCCACACCACACCCCCCACACACCCCCCACACACCCCACACACCCCACACACCCCACACACACCACACACACCACACACACCACACACACCACACACACCACACACACCACACACACCCCACACACCCCACACACCCCACACACCCCACACACACCACACACACCACACACACCACACACACCACACACACACACACACACTTTAAAAAAAGTTCAATCAAAGCAGCAAGGAGTGGAGTATGGATATTATACACCCAGAGCTGATGCAATAGACCTCATCAATATGTTCGTGTCCATGGAATATACAATCAAATTGGAAATATAGATTTGAAGGCCATTGTGTTCATGTCTCTATAACCACCCAATAATAAGTAAGTATACTGATTAGGGTTGGATTAAGCTTTTAGCTACTAGGCCAAAATGAACAATGTTCTGCTTAGACTACCTTCCAGACAGGTTCTAACACCACACCAAGCCTGGCCAACTTCCAGATCAACCATTTCTATGACAAAAACTAAATCTCAGCCCCGGGACAAAACGAACAAAGTGGCATGAAACTAGATTTAGCTGTACAAGCTAGACTCGCTGCTGCAAAATGTGACATGTTATCTCTGCAGCCAAGAGGAGTAGCTTTAAGTCTTTAGTTGGTCACACACTAGCTGCTGCTGTAAATACAATTCTTATGTTCCCGTATGTTTGGATCATATTCCAACCTCTTCAACAACCGTATGATCCTTGTGTTGTTTCAGATGTGTCGACATATACAGTAACTGTCAAACGTTTGGACCATTGAAATTAATAGGCACGTGTGGGTCGAATGGGTTAGAGTGACCGAACCCTTGACGGGCACTGTATATATACGGGTACTGTGTGTGTGTGTGTGTGTACGTGTGTATATGTATATATGTATATATATGTAGTATATGGCCGTCTCTATCATACCAACTAACGTAGATGGCAGGGGTAGAGGATGATGGGTAGAGGATGGTGGGCAGAGGATGGTGGGCAGAGGAAGACAAATAAAACAAATTGCAGCTGAAACTGTGAGGATCTATCATGTAAAAAGAAGAAGAGCAGGACAGGCAAGCAGGCAGACAGACAGAAAGGCAGGCAGGCAGGCAGGCAGGCAGGCAGACAGAAAGGCAGGGAGGCCAACACCCCCCTCAGGTGGCTCTGCCTGAGAGCTGCACTCACATCTCCGTCATGACAACAGACAAAAGACACAGCAGTGTGCCGCAGCTCTCTCTACCGCTCCCGGGAGATAAGAGACGGTCAGATGCAGCCCTGTCTGTCACACATACGGTACTCATTACTGGAACTGATATGCCGGGAGAGCACTTGAATTTAGGAAGAGGAGGGGGAGGAGTGTGGGGGTATGTGGGATATGGAAAAGTGTAAAGACGCCAAGCAAATCAAAATGGTTCAGAGTGGAAAATGCCACAGGTTCTGCAGGCTGTGTGTCGGACCGTAATAAAAGATGAACGATGCAATAAAAGGTCAGGACTGCAATGTTTTTATTTTTCCAAAGTATAAGGTTGAAATAAGAATAATTATTTAAATTACACTATCTACTACGTGTAAAAGCTGTTTCAAAAAATAGCTCCTTAATATGTGATGGAACCAATGTCCCACTTACAACAATGGACTGGATATATATATATTTTTTTTTTAACATTCATCTGAGCTGTGATTATTTGTTTAGAAAAACAACAACATTGAAGTACACACCGGTTGTAAATCAGAACTACGCAATCCTGAGGGCAAGATGTACCGGAACATTTAATTTGACTTGGGATGCTTTTTGTTCTTATCCCTTCCTAGTGATCACACACAGCTACATTTCAAGTTGAGGTTGGGTCTATGATGTGGCCAATCTAATATTGTGAATGTCAATCTGCAGAGTTTTCTTCCCAGTAGCTTTTAATGGTCTATGCTTAGCTCTTGTTAAAAAAACACGGGTGCCGAATGGCTCTGCCAGATGCTAAATAAGCACCTAGCTCATTGCCTTCTACCTCTCACAGATGTTATGATGTTAGCTTTATGTGTCTTCCACTGTATTTTTTTGTCTTCAATTTGCCTGATTTCTTTGTGAAAGTTCTCCTAGCCTTCTCACACGTCATCAATTATTAATTGGACACAAATTCTCCTCACTTTTTTTTGTATAAATGCTTATCTGTATTCATACTATTGATTTATACATTTATACCAACTACAAAAATCTTAAAACAGAAAACCCCTGATGGAGGATCATTGGACATACTGTGAATCCCAAGACAAGTCTAAAATTTTATAAATAATTTGTAATAAAAATGCATAATAAAATAATAATTGCGTGTTTATTGATAGCTGTTCTCACTGGGATATCTAGTCAGAAAGTGAAAGTTTCCCTAAACTACTCATTGTCAGGAAAAGGCTGTCCCTCAACACTATGCTCTGAAACATGCAGATACTTGAAAAGAAGACAGAGGCCAAAAATCACTTTGAAGGAGCTACAGAGTTTAGTGTCTGAGAGTGGAGTAATGTTGCACTTGTCAACCAAATAAAAATATCTGTATAATTTCCCTGAATGAGAGGGTGGCAAGAAAAGCCGATCTGTTAGTAAGAGAGTACATTTTTTCTGTTCAGATAAATCCAAGACAGAGCTCAAAGCACTGTGTGTAGCGGGAAGCTAAAATTACCCATGTCTCAAGACAGACAATTCTTAAACTAAAGTATTGTGGTGACAGCATTACTCCACAGGAATGGTTCTTATCTCAACGGACTGGGCATCTTGTTAAAACTGAAGGAAGAATACATTGAATAAAATACAGGGAAATAATGCAAAGTAACCTGCTTAGTCTACTAGAAAACTGAAGCTTGGAAGGAAATTATGCTTTTAGCTAAAAAAATTAACTTAAGCACAAAAATCAACTAAATAAGTTATCTTTTTCATTTATATAAACTTGATTGGTGCAGGCCTGGCCTGCAGAGCAGCAAGAATGAGGAATAAAAAACTAATTCAGAATAAAAAGACAATTAAAAGACACTGAAGCCATGTAGATTTTGTTCTTACTTGGTTGTGAGATTGGTATCCAAGAAAACCTGGTGTTAGAGGGTCGTTGTTCTGAAAGACAGAGAAGCAATTTCAAATAAATTATACATTGATTTGCATTTCATTCAGCAAGATTTTTGGCTCCCAGGTGTCGAATATACAGTTAACAAGCTGGGATTAGAAGCTGTTAAAGGGAGTTCTCCAAATCTCAGCTAGTTACCTGTGTAAAAGACACCTGTCCATAGAAGCAATCAATCAATCAGATTTCAAACTCTCCACCATGACCAAGACCAAAGAGCTGTCCAAGGATGTCAGGGACAAGATTGTAGACCTAATATAATGATATATAATATTACTGTTGTCACAGTTCATCATACGTCATGTTGAAATCAGATATCGAACAGTTACAGACTCTATAAAAGCAAATACCAAATAATAGGAAAGTATTGATAAAGACTTGTATCGTTAAGCAGTCTCAATTATGGTATCAATATCAATAAAAATGTACAATCTCCATCCCTGGGTCAGATGAGACCAAAGCTATTTGGCAGCAGCTCAACTTGCCGTGTTTGGAGGAGGAAGAATTCTGCCTATGAACCCAAGAACACCATCCCTTATATGAAGTTAGACTGCTTATGAGTATAGATAAAAGGCTTTTTAGACTGCATGCGTAATATATATGTTAACTGGTGATAGTTAGACTGCATGTGTAATGTATATGTTAACTGGTGATAGTTAGACTGCATGTGTAATGTATATGTTAACTGGTGATAGTTAGATTGCATGCATAATGATGGCGAGCTCAGTTGTATATGTTAACTGGTGATAGTTAGACGGCATGTGTAATGTATATTTTAACCGGTGATAGTCAGACGGTATGTGTAATGTATATTTTAACCGGTGATAGTCAGACGGCATGTGTAATGATGCCGAGCTCAGTTGTATATGTTAACTGGTGATAGTTAGACGGCATGCGTAATGATGGCGAGCTCAGTTGTATATGTTAACTGGTGATAGTTAGACGGCATGTGTAATGTATATTTTAACCGGTGATAGTCAGACGGTATGTGTAATGTATATTTTAACCGGTGATAGTCAGACGGCATGTGTAATGATGGCGAGCTCAGTTGTATATGTTAACTGGTGATAGTTAGACTGCATGTGTAATGTATATGTTAACTGGTGATAGTTAGACTGCATGTGTAATGTATATGTTAACTGGTGATAGTTAGACTGCATGTGTAATGTATATGTTAACTGGTGATAGTTAGACTGCATGTGTAATGTATATGTTAACTGGTGATAGTTAGACTGCATGTGTAATGTATATGTTAACTGGTGATAGTTAGACTGCATGTGTAATGTATATGTTAACTGGTGATAGTTAGACTGCATGTGTAATGATGGCGAGCTCAGTTGTATATATTTACTGGTGATAGTCAGACTGCATGTGTAATGTATATGTTAACTGGTGATAGTTAGACAGCATGCGTAATGATGGCGAGCTCAGTTGTATATGTTTACTGGTGATAGTCAGACTGCATGCGTAATGAAGGCGTGTGTCACGTCACTGCCAGTAAAGATCACAGCTAGTCATCATGAGTGATTTTGTATCAAGTTGTTTTGGATCTGCTAAATGATATGTCTTAGAAACTCATGCTACAAAGACAGGCTCAAAAAGCCAACGACAGTCAGAAACCAATATGTCTTCAGATCGCTTAGGTTGCCAACTGGGTCATTGACAATTGCTTTCCGACAGCAGAATGAGCAATGTTCAATCGGAGTTGTTATAGCCGATCCATGTCAGTATTGGAAAATAACCGTGTTCCAGCAAACAGATAATGGCAATACTTTACTTCCTGTTCCTAAAGGTGGAATCGCACTTGAAAATTGACAGTAGACGTCCTTACTTTCAATAAGCTCTAGAAAGAACACAAGTACTCGTTTGCACCAAAGACAATTTAGGTTAACATTGGGATTATTGTTGGCATGAGATGCCAGAATTGTCATCATTTCCTTAACTGGCACGATTTGTTTTAGTTTTCTGTAAATTTCCAGTAAAGACCACACCACCATCTCCTCTCCAAAACCACCAGCAAGGCTAGAGGAAAAAATGAATTCAAATGTGGTGCTCATCTATCAGGTTAATTAAAGCCTACACTGGTGATCTACCCTTAAGTGCGGCAGGTACACAGCTAGGTATGCAATGTACACTACCAAAAGTGGTGTGGATATCATGCTGACTGTTGGCCTACACTCAATTGTTGTGTGAAAAACAGACAGGGTTTCCCCAGTGTCACCTGGGAAGGATGTTGTCATCTTTA
This sequence comes from Dallia pectoralis, assembly GCA_029465975.1. NCBI lineage: Eukaryota > Metazoa > Chordata > Actinopteri > Esociformes > Umbridae > Dallia > Dallia pectoralis. The sequence continues at coordinate 10,872,311 of CM055752.1, read as the reverse complement.
CACCACAAACATGTTATTAAGATGAAGGAGACTTGATGCCAGATTCGTGTCGGAGATACAAAAAAAGAAGCTAACAATTACGCGGCACATCTCACAAAAAATTATGTTAACATGCTGGCAGACTCAACCAGATAGAGCAGCTGGTGAACGATCTGAGAGCAGACTCCACCAGATAGAGCAACTGGTGAACGATCTGAGAGCAGACGCAACCAGATAAGAGCAGCTGGTGAACGATCTGAGATCAGACTCCACCAGATAGAGCAGCTGGTGAACGATCTGAGATCAGACTCCACCAGATAGAGCAGCTGGTGAACGATCTGAGATCAGACTCCACCAGATAGAGCAGCTGGTGAATGATTTGGCAGCTAGCTAGTTTCCTCATCGGATACAGCAGACAATCCCAATTGCACGGTGCAGAAAGAGCACACCCTTGCCCCGACCATGCCCCAGAATCTAGTGTTGTAGTTAATTGCTCTGTAATTACTGTTAATTCGATTATTTCTGTCGCCCCCTCCCCATTGTATCGTTTCACCCCAGCAGAAGAGCAATTAGCAATTGTTCATGGCAATGAAAAAGAGACAAAAAAACGAGCAGTATAGAACATTAGGGAAGAACAAAAACAAAAAGAAAGGATAGATGATACCCCTAGTGTTGTCTGGGTCACTAGTAGCCCACAGTGCAGGGAAAACAGGAAGTATAGCAAGACGCATGCCCTTTCAATCACCCTGAGCGGGTGGGGTAGGCACATATCTTTAAGGGAGAATGTTTTTCCATAGTGATGACGGACATGTCAGCAGCTGATTTCAAACGTCTACACTATTTCGATCACTTTCCTATCATCGAGCAGCCAAAGCTGGTGTAATGTATGGGGTTGGCTTACTGAAAATATCTCCTGCTCTTAAAACTGGTTACCTGGTAGACACTATTATATTATACTAACAACATTATTATATTTTCTATGGTACCTTTTCATAGTTCCAACATTATAGACATTATATTAAATGTGAAAACACAACCTTAATGTCAGAGACTAGTAATCTACCACAAAAAATACATACATATTATGTATATACTAATATGTATGAAAAAGGGATTACTAGTTGGGATTACCCTTTAAATGTTGAAAAAGGGATGTTGAAAAAGTAAGGCTCATTAGAAGCATTATGGTGTTAGGCACAGGCCAGCTCTCTTCTTTTTCCACACTGAACATCATCTTGTGTTTCCAAACATTGTGGTAGCTGGCAAATTAGTGTAATCTCCTCCAAGCATGTGGATAAGTAGTTCCCAGTTAAGCGAGCACTGTGATAAGTAAAAACCGTATGACAAGAGTTTGGCATCTCAAACTTTTCCTCTACTTGAATCTCCCTACAACGTAATACTGAAGTAAGTATTCTGCCTATAAATATTTATTTTGGAACAGTATCAGCACAAATACTGTTGTTTCGAGCTCAATTAAAATCTATCAACATAGATGGCCAATGATTGGGAGTTTAACAGATATATATGTGGATCCAAGTGTTCACCAAAAGGAGCATCTGCAAGATCTTGTTTTTTGTGATTAAACAACGTGCGATAATGAAATATATTTGGTGGGCTAAACACTGAAAATAGTCTTTGGCTAAATGATTAAATTAGTCCAGAATGCTCAATGAAACTTTCTGAAAAGGAGAATCTGTATGCACACAGCCCTAATAACATATTAGTTAGCTTGTCAGAAAAGAATAAGTCTTATAAGTCAAGTACAATAGCAAACATTTACCCATTACATAAAAACATGTTTTACCTTTCAAAAAAGTACAAGCTACATTATACAATAAAGAATCTATAACTAAAGTCAAACGAAAGATAAATGCAAGCTTATCCATAGCATACTGATTGAAATGCATTATTCTATTAAAAACAGCACATGTACAATGGACATTGATCAGGAACACCACAGGTCAGAGGAAAAGCCAAAATAAAAGTACATATGATTTCAATATTATTTAAATTAAATTGTCATGACAATTGTTGTAGTTGAAGAAAAAGCTTTGAATAATTATGCATGATTAGTGAATTGTCAGAGACGAACTGTAAATTGCTCTGCATGAGAGCATCTGTCAAATGACTAATCTGTAAACTGAGATGACAGTCTTTTTAAATAACTATTTTGGATTATTTAGGAGCCAATCAAGCATCCAAATGTGCATTGCATTAAACCATTTTTTTAACTTGTTCCATCACAATGTAGATTAGTTTAATCACAAATCAATTGTCACCAACAGCCAATGTTAAAAATTAACAATATAAACAATTACGTATAAACAGGCCTAATAACAAAAGTCCCATCCACTTCAAACATTGTGGGCTCAGCGCATTACTGCACATCTTTGTGCAGTCAGAAAAAAAGCTTGTTAGAAAGAGAAGATGTAGAAGTTTGTAGCACAGACTAAATTAGAATAACAACTATTTATAATCAATATTAAAACACCTGAATTCATGATTATTTTAAACACAAAAAAATATTTTTTAATTAGTAGACTATATATATTAATGAATATATTAAACAATGTTGGGGGTAACATTATTTTCACAAGTCTTTATTCCTTAACAATGACCACACATTTTTTTTAATTGCCGTCCCAGCCCTATCTTCGAGTGGAGTAATGGGTTCACTGATCATTTCAAAACTTCTGCACGAAAATGACATATATTGAAAGCTGGCAAAAAAGCATGACTGACAGTGGAACAATGTGGTCAGATTAAAAAGAAATAAAGCGGGTGCCCACGGCAACATTAAAGTAGGGTGGCGGCAGCATCATGCTGCTGGGATGATTTTCATCAGCGGCGACTGGGCATCTTCTTAAAACTAAAGAAAGAAGAAAAGACTGAAAAACCTGTTTATGTCCCCTCAAAAAAATGTTGCTTGGTAAAAGATTTATCTTTCAGTGTGACAACAATCAGGGCCAAGGTGAGAGCAATATTAGAGTAGCTCAAGAACCAAAAGGTGAATGTTCAACTGTGTTCCAGTAAAAGTATGAATCTCAATAACAATGAGAATGTGTCATGTTTGAGGATGTGAAGGATAGTATTGTAGAATCGCTTAAGAAGCTTGTACATTCCAAACATGTTGTGTTGTTTTGGTTTATACTCTATACACATTTCCTAAATTACCAAACATTGACTCTTGAAAAATACAAGCTAAAAGACAATTAAACTGCTGTTTTTAGATAATAAACAACATAAAAACAGTGTTTAATTAACCATGTTTGAATAGTCATAGATTTTTGCAAATAAAAAAGATGCACATTGACTTCAGCCAGTGTCCTGAGAAACAGGCGTATGAAGTCAAATTTTCCTTTTGTGTTCTATTATTCCCAAATAATTGTCTACAGAAAACTCTCCACATTCAGCAAGTTATGGTTCAATTCCATATTGAAAAAAGGATCTGCGAGCCCTTTAAAAAAACTGCTAAATTATTGACAGAAATTCCTTATTTCAGACATAACTCTTTTATGGTTCGAATTCATGCACATTTCTACATGCAGTACTGGTTTCATTTAGAAAATACTAAAATGTTCGAGTTCTCAAGTGTGCCAATCACAAAAAAGGTCAGTTGACAATATGTTACAATTTTAGAGACATATTGAAGAAGATTATTCTATTGTGTAAACTGGCAGACGTCAATAGCTTGAGACGCCACCTTCCAAGGTAGCCAGCCCCACTGGAGTTTCGCATTTGTAAAAACAATACTGTGCTGTGCACGTGAATATTGCTGGATTTTCCCACAATTGACAGCCATAATGTTCCAAGCCATTATGAAATAATTATGCAAACCAAGATAAATCTATATAGCGTTTTAACCTCTCACTCTCGGAATGTAAACAAGCCCCCAGGATGCAATTGTGACAGAACGCAGTAGATACACTGTCTGGACACTCCATGCTTATTACACTCAACGAAATGAGCCATGGTGTTGGTAACGGGATGGACGGAGTGAAAGGCAGACAGTAGAAGAAAAAATGCCGAGACTGAACACATTTGACTGAGCACATAAAGAGAACATAGGCATCATCTACTTCCAGACTGCTATGGGATGCTGTCTGGACTGTACAGGTTATGTAGTGTACATGACCCATGATGCCAGAGGAGAGATCAGCGTTATTTTTCCCAGTAGTGTCCGGGCTAACTCTCCTGCTCTCCCACATAAAACAACCATCTCTTTGTCTCCTGCTTTCCACTTCCTGTTTCATCTGGAACCAATTTTCCACTCGTGCCTCGTCCCCAGGGGGAACGCTCTTCTCAGAGCGCTGCGTTAAAGAGCAAGCACCGTCAAAAAGGCCAGGGTGGTATTTAGTAACACACGCTGTAAAACAACTACAGTCTTCAACAACAGTACAATGGAGGACCGATCAAGATGACAATGTAAAATGTCATGAGTTTGTAGCCATAAGTGCGAGGTGGATTGAGAGCAGTTCTAAACGGCATCATTTGAAACAGCAAATCTTGTGAAATAATGAGGCTACAGTAAAAGAAAAAGTATTTTTTTTTTTAAACAGTTGTTCTTGTGTAAAGGCAATATGAACTTCTAATGTGGGAGGAGTTGTGGGTAGAAGAGGGGGAGTGAGAGGAAAAGAATTTGGTAACATCTGGAGTCAATCTGTCTGGAGGAAAGGGGGAGGGTGACGAAAGAACGATGGAGAGAAGAGAAATAACAACAGGGAACAGATGAAAATAAGGAGAGAAAGACAGGGGTAAAAGAATCTGGGGATTAAGAAAGTCTAAGACAAACCCAAGAAGGAAAAAAAAACGACCAAAAAGAAGAGACCAAGAAATGGAGACAATGACTCATACCCCAAGAATGGCACACAACTTATATTCCCTAAAAGGGTGGGGGTAACAGGGTTTAGAACTTGATACTCCCTTCAAACACACACACACACTTTTTCCCAACGGCCAGATGTCTATGGCCAACTGTACAGTACATTACAATCAGGTCCACTTTGCATCTGAAAAGTTTCTCAAGCTTTTATTATGCTAATCTAAAGTCCTGACCCACTGTTCCATGCAGATACAGACAGCCGTCTAACACGCAGCCGTCTAACACGCAGCCGTCTAACGGGCAGCCGTCTAACGGGCAGCCGTCTAACGGGCAGCCGTCTAACGGGCAGCCGTCTAACGGGCAGCCGTCTAACGGGCAGCCGTCTAACGGGCAGCCGTCTAACGGGCAGCCGTCTAACGGGCAGCCGTCTAACTGGCAGCCGTCTAACGGGCAGCCGTCTAACGGGCAGCCGTCTAACGGGCAGCCGTCTAACGGGCAGCCGTCTAACGGGCAGCCATCTAACGGGCAGCCATCTAACACGATACCAGCCACTTTCATCATAATTACACACATATAAAATGAATGGGGTAGCCATGAGGTGTGGCTGGCTGCCTGCTCTGAAGGCCTGGTGCTTCAGAATGCAAGCTTGAGAAACACAGGAATATACAGCAACTGTCTGTCTGTACAAAAGGGGCGTATCTCTGTTTTTCCCCTCTCCTACTTTCTATTTTCGGAAAACTGAAGAAATGGGTAAAAAATGTGAAATAAGTGCAGAATAGGGAGGTGGGTAAAATTACATGAGGTCAACAGAAGGTAAAAAAGTGGTGGTGTAGGTAGGTAGAGGGGATGGCGGGGGTGGGGCAGAACGAGGGTGATCGGCTGCAGGGGGAGGAAGGGAGGGAGGGGCAGAGGGGACAACAAAAGGAGGAAGAGCAGTACAGGATGAATAAACGTTACCGTTTACAGGGAGAGAAGGATGGGGGCAGAGATGGAAGTACATAGGACAGTATGGATCAACTGGGAGGTGACAACAACAACCAATGTTCAGAGTCAATGTGAGAGGGTCCAGTTAAATAAAATGTGGCACAGTCCAGGGGAGAGAACTGTTCTACTGGGCAACGTCTGCAAGAGGACTTTGAGCTTATCTCAAAAGGGTGAAAGGTCAAGGTTAACGCCGCTGCTTTCGCTCAAAGTTCGATGACAATCATTAAACAGATGCGATTAGAGAAAGTGAATGGATGTCCATAAATGCACATACTTCACTCAGTCTGGTTTTAATTACACAATTGGAATTATTATTTTCAGACTCATTTGGTACCTTTGAGGCATAATATTTGTGCAAACTGGTACCATCCTAAAAGTTTGTTTATATGATAGTGTCTCCCATTAGCACAAACAGTGACAGGTCAGGGCGACGGGACACAGTGACGGGACACAGTACACAGTGAGGGGACACAGAACACAGTGAGGGGACAAAGTGAGTGGACACAGTGACGGGACAAAGAACACAGTGACGGGACACAGTGAGGGGACACAGAACACAGTGAGGGGACACAGAACACAGTGAGGGGACACAGAACACAGTGAGGGGACACAGAACACAGTGAGGGGACACAGAACACAGTGAGGGGACACAGTGAGGGGACACAGAATACAGTGAGGGGACACAGTGAGGGGACACAGTGAGGGGACACAGTGAGGGGACACAGTGAGGGGACACAGTGAGGGGACACAGTGAGGGGACACAGTGACGGGACACAGTGACGGGACACAGTGACGGGACACAGTGACGGGACACAGTGACGGGACACAGTGACGGGACACAGTGACGGGACACAGTGACGGGACAGTGGAAACCTTCAGTGTGGGGGTTGGGACGTTTGTCATCTAGTCCGAGCACAATGACATTCTATGGACCAGGAGTCAATTAGCAATCTGGAAATATGCCTTAGGGGAAGAAGGGAGGGAGGGGGGATTCAGGAGGGGGGCTGTAGAGGATGCTTTAAACAAAAGCGATACAGGAGATTAGAAAATTTAAATATTTAACAGGCCATATTGTTGCACCAAAGATGATGAGTCAACCATATCCTTCACAACTAAATCCAAACTAGTATGACAAAGCATCACCAACTTCCTGTCCTAATGTCTCTTCTGAGTCAATCAAACCTCACCTAAACCATGCACACAATGTTGTCTTTAAATACCTCCTACTATTGCGTGTATTCTTTTGTCTGCTATTTGAAACCCTTTCTTATATCCTCTATTCCCTCTCTGTTCTTCTCTCCCTTCAGTGGGTGGATTTCCAGACTAGCCTGGCACAAAACAGTGGGCGCTCAATAAAACTGATCGGCTGTAAGATCGTAACATGCCCCTGTCACTTTTACATCACATGCAGGTAACATTTTCTCATCACCATTTAGCCGGAAAATGGCGTGACACACACCACCGGCCTATTTGTCATTGCAATAGGTCAGCAGCAGTACCAACTGAAGCATTTGCCCAATCCCAGAAGTAAATTATCCACATCTGACCCAGAACCATGGCTGACTGCTGCTTCAGAGAGAAACAGATCCTATCAATGATGCTCTGCTGTACTACAGATAGACATGGTGTGTGTGTGTGAATACACTGGTTATCAGAAGAACAGATAGTCGAGCACTGTCTCTACACTGTATCAGCAGTCCAGTCAGAGAGCGGGGCCATATCTGGAGGCAAGGTATCCCCAAGCCCCTACCTACCCCCTTATTCGCTAAAAGGGGTCTGTTCTTTGTCTCTCTCATAATGACCCCTCCCCCAACCCCAGGCTCTCCTCTATGTTTAACACCTAGCTTCAACCCAAACCAGCCAGGCCGGCAAAAATGACTATACCTACGCTTAAGCTTTGATGTGATGCCCAACATAATAAAGACAGGAATATCCCAATGTGTCCATAAGTGCAGGGCACTGCCAGGCCCATGCGTGCGTTCTGACTGTTTGCTGACTGTGTTGCTGTGAGATATCATATTACATTTGTCACATCCAGATCAACATGGCCAACACAACCTTTTGTGCCTAGATTGTGAATCTAGTGCACGTTCGTTACTGCAGTTGCTGCAATGAGGCATGCATGCAATTGATGAGTAGGCCTGCTCATCTGCAGCAATATGAACCGAGGATTTTCTTGAAACAATAGGCGTCGCATATCCGACTGGAAGGACACGGTTGGACGCGTTACAATGTCGCACACACACTGAAAGGTAAACAACACATGGTCTTTAAAAAACAGCATTTTGTCTTAATGTGAAGTGTACCTCCTTACCTGTCCAACGTCCCCGACTCCCACAGCCCCGTCTATCCGTGGCCGCTTGCATTCAGCTGCTGCTAATTCGGTCAAAGCTGCAGCTGTTTGCCCGTCGGGCTCCGGATCGCCTCGCTTCATTCCTCGGACTCCTGCCGACGGACTCCCGGTCGTGTTCGCGTGCGGTCCGGTTGCCGTATCAACGTCCCTCTCCCGGTCCATCATTCCCCGAGTAACGGGTAGCATTATAGATGCGACGTCGGTCGACATTAACATTGGACGGCAGGCAGTCAGTCTCCACTCACAAGTAGCCTTATTACACACGTTTTACCTCGGACTTGTTCCCTGTGCTTCCGAGTCCTCCTGGTCTGCGATACGAACAGCTATTCCTTTAATAATGTGCAAATAGCGGATTGTCCTCTTGGCCAAAAATAATGTATTTTACACAGCAAGGTTGTTATTGTCTAATCAAGAAAGAGCACCGTGGCCATGTGTAGCTCGGCACATTTCACACGATTAGCTATAACCTTCAGAAAAATACGGTCACAATAATAAAATACGTGAAGGAAGCAGGTAGCGAAACACACGAATCCCAATTCCCTGTTAGCGATAATTAGCTAGCTAAACATTCCGCCGCTGGCTAACCTTTTTCCTACTGAATATGGAAAATGTTAGGAATTTTTTATTATTAATATATTTTTTCTTGACCTTAACCTCTGGTTCGTTCGCTTCCAATAAATATCGCCTGAAATAGTGAATAACCTCGGTTTACTTCTTGCTGCTGTTTCCAGTAACCGTTCTTTCGCTCCCGTGTTCAGTGAATTCTACTGGCGCGTGCGCGTGCACCCATAGAGACGCGCGCGAGGAACGCGGTTTCCTCTCCCGAGACCGTCCCGATTTGGTTTGTGTGGAACGGGCCTCGGCGCATAATATGCACTGATCTGAGGTCCGTGTCTTATCTTACACGCTCTGAGGTTACGACAGGGGTACGACCCGCAGACTGGTCCTAGATCTGTACCATAGACCTCTTACTTCCCCTGTCGTTTGTATTCACTCCTGCACTCCCATCCTATTTTTTTTTAACTATAACCATTCACATTTAGCCGGGGCACCTTCACTCCATTATTAAGATTGTTTGTCATTACAGACCGACCACACGGCAATTCTATTTAGACTAAACATTGTATGATTCCGTTTAAGATGTTGCAGTAGTATATATTCCATGGTGATATATTTGTATGTATTTATAAAATGATGTTAATGCTGCGTAAACCGTTTTTGTGTTGTGTTGACCGACAAATCATATAGTGGCATGAATTGGTTTGTCTAATAAAGTTGAGGGGTGTGTGCACATATCAATGTCATATCCATTAGCCAACAATCTACAATGTGCTAGAAAATACGCATGACAATATTAGACACGTGGCGGAAATAAACAAAACTAAACTACCTTAAACAGTAGATTTACAGGACTTGAATAAAAACATGTTTTGCTAATAGCGCGACGCCTGGTGGCTGTAAAGCAACTTCATTACCGTCGACGCAAGTAATAAGATAACCATTTTATTAAACAGAGAAAGGTCAGATGCACTGCCTCTCTTAATTATTTGATATGTTCACTGTGTCTATAACTCAATTATAATATTTTTTTGTAATTAGTATCATGTTGTTTGACAAGATCATCCATTAAGAGGTTAAAATGATCACATTAAGATGCTTCCCCACCTTTTGTTAATATTCATGGAACGAGAAAGTATATATAAAAACCTAATATTTTCAACCAATTATTTTAGCAGTGGTCCATAAAAGGCACTGTGTTTAATTTGAATTCCCAAGTTAAAAATGGCAACTGATACAAAAAGATAACATACAAAGTTATAGTATTTTTGTGGGGATTTGTATGGGTCAAGCATAATAATTTAAATGTGTATTAAAAACAAAACTATCACAGGAGAAAGAAACAGGATGAACTTATTGTCCAAGGTGTGCAATGAACCAATTCAGCCTCTCTGTCACCTGTGTGATTGCTCCTCCACTGTCCCTTCAGCATCGGTGCTTCAGAACACATTATTGCAGCCACTTTGTAGTGGGTCTTCATCAGTGCTCTAGTCCACTGTTTAGAAGCCACTGAACCTGCCATCAGGTCATTGAATTGTCTGCTTTAGCCCAGTAGGTAGGAAAGCTGTAAGCCCGGTCTGTCCTGTAATGCCATGGTATCATTTGGGGGCCATGGACTCTATTGATCATCGAACAAAAGGGTGAAAACAGTTGGGTCTGATCAGGTAAGACGCCAACACATTTTTTGTGAGGCCAGGGACAGACAGAATATTATGTCATGTGTTTGAACCTAAATAAGCAATTCAATATTTTATTTTTAACAATTGGTCATGGATTTGTTCTTGATAGGATAATCACTGATAACATTTAATTGTGTCTTTTTCAGTCAAATGTGTTCAGCTGACAAAAGTGTGCTTTTTGCTACCCCATAAACACATTGAAAGCTAAACGTGGACATTTTATTTTGGTTGACGATTGATTGTCTGTAATTTGACAATTCCCTCTTTTTGTACGGTGCAGTGGATTGTCATGCATATTGACAAAGTGCAGAATGCCCGTACACCACGCATCTTTACCAGCAAATGCATAAGCATTTTGTTAATGTTGTTTTTTTTGTAGTGATAAATCTGCTTTGCAAGGCAAAGGAGTGGGTGGCAGTGCAGAGAAGAGCACTTTAATTCGATTTTTAATTTAAATAATCAGCAGGTAATGAGATCTAGCTCATTTAGGAAACTGCTTTTCTGGTACTCCAGGCCTTTTGGTGGTCTCTGAGTCCTGGAGGTTGGTGGCTGGAAGGGGTCCTCAACAGGCTGGTGCTGGAAGGGTAGCTGCAGCAGCTCCAGGGCTTTTGCTGGCCCTGGCTGCAGCCCAGGAGCAGTGGGCGGCGTCTTCTGAGGCTCCAGGGACTTGGGTGGCGCTGGACCCACAGGTGGCTCCACCCGACGCTTCCCTCTTAGCACCGGCGTGGATGATGTTCTTTCACCACCTGCTGGCTAGGTCGTAAACAATGAGACCCGTGCATCACCATAATCCTGTGCTGCTACACAACCTCACCACTCGTGACAGGACTGAAAAAATTACATAAGACAAGTTGGTTCTACTTGGAGTGGAAGGAACACATACAATGTTAGATTGGCCACCTCAGAGCTAAGATAAACTGTGTGGGATTTTTTGAACAAAGAAAAAAGAAAACTTGAAAAAATTGTGACAAATCTACAAGAAGCTTCAGTTCATCACAGGACTTCTTGAAGAAGTTAAACATCTGACCATAAAAAATATCAGTTCTTTATCAATTTATCAGTTCTCAGAAGGGATCACACAAAATACTGACTTGTTTTCAAAGTTATTGATACTTTTCATTGTATTAAAATGTATTTATGTTTACTTTTTACAATTTTACTGTACTACAGTGGTATTTAAAGTCCATATTTGCAGGGGCTATGCAATGGGGAGCAAACTCTTTCAGGGAAGCGATGGGCTGGATATAGTTTGTTACTCTTACATATTGCAGGCTATGCTACCTATTGTTGCCCATTGTTAACGATACAGGACAGGAGACCTATAGGCTTCTCTATGGTGACCTAATGGTTAGTTTAGGGCGATGGGTTGTCGATGTGTTTATATGTTGGGTTTTGGTGACTCCCAATTTGGAGGCAGTTGCACTGTGTTGTGTCTAGTTGGGATTCCTATTTAATAAACAGCTATCACACTAGGTTAGAATAGCTGTGTGAGTTTTGATACTGTGTAGTTGGTGTGTAATGCTGATCGTCAGTTTCTTGTTTTGGTTTTACTACAGTGTGTTTTATGTTCTGCATGATCATTTCCGTCCAGTATGCTTGTTTAATGCCAATACTGTTATGGAAAAATAAATGATGTTTATTGAAGAGAGGGTGGTCAGGAGGTGAGGAATAAACAAAACTGTTTGAGGGTGGTCGGACAGCAATACTAAGTGCAGTTCTGGAAACAAGGGGAAAAAATAGATTAGTCAAAAAATAACACTAGCAAGTGAATTCACAGAGTAATTCAAGAGTATTCTTGGTCTAGTCGTGTATAGTTACCACTGTCACGGAAGCAACGATCTGACGAGGAGTGGCTGGAAAACCGGGGTAGATATAGGGTTAGTTGATGAGTTGATGGGTGGCAGGTGTGCAGGATCCAGGCATGGCAGGAACACAGCAGGACCAGCAGGGGGTGCAAAGAAACCCACAGGGAAACATGTCTGTGGCCATAACAGATACCCGATGTGTCGGTATTAGTATTGCTCAGTTATAGAGCATACTGTTTTTCCTAGTTTGTTTGTTGCTGTCTGTAATAAACAATCAACCCAAGGCTCATGAATCCTGCAGGACCTCTATCCACTCTTGTCAAGAGGTCATCGGCAGCCTCGGGTTTTTCCTAGCCGCCGTGTATCAACTTGTTCAACTTGTTTCTTGTTCAACTTGTTGATGTGTGCTCTGTCGGATTCAGGCTGGGTGATTGTAAAAGCACTTTGTGACAACTTTGTTGTAAAAAGGGCTGTATAAATAAATGTGATTGATTGATATGGTGGAGGTCGTGAGTCCCCACAGCCAATTCCCTGCCCTGACCCAGTCATCAGTCCAGTACCTCCCATACCTGGTCTCCAAGCTGGTTCCCAGTAGCAAGCCACTATGGCCGCTTCCCGGCCCTGAGCCTCCAGTGCTGGTCCCCCGCAACCTCAGCCAAAGTGGTTTTCTTAGGGGTTCCTGTTGCTATCCCCAGAGGGGTGGGACGACGACCCTCTGCTGCCACCGCCACCAGAGATGTCTGAGGAAGAATCCCAGTGGCCACCTATTTGATATGAAATACTATCTTTACCTAAAACCCAATTCGTAATGAAGACATTCCATCTTAAGGACACAAAAAAGAAATTCTAATCATTCAGCCCTTAAGCTGATTACTTAAGACTGAAAGGTACAGGCAGCAGTGTCATTATCAGTGTCCTCCGGGGGGTCAACCCCAACCCCTATTCTGACTGATCCAAGCTGTAAGGCTAAATAAAAGACTCTCTATTTGTGAATGAATTGTAAAATATGTGAAAAGTTTACATATGAAATGTTTCATGGTTTATTTTCACACTTAAATCTTAACTTGTGAAATGTGATGAAATTGTATTGTATGATAACCACTTTACATCTCGAAAGATTAACTTTAGTCGTCCTAATTATTATTAAGCTGTCTCGAATATTGAATGTATTTTTCTGGTATTTAATTGAGAGATTGTGCAGAAATTGGATGCTTGTAACACACTGACAGCAGAAATATGTGACCTTGAGTAAACGGCTTGATGTGGGTCTAGTTTAAGAGACCTATAAAGAGGAAGCTGAAAAGGAAAGAGTGCCAATGATTTTAAGTCGTGACTCGTGAAGAATATGAGTCTGTCTTTGGTGGGACAAGCACTGAAAGTATTATTTCAGAAGAATCCATAAAATTAGACAACCTGTCAATCACAAGCTCTAAGGCTTCTAGTAAGCGAGCAGATGCAAAAGCAGATCTCGCAGCCAAATTAGAAGAGGCAAAGTCTATTGAAGTGATGCAAGCTCAACAAGCCAAACTTATTAAGCTGGAAAGTGAATGGAAACTCCATGAGTTACAAATATTGATAGAAATGAAACAGAAAAAAGCAGAAGTGGAGTTGAAGTTAGAAGAGGAGAAAAGAAAGCTAAAAATGTTGCAAGCGACCATGGATGTGAAAGTGGCTGCTGCTCGAGTAAGGACATGCAAAAAACTGGAAGGTGATGTGGTAGGAGGACCTAATACAGCCTCTGTTGATAGAACCACTATCTCTCAGGAGAGGCACGGAAGGCTGTGGAAGGATTCTTTTACCGGAGCTCTGAGGATGCATATGAGGGTGCTTGGGCAGTTTTAAAGGACAGGTTCGGAAATCCATTCATTGTGCAGAAAGCGTTTCGAGATAAGCTGATGAAATAGCCTAAAATTAGTCCTACTGACTCCCTGGCACTTAGAGATTTTGCAGACTTCTTAAAGAGCTGTGTAGAAGCTATGCCCCATGTCAAAGGATTGGCCATTTTAAATGATTGTGAGGAAAATCATAAACTCTTGAAAAAATTACCAGACTGGATTGTTCGCATGGACAATCATTGCAAAGGCAATCAACCACAGTAGCAGGATGTGTGGTACAGTGCATCTGCCAGAGATGGTTGATGCAGCCACAGCCAGTACCTAAAGATGTAGAATTAACACGGAAATCAGACATGGATGGAGCCGAATTGTAGTGGAGCAGCTTGATGTATCTGGAGAATATCGAATCTTCGGACACTTTACTAAGTTCGTGCTGAAGGAAGCCCGTATAGCCTGTAATCCTATCACTTCTTCCCTCTTGAGCTTCAGCTCAGTAGATGAAAACTTCCGAACCGGTTCCCAGTGAATCAATTCTTTGGAACCGTTAGTGTACCTGCTTAACGATTCCGCTTATCGGTTCGGCTCGTTGCAAATGTGTCATCATGACCGTCACACACGCGCTGCGCATTTTGGTTACGCTGAAGCGATCTAAAGTGTGGTTATATTTCACTCGAAAAGACGCCAATGCAGTCATTTGCAACAGTTGTAAAAGTTTAATTTCGGCAAAAGGGGGAACTACCTCCAATATGCAGAAGCATTTGGCCACACAGCACGCAATCCGTTTGCAGGACTGTCGCGTGTTTTATTCTCTACTACTCAGCGACCCAACAACAACAAGTGAGTCAAGCAGCAGCGGAGCTAATGAGACGGCATCTGCTATAAATGCCAAAGGTAACTTGTCTATTTAGTTAATGTGAGCGCCATTTCATTGTGTAAACTTTTACTATACGGATAAAAATCTCTATTGTCAATCATTTGCCCAAGTTGATAGTTGTGGTCTTTACAGAAGACTTCTTTTTATTGTGTATGTCAGTTGAGTTGAATTTAGTTTCATGTTGAATATTCCCAAAGGAACAAGCTCTTCCTTGACTGTTTACCGTCTGTGTTTTTGTTTTTATGGCACTTAAGTGGCAGTTTTATTTATTTTTTTGGCTGGACCAATGAATGTGAAAAAATCTATAGGTCCCTGGACTTTACTTTGTAGCTCACCTACTTTTAGGTTTGTTCTGAGGTTGCTACACATAATTTGTGTATACTCTGAGTATGTGCGGTGTTCTTATCAGATATTAAAGCGAGTTAATACAAACAAACAAATTTGTAATAATTTCCTCACCCAATGAGAATCGATAAGAGAATCGATAAGGAATCGGATCGATAAGCAATATCGATAATGGAATCGGAATCGTTAAATTCTTATCAATTCCCATCCCTAAGAGGACAAAGGCCCTCCGTACAAGTGCCCACACAAAATATCCTGAATTAAAGTGAGAAAGTTTGTCTCCCTTCAAACCAAGGCTACAATGTCCTGTCTGTAAGGATGAGCTGCACAGCATTGCTAAGTGCCCAGTCTTTGCTGCCAAGTCGACAGGAGATAAGAGGGTGTTCATAAATCAACATTATCTATGCTTTGGATATCTATGTAAGCGACATATAACTAAGGATTGTAAAACGCGGCATATGTGTGCAGCCGGCGCCATCCAACTTGTTTGCAAGAAGAGAGAGAGAAGAGATCGGTTGAAAAAAAAGAGAAGTTCCACTTCTGATTCCACAGAAGGAGAAGTAAAGCATCAAGTTAGCGAAGTTTTGTCCCATGCAGTAACCCAGAATTATTCTGCTACCTCGAGTATTGTTCCGGTTTTCTTGTCATCTATGAAAGAACCCCAGAAGGAAATTCTTACATGTGCTCTTCTTGACACCCAGAGTGATTCGTCTTTTGTCTTGGAAGACCTTGTCAGAGAGCTGGATGTAGTTTCTCAACCTTTACAGTTGAAGGTTAGTACAATGACTGCTGTTGACACCATTATAACCAGTCAAAGTGTGTGTGGTTTGCTAGTTCGAAGCTTAAATTCTGAAAATCACATACAGTTACGGCAAGCATACACTCGTGACTTTATTCCTGTTATGTCTTGCATACCAACCAGAATCACAGCATTGCAGTGGCCTCACCTCAAGCATCTTGCAAATAACTTCCCATCTCTTCAAGACTGCGCAGTGGGACTGTTGATTGGCAGTGATTGTCCTTCCGCTTTAGCTCCCCTTGAGGTCATCACTGGTGGTGAGAATGAACCATTTGCACATAAGACCGAGCTGGGATGGAGTATCATAGGAACAGCTAATCCCCACTTGGATAGGCAGGGAAGCCAAAGATTCGTACATAGGGTTGCAGTGAGAGAGATGCCAGTTCCCTCTGCCGCAGACATCTTGAAGGTCCTGGAGTCTGACTTCAATGAGAGGAATTCTGAGGGTATATGTGTCAAGACGATGTGCGCTTTATACAGATTCTTAGTTCAAACATTCAGCAGAAAGAGGACGGTCATTTGGAAATGCCTCTCCCATTTAAAGGCCAAAATCTGCCATCATTACCTAACAATAAGAAGCTGGCTATAATTCGTTTGCCCAATAAAGCTTGTCCAACAGCAAGCATTCAGTCAAGAGATAAAGGCACTTGAAAAAGGAGAGTCTTCCATGTTCTAGTCAACTTTTTAGCCTTGATCCCATTCTTAAAGAGGGCATACTGTGTGTTTGTGGAAGATTGAAGCATTCATCGCTTGGTGAAGAATTTAGGCACCTGCACATTCTACCCAAAGACAGTCATATCACCCAGCTTGTATTGTCGCACTATCATTTACAAGTATGCCATCAAGGTCAAAGTCAAACTCAAATGGAGCTTAGAGCAAATGGATTCTGGATCATCAGTGGCAGCAAGTTGGTTGCGAAGCTGATACACAGGTGTGTTCAGTGCAGGAAACTGAGGAGCCCGGTAGAAGAGCAGCGTATGGTTGAGCTTCCTAAAGAGCGTATTGAAGCATGCTGGTGGAGTTTGGGAGCGCCAGATACGCACTGTGCAATGTGTGTTGGATGCTACTTTATCTCAAAGTCTAGGTAGGCTTGATGATCCCTCCCTTAGGACACTCCTTTACGAGGCCATGGCCATTGTTAATAGCCGCCCACAGTAGATGGAATAAATTATCCCAACTCTCTTGAACCTTTAACGCCTAATCATCTTATCCTAATGAAGTCAAAAATTGCTGTTCCGAGGATGTATACGGTACAAAGCGATGGCGCCGAGTTCAATATTTGATCAAGCAGTTCTGGAGTCGATGGAAGAGGGAATACCTCCAGAACATTTCCACACGACAGAAGTGGCACGTGTCCCGGCACAATCTCAAAGTGAATGATGTGGTTATCGTAAAGGAAGACATCCTCCCAAGAAACCAGTGGCAGTTGGGGCGAGTATAGTGTACACCTTCTTGGATAGTGATGGCTTAGTACGAAGAGTCAAAATACGGGTTGGAGAACAGAATTCAGGAAAGCATCAGTTTCCATCTATGCCTTCTGTTATAGAGAGGCCCATTCAAAAGTTGGTGTTGCTTCTTGAAAGTGAATGTTCATAAAGTACGTTCACATACATACAGGCACAGACAAACATGCATACATAACCCATCACATTAACTTAGCTCAATGCGTATTTGCACAATTGTCCAATATTGGGATAGTAAGTGGTCTATAAGATCTTAAGAATCATGTATGATTTATTTGGTGTCGCAATTATCATGACATGATTGGTGGGAGTGTATAGGACCACTTTGGATTTAATGTATGCTGTTTATTTAAATGAAGTATGGGTTGGGTTATGGACTAAATATTTGTATAAATATATATGTGACGAATTCGAATCTATTTGATTTATATTTTGTTTGTGCTTTAATGTAATTGGTTTGTGATTGACCGGAAATTTGGTGCACCTGTGAGTTTGTAATTTTGTCCCTTTGTTGGCATCGCAGTTTGTATAAGATATAATGGTAGTTGTCAGGTGAACGACATACAGCTGGGTTTGAGCCTATAGGGTTTATGTGACTGAAGTTAGGATTCGTATATTGTTTGCATTCCTTGGTGAGCACAGTGAGGTACAATATGTTTTCTTTATTATATTGTTTGCACACGTTTATTTTGCTGTAATTCATGTCTGTCACTTTAAATGTTTGCCTCAGAATGACGTTTCTAATCGTGGAAACAATGAGTGTGTGAAATGTTTGTTTCAATGCAGTTTTCACAGTGCTAAGGTGATAAACACAATACATCTGAGCTGACAAGGATCCTTAAGTTTTGGGCAATATATTATATATATATGTATATATATGGTTTTTGAAGTCATGGCAACCTACACCAATCAGAGTGGGCTTCAGGTATCAGGAAGATCGCTAAACACAACACTACAATGAACCCGCAAATGTTAAGCTTTTACAGGATTTGCAACAGCACTAAATAATGGATAGTTTGTGTATTGTTGCACATATTCATGATCTTGCAGATGTTAACTCCTGGGTTCAGTACAAAGGAGACCCACAGAGGCATTATGAAGCCCAGCCCAGAAGACCCTGGAGTTGCTTGAAATTCAACTTAGTGAAGAACTCATTGCAAAGGCAAGCAACCACAGTAGCAGGATGTGTGGTACAGTGCATCTGCCAGAGATGGTTGATGCAGCCAGTACCTAAAGATGTAGAATAAACACGGAAATCAGACATCACATGTGTCAAATGTGACATGTTCCTCTGCTTAAACAAAATGTAACCTGTTGGTTATGGTGTCTATAGTAAAACTACAAGGAACAAATACAGTGGGGTGATGTGTTGCATAATGGATGTAATGAATGTTTAAGTTATGCTGTTATGTCATAAATTTTATCAAAATACAGTAGCAAGTTATTACTTAACAATTGTTTAATGCATCGTTTTAAAAATTGACAACATTTTTGAAGTTCTGTGTCTGGGCGTGCCCTAGGACATTGTGAGGACCTGAGGTCTATCCCTCCCTCTGTCCCTCTCTATGCCAGTATTGGCACTTCCCCCTGTCAGCAGAGAGACAATCAAGGACATTCACTGCACCTGAGACTTCTCCGCACCTGTGTTTGGTTGGGCATTTAGCCCCTGTATTTAACCCTGCCTCATTCTGTTGGTGATTGTGGGATCATTGTTTGTACGTGTTGGATGTACGTACAGAGGGACGTTCCTGTGTTCTCCTGTTCGGAGTTTCTGATCGTTACGATCGTGTGTTTGTTGCTTTCGTGAGACCCGAAGTGTTTTCGGTATTAGTCTGAGTCGTTAAATAAAGACTTTATTATAGTATTCTCTGCGCCTGTGTCCGCTTCCTGCTACCTGCTACCTGCCTGTGAGCCAGACGTGACAGACATACTATATTATCCAAATAATACATTTGTTGTAATCATAACTCTAAACAATTAAAACATTTAATAATTAGAAACACTTTTGAAAATGATTTCCACCTGGAACTCAGGAGGTATGCACGGTAAGTTTTGTTTCCTCATCACTTCACTGATCCAACATTACTTCAAGTCTCAAACTGAACAAATGGGTTAGGGTTAGAAAAAAACATATTTTTTTTACATGTCCGAATTGTGTTTTTGGAGTGAATGTAAGTGTTTTCATGGTGACATTCTCTTTCATAGCTGATTACCGTTATATAGATATTTTATTTTACTTTTTTTTACCCAAGGTTTCATTTCTCGGTTGAGTTGCATCTACCGACCAATCAAAAGACGTATTCTGTCCAACCATACGGGTCTGAGTATAAATGAAGTGACAATTTCGTTTAATTCGCACTCTCCATGTGAAAGAAACGAATCTGCAGGCTACTAATCCAGGTAGTTTTCCTTTTGAACAATTATTGAATTTTGCTCATTATATTTCACTCTGCATAATTGGTTTCATTGTAAGTCATGCAGGATGGTTCATAAAACAATACTTAATTTGAAAATGGCTATGTAATACATTGTCGCTACCATAGGCTATGTAATACTGTTCATTTAATCACAAACGTGTTAATATCAATTTGTTTTTTTTGTCTCAGAACTATTTTTCCGACATTCTGTGTATCACGCCTTTGCGAACTATAAAAATGGCACTGGACGGATGTGGTCAGATTTACAAGTATATCCTCATCATTTTCAACATTATTGTTGCTGTAAGTACCCATTATCTCAAAGTTTACCTGTAGGTCCTCCAAACCAATTGTTTTTTTTTCAGCTTTAAATGTGTGAGTGACTATGTATATCTGCAAATTCATTATATTAAAATGAACCTGGATAATATTTAGCCTACTAGTTGGAGTACAATAATAGCAACGATTAAAAACAGTTTCTGGTCGAAATACGTTCGTTAAAATGGAATAACAACAGGAAAACCAAAAAACAGTATTTAGTATCTAATCAGCTGGTACCGATATAGATACTAAAGTAATGCAGTCTTTTTAAGTCTATAGGCAGTCAAAGGTTATTAATCATTATTCAATAAATGAGCCACTATTATCTTCAAACTGATTACATTAAACAATTTATAGTTTCTATACTTCCTAATTAAACATACTTTGGTTACAGTTTTTCGAGAGCCCGAATTTCCATCATTAAATAATTATTAAGCGAATATCATGAAGTGTGATTTGGGTTACGAAGTCGTTTGGATATTCGATATTGGATATTCAACGGATTCGGAGCCCGAGGTCGGGTTTTCACGCAAGCACCCACACTACACCCCGGTGATCGTTATGTAGTGTTGTGAATCAACTAAGTTGCTCCAAAGCTGTGTTTCACACTTTTTTCCTTTTCCCATATTGGTGAGTAGCTACTGGAGTCAGTATCCTGAATCACCATGGTACACCTATAATAAGTGTTTATTTTCGGACTATTTTATTCCAGCGGGTCGCCGCCGCTGTGGAGTAACACAGGACCTGGCTGTGTGACTCGTCCATAGTCATACGCGGAGAACAGTAGCGCCGGTTACAATGACCCATGTTAATTAACTTCTAGAGCGTGAAACAAAAACAGCAGCGCGACAAATGTAGTGCGTACCTGTGTAGTGCGTACCTGTGTAGTGCGTACCTGTGTAGTGCGTACCTGTGTAGTGCGTACCTGTGTCTCTGTTAAAGTTTATCGTTAATTTGATACTCATCATTTTAACAATCGGGGGTTCGTTTCAAAAAGCAGGTTTAGTGAAAACTCGAAGTTAACCCTGATATAAGGGGAATTCTGGGTTGTCTGTTTCAGAAAGGGAGGTATCTAAACCTCAGTCATTCACTATGGTAATTGAGCCTGTGAACCTAACCTGGTCGGGAGCAGGTTTTCTTCAATAAACCTCGAGTTTCTCTCAGTCTCCTCCCTCTGACATAGCGCTCTTTAATTTCCTCATTAATAAATGCAGTCTGTATCAGGTGCATTTTAGCGCAGTGTTGTCATCTGCATGAATAAAATAAGATTGATTTATTAACTCAGGTAACGTTATAGATTAAAGTTTTTTTCTCGAACATGTTTTGTTACACGATCCTGCAGACGACGAAGCGGTATTGGGAGTTAAACACGTCGGGAGATGATATTGAGGAAACCCAACTAGATGTATTTTAATTTCCAGATAACTTCCTATCTGAGCGGTAGTTTATCTTTACAGTCTATCTGATATGTAGGCCTACCTAACCTTATCCATCCTCATATCACTATGTAACCCATCGTGGACATGCTCTTATATCCGAGCAGATTATTTGTGTCGCATTACGGTTTTTGCAAACGTCATTTTTAGGACAGTATTGGTACAACCACGTTATGCAGAACCGTTAGAAACATATATTACTGTTTGTAGTGTTTCCTGGACCCAAAACAGTGAGAGACATTAAAGATGAGGTCCGAATGCAGGCAAATAACGTGAAACCCTTTACAATGAATAGCCTAGTTATTAAGTAAAATGCGGTTAATGACATGGTGCTGCAAGATCAGACTGGTATAAATTATTAGAATTTATTTTAAGATTTCCTAATGCGATTGGCTGCATTGATGGCACACAAATGTGTTTTTCACCCGCAGGATTGCACCTAAATGAAATATATTATAGCTTCAATACCATTCCACCAGTTTTTACCAGTAATATAATACTTGTGATTAAATATGAGCATGGGTGTGTATTTCAGGCCTGTGTGTAGTTTGTTTTAACAAACAGCGTGTAATGTAATTTCCCAACTGGGACATAAGTATAAATTAAAATTATTGTGTAAATTAAAAATCAAATAAACATTATATTGGAACTTTGCGTTGACCCGACCAGCATTTTTTTCCCCCTCAGAATGTGTTTATAGTTGCTGTAAGCATGAATCCGTATTTCAAGCTCCATTGGAGTGACGAATGCGGTAGTAATGCTGGTTGCCATGGTGAATCGTAGAATCACGGCTCCATTCATGCTGCCTTTTTATACGCACGTAACTCTGAGTGAACCTACACTGAGTTGATTGAACCAACTCATTTCAGCTGTTCTGAAACCGAAATAGTTTTTCTTAGGGTAAATCAACTCAGAGGTCAGGGTTTGATTTAGAGTTTGTTAAACCTCCTTTTTTAAACGGACCCCCGGGAGTCATGTGAAACAGTCATCATTTAACAATCGGGAGTTGTGTGTGAGTGTGTGTGTGGCCTGCTAGTGACCAATGGACATACGACAAAAGACAGATTCAGGTGAGAGACTAGGGAAGGTCCATAATGATCTCTGTCTTGTTTCTTTTGTTCTTCTGAAAAGTGTTACGCTAAAGTAACAAATAATGCAAACCAGCTTTCTGTTGTTGTATCAAATTACTTATCTAGGCAATGGTCCCCTGCTTTTATTTATTAGTTTTTATTTCAAACCCGCAATGTAGAATACAGCTTCTCTTGTGATAGGAATTTGTGATTTAAAAAAGTTTCTAAGACCAATAATAATAATAAAGACTGTGTGCCTTTTGATCATATCCTTAGAATCTGTAAATGGTCTCCATAACATGTTTGTGACATCACAAACTCACCTCAACTCTCCTGCTTACAATATAATTGTGTACGATTGTCAGTCCCAAGCGAAGTGAGGGAGATGGAGAAGGTAAAGCCAAATGGGGATTCAGGGGAAGAACTTCAAAGATTTCCCTTGCTTTCTTTTTTATGTCTTTACTTTCAGTCTTTTTGGTTTTACCTTCTTTTTTTGCTCTTGATGAATTACATTTTGTTGTCCAAGTACCTGTTACTTTGTTCAATGACAATAATAGTTGATCTAATCTAACCAATCGGATGGCTGTTGATACAAAAGGAGGCACATAGAGTTAACGGTCAGATAAACCAGAGCGAAGAAGGTTTTGTGTTTGTTACAGGGGGCTGTCTGTGTGGTCTCTCACAATTAAGCTGGTGCTCTAAAAAGGTCTCAAAAAAAAAAAAATTCTTGGAGTTAATTGAACCAATGTTAAAATGATAGTTTATTTTTCAATAGACATTTTTTGTTTTTGTGTGAAAAGAGGGTGGGTGGGTGGTGGCAGTGGGGCTCATTGGGTCGTCATGCAGCACCCCTAAAGCTCTGACCCTAGAATCGCCCCTGGCTCATATCATAAAATCAAGGAAAAGTGCCATTTCATGGGGTGTTTAACAGTAGTTTAGATTATTATCAAGCGTTAATCACACGCTCACAGACATTTTGTCTCTCAAATGATCATATATGGCCAGTGAATGTACCAATCATGTCAGTTGTACATCTTAATGCATTTGAGGTGCAGGGGGCAGCCCTAATCAGTTACCTGATTTGACTTCCACGTCAACAGCTCCCAGGGAGCATTTTAGGGTTAACTGTCTTGCTCAAGGACAGAACGACTAAGTGTTTTTCACCGCGGATTAGAACCAGGGACATTTCAGACCCAAGCCCTATTCCCTAACCAGTAGGCCACCTTGTATGTATGTAACAGTTATGATGTCTGATGGCAAACATGTTCTGTGCATGTTTGGTGGGTTCAAGGAATATGTTCTGCCAACATGTTCATGAAATGTGCCTTACGGTAGAGTCTACATCTCTCTTAACTCTTAAGCCAAATCATGCTTCATTTAATTAACATTGTTGATTATTACATGTCTTCAGTGTATACATTTGAATTTGATTTCATTTCTAAGACTTTCGTATTTCAGAGTGCTCGCACGACCGGTTTAATGCACAGCGATGAGGTCTTTATCTTTTTCTATCTCTGACAGGTGGAGGGATTTGTAATGTTCGGGTTGGGTTTGTGGTTAAGAACGAGATCTGAGATTAGTGGCATGTTCCCAACTGACACCAACGCGCTTGTCATTGGTAAGTTACTAAAATCCTTAACAATTTGTTAGACAGACTACTGTAACTATAAGCCTTGATAGACAGACTACTGTAACTCTAAGCCTTGATAGACAGACTACTGTAACTCTAAGCTTTGATAGACAGACTACTGTAACTCTTAGCTTTGATAGACAGACTACTGTAACTCTTAGCTTTGATAGACAGACTACTGTAACTCTAAGCTTTGATAGACAGACTACTGTAACTTTAAGCCTTGATAGACAGACTACTGTAACTTTAAGTCTTGATAGACTACTGTAACTCTAAGCCTTGATAGACAGACTACTGTAACTCTAAGTCTTGATAGACAGACTTGATTGACACCCAGTCATCAACAAGTTAATACACAGTGGTTAGGGGAAAAAATGTAATCGTGGAATTTAGGAAGGACCCTAGAGGGGAACCAGTCTCTGAGGGGAACCAGTCTCTGAGGGGAACCAGTCTCTGAGGGGAACCAGTCTCTGAGGGGTAGCCAGTCTTTTTTTCTGACTTTTAATAGTTTTATTAATTAAAAGCATATGTGTTGTGACCAGAGTGTTTAAAACATAGTCAGTCGTCTGGCCATAATCATTTCCTGTTAAAGTCTCTCTGGTCTTTACTCCCGCCTATTTCTCCTGCATCCCATGTTGACTATGAGCATGAATTGGTCGCTTACCATCACATCTACCCAGCCATTATTAGGAAATGCTAAACAATATGTGCATCACTTGTGAGTGGTCAAAACGTTTTGGCTCATCATTGTATACAGTTTAAAATAAAACATAAGTTTCTACTTTATTCTGCTAGTAATTGTTTAGAATTAATTTAAAACCTTGCAAGTGTAAAATGCTTCACTGTTTAACTTTGTAGGCTGTTGTCAGGTGTTGTTGTAATACATCTTGTAATACATTTTTGTTGATGAATTCAAATAATTCTCAACAAACTAACATGGAAAATGCATTTCTCTCACATGCAGGCGTGACCATGTTGTGTGTGTCGGGAACACTGTTTCTGCTTGTGGCCGCTTTTGGAGGATACGGAGCATGGCGTGAGAATCGGACTGCTTTGGGAGTGGTAAGTTACAACAAAGACAAATTATAAAACGTTGGTAGTATAACAAATTGGAAATGGTTCTCTTGTTGGTATTTAGTTGGTATTTATTTACACTCAAAATAACAGGACACCGATCGGAGAAAACATGAACACTGGAATGGAAATTAAAAATAGGTTACTATGAGGGACCAATTAGAAACAAATCACATGAATGTGATACATTGTATTCCATTTTTGTCTAAATCAGTAATTACAAATAAAAAACAAAAGGTTTTTAGTGTGTAGTGATGTGTCATTTGCAAACAAGTCTTCTAGGTAGATCAACAACACTAATTAAATAACATAGGCCTTAATGCCCAAGCACACACACATTTGTTCTGACTATCGACTCAGATTAACAGCCTCGCCAGTTATACCTGTCCATCAGACACGCAGTGTCAACCAATGAACAAAAGATGTGTGATGGAGGGCGGAGCCAACTTACAGCCAACTTCACTTTTTTTAAATAGTGTTTTGATATTTTCCTAATTTGCAATGTTTTATTAAATAATAATAAAAACGAAAAAATTATTAAATAAGGTATTTTCGTGTTTTATATCAGTCAAAAATAATCGAACCGTTAACGTTGTATCGAATATCTAATCGAATTGTGAGAACCATAATGACAAATTAGCCAGGTGTAAATGTATATGCAAAATTAGTTCTGTCAATATCTAACCCAAAGCTCACGACTACGTCTACAAAGTATCTGTACACATCTAAGCTGTAATGTGGTTTGTTCGTCACAGTGGCCAGCAAGCACCATTTACAGAAAACTACTTCAATAAGCCGCTACTATAACATCCATTGTGTGACCATAGAGAAACTCTGGGAGAGTGTATTCTTTCTATGCTCCCATCTATTGTAATAGGAAATACTTGCTTCCTGTAGTAAGCTTTTGACTGCCAGACTGCACATTTGGCATACATTCTTTTTTGAGTGACCAGTTCAGGGGTTGACCTTTTCTTTTCCTGATTCACACCCACGCGTACAATGGCATATGACTATTCTACTTTTCATAGAATACTTTACAAACTTGTTCAAGCTTGTCTATTTCTTTAGCTCTAGTTCTTACTGGTGTAGCAAGCAGTCTGGTAAAAGCCGAAGCAAAAAGCCTTGTTGATATTTGCATTACCGGCCAGTCTTCTACTCCCTTAAAACTGCTCTGTAATCCGCTTATTAGACAATACAGCTTATTAGACAATACAAATATTTGGATACAAGTGAAATAGGGGGGGGTTTATTACTTAATCACCTTGCACAGAGCAGTCTGGTAATATTTGAAGGTAGTGGTTGTTTTTACATTGTTTATTATTGGATACACATACGCTACTGTAAGTATTTCTGAAACAATCTCTTACCTTAATCATCACTCAGTTTGAGTTTGTTAGCACTTCAATGCTTAAGGGGCTTTTATTGCAGGTAGCCTGCCATTACTTTAAGAAGTACATAGTTAGCGACCATCACCTGGTTTATGAGAAAGGTCATGACCTTGTCTCGTACCGTTGCCATTTAAATTTAACTCTATTCAATAATCATTTATATAACACAATATATAACAAACTGTGCTTCCAATAAATATGTAAAGTAAGTTTCTGTTATGTGTTTATTCTTATAGTATGTGTGATATTCTAATGTATTTCTGCTTCTTCAGTTCGCGGTTCTGATGGGCATATTGGCTGTAGTTCAGATTGTAATCGGAGGGATATCCTACATAAAAATGAACGGGGTAAGATGGGGCAGAAAAGAAAGGGGTAACAAAAGCATTCACATGGATTCAACTGTACTAGTCAGAGTAACTCTAAGGTGTTTGTTGTGTTGTTTGTTGTTGGGCTGTGCAGCTTGGGGAGCAGGTTGGAGATCTTTACATCTTTCTGTACAAACGTGTGGCTACCACAGGAGACCGAGACATATCAGATGTCTTGACCAAGCTTCATCACGCGGTAAAGATACACACTAATCCCAAACTTTCGACCGCACCATAGACATGTTTAAAATGTTCAATTCCATCATTGATAATAACGTCCATTAAATAACATTGTTTTAAAACTTCCGTATGAATTATGTCAAATGCTAAATGCATTTACTTTCTCTTCTAGTTGCAATGCTGTGGACTTGTTGGTGCCTTGGACCTCTTGGTCCAAAAAACGTGTCCTAAAGTTGGACATCTTGAGACATTGACTTACCCTGTGAGTGTGTATTTTTAAAGGGATCTATACTGAATTTAGAAACGTGTTGAACTTAAACTTCAGTGTAAATTGACAGTGTAATCAATTATAATTTGCACAAAGTCATTAAGTTCAAATCTATATTGTGCACGTATGCGGCAGCACGACTCCTCCAAGATGTTTGTGTAAGTGAAAGTCCATCACGGCCAGACCCACAAACTACACTTCACTAAGAGCATTATGTTAGTTCGCACCATGTAGAATCGATAAACATCATTGATTTGATCAATTTAGTATCTGAAACCTATTCAATGCAACAAGCCTTAGTAAGATAAACCTTGCAAAATAGTCCATGGATTTTGTTTTATTCTAAGATTAGAATCTAACAGAAGTGGTGCATAATCGCTAATAGCTGGAGACAGCAAGTATTTTACTTACTGCCTGATACCACTTCATATCACTACCTGTGTGGGAATCAATCTAAAGTCAATGTAAAGTCAATCAATGTAAAGTCTAAATATATTCAAGAATTTTGTTAGTTACAATTTTAAAGGGCAGTGATATATTTTAAACACAGGCTTCATTATATACTGTAAGTAATTAGGCAGAGGATGGCATTGAATACCACATTAAGGCTACTGTGAACCAAGTAAAGTTATTTCTTTGGGTAAACTCTAGTAATCTATACAGCGGTTAACCCCATTTAATCAAAGGACTGCGTCGGCACGTCATTACACCTTACCTGTTAGTAATGTCATGGCAAAATGACAAACTGAGCTGAATATTGTGGAGATGGAAACCCTAGCGATTGTGATCATGGAGATGTGTAGCTTTAGGCTGTGCTCTATTCCTACTCGTTTCTAGGCTTTTATAAACAGTTAGTACCAAATCCTCTATACACTAAATCTCTGAATGGATGTGGCAGGTGTTTACACACATTAACAACATCATGGCAAACTCACCTGTTGCACTGAAAACTGTGACAATGATAGTACTGTTAATGACTGTAAACAGACAGGTGTGTTGTTTTAGCTGTGCTCTATTCCTACCTGTAGATAAGTTTGTTCAGATTATGAGTGTGTTAAATCTTTCATTTGCTATCATTAAGTGGACTAGTTGTGATAAACTAATGGATCATCAATCACAGGTTAATTGATATACTAGTTTAACATGTCATTCAAGAGAAGTTTGACACATCAGATGTACAATATGGGCACAAACAGAAATTACAGACAAATTATAATATATTCCAGATGGGAATTATTTCCTATCATACTGGAGTACTCTTAAATAGTTCCTGGGACAAATAACAAGGTTAGCACATAGTAGTTTCATTTTCATTTTCTATTGAGTAAATCATTTCTATATCTACATATTTCTAGAATTTCATGTTTTATAAAGTTCTTAGTTGGCAGATATTGTTTTTAGTCATTTATCAAAAAATGTATTTTATGAAAATGCAAAAACGATGTTATGGCATGCAGGTAAAGGAGAAGTGCCCCATTCCCCATTGATTTTAACAGTGAGACTGATCGTCTGAAACCAGTGTGACAACATGAATATGTTATCTGCTGTTTTATCCACTATTGAGGTAGGCTGTCCCAGATATCCATGTCTCCAGCCTGTAGAGAACCCAGGGCTGTAACTGAATAGATCTTATACGACTTAGGTTAAAACTGGAAAACTAAGCATTTGATATTCTATCAAGAGCCCTGGTCCGGAAACATTATCCAACTATAGGGAAGTGGACATGCTCCACAGTTGGCCATCCCAAACAGCAGGACACAACATCGTGTGGAGTGTTTGTGTGCAAGGTAACATTGTTAATATCTATGTGGCCATGAATCATCAATGTCATCATTATTATTGTACTTAACAGAGTATTTAGCTTGCAGAATTGATTTTAAACGAGGACCCCGTGCAGTACCCTGTGGACCAGGAGGGTGTTGCCACATTAAGACTGGACATGGCAATGTCCTTGTTGAATGACACAGGTATGGATTACTCTTCCAGGTACACTTAAATGTTGTAACTATTTAATTTACACTACATTATTGCCTGTATCATGTTTTACAGATGACTTGTCCCAGCTGTGTCGGGCTTGTGGTGAGGAAAGCTCAGGTGCTGACACTGATGACTGGGTAAGAATCATAAATCAGCAGCAGACCAACGCTTTACTGGAAGACTGGGATCCACCATGTATAGGTTACATTAAAAGCACCGGGTGAAAATAACTAAGTCATTGAGCATTTGTAGCGTTTCTCTTTCCGATTGAGTGCACCACCTACAATAAGTGGTACCACTGTGTCTGTGTTAGGGATTTTTTGTAAGGGATGTATATTTTAAAAATTCTAAACAAAATCCCCTCATTCATTGTTATCCTTCCTTTTGTAAAACTATTGGGTCAGTGTATTTCCTTTTGTAACACGAACTATTGCATTGCATATTGAACTTGAATTCATGCATTATGTTGACGTTGTTCTTTACACCACAGCTGGTGTGTTACCATGTCCAATATTATATTTTAGTAGGTCTGAATGATACCATATGAGCCTATGTACCTGTATGTTTTATCCCAAGTTAACCTGGGCGCACTACACTCTGTGTTACTAGCGGTCTATATTTATCACAAGTTAATCTGGGCTCACTACACTCTGTTATACTAGTGGTTTATATGTATCACAAGTT